>CM066034.1:799756693-800956693 GCA_033557465.1 Ichthyophis bannanicus
TTCGCTGCCTTGTACATGACTCAAGTAGCAGGTGAGCCGGCACTCTTAGTGAGCTTTGACGCGGAGAAAGCCTTTGATCGGGTGGCGTGGCCCTATATGTTCCGGATTTTAGAGCGTATGGGTCTGGGAGGTTTTTTTGGAAACGTGGTACGGTTGTTATATTCAAATCCGCAGGGACAAATTATAGTGAATGATTCATTGACGAATGCTTTCCCAATAAGGAGGGGTACTAGACAGGGGTGCCCGCTATCACCGCTCCTCTATGTTTTGACATTAGAGCCATTACTGGAGCGAATACGGACACACCCCCGGCTGGTGGGAGCGAGGATTGGACGGTCGGACTTCCGAGTCTCAGCTTTTGCTGATGTACTGGTGTATGTGGGGAGGCCTCAGGAGACTTTACCAACACTGTTAGATACGTTTGCTGATTTTGGAAGGTTTTCTGGCCTGAAACTTAATTTAGAGAAGTCGGAGGCACTGCCCTTGGATAAAGGACTCCCAGGGAACTGGAAGGGCGAGTTTCCCTTGAAGTGGAGTATGAATGAACTCAAGTACTTGGGGGTTAGATTGGCGGCGGAAACGGGGAAGTGTCATAGGTTGAACATACGGAGATTGCTGGAGGAGACCCGCACTCGGTTGGAGAGATGGAGAGATCTTCCTCTGTCGTTGGGGGGACGGATAGCGGTGTACAAGATGGTGATTTTTCCAAAGTGGTTGTATGTGCTGCAGGTCCTTCCCATTTTGTTGCTGCGTAAAGAAATTAAAGCATTGGAGAGGATACTTACTCAATTTCTATGGCGAGGTAGGAAGCCAAGGATTAGGCTACGTTTATTACAACAGCCGTGGGAGAGGGGGGGGCATGGGCGTACCAGACATTTATCGATATAACATTGCCTGCCAACTACGGAACTTGAGAGATTGGCTGAGTGAAACAGAGGACTATACGCCGCTGCCAGTTGAGGCAGAGATAGTGCATCCACTGACGTTGCGATATGTGTTACACTCCAAAAGACAGCTGTTACCCAAAATTATTGACCAATATGTTGGTTTCAAAGTTTTGCGACGTGTCTGGGGGATAGTGTGCAAGAGGTGTCATGGGAATCCTCATGCTACGCCACTGCTCCCCTTACATGGGAATGGTGAGTTTCGACCAGGAGTGGAGGGGGGGGCATTTAAGAGGTGGGAGGCGAAAGGGATATTAGCACTTGACCAAGTAGTGGATGGTGAAGGTAGGATGCTTCCGTTTGGAGAGCTGCAGGCGCGATATGGGTTACAGGCTGTGGATCAATTCAGATATATGCAAGTTCGCAGTTATGTCGGTAGCTTACGGGCTGAGGATTTGCAAGGAGCGATATGCTCGAAATTGGAGGAGCTACTGTATGCGGGTATGCCACAGCAGGCAAGTATATCGTTGCTGCAGAAGGAATATCTAGCCTTGGAGGCTCCTTTGGAAGAGACGGCTGTAGCGGAGCAGTGGGCAAGGAATTTGCAAGTACAGATTACGAGTGAGCATATAACAGAAGCGTTGGCACAGATCCCGCAAATGAGTGGCTATAGTAAATGGAGGGATATGCAGTATCAGATTATAAGAAGGAGTTACTTTGCTCCTAATAGAGCTTACCGAGCAGGGGCAGCCGCCTCGGCGGGATGTCCTAGATGTGCGGAGGGGGCGGCAACTCTAGGACATATGTGGTGGAGATGTCCTCGAATCTCTCAATTTTGGATGGAAGTATATGGCTTTCTAGGGGGGCTGTTTGCGGTTGATATAGGAGCAGAGCCTCAGTCAGCAGTGTTGGGGTTGACGGATACTGGAGGGAAGATACTAAGAAAATACACCCGGTGGATGCAACGTGCGATGTTGGTAGCACGACATCTTATTCTTAAGAGATGGTTGTCACGGAGCAGGCCCCGGCTGGCCGATTGGAGGCAGGAACTGTATGATTTAATGTTGGTAGAGAGGGCTGGCATACAAGGGAATGACAAATTGGGGGAGCGATTCCTGATGGAATGGGGACCTTTTTTACAGACACTCTCTGCGCGGGAGAGGAGTAGGATACTCAATACATTGAGGTAGAGAACCGATTATGTATGGCATTGGGAGTATTTGGACCACTAGCAATGGGGATTGGGCAGAGGGGTGGGGGGATAGGGAGGGTAGGGAGTGGGGAAGGAGGGAGGTTGGAGGGAGGGGGGGACAAACGAGTGCTTAATTGGGCGGTGGGATGGTCGTTGAGGTATAGTTGAATAGAGGAAGTGAATGGACCCCTGGGCGGAGTGTAAGAGTCATCACCCGCCGGGGGAGTGGGCATGGGGTAGGGCAGAGGTACACCGTCAGGTAGATATTGGGGGGGATTAGGGGGGGATAAAAGGGTGGAGGGGGGACTATTGAAAGGGGGTGGAGGGATAAAATAAATGATATAGGCTACAGAATGGTCTGTATATGTTTTTGCTGAATGGTTTACCATGTACATTTTGCTATAATATGATAATGTTATTTGGATTTGGAGTCTGCCTAATAAAAGAAAATTGACATAAGACTAGTAAAAGAAAATATTTTTTCACTCAACGTGTAATCAAACTCTGGAATTTGTTACCGGAGGATGTAGTAAAGGCTGTTAGTGTAGCTGGGTTTAAAAAAGGTTTGGACAAGTTCCTGGAGGAAAGGTCCATAAACCATTATTAAGAAGGGACCCAGGATATCAATGCTTGACCCAGTACAAGCATTGTGGAAACTGTGTCTTTTGGGGAAACTGCTAGGTACTATGATGAGGAAAGCACTGGTGAGCCTGCAGAGTTAGAGAAAATCAGTGATTGTACCTTTAAAAAATTCCAGCAGTGCACAGGCTTCAGAGCAAGCTTAGAGTTTGAGGCTAGACTGCCACACCCAAGCTCTGCTGACGGAGTAGCAGGCTTGGAGCATGATTATGAACACCTGTTAAGGCAGAGAGAAACGCTGTCCAGGAAGCACCTTTATAAACCCTGCTTAGGGAAAAGCAGAGGGGGACAAGAGCTGCTCAGGAGGAAAAGGTTGCTCAAGAAGGGAAGAGCAGAGCAAGCAAACACTCAAGGAGAGAGTCCAGGAAGACAGAGTCAGAGACGGACTCCGAGCAGGACTGGAAATTGAGCTGGAAGTTCCCAGAAAGAAAGTTCCAAGCAGAGGAAAGAAGAAGGACCTGGAAAGAGTCTGGCACAAGGGAAACCAGGCAAGAGCTGCTCAGACGGAGAGCAGGGTAGGTTCCAAACTTCTGTTCCTGACCAAGAGGTTCACAACACTCAGAGGTGGGTGCCTAGGTTTCAAACCAGGAGGCAGAAGAACCCAGCCTCCAACAGAGAGCCATGGTTAAACCTCAGGGAGGAACTGGGGCAAGAGAACCAAAGAAAGATATCCAGTAATACAGTTCTCCATATTCCTTACCGGGTAGAGAAGTATTGGAGGGAGTTACAGGAATCCTCAGCAAGAATTCCACCAGAGGCAGGTCATGAGGGCTCAGTGCAGGGGATTATAATTCCAGAGCAGGAGGAAATGCAAGTGGAGTATAATGAACCAGACCCCTTGATTACTGAACTGCCAATGGACTGTTCTTTGTGTCGTGCAGAGGCTACTGAATCCTTGGTTAAGGAGTAGCAGCCTGAGTAAATGCTTTTGGGAAAAAGCACTACCAAGAAAACTTAACCTTGCTAAGGTAGGAACCAAGTTAAGTAAGACAAGCTTGCACAGCACTGTATATGATCTCACTAAGGAAGCAGAAAGACATTCTTTACTTTGCTGAACCTAAGAAGCTGTACTTTTGGTTTGCCTTTTTTGATTGATGAAACGTCTGCATCTGTTTAATGCCTTTGAGAAGTTACTCAGCTTAAGGATGTAAATATCTTCTGTACTTTTTGTCCTGAAGGAAATATCCAGATACTTTGCGTTTGAACCTTATTTGTGCATATTTTGGGGAAATAAACTGTGTCATGTTTGCCTTCACTCGATGTCTCCATGACTATCCTTTTTAAGAGGGAAACTACAACTCCCAGAGGGCACTGCTCCTGAAGGAAAGAGTTTTCAGAACCCTTTAAAGAGGACTAAAATGGCAACCCTAATCCCCTAAGCACATGGCTGGGGATAGGGACACGTGACAGTACGTATGACCTAGACTGGCCACTGTTGGAAACAGGATACTGGGCTTGATGGACCTTGGTCTGACCCAGTATGGCATATCTTATGTTCCGGAATCAACTTGGATGTCGGTGGCCCGGTAGTCGGGGCAGAAGGACCGGTGAGACTGGCTATCAGCGCCCACTGCTGCTCCATGAAGGCAGACATGCTGCGCTCCAAGACCACCATTCTGAGACCGAGCTCAGAAGGATTTGCAGCCCCCGGGTCGGGTCCCGACGCTGTCGAGCCCGACCCTGGTTCTCCCGGACGAGAGTCCTCAACAAGGACAGTGGTTACCTGCCTCGGCTGCTCCGGGTCCCTTCGAGGTTGTTTTGCTGGCTGCTCCAACTCCAAGGATCTGGGCCGGCGGTCGGGGCTCTGCAACCGGTCCCCATGAGGAACCACGACATTCGGAACAGACCAACGACGCCGCCTTGAAGGATTTCTTCTTCCTCTGATGTTAACATGAGGGAGACCCCCTTTCTGAGGATACCCGACGCTGCTCAGACAGTTCCCAAGATGTCAAGGCCTCAGACAAGGTCCGGGCCTGGGAGGGTGTGGACGCAGAAAACTCCTATCATGCTGCTGCAGTGAAAAAGAAAAAGAGCGCGAACACTAGTTACGAAGGACAAAAACCAAAACTTTTTAAACCAAACTCGATACCGGTGTACCGAGCCGAAGGCGGTAAGGAGAACCGATGTCGAACCGGTAAAAGAGAAAAGTTAATTTCTAAATTTAAACCACTTTTTTCTCAGGGACTATAGGACAATGTCCGTTGGGCTCCACGGAAAAAAGGAGACTGAGTAAGATGGCACCCTTGGGCGGGAAGGGGACCGCGCATGCGTGATGCAATTCCCAAAGGCTTTTCTTAGAAAGATGGGGATTTGCTCCGCACGAGGGCTCCGTCGGCACCATCGCCACCCATATGTGAGGACTGACTTTGCGCTTGTTCCCGGAGAAAAAAGAAAATTTGAAGAAAAAAAATATTTTATTGGGACTGCTGTCTGGTTTCAACGGTACCAGTGTCGATGGGAAGGCAGAAGCACAATGCCACACAAAAAACAGATGAGTTGAGAAAGCAGGCATGCAGGCACAGCAGAGTGCTCCCAAAAGCTTTCCTATTGGACAATGGGAGCGTTTCCGTGCAGGCTCTGTCAGTGACGTTCACCAATATGAGAAGACTGCAACCCTGCTTGGTTCCAGGAGATAAATTAATATGTGGTTTAATCAAAGATGAATTCATACCTTGTAAATAAGGTCCAATATTTCTTGGTTGCTTTCCAGAATACATGACTGAAAAATGTGTCGCAACATGTCTTGTAGAATAGGGGTTAGCCAGACTGAACAGCTCTGAAAACAGTAGTAACAAACCACAATACATATTACAATAAATCAATTATAAATAAAAACTTTAAATTAACAATTTACATAACTACTTTTAAGGAAAACTATCCATAACGCTATAGGGTCAACTCTTCCACATCATGGCTTTTCTGATGACCCAAGAGCAAAACACTGCAAATTAAACACCCCCATTAAAAACAGCCAAGCCTGTGCTACCTGGGCCTCATTTTGCTTATTCCTTACCAAGAAAATGCAGAATTAAGTGAGAGAATAATGCTGTAAGAAAGGTTAAATTCTAATATACCATGGACTAATAAATGGCAAACTGTGCAGTGTCAACAAAATTAAATTATACTGGTATCAATGCTTACCTGATCTTGTGTGGATAACAGTGTATACAATGTTTCTAATGCTGCTTTTCGGACAGATGAAATAGTGTGATGCAAGAAAGGCCAAACACGTGGGACTAAAATTGTGAGCGACTGCTGAATGCTGAAAATTTAAACAAAAATTACATTTTAGTGCATCAATAAACCAATTTATCTTATCACCAAGAGAGCGGCATATTTTCTTTTTAATGCTCTCTAAAAACATCTGTACCAGAACCCTAACATGTTCCTTTGTCTTTAGAGTGAGAACATTTGGGAGAGTGAAACTGATTCCCTAGCCGGTGGAGAACACCTGTGGGCGCTAGTGCTGCGAGCTGACGTCAAGCGTTTGCCCTATTTGAGCTGGGCTGTGCCACGGGACACCGGAAAGTGAAGCTCATTCCCTAGCCAGTGGAGAACACCTGTGGGCGCTAGTGCTGCGAGCTGACGTCAAGCGTCTGCCCTATTTGAGCTGGGCTGTGCCGCGGTACGCGGGCGCGTCCTTGGGCGCGTGCCCGAAGGGGCGTGGCCACGCCCTCTTGGAGCCCCTTCGGAGTGCTTCGGAGGATTGTAGGAGAGTGTTGTATTGCAATGGGGGAGAGACAGAAGAAGACCTTTCCAACTACATCTACTATGAAGGCTTCCAAGAATGAGTGCCCCATGGACAAACGTGTTTTGGAGGACGCTAGTTTAGATGTTTCCGGATCTTTAAGTGCTTCCTCATTGTCTGCCTTGTCTCCAATTGGGGGTGTAACCCTACCCAATTTGTCGCAAGATCTGGGAATGCCGGTAGCAGGAGGAGTGGTTGGTGTTTCCTCCTCTGTTGCTTTGGCATCAGACATTGGACTGTCTTCAGAGTGGGGAAGCCCAGTTGTTAAGCAGTTAACCTCTACCTAAAGTGGTACAAGTTTCGTCATTATTGAGAGGTGAGGTCTCTACCTCTCCCTCTCCTCAGGATGTGACGCTTAGGGACATTTGGGCAGTAGTTACCCAAACTGAAGCCGTCCTAACAGGGACTGTGGGACAAACTGAGGAATTTACTTGGGATTTGGTTGCTAAATTTGTGGATTATGATGCCCAACTTGGGGTTGTGGGGGACCGTTTGGGTCAGGTGGAGGCAAAATTGGGTACTGTTCAGGCAGTCTCGGTAGCCTCTGTTAAAGATAGTTTATACTTTCATAGACAGTTTGAAATGTTTGAGAATTTGTCACGGTCAAGGAATTTAAGATGTTTAAATTTTCCTATTACTCACTATCTTTCCCCACTGATTTTATTTTATAAATACCTGAAAGAGGTTTTGTTTGAGCAACCTGAAGCCTTTAAGGTTGCCAATATTTATTATGTTCCTAGGTTTAAGAAAGTGGTTAGTGAGGTTGACGGTGGGGAATCTGAGCAGTTGGTCTCCCCCATAGTTTGGATATTTCTGAATTTCTTGAATCTTCCTCAGATACTATTTCTGCTTGTGCAACTTTAATAGTTACGTTTGTGTATGAGATGGACAAGAATTCTATTCTGAAAACTTATTTTTCTAAAAAGAATGCTTTATTTTGTGGCCACAGGGTTATTCTCTTCCCGGATGTGTCTAGGACAATCCAGATTCGCCGTCGGGCTTTTTTGGAGTTAAAAGAGCGTACACTAGCAATGGGAACTACTTTTTTTCTTACGTTCCCTTGCAAGTGTATACTGGGTCATCTTGGGAGGAGTTATAGCTTTCTGGAGCCTGATCAACTTTTGGTTTATCTTACTGCTCATGTGTCTCAACCTGTAGCAACGAATTAGTATGATAGGATTTAGGTAAATTTTCTATCCACTGGCATTGTTTTTTCTAATATGTTTTTTTTTCTTTTTCTTATATATTCTTCACTCTCCCATAATGTGGACTTGTATATATATTATGTGGTATATGGGACGGCTTGGGTGGAAGCCTGTCCTATTGTGTTTGTATATTTGTTTTTGTATTCTTTCATATTCTTGATTGCTTTTTGTATGGCATAAGATTGAAATTAATTTAAAAAAACAAACAAACAAAAAAAAAGAGTGAGAACATTTCTGGAACCCCTGGCTCCCAACCTTTGAGAATAATGAAGTAGTGTAGGATAAATTATGGTGTCCTTCAAAGAGTGTTTAGAGGGAAACATAAAAGCACTATCAAATATAATTTGGGGGGGTGGAGAGATGGATTTGCCAGTAACTGGCTGAATGCTGTTGGAGCTCTCGGGGCATACAGGGGGGAGAGAATGGAATGACACTCAGGGATAGGAGGGGGTAGGTTGGCGGAAATGTGTCTCTACATGGCCTGCTAGGCCTTGAATTAAGAAAAAAGTGGTGTTTCAAGCCAGCTTGCCTGAACAAAGAAGGAATTTTAGAGAAAATATAAATCAGAGAGGGTTTGGAGTACAGTTAACCTGAAGATTCAAGCTGCTAGTGCTTGCATTCCTAAGGAGTTTGGAAGATCTGTGAGATGCATTTTTTTTAAGTGCCCTGGAAGCTCCTGCCTGCTCTGAGAGGGACCAAATCCTGATGAATCACAAGCAGACAAAAGTTTTGTTAATTCTTTCACTTTGGGTTTTTCAGTGAATGTTTTGTGTCTTTGTTCCAAGGCACAGGTTTCTGAGAAAGTGATTAATATGATGTGGATATTTATAAAAACGTACAGTAGCACAGATTTATTTAGCCTCCAGGGCCGGCGCTACCATTAGGCAAACTAGGAAGTCTGCACTGGAGGGGGCGGAAGCTAACAGCTCTATAGTTCTTACCTTACAACATCAGCACCACGGGATCCCAGTGAGGGGTGGCAATGGACACCACAGGGAAGTGGAGGTGCAAGGGATGAGGTTACCCTAGAGCGCCTCATCTCCTTGCACTGGTGTGCATGTGTGCGATACAGAAGAAAGATTGGATGCCACCCATGGGCCAATGAAAGGAGAAGATTGGAGAACCATGCAGAACAAGTCAGGCTATATGTTGGTGAAAGATACCAGGAACATAGTCTACTACTAGGCTGCACTACAAAAAACACAGGTGAGGTGCTACTAAAGAAAGCATAGTTACTCACCTGTAACAGGTGATCTTCGGGAACAGCAGGAATTTAGTCTTCACATATGGGTATCGTCGGTACCCACGGAGCCTGCGCAGGAACGCTCCCCAGCATCCAAATAGAAAGCTTTAGGGAGCATCCCACGGTGCCTGCGTGCTGCCTTCCCGCCTTTAACAACTGCCTCTCTCCAGTTGAGTTTAAAGCTTAGACAAAGAGAGAGAGAGGGAAAGAGAAAGAGATAGATAGAGAGATACAACTCCTAGGGGAGGTGGGTGGGTTGTGAAGACTAAATTCCTGCTGTTCCCGGAGATCACCTGTTACAGGTGAGTAACTATGCTATCTCCAGGAACAAGCAGGAATGTAGTCTTCACATATGGGGACTCCCTAGCTTTAGATGCCAGGGAGAGACCCCAGAGGTTGTGTGTCCCTGTGAAAGGGCTGCACTTCCCCCCATGGATCTCTGGCATCCAACCAGGGATGGCGGGTAGGAGTTGATTAGGTATGGAACAGGTGTTGGAGAACAGCCTAACCAAACAAGGCATCCCGATGGGAGTCCTTGTCCAAGCAGTAATGGGCTGTGAAGGTATGAACCGAGGTCCAAGTGGCTGCTCGACAGATGTCATCGATAGACACAGAGTGCAGATGACCCATTGAAGCTGCCATGGCTCTCACATTATGAGCTATGACATGGCCCTCCAGAGGAAGATTCTTCCTCTGATAGGCAAAGGAAATACACTGTGCAATCCAGCTGGACAGTGTTCTCTTGGAGACTGGAAAGCTCAAATGAGAAGGATCAAAAGCAACAAAGAGATGAGAAGACTTTCTATGTTGCTATGTTCTTTGCAAGTAAAAGGCTAAAGCTCTTTTACAGTCCAAAGTATGAAGATTCCTTTCTGCATTTGATGCATGAGGCCTTGGAAAAAAACACAGGCAGGTAGACCGCTTGGTTAAGATGAAAAGGCGAGACCACCTTTGGCATAAAGTGTGGATGAGTCCTAAGGACTACCTTGTCATGATGGAACCTTGTATAAAGTGAATCATCCACTAATGCCTGCAACTCACTGATACGACGTGCTGATGTGATTGCAATGAGAAAGATAACTTTCCAAGAAAGGAATTTCAAGGAGGTAGTAGCTAAGTGTTCGAAAGGTGGCTTCATGAGCTGGCCAAGAACCAGATTCAAGTCCCATGCCACCGGTGGTGGCTTAATGGGAGGCTTAGTTAGAAGGCCTCTCTTAAATCTTGCTATAAAAGGATGGGAGGAAATAGGTTGTCCATTTAAAGGCTTGAAAGAAGCCGCAATAGCACTTAAATGGACTCTTACTGAGTTAGATTTAAGTCCTGCATTGGATAAATTTATTTATTTACCATTTCTTATATACCGCACTATTCAGCATCAGCGCGGTTTACATGGAACAGAACAATCAGACAGGGTACATAAGTCTGAGTTTACAATTAACATGGGAAACAAACTTGGATAACAAAAGGTAACTATTTACACAACGGTGTCATAGAAAAATAAAAAAAATAAAAAATAAAAAAACATAAATGAAGGAGATACTCCAGTAATGATTCCAGAGGTATTGCAAGGGGGTTAAGACCCTTTTGCGAGCACCATATGGAAAACCTTTTCCACTTGAAAGCATAAGAGCATCTTGTGGAAGGTTTTCTAGAAGCTTAAAGGATATCCTTTACTTGCTGAGGAAGGTTAAGATCCTGAAGATCTAGGCCTTCAGCAACCAAGCCCTGAGATGCAGAGACTGGGGATTGGGATGCCATTACATTCCGTTCACCTGAGACAGGAGATCTGGAGCAGAGCCAAACCCCAGAGAGGGAGCTTGAGAGAGATGTAGAAACAGAGGGTACCACACTTGCCGTGGCCAATGTGGAGCTATGAGAATCATACGCCCTCTGTCTCTCTGAAGCTTGAACAGGGTTTTGGGAATTAGGGGAATGGGTGGAAAGGCATAAAGGAAGTCTTGACCCCAGTGAAAGAGGAAGGCATCCCTAGCCTGAGAATCCTGAGCCGGAATTCTGGAACACAACCGGGGAAGTTTGGCATTCAAAAGACTTGCAAGGAGGTCTATGTCCGGGGTTCCCCAAATTTGAAAAATCTTGGCCAACTGGTCTGCATGTAGAACCATTCGTGTGGAAGCAGAACTTGACTGAGTCTGTCTGCCCAAGAGTTTTGGATACCTGGAAGATACACTGCCAGGAGATGGATCTAATGCTCTCTGGCGAAAGCCCATAGTCGCAAAGCTTCGTTGCAAAGCCACAGAGAGCCTGTTCCTCCCTGCTTGTTCACGTAGAATATGGCTACTTGATTGTCCGTCTGAATGAGGACTGTCTTGTAGCTCAGCAGGGTGTGGAACACTCGCAGACCAAGGAAGATTGCTCTGAGCTCCAAGAGACTGATGTGTAGATGAGTCTCCTGTGGAGTCCAAATGCCTTGGGTGGAGAGGTCTTGCAGATGAGCTCCCCAACCCATTGGTGAAGCATCTGTTGTGAGAGTTGCCTGGGGTAAAGGTTGTTCAAAAGGGGATCCCAGCAACAGGTTTTGAGTGGACTGCCACCATTGGAGGGACAAAATAAGGCGATTTGTGTTTGCTATTTTGTCTGACAGGCACCCTGATGCCTAGCTCCATTGAGTGGATAAAGTCCACTGGGCCGCTCTCATATGGAGGCGAGCATAAGGGACCACATGCACGGTAGAAGCCATGTGGCCTAATAGTTGTAACATTTCTCGAGCAGTGAAATGAGGCTTTAGCACTGCTTGAGAAGCTAACTGCACAATGCGAATGCAACGGGCCTGGGGAAGATAGGCCCTTGCTGCCTTGGTATCCAACAAAGCTACTATGAACTCTAGAGATTGAGTGGGAGTTAGGCTGGATTTTGGGATGTTTATGACCAGACCCAAATACTTAAGGATACGCACTGTGCAAGATAGAAAAATCCTGGCCTCTGACTCTGATGGGGCTCGAATGAGCCAGTCATCTAAGTAGGGGAAGACGAATATTCCTAGATTACGAAGAAATGCTGCTACCAAAGACATGCATTTTGTAAACACCCTTGGTGCTGAGGCCAGGCCAAAAGGAAGCACCCTGTATTGGTAGTGCTTTCCTTGAAAAAGGAACCGAAGGAACTTTCTGTGAGTTGGATGGATGAGAACATGAGTGTACGCATCCTTGAGATCTAGAGAACAAAGCCAATCCTGACTCTGAAGGTACGGCAACAGGGTTCCCAGAGAAATCATCTTGAATTTCTCCTTGAACAGGAACTTGTTCAATTCTCTGAGACCTAAAATAGATCTGTGTCCCCCTGTTTTCTTTGGGATAAGGAAATAGGGGGAGTAAAATCCTGCACCCTGTTGAGGAATGGGGACCTCTTCTATTGCCCCCTTGGGCAAGAAGCATAGAGACCTCTTGATTTAACAGGTTGATGAGAGAGGTTTGAGAATTGAACTGTCTTACCATTGTGGGAGGGGGCATGCGGAGAAAGTGAAGCTTCTACCCCTCTTTTATAATGGAGAGAGTCCAATGTTCTGCTGTTATCTGCCCCCATCTGGGGGCAAAGTGGCACAACCTTCCTGGAATGGTGGAAGGTTCTGGTCCATTGAGGGCCAGGAAGGCTAAGTTCTCTAGATGGAAGTCAAAGGCCTTGTGGAGGCAGAGACTGCTGAGACAGTTGAGGCTTAGCAGTGTTTGCTTTTCTCTGTTTAGGTGGTTGCTGACTCTTCCGGACAGACTGACCTGCAGAACATCCCTGCTGATAAGAGGGATAAAACCTATTCTTTTTTGAGAAGAATGTTTTTTTGAAAGATTTCTTCCTTGCAGGATCAGCTGTGGCTTTGGATAACCTATCCAAAGTGGAGTTGTCAGCATCCAACTCATTGGCCTTCTCTTGCCAATTTTTGCCGAATAGATTCTCACCTGTACAAGGGATGTTTCCCAGTTTGTCCTGCACCCAGAGCTCCAAATCGGATGCCTGGAGCCAGGCAATTCTACGTGCACCTATGGCAATGGCAGAGGTTCTGCTTATGCACTCAAAACAGTCAAAAGCTGCACGATTGACACATTTAGAAACATCCTGGGCATGTTTAACCAGTGTGAGAAAATCCTGCCTCTTATCTTCAGGAAGAAGAGGGCTCAAAACCTCTAAATCTCCTGTGACTTCCTTAAGGAACATTCCCATATATAAAATATAGGAACTGATCCTGGCAGAAAGCATGGAAGCCTGGAAAATACGACGTCCAAAAGCATCCAAAGTTCTACACTCACGTCCTGAAGGATTAGAGGCATGCATCTTTGCACTCCTGATCCTTCTCATAGCTGATTCCACTACAATAGAGTGGTGAGGAAGATGAGTTTTCTGGAAACCAGGACAAGGAGGGGACTCGATACATGGTATCCAGTCTACGAGAGCGAGGAGTGGTCGTAAGAGGTGTTTCCCACATTCTTAGCATGAGATCATGTAAGATCTCATGGATAGGCAAAGTAGCTGCCTCCTTAGGAGCTTTGGGATATTATAGAATCTCCAACTCCTTTGCCCTGGGCTCTGTTTCGGGAGCCACAGTAGTGGAAAGACCTTGAGCCACCTCCCTGATAAAATCCTGAAAGGAAATATCTTCTGGAGAAGACATCCTACGTTTAGGAGAGGAAGGCTCCTCCGGGAGAAGTATTCCAGTACCAACAGAGCTGTCAGAATCCTCAGACTCTTCCAAATTCGGTACCGGGGGGGAATCGGTACCGGTGTATCGGTACCGGAAGGCATAGCATGACTGGGTGCCGGCAAAGCAGACACCGATGTCGAAGCTGTCGGTACCGGTACCGATACCGGTGCCGGTACCAGTTGAACCGTCTGACGCAGTTCCAAGGATGTCGATGCCGGAAGGAGAGCCGCCAGACTGCGTTCAATAGCCAGGAACCTCTGGTCTATCGACGCTGCCGATGCCTGGGTATCGGTACCAGAGAAAACAGCCTGTACCGCAGAGCATGGCACCAGTAATTCTGCCAAGGCTGAGGCCTCAAGAACATCCTGGAGCTCCGATAATGCTTTGGAAGCCGAAGCCTCCCACCGGGGCAATTTTGCCAGTACAGAACCCTCAAGGGCAATGTGGTTTGGACTCCCCCAAATCCTTAATCAACTTCTCCAAGTCCTCCCCAAACAAAAGCAAGCCTGGACAAGCAGGTCTTGGAAGCAGAGTCCACTGCCTGATGGCAAAGCCATAGCCAACATTGTGCCACTGTCAAGAACACAATCCGTTTAGCTGCCAAGCAGACAAAATCATACATGGCATCCAACAGAAAGGCTGCTGCCGGTTCCAGTACAATGGAGGTATCATCCGAGGGAGCGACTAAATCCACTGAAGGAGAGCTCACGTCATCAGACCTGCATATACTGTGAACTGGAGAACAGAGGAAGTCAAAAACAGACTCTTCCAACTTGCGGTCCAAGTGGTCTTTTAGAACAGCACCACCATCCACTGCGATGGTGGTCTACTTTGTGACCACCATGACATGTGCGTCCACCTGAGAAATAGTGAACCATGCAGGTGCAACCCTCCTGTGGCAGGGCATTGAACCTCAATACCCTGACCCCTTTCAATGGGAAGAAGACAAGTCCCACTCTGAGGGGACCATGTTCTTGATAACCTCCAGAAAAGCAAAGGCCCTAGTAGGCTTCTGAATCCTTTGTAAAGTGGGTGTACCTGCGGCACCTGTTCTGCCACCGGAAGAGCAGAAGACACCTGAGCAATCATTGCCTCCCTTTCATTCTTCCTGAAAATGCAGATAATTTGGGAATCATCTTGATCCTCTGACAGAGATGACAGTTCATCCTCAAGACCAGAGTCCTTGCCAGAGATATCAGAACTGAACTCTGGACCTCAGGCTAAGGAGAGTGTGTCTGAACCTCCACCAAAAATCTTACGTGGCAGAGACCACGCTCAGGCTTCGACTATCCTGTGTCGCAGGATCCTTTTCTGACCAAAAGAGCAAAGAACACAGAGGCCCGAGGGTCTGAATTGCCTCTTCAAAAGGACCAAGCTTGCTGCAGAAATGAAAAGAATTTTAAGGAGGATAACCTGGAGACTGGGGGCTCCCTATCAGGATTAGCCCCACCACCAGTGAGGGGACAGGCGTGCTGTCAGGCCCCTAAAAGGAGGAGTGGCCAGCAGAGTAAGAGTTTGAGTGCAAGGCCTGGAGATCGTCCTTCACCACTTCATCCACTGTCTCCTGCAGTGAAGACAAAGGTAAGGTACCTGTATCCCACTGTTGTGAGAGGGGGGATAGGCTCTCCAAGGGCGCCTCAGAAACCTCCATACAGGAAACACTGAAACTGAAGTCTAACGCAGTAACTTTGCACAGACCAGGCAACGTTTCTTTGAAGGCATGAGTCCGCACCAACAATGTGCACTTTCTGCTTTAACAGATTTGCTTGACAGGCTCACCATGCCCTACAGCCGCATGCAGATTCAAGGCAAGCAAGACATGCACAGTATTTACACGCATAATGTTTATATTTATTTAAGAAACTTGCTATACCACTCTCCACCACTATGTACCAGAGTGGTTTACAAACCTAAAATCAATTACCAAATAAAATCCAAGGAAATAGAACTACAATAAAAAGAAAAAATTAGGGACAGACAAGCACATAAGACAAAACAAGGAAAGAAAAGGCCAAAGTGAAAAAGGGTGTTTTCAAAAGGGACTTAAAATCCTCAGTGAGGATTCCACTCAGAGTTCTGTGGGAAGCCCATTCCAAAGGGAAGGAGCTTAGAGGTAAAATGCTATATGACATGCCGCCTCAAGGCATGCTCTTGATACAGGTGGAATGACAGGCAGATTTGTATTTTGAGACCTGAGGGACCTTCCTGGATAGTATGGAGTAAGTAGAGATGACAAATACAATTGGAGGTACTTCCCTTACCGAAGTGCTCAGTTTGCATTCACATTGAAAGTGCGGGAGCTGCACAAAGAACGCCATTTAAAAAACGTTTTTGGCGTCAATGGGACTCACTTAAGGAAGTACCATGGCAAGAAAACAGGGAAAGACAAAATACATAAAAACAAATAAAATCATAAGTTTGATAACAATTGGGGTCTAAAGTTAATAAATTAATAAATAATAATAATAGCACTTGCCAAAATGAAAATCAAAGAGATAAAACAAACATCTCCAGATTTGTAAAACCTAGTTGACAAAGGCAGCCAGGATGACTGAGTGCCTTAAAAAATGTAAAGGGTATAAGACTAGCAGTCAAATTGATAGTGCAGCTAAGACATGTAATTGGTACATACACAAAACCATTAGCCTATATGGTTCCCTTATCATGTTTATTATTTTTAGTTTTTATGATCATTACTCTGTATGGTGACCTTTTATTTTTTATTCTTTTTATTTTTCAATTTTAATTTTTATTCTTATACTCTTATGAGCTTTTATATTTATACTTATATCCTCATTTTACTTTTTATGTGCGATTGGTCTTCTCTTCTAGTTTTTATCTTGTCACACTCCTGTTCAGTTTGTGTTCCTTGTGTTCACATTTTATTTTTAAGACCTCAGTATACCTCTTCCTATGTTGGCATGTCCCTTAGCTGTTTTGTCACTTTTGGATTGTCCTTGCTTTTTTCTTTTTTTTATATATATTTGTACAATTTTACTTTTTTTTTAAGCAAGTATCGCTTTTGTTCTGCCTTTCATCATGGTCCAGTACTAGAGGTGCCTTTTATACACATTTCACATTAGTTTTTGAAGTGCTGATGCTGCACATGCTCATAGTTCATAGGGCTAATACATTATTCATATTCTGCCCAATTGTTATTCTTTGTCATATTTCTTTTGTTTTCATTTTTTAGTTAATATGTGAAAGCATGCTATGCATGCACACCCATTAGAACTAATGATTGATTTATTTCAGCAATTGCTTTTCAGTTTTCTTCCCCCATACTTTTAACCTCGATTTGACTGCCTTCGATCTTTTGGAGACATGTCATTTTTTTTATTAGAAGTTTTTATACATGCCTTGATGCTTGCTCGTTTACAGCTATGCAGTTAGCCTTTATGGTTCCTTCATGATGTTATTTGTTATTTTTTACTATGTGCTAATAACATGTCTTAGCTGCAAGATCAATTTCACTGCTGTTCTTATGGAGGTTCAAGATTAGATATTTCTTCCGCAGATGCGACTGTCTATTACACCGTAGCCTATGGTTGGAGTTTCATGTCATTTTTGTTAAAATGAACATTTTGATGTAATGAAGATATATGTTTATTAAATGAATGGATATATGTTTATCAAATGAATTTGAAGGGCAATTTTAGGAAGTTTATGTTTGTGTGTACTGATTGTTCCTGATATATTACTGTATAGTTTACACACATTTATTATATAAATGTAAGTGTAATTGACTAGAGTCTTGAAGGACTAGAAAGGGGGGCTGTTACTTCTGGAGAGAAATCTGAAATTGTGAGTATATACTTCTGGGAATTTTTCTGAAAGGAATTTTTTTTTTCTTTTAAAGCTAATTAATCTGTGAACCCACTATTTTTTTTTGTTAAATCAGTCAGGGCCTAGTAGCAACAGTTTAAGATTCAATTTAAAACACAGAAGAGAACTTTCTGGTTACCTTTCATACCCAGTAGACAGCTGTAGTTTAAATTTCATAGTCACTCAGGGCCTAGCATCAGCAAAGTACTTTTAGTTTCAAATTAAAACACAGAAGAAAGCTTTCTGGTTAAATTTAGAATCCAGCAGAGAGCTTGTAGTTTAAATTTCTTAATAGGTTAGAGCCTAGTAGCAGCAAAGAGCTATAATTTAAATCAAATCAGAATATAGCTTACCTCAGCGGCACAGGACAAGGTACTGTGTAGCAGCCCTTTTTTAATAAGTGTTATATCCCTCCCTCCCTCCCCACACCCACCCTCCCCTGGGATAATCACAGCTTTATAGGTACTTGCACAACTTAAAAGACAGGAGGTGCTCTCAGGTGAAGCTCATTACCCAAATCAGTCATACACTAAGGACCTGAGATTAATTAAGCTTCAGGTGAACAAGGTATATTAAACTTCTTAGGTACAGTTTTAGTGGTATAAATATCCATAGCACCCTTTAGTACATAAAGAACTTAAAGATCTAAACACAAACTTAAAACTAAGATGCAGACAGCAGTCCAGCAGCGGGATGTGGGCTTTCCAGTCTTTTGCATTGAGTGTCACATGTATGATTTTCTCCCAGCTGGTGAGAGGTCTTACGTGTGCACTAGGTGCAAGGAGCTCTCTGCTCTCAAGGAAAGAGTCCGTTCTCTAGAGGCTAGAGTAGCAGACTTGGAAAACATAAGACAGACAGAGAGATACATAGACGAGACCTACAGGGATATAGTCCTGAAGTCCCACCTCCAGTCTGGCAGCATCCCTGTTGCCAGGGAGGAGAGAGGTCACGTGACAGGAGAGCATCACCCTGGTGTGGCAGGAAGTGATCCTGTAACTAGGACCTGTCCTCCAGGTGATGTAAACCCCTCTCGCACCGAGGAGGTTTCTCCAGGGCCAAGTGCCCATGAGGGAAGGGTTAGGACAGCAGTTATAGTTGGTGATTCGATCATTAGGCATGTAGATAGCTGGGTGGCTGGTGGACGTGAGGATCGCCTGGTAACATGCCTGCCTGGTGCGAAGGTAGCGGACCTCACACGCCACCTAGATAAGGTCTTAGATAGTGCTGGGGAGGAGTCTGCTGTCTTGGTACATGTCGGTACCAATGACATAGGAAAATGTGGTAGGGAGGTTCTGGAAGCTAAATTTAGGCTTTTAGGTAGGAAGTTGAAATCCAGAACTTCCAGGGTAGCGTTCTCCGAAATGCTTCCCGTTCCACGCGCAGGACCCAAAAGGCAGGCAGAGCTCCGGAGTCTCAATGCGTGGATGAGACAATGGTGCAGAGATGAGGGGTTCGGATTTGTTAGGAACTGGGGAACATTCTGGGGAAAGGAGGGGCTCTTCCGAAGGGATGGGCTTCACCTTAACCGGGATGGAACCAGGCTACTGGCATTAACCTTTAAAAAGGAGATAGAGCAGCTTTTAAACTAGATAATAGGGGAAAGCCGACAGTCGCCCAAGAGCGCATGGTTCGGAAGAATGTATCCTTGAAGGATACTACAAAAAGCAGAGAGGTTCCAAAAAAGAGTAAAGTAGCCCAAATGCCCTCGAGTATGGAGCAGACAGAACTTAAAGATCCCAAATTACCCATGTCTACCAATAGTCAAATTAATATGAATAAAATACAGTCTCTAAAATGCTTGTATGCAAATGCTAGAAGTCTACAAAACAAGATGGGAGAGTTAGAATATAGCACTAAACGAGAGGTTAGATATGATTGGAATATCAGAGACATGGTGGAAGGAGGACAACCAGTGGGACACTGTGATACCTGGGTACAAACTATATCGTAATGATAGAGCTGACCAAATTGGTGGAGGGGTTATTTATTTATTATTTATTTAACTGCATTTATATCCCGCTTTTCACCGGGTCAAAGCGGTGTAACATGTAACATAGGGAGGGGTAATTTCTTTTAGGATGGGGCCATCACCAGGGTCAACAATTAATGATTATGGGTGGACATGGACATGATTTACTTCTGCTAAAATCTAAGTGTGAGGTCATGGTGGTGTTTCCGTTGAAAGATGTTCACGGAATAGGATTGTCTTTAGCTGTTTCTTAAATGATGTGATGTCGTTGTTCTTGATGTGGTTTGGTAGAGAGTTCCAGAGGGATGGAGCATAAAGTTCGAATGCTCTGTTGCAGGTCCGTTGTGTAGATTTGGTTCTTTTGTGGGGGACAACGATAGAGTTATTGGAGGAATGTCTGGTTGGTCTGTTGTGGGATGGTCGAGGTAGTAATGAGTGTAGTGAGGTGTTCCGTGTTTGGTGGATAGTTTTGTGGATGAGTAAGATGGCTTTGTATTTGATTCTTGCTTGCAGTGGAAGGAGGTGAAGGTCTCTTAGGATTGGGGTGATGTGCTCCCGTTTTTTTGTATTTTGAATAATCCTTGCTGTGGTGTTTAAGGCAGTACGGAGTGGGTTGGTGTGCGAGGCAGGAAGTCCATGATAGATTATGTTGCAGAAATCTAGATGAGGGAGTGTCACAGCTTGCATCACTGTCCTAAAGTCATGAGGTTCTAGGAGGGGCCTGAGTCGTTGGATAGTTTTAGCTTTGTGGAATATTATCCCAGCGGTTTTGTTGATTTGTTGTTTGAAGGTGAGAGCTTGATCAATGATGACGCCTAGATATCTTATTTGAGGCTGGATTTGTATTTGTGTGGTTCCCATGTTGAGGTGGGTAGGTGGTTTGAAGTCAGGTTCCACTGGGTTGCGCTCTATGTTAGAGAGGGCATTGAGTCAGAAAGGATTAAAATTTTGCAAGAAACAAAATTTGCTGTAGAATCTCTATGGATTGAAATTCCATGTAAAAAGGGGAAGGCGATGGCAGTGGGGGTGTACTATCGTCCGCCTGGCCAGAATGAACAAATGGATGATGAAATGCTCAAAGAAATCAAGGAAGCTAGCAAAAGTTACAGTGCAGTAATAATAATGGGTGATTTCAATTACCCCGGCATCGACTGGGTCAGTGTCACAACAGGACATGCTAGGGAGATAAAGTTCCTAGATGAAATAAATGACTGCTTCTTGGAGCAGCTGGTTCATGAACCAACCAGAGGGGAAGCAATATTAGACCTAGTCCATAGTGGAACACCAGATGTAGTGCAAGAGATAAGGGTGTTGGGGCCACTTGGCAATAGTGATCATAGCATGATCACCTTTGATTTAATTAGTGGAGGAGGGATAGTAAGGAAATCCACAGTACTACCCTTTAACTTTCGAAAGGGAGACTATGATAAAATGAGGAAAACAGTTAAGAAAAAACTAAAAGGAGCCGTTGCAAAGGTTAAAGACGTACATCAAGCTTGGGTGTTGTTGAAAAATACTATCTTGGAAGCCCAGACCAGCTGTATTCCACGCTTTAAGAAAAGTGGAAGGAAGTCCAAAAAACTGCCAGCATGGTTTAAAGGTGAGGTCAGAGAGGCTGTTGTTGCCAAAAAAGCATCTTTCAGGAAATGGAAAAAAGAGCCAAACGATGAAACCTGGAAACAGCACAAGCACTGGCAAGTCAAATGCAAGGCATTGATAAGGCAGGCAAAGAGAGAATTTGAGAAGAAGCTTGCTGCGGAAGCAAAAACGCGAAATAAAGACCTTTTCAAGTACATTCGAAGCAAAAAACCTGTGAGAGAGTCAGTTGGTCCATTAGATGATAAAGGGGTTAAAGGAGCACTAAGAGGCGACAAGGCGATAGCGGAGAGACTGAATGAATTCTTTGCTTCGGTCTTTACTGAGGAAGATGTAGGGATGTTACACATGACTGAAGTGGTATTTAAAGGTGTGGAAGAATTGAAGGAAATATCGATACATCGGGAAGATGTCTTACAACTATTAGATAAACTGAAGAGTAGCAAGTCACCTGGGCCGGATGGTATACATCCAAGGGTGTTGAAAGAACTGAAATTTGAGATTGCAGACCTGCTATCAGTAATCTGTGAACTATCATTAAAATCATCTCTAATACCTGAGGATTGGAGGATCGCCAATGTAACACCAATTTTTAAAAAGGGTTCGAGGGGTGATCCGGGAAACTACAGACCAGTGAGCCTGACATCAGTACCGGGAAAAATGGTAGAAACCATCATAAAGAATAAAATTACTCAGCATGTAGATAGTCACGACCTAATGGGAGACAGCCAACATGGCTTTAGACAAGGAAGATCTTGTCTTACTAATCTGTTATGTTTTTTTGAAGGAGTGAATAAACAGGTGGACAAAGGTGAGTCGGTTGATATTGTGTATCTGGACTTTCAGAAAGCCTTTGACAAAGTCCCTCATGAGAGACTTTTGGCAAAACTAAAGAGTCATGGGATAGGAGGCAGTGTACTACTGTGGATCAGGAACTGGTTAAAAGATAGAAAGCAGAGGGTAGGGCTAAATGGCCAATTTTCCCAATGGAGAAAGGTGAATAGTGGTGTACCCCAGGGATCTGTGCTGGGTCCGCTGCTTTTTGACATATTCATAAATGACCTGGAAAGTGGAATAACAATTGAGGTTATCAAATTTGCAGATGACACAAAACTGTTTAAAGTTGTTAAAACCCAGGAGGATTGTGGAAAATTGCAAGAGGATCTTGATAAATTGGACGACTGGGCATCAAAATGGCAGATGAAATTTAATGTGGAGAAGTGCAAGGTTATGCACCTAGGGAAGAACAACCCAAACTATGGTTACACGATGCAAGGTTCCACATTAGGAACCACCACCCAGGAAAAAGATTTAGGCGTCATTGTGGATACCTTGTTAAAACCCTCGGCCCAGTGTGCAGCGGCGGCCAAGAGAGCAAATAGAATGCTAGGTATGATAAGGAAAGGAATGGAAAATAAAACAAAAGATATTATAATGCCTCTATATCGTTCCATGGTGAGACCGCACCTTGAATATTGTGTGCAATTCTGGTCGCCGTATCTTAAAAAGGATATAGCGATTTTAGAAAAGGTTCAGAGAAGAGCCACCAAAATGGTAAAGGGGATGGAAGGCTACTCCTATGAAGAAAGGCTAAAACGGTTGGGGCTCTTTAGCCTGGAGAAGAGACGGCTGAGGGGAGATATGATAGAAGTCTATAAATTAATGAACGGAGTGGAACGGGTAAACGTAGATCGATTGTTTACCTTATCAGAATATGGAAAGACTAGGGGACATGCAATGAAGCTACAGGGTAAACTATTTAAGACTAATAAAAGAAAATATTTTTTCACTCAACGTGTAATCAAACTCTGGAATTTGTTACCGGAGGATGTAGTAAAGGCTGTTAGTGTAGCTGGGTTTAAAAAAGGTTTGGACAAGTTCCTGGAGGAAAGGTCCATAAACCATTATTAAGAAGGGACCCAGGATATCAATGCTTGAACCAGTACAAGCATTGTGGAACCTGTGTCCCTTGGGGAAACTGCTAGGTACGTATGACCTAGATTGGCCACTGCTGGAAACAGAATGCTGGGCTTGATGGACCTTGGTCTGACCCAGTATGGCATATCTTATGTTCTTATGACTGGTGATTGTCAGGGAGTGTTGGAGATTGTATAGTCCCATTGTCATTATTGATGTGTATAACTTTATTGTATTTCATTGTATTTGTAATGTATGTTTTGATGTGAATATTGATAATTTAATAAATAATATAAAATAATGAATAAAGTATATTATATACATATTGTTGCTGTGGGAATTTTGAAACATCTTTTTAAATTAATAAGTGTAATTTAGGATAATTTTGTTAGGTTTGGGTGAGTGACTGATTGCATTGCAGCTATTTTTCATATATTGTGGATTTTTAGTCTTTGGTGATTTGTTTTAAGTTCTTATACCCTTTACATATAAGGTTCTCCGTCATCCTGGCTGCCTTTGTAGACTAGGTTTTACAAGTTTTGGAATATGTTTTGTTTTATCTCTTTGATTTTTATTTTGGCAAGTGCCAATTTTATCTATTTTATGTATTTAACAACTTTTATTGTACTGTTCTTTGATGCCTGTTCAATGTAAAATGTCTATTCTTGTTCTGTGCAAACAGCGCTTATTTTGAAAAAGTGTGGTATATAAAATCAAATAAAAAACCTTTTAACCCTGATTGTTGTCAATTTCATTATTTTATTTGTTTTTATGTATTCTTTCTTTCCCTGTTTTCTCGCCACGGTACTTCCTTAGTGAGTCCCTTTGGCGCCAAAAAAGGTTTTTAAATGGCATCCACTGTGCAGCATCTGCACTTTCAATGTGAATGGCAAACTGAGTGCTTCGATAAGGCAAGTACCTCTGGTGGTTCTTTCTAAATAAATCTTACCATTAGATTGCGCAGTTGCTATTGATTATCGTTTTAGTCCACGAAATGGTGTTTCGATTCTGATTGGCTCTGGTACTTTTTTTGGTATGTCGGCACTATTTTAACTTATATGAATCTTCCTCCTTTTTATGTTTTTCACTCTGTTTCCCTTGTCGCCTACAGTATGCATTTCACATTTATCACTCGTAATCCTGAGCGGTCATGTCGTTAGTAATCTCTAATGATTTTGGTCACAATAGCTGGCTTTTTATTTGATTTAGTGTGTCCTGATAATCTGTAGCTCACCCCTTTAGACCTTTTCAATGAGTTGGGAGTGGTCCCAGAGGACTGTAGAAAGGCACATGTAGTCCCTTTATACAAAGGATGAGGTTTACAACTACAGGCCGGTTAGTCTAACCTCTGTGGTAAGTAAATTATTGGAAACGTTGCTGAAAGAGAAAATAGCAAGGTCTCTGGATTCCAATGGATTACAGGATCCAAGGCAGCATGGGTTTACCAGAGGCAGGTCTTGTCAGACAAATCTGATTGATTTCTTTGACTGGGTGACAAGAGAGTTGGACCAAAGGAGAGTCCTTAATGTGCTGTACTTAGATGTCAGCACAGCCTTTGACACCGTTCCACAAAGGCAACTTATAAACAAACTGAGCACCCGAGGGATGGACCCTAAAGTTACTAACTGGGTTAGAAATTGGTTGAGTGGGAGGCAGCAAAGGGTACAGGTAAATGGAGCTCACTCTGAGAAGGAGGTTACCAGTGGTGTGCCGCAGGGATCTGTCCTTGGTCTAATTCTTTCTAACATCTTTGTTAGTGATATTGCTGAAGGGCTGTTGGGTAAGGTTTGCCTGTTTGCAGAGGATAACAAAATCTCCAATAGACACCAGGGAAGGAGTAGATAACATGAGGAGGGATCTAGCTAAGCTTGAAGAACAGTCAAGAATTTGGCAGCTGAGATTTAATGCTAAAAAATGCAGGGTCATGCATTTGGACTGCAAAAATGAAAGGGAGCAGGCACAGTGTAGGGGGTGAAGTACCTCTGTACACAAAAGAAGAGCAGGACCTGGGTGTGATTGTGTCGGACGATCTTAAAGTAGCTAAACAAGTAAAAAGGGTCACGGCAAAAGACAGAAGGATAAATGGGTACACAGGGAGAGGGATGGCCAGCAGAAGAGAGGAGGTGATAGTGCCTCTGTATAAGTCTCTGGTGCAACCTCATTTTGAGTACTGCGTGCAATACTGGAGATCATATGCTTTGAATGCCCTTTCGTTGGAAGTGGTGGGGGCAAATACAGTGACAGAATTCAAAATGGCATGGGTCAGACACAGTGGATCCCTTTATAGAAACAAGATAAAATCAAAATAAACATAACTGTCTCAGATATCTTAACAGGTCTAGGTGACCTGCACAGAGCAGTGGGTACACCCCTAAACAAAGGCACTGAGAGGGGTAACCTGCACAGAGCGGAGGGTGCACCTACTCTTGCCACCTTGCTGGGCAGACTAAATGGACCATGCTGGTCTTTATATCCTTTTGAAGGTATACATAACATAGTATATGATGGCAAATAAACAGGTTGAAGTCCGTGCAGCAGGTGGCTACTAAAAAAAAAATGGTTAGTGGTCTTTGTTATAAATTTATTTATTTATTTATTTAGCTTTTCTTCTATACCGTGCTATTCACATCAGTGCGGTTTACATTCAAACATTATAAATCATATGAGGACAGACAAAGATCTTAATATGTATACTTTAGAGCAGTGGTTCTCAACCCAGTCTTCTGGGACCCCCAGGTCAGTCAGGTTTTCAGGATATCCACAATGAATATGCACGAGATAGATCAGAATACAATGGAAGCAGTGCATGCAGATCTCTCTCATGCATATAAATTAATGAATGGAGTAGAACGGGTAAACGTAGATCGATTGTTTACATTATCAGAATATAGAAAGACTAGGGGACATGTAATGAAGCTACAGGGTAAACTATTTAAGACAAATAAGAGAAATTATTTTTTCACTCAACGTGTAATCAAACTCTGGAATTTGTTACCGGAGGATGTATTAAGAGCTGTTAGTGTAGCTGGGTTTAAAAAAAGGTTTGGACAAGTTCCTGGAGGAAAGGTCCATAAACCATTATTAAAAAGGGACCCAGGATATCAATGCTTGACCCAATACAAGCATTGTGGAACCTGTGTCTTTTGGGGATACTGCTAGGTACGTATGACCTAGATTGGCCACTGTTGGCAACAGGATACTGGGCTTGATGGACCTTGTTCTGACCCAGTATGGCATATCTTATGTTCTTAAAAGAGCAGCTGTTCCAGGATAGGGGGAATGGGTACTCTAAGGGCCTCTTTGGGGGAAGCCTCATACTAGAAGATCTCAAAGTCCTCTGCCCAAGGCTCCTCCTTGGACTCTGTGGTGAAAACAAGACTTCCCCATGTCCCTCACAGAGTCCAGGAAAGCCAGATCCCTGGATGGGGACAGGTGCCTGGCATCTGGAGGGGGAAGGGTCCAAGGGCACATCCCTGTGAATCCAGGTGTCCAGGGACATGCTGTCCTCTGTCTTTCAGTCCGACCCAGAGTCGAGGGTCCTGATGCCACTGCATTCCAAGTTGGGTGCACTGTGCGGGGAAATCCTTGGTTCCGAATAGAATGGGACCAGGACCGGGCCTAAGGCCCAGCTCCACCTCCAGTGAAGCCCTTGCTGTGGAGGGGTTGGTAGTCGGGAGAGATGACCCAGAGGAACCAGGCATCAGAGTCCACTGCTGGGCCATGAAGGCAGACAAACTGCACTCTAAGGCCACCATACTGGCATCGATGCCAGATGGCTTCAATCACCGGCGTGGGCACCAAGGACCTCAAGGCCTGACGCCGGCTCCATCAAGGTGGTGTCCTCACTGAGGATGGCTTTGAAGGACTGAGACCAATCCCTGGACACAGAGGGCATTTCCTCCTGCCAGGGCAGCTTTGAGGGCCGCTCCAAGCCATCGCCCTCAGCCTCACATCAAGGGCTCCCTGGACCTGTCACCTTAGGAGGCCACCGACAATGTCAGTCTCTTCGAGAGGTGTTCCTTCCCAAAGGAGCCCAGATTGAACCTCTGTAACCCCGAGGCTCCAAGGCAATGTGGTTGTTGCATGAGGCCGAGACCTCTGGAGTGGCCCTCAAGGGTGCAGGTCCCACAAACTGCTCCAGAGCTGAGTCTGTCTAATGGAAAATTGACTCATGCTGCTTCTTACGGCCTCAGAGGGCCTTGCGGGTCACCTGCTGATAGAGGCCACACACCAAGGCATCATGATCCAGCCCAAAGCATCAAAGGCTTTTGGGAGCATCCCACAGCGCCTGCGCGCTGCCTTCCCGCCTTTCCTAACCGACTCTCCCCAGTTCGAGTTTTAAAGCTGAGACAAAGAGAGAGAGAAAAGGAAAGATAGATAGAGAGATACAACTCCTAGAGGAGGTGGGTGGGTTGTGAAGACTTATTCCTGCTGTTCCCAGAGATCACCTGTTACAGGTAAGTAACTGTGCTATCTCCAGGAACAAGCAGGAATGGGTCTTCACATATGGGGACTCCCTAGCTAGAGATGCCTGGGAGATCCCCAAGGTTATGAGACCCTGAGAAGGGCTCTACCTCCTCTTATGGATCTCAGGCATCCATCCAGGGAAGGAGGGCAGGAGTTGATTAAGAATGGAACAGGTGTTTGAAAACAGCCTGACCAAACAAGGCATCCCGGCGGGAGTCCTTGTCCAAACAGTAATGGGCTGTGAAGGGATGAACCGAGGCCCAGGTGGCCGCTCGACAGATCTGGTCGATGGACACAGAATTTAGATGAGCCATAGAGGTGGCCATGGCCCTCACATTATGAGCTGTGACATGGCCCTCCAGAGAAAGATTCTTACTCTGGTAGGTGAAAGAAATACACTGAGCAATCCAATTGGACAGTGTCCTCTTAGAGACTGGAAGTCCCAAATGAGAGGGATCAAAGGCAACAAAGAGTTGAGAAGACTTTCTATGTTGCTGTGTCCTTTGTAAGTAAAAGGCAAGAGCCCTCTTACAATCCAGGGTATGAAGATTCCTCTCTGCACTTGATGCATGAGGACCTGCAAAAAAGACAGGCAAATACACCTCTTGATTAAGATAAAAAGGTGAGACCACTTTAGGCATAAAGTGTAGATTGGTCCTAAGGACTACCTTATGATGGAACCTTGTATAAGGTGGATTAGCCACTAAGGCTTGCAGTTCACTGATGCGGCGAGCTGAGGTGACTGCAATGAGGAAAATAACCTTCCAGGAAAGAAATTTCAAGGAGGTGGCGGCTAAGGGTTCAAAAGGAGGCTTCATAAGCTGACCAAGAACCAGATTTAAGTCCCATGCCACCGGAGGAGGCCTAATGGGAGGTTTAGTTAAAGTTAGGCCTCTCATGAATCTTGCAATAAGAGGATGAGAGGAAATAGGCTGTCCATTGATAGGCTTAAGGGATGCTGCAATAGCACTCAAATGGACCCTTACTGAATTTGTCTTTAGGCCTGCATTGGAGAGATGCAGGAGATATTCCAATAGAGAATTCAAAGGTAGTGCTAGAGGGTCAAGACCCTTCTCAGTACACCAAATGGAAAACCTTTTCCATTTAAAAGCATAGGAACGTCTAGTGGAAGGTTTTCTGGAAGCATGGAGGATATCCTTCACCTGCTGGGAAAGATTCCAACCTTGAAGGTCTAGGCCTTCAGCAACCAAGCTCTGAGGTGAAGGGACTTGGGGTTTGGGTGCCACAAAGTCCACTCCTCCTGGGACAGAAGGTCTGGAGCAGCTCCCAAGTCTAGGGAGGGAGCTTGAGAGAGATGCAGAAGTAGAGGGTACCACACTTGGCGTGGCCAGCGTGGAGCTATGAGGATCATAGATCCTTGATCCCTCTGGAGCTTGAACAGAGCCTTGGGAATTAAAGGAATGGGTGGAAAGGCATACAGGAAGTCTTGACCCCAATGAAGGAGGAAGGCATCCTTGGCCTGAACTCCCTGACACGGAATTCTGGAACAGAATCGGGGAAGTTTGGCATTCCACGGACTTGCAAAGAGGTCTATGTCCGGGATTCCCCACTCTTGAAAGATTCTGAGTACCTGGTCCATGTGCAGGGACCATTCGTGTGGAAGCAGAACTCGACTGAGTCTGTCTGCCCAAGAGTTTTGGATTCCTGGAAGGTATACGGCCAGGAGATGGATTTGATGCTCTCTGGCGAAGGCCCACAATCTTAAAGCTTCGTTGCAAAGCGACAGAGAGCCAGTTCCTCCTTGCTTGTTTATGTAAAACATGGCTACCTGATTGTCCGTATGAATGAGGACTGTCTTGTAGCTGAGCAGGGTATGGAAGACCTTGAGAGCTAGAAAAACTGCTCGGAGCTCCAAGTGGTTGATATGTAGAGAGGTCTCCTGTGGAGACCAAGTGCCCTGAGTGGAGAGGTCTTGCAGATGAGCTCCCCAACCTGTATGGGAGGCATCTGTTGTGAGGGTTGCCTGGGGCAACAACTGTTGGAAGGGGGACCCCAGCAACAGATTTTAGGTAGACCTCCACCACTGGAGAGAGCAAAAGAGGCGCCTGGAGGTTGCTATTTTGTCTGAGAGAGCCCCTGATGCTAGAGTTAACTGGGTGGACAAAGTCCATTGAGCTGCTCTCATGTGAAGGCGAGCATAGGGTACCACATGCACTGTGGATGCCATGTGGCCTAGTAGTTGTAGCATCTCCCGGGCAGTTAAATGGCTCTTTGACTGAATCTGGGAGGCTAAGTGCACTAAGCGTAGGCAACGGGCCTGAGGAAGATAGGCCCTTGCAGTGGTAGTATCTAGCCAGGCCCCTATGAACTCTAGGGACTGAGTAGGGGTGAGCTGGGACTTTGGGAGGTTTACCACAAGTCCCAGATACTGCAGAATGCGCCTTGTGCAGTCCAGGGAAGTCTGGGCCTCTGACTGAGATGGAGCTCGGATGAGCCAGTCGTCCAGGTATGGGAATACAAATATTCCCAGAGTGCGTAGAAATGCAGCTACTACTGCCATGCATTTGGTGAACACTCTTAGAGCAGAGGCCAGACCGAAAGGAAGCACCCTGTATTGGTAATGCTTTCCTTGGAAAAGAAAACGGAGGAACCTTCTGTGAGATGGATGGATGAGGACATGTGTGTACGCATCCTTGAGATCTAGAGAACAAAGCCAATCCTGACTCTGAAGGTATGGAAGGAGAGTGCCCAGAGAAAGCATCTTGAATTTCTCCTTGCATAGAAATTTGTTCAATTCTCTGAGGTCTAATATGGGTCTGTAGCCCCCTGTTTTCTTTGGGATCAGAAAGTAGGGGGAGTAAAACCCTGACCACTGTTGAAGAAGGGGTACTTCTTCTATTGCCCCTTGGGCAAGAAGGGTAGCCACCTCCTGACCTAGAAGGTCGAGGAGAGATGTTGGAGAATTGAAATGTCTCACCATGGTGTGAGGAGGAAGGTTTGAGAAATGAAGTTTGTAGCCCTCTCTTATGATGGAGAGGGTCCACTGCTCTGCTGTAATTTGCTCCCATCTGGGAGCAAAATGAGCTAACCTTCCTGGAATGGTGAGAGGCTCTGGCTGTTTTAGAGCCAGAAAGGCTAAGTTCTCTAGCATTAAGTCAAAAACCCTGAGGAGGCTGAGTCTGCTGAGTTGCAGCAGCCCCTGTAGGCTTACGCCTGGCCTGTTTAGGTTGCTGACGTTTAGCAGCAAAACGACCTGTAGAAGATTGTTGGCCAGAAGCAGGATGGAATCTGCCTTTCTTGAAAAAAGACTTCTTGAAAGGCTTTTTCTTGGCAGGAATGGAGGTTGACTTTGAAAGTCTATCCAAAGCAGAATTTTCTGCATCCATTTGAGTGGCTTTTATTTGCCAATCTTTGCCAAACAGGTTTTCACCTGTACAGGGAAGATTTCCCAAGCCATCCTGGACCCAAGATTCTAGATCAGAAGCCTGGAGCCAAGCAATTCTGCGAGCAGCTATGGCAATGGCCGAAGCTCTGCTAGCACCCTCAAAGGAGTCAAAAGCTGCATGGTTTGGGAGGAGTGGCCTAGTGGTTAGGACAAGGTACTTCAGGCCGGAGGGCCGGGGGTTCAAGTCCCACCTGGGGACAGCAATCTCAGGCCGGAGGGACTGGGATTTCTAGTCCTATAGGCACTCCTTGTGGTCTTGGGCAAGCCACTTAACCCTCCATTGCCCATGTTCCCTGTAAGTATTAGCGTATGTGTGTCATATCCCCTCGTGTTAAATCTATCTCCCAATTGATCGCTTTGACCCGGTGAAAAGCGGGATATAAATACAGCTAAATAAATAAAATAAAATGGTTGGAAAAACTTTGAAATATCCTGAGTATGCTTAAGCCAAGTAAGAAATTCTTCCCTTTTATCCTCTGGAAGAAAAGGGAGGAAAGTGTGCAGCTTATCTGCAACTTCTTTCAGAAACATACCCATATAAAGACTATAGGAGTTGATTCTGGCAATGAGCATACTGGCTTGGAAGAATTTCCTACCAAAAGCATCCAAGGTCCTGCATTCTCTTCCTGGACGAGCAGAGTGTCTTTTTGCACTCTTTATCTTTTTCATAGCTGACTCCACCACAATAGAATGGTGAGGAAGCTGTGTTTTATGAAACCCAGGACAAGGAGGGACACGGTACATAGTGTCCAATCTACGAGAATGAGGAGAGATAGTGAGAGGAGTCTCCCATAAGTCAATCATGTGATCATAAAGAATCTCATGAATTGGCAAGGTGACTGCCTCCTTAGGAGCCTTAGAATAACCTAAATTATCCAATTTTTTAGCTCTAGGCTCTGATTCAGAGGTTACTGAAATAGAAAGTCCTTTAGCCACTTCTCTTATGAAGTCTTGAAAGGACAAGTCCTCTGGAGGAGACATTCTTCTTTTTGGAGAAGGCAGCTCTTCAGGAAGAGCTATAGATACTTCAGCAGACTCCTCCGATGCATCAGTCTTCGGAAGAATCAAAGTATCAACTGTCAGGGTGCTCTCCCAAAGCTCGGTACGCGTATCGAGCGGTATCGACATCGGGCGTCATCGGGACCGGTTCGGTACCGATGGGCATCCCTGGACAGGGAACCGCTGCAGTCGGCATCTTGATCGATGTCGATGCAGTCGGTACCGGTACAGACACTGGTGCCGGTCCCAGAGCCGATACCGACAATGGAGTTTGTTGTGGTATCAGCGGCGTCGCAGCTTGAATGAAGGCCGTGATAGCCTGCTGCATGGATAGAACATTCTGATCCATCGACGCCATGAATGCCTGGAATTCGGTACCGGAAGGTTGCGCCGGTACCCCAGAGCATTCTAACAGGTGATCGGTAGAGGCCGTGCCATCGATGTCAACCTGTAACCCCATAGGAGGAGCTTTGGAAGCCGGAGCTTCCCGCCGGGGTTGTTTTGCCGGTGCGGAATCCTCGAGGGCAAGCCCGGAGGCATCTCGATGCTTGGAAGGAGATCTACCCTTCGAGGACCGGCTGGGATTTATGTTTGGTTACCTGAGATCCATGGGAGGAAGTAGAGGCCCTGGAAGACGTCGATGCCACTGAAGCTGCATCAGAGGGAAACAGCACATGGAGCTTAGCTGCTCGGTTCTGTAAACCTCGTTTAGAGATCAAGGAGCAGGATGGACAATCCAAAATGGAGTGGTCAGGACCCAAACATTTAAGACACCATTCATGGGTGTCGGACCAAAGAAATAAAATAAAACAAATAACTTCTTCAGCGGTGACAGGAACACGACCTGCTGGCTCCGCGGAAAAGAAGAACTGGGGAGAGGCGGTTAGGAAAGGCGGGAAGGCAGCGCGCAGGCGCTGTGGGATGCTCCCAAAAGCTTTCCTTTTTTGGGAAGCTGGGGAGCGTTCCCGCGCAGGCTCCGTCAGTACCGACATACCCATATGTGAAGACTCATTCCTGCTTGTCCCTGGAGATAAAATATTCCTTAGGAGGGAAACATTTTACAAGAAAAGGAAAAAGAAACACAGGCGGTACCGGTGGCGTCGGGTAAGGCAGCCGCGACCACAAGAAAACTAAAAAATAAAAGAATAATTTTCTGCGGTGACAGGACGACGTCCTGCCGGCTCTGCAGAAAAACGAAAACTGAGGAGAGACAGTTGGGAAGGCGGGAAGGCAGCACGCAGGCGTGATGGGATGCTTCCAAAGGCTTTCTGATTGGACGCTGGGAAGCGTTCCCGCGCAGACTCCGTCAGTACCGACGTACCCATATGTGAAGACTCATTCCTGCTTGTTCCTGGAGATACTATGGCTAAGTTGAAACGGGTGAGCCATAGCCTTTTCCCACATCAGCGGTGTAATCTGGCATGTCTAAAAGCCAATCCCTAACATGTCTAAGGCGGCAGTCCATATTATAGCACCCCAAATCTGAGAGCCCCAGTCCCCCCCACCCCGCTCCCATGGGCAGCAAAGCACCGCAAGCTCTGCACCAGAGGTCACCACCCTTGCCACAGTAAAGCATTAATCTGCTTTTTAAGAAGCCGGAGGTCATTCTTATGAAGAATTATAGTGAACATTTGCAAAACAAAGTCATTTCAGAAAAAGCACTATCTTAAATAAGGCTATCCTGCCCCAAGGAGAGCGGTAGAACTCGCCAAAAATGAACTCTACGTTCAAGGTCCAACAGTAGAATAGAGACATTCACCTGAGAAGGTCCGTCAACTTAGCTGTGAGCTGGATTCCCAGGTACTTAAAGCATCCCTCTGTCCACTTAAGCGGGAACGCACCATGCTATGTTTGCCAAAGAGCTGGATCCAGAGGTTGGGCCTCTGATTTATCTAGGTTCAACTTCAATCCAGATATTTGGTCATACTCCGCGATCAACCATAGTAAGATAGGCAGTCCCCGCTCCAAGTCAACAAGATGTACCAACAAGTCATCCGCAAAAGCCGCAAGTCAGAACACCTCTGAACCCACCTGCACACCCTGCAAGGAGGGGTCCATGAGTATCTTACATAGCAGAGGCCCCAAGGTAAGTACGAATAGCAGCGGGAAAAGTGGACACCTCTACTGCCTTGGAGCAAAAGGGAAGTCAGTGGATATCGCTCCATTAACTAGCACAGCCCCGCAGAGATAAGAGTAAAGCAAATACATGGCTTCCAGAAAAAGACCACGGATACCCACTGAATCCAGCACCAAGTACATGAAGTCCCAGTTGACTATCAAAAGCCTTTTCAGCATTGAAGCTAATGAGAAGTGAGCAGCAAGACTCTTGCAAGCTTACACACATGGGCGCCAGCCCTTGGTGCATACTCACTATGACACTTCACCCCTAGACAAAGCCCACTTGATCCCCAGGCACTAAACCTGGCAATAGCACCATCCATCAATCTGCCATCAATTTCCTACTTTTCCGTCAACTTCACATCTACATTCAATAGTGAGATCGGGCGATATGATCCAGGCAACAACGGGTCCCGACCAGGTTTAGCCAACACCGTGATCAGCGCCTTATTAGGCTCAAAAGGAAAGCGACCCCAGCGGATCAGATCCATATAATACTCCATTAAAGACATCACCACTTTATCATTCAGGATCTTATAAAACTCACCCTGGTATCTATCCGGCCAAGGAACCCAACCACTCTTCAAATCCTTAATTGCCTATTGCACCTCCTGAGGGAGAAAAAGCCCGTTCAATATCAACAGCTGCTCCTCCGATAGGCGTGGCAGACTGCAACCTGCCAAATATGTTGCCCCAAACTCGCCAGGTCCCCCCTTCTGCCTGGTACAAGGCTTGGCAGAAATCACAGAAAATCTTCTCCATACCCGAAGCCGTCGCCTGCACCCAGCCACCAGTATCTCTCACGGCACCCATGTGGCAGGGCCCACCATTCAATTGGTTAAGGTGATCAGAGCTTTACAGCCCTATTTCCAAAACCATATAACCAGTACAGATAATAAAAGAGCGATTTCTTAGCCTGCTGATAAAGCAATGTATTTAATTCCTGCTACATCGTAAGCAGTTCAGTCTTATGCCTGCATTCGGATATGCAACAAAGCGTTTCCGAGCAGCATTCAGCACTTGCTCCAGCTGGAGGACACAACTGTTAAGCTGTTTACGCCTGGTCCTCACATAGCGATTAATGCCACTCCGTATCCCCAACTTACCAACTTCCTAAAAATGAGTGGGATTCACCTTATGTTGTATATTGTGCTCATATTCAACCCATTTTGCCTGAAGAAAAGGCGCAAAGTTAGGATCACCCATGACCTGCAAGGGAAAACACCATGGGGAGACCATCCCCCGCTCACTCCAATGTAGCTCAATTGATACCAGGGCATGATCAGAGATGACCACAGGTCCAATATCCGCTTGGTTTACCTGTTCAAATAGCCCATGGAGAGCAGGTCTTGGGCAAGCCACTTAACCCTCCATAGCCCATGTTCCCTGTAAAATAGTATCTCCAAGTTATAATGCCCTGTTCAATGTAATTTCAGTTTGTTCAATGTAAACCGCACTGATGCAGAATAGCGCAGTATATAAGAGAATGAAATAAATAAATAAATAAATAAATAAATAAATAAATAAAATAAGGGACCATGTACCATGCGTACGAGATAAATGGGTAAACCCAGTCACCAGGGTGCAGCATTGCCATACATCTATGAAGTCATACCCTTCACAGAGCGCATGAGCTCCACCAGCAGCTCTCCCAGCCGGGGATAGAGCGGGCCGGAGCAGCAACAGTCACCCACCACGTGAGGATCTGCCCAATCGGGGCAGCCGACGGCCAGCTTAAAGCGCCGCGCTGATCGGGCGCAGGCCTCTTCTCCACCACTCCGGCCCTCCACCAGCAGCTCTCCCAGCCGGGGATAGAGCGGGCCAGAGCAGCAACAGTCACCCACCACGTGAGGATCTGCCCAATCGGGGCAGCCGACAGCCAGCTTAAAGCGCCGCGCTGATCGGGCGCGTCCACGCCTGAGGGCCTCGCCAGAGGGCCCTTTGGCGTGGCCCTTAGGCGTTGACCAGGAGCAAGGACACACGAAACCAACAGCACCCAGTTCCAGAAGACGTTACCCAACAGCAAGCTCTCCCCTGCCACGTATGACAACGGAACTTTGTAGCTTTGAACCCCTGCACTGCTTGAGAAGTCCAACCCAATTGAGGGGTCCGAATACGTCTTTGCAAGGTACTAAACATCGTAGCCTATACAGTCCATCTCTATGTTAATCTTTCAGTGCATACCCATACCTACGTAACCTGTTAGAGTATTATCTCATTTTGTTTTTCATCTCAGCATTGTATTAGCGTATGTAATCTGTTTGAGCACCACACGTACTTTTCATGTACCCCAGAATACTCGCACTATTGCTTATCTCCCTATTGTACTATCTTATTATTGCATTCTCTCATTATAACTGCTCAGTGCTGTATTATCTCTTTATTGCACTATTGCTTATCTCCCTATTGTACTATCTTATTATTGTATTTTCTCATTATAACTGCTCAGTGCTGTATTATCTTTTTATTGCACTACCCACTATTGCATTATTGCATTATTAATTAATCCTGGTACTGTATGATCTCATTATTGCACGGCTCCTCACAGGATTATTGTATTAGCTTCTGATTGCATAACTTCACCACTTACTATTGCATTACCACATTATATCAATCACAACATCCAAAATGGCCCTTTACTTCGTGGCCATTGTTAGCTTTTACCTCCTTACACATTGGCTTGGAACCTCCCATGCCCTCTCTCCATCCCACAATCATATCCCTATCTTGACTAACCATGGAAAAAGATGGTATGAACCCCCGTACTCCAACTCAGGAAGCGACGCCTACACGCGCCGCTCTCACCTGATACACATAGGGTGCAACTACTCTTCCCATCATACTGGGCAGACTAGATGGACCATACTGGTCTTTATCTGACGTCATTTACTGTGTTACATAGCGCTCCAAACAACCAAGACACCCAACCAAGAAAAACCTCAGAATTGCCGAAGTCTAAAATGTGCCATCATAAATGCACGTTCAATACGCAATATATGGCCTGTTGTCCTAGACATAATCTCCCTTTATGACCTTGACCTACTTATGATCACGGAAACCTGGCTATCATCGGAGGACAACGTTATCCTCAACCAACTCCTTCCCCCCAACTTCTCTATTCATACAAGACAGAGAAAATAAAAAAGGAGGGGGAGTACTTATACTCACCAAATCAGACCTTCATTTTCACATAACTGACTCCTCCAGCACAAACAACCTGGACATCCTCTCCATCGCAAACCAGCAATGCTCTATCAATCTACTGTACAGAACACCGTCTGCTTCTCCAGATGACCTTCCCACTATTATTGATCTAGCAGCCAACACTCTCATTCCCAATAAACCAAACTGGATAATGGGCGATTTCAATCTCCCATCCTTACATCAATACCATGCATCTGCTTTCCTCAATGCCATTGAGGACCTGGGATTGAAGCAAATCATCCACAAATCCACACATATAAAGGGTAACATTCTTGATTTGGTGTTCGCGCCCCAGTCGGTTCTTGAACAAAACCACGACATAATGTTGTCAGTTATTGATGTACCCTAGTCAGACCACAAACTGATCGATATCCAGCTACCCATCAGCGATAAGCAACTACACAGCAACCGAAAGAGTAACAGCACATCACGAAAGTCAACAAGAAACTTTCGCCCATTTAACAGAGAACTCATCCTATCTGAGACCCACTCACTCCTCAATGAAACCACGTCTGACCTTGAAGAACTAATCTCCTCCTGGAACGTCAACCTTAATGCCATCTCACAACGCCCGCACTCCAATAACACATCAAGGATAAAAAGAAGCTCTGCCCCATGGTTCTTCTCCTGAGCTACGAACTTCTCTCACACATTTACGCAGACTTGAGAGACGATGGCGCCGATCACTCTCCACGGAAGATCAGACTGCTTACCAACTCCACTTATCCATGCACAGAGAAGCAATCACAATTAAAATGAAACAATATCACACCGACACCCTAAAGAGGTCTCTGAACAAACCACGGGATCTTTTCACCTTGGTCAAATCTCTTTTGAAGGAACCTTCTCCTGAACAACACGATGAGATTCACCCACAAAAATTTGCAGACTACTTACAATCCAAGATCGTACAGACTGACAAGGTCTCAGCAGCCTCGTATCAAGATACAACCAGCCTAACCCCTCTAATTAAATTTTCCACACCATCTACTAAATGTATTGAGGATACAATAGCATCTCTCAACACCACCACTGCATAGACTGACCCTTGCCCAGCTTTTTGGATCAAGGAGCTACGCAATGAGTTCAGTCCTTTCATGGCAAAAATGATGAACCTTTCCTTCACAACTGGTTCCTTCCCCACAGCACTCAAGCAGACTTCCATTAGGCCACTATTAAAAACCTCCAAACTAGACCCCCAAAGGGTCGACTCTTATAGGCCAATAGCTAGTATTCCTCTCCTAGCTAAGATAATCGAGAAAGAGGTACAAAGGCAAATTCAAGACCATATAGACTCTGCAGCTCCCCTAGATCATTGCCAACATGGCTTCAGAGAATATCATGGCATTGAGACCCTCCTCGCTACCCTATTCAACAGTATAATCACAGGCATTGATAACATCCGTCAAGGTTTTGTACTCATTTTCTTAGACATCGCCGCGGCGTTCAACTCGATAAGTCACGATCTTCTCCTCGGGCGATTGAAAGAGAAGGGCATCTGCAACACTGCTCTCGAATGTTGCAAGTCTTATCTGGATGGAAGATGGCAATACGTAAAATCCGGATCAGAGGAATCAGAACGCTTCCATCAAACACAAGGTGTGCCTCAAGGTTCCTCTGTCATCTCTCCTGTTCAATATATACATGCAACCCATCTGCAATATCATTAGATTACCTGCAATCCAAGATTGTGCAAACCAACAAGGTGTCAGCGGTCCCATATCAAGAACCAACGGGCCTATTCCCACTCAACATATTTTCCACACCGTCCGCTAAATGTATCGAGGACACCATAGCCTCTCTCAACACATCCACCACACAGACTGACCCATGTCCAGCTTTTTGGATCAAGGAGCTACGTGATGTGTTCAGCCCTGTCATCACAAAAATAATGAAACTCTCCTTCACAACAGGATATTTTCCCACCTCACTCAAGCAGACCTCCATTAGGCCACTATTGAAAAACCCCAAACTTGATCCCCAAAGAGTTGACTCCTACCGGCCAATAGCCAGTATCCCCCTCTTAGCCAAAATAATTGAGAAAGAGGCACAACGGCAAATTCAAGATCACATCGATGCCACTGCTCCCTTAGACAGCTGCCAACATGGGTTCAGAGAACATCATGGGGTCGAGACACTACTCACTGGTCTATTCAACGACATCATCACAGGAATTGACAACCTCCGTCAAGGTTTTGTGCTCATCTTCCTAGACATCGCCGCGGCGTTCGACTCAGTGAGTCACGAAATTCTTCTTGGAAGACTGAAAGAGAAGGGTGTCTGCGACAGTGCACTAGGTTGGTGCAAATCTTATCTAGACGGTAGATGGCAATATGTGAAATCTGGATCAGAAGAGTCAATACATTTCCATCAAAAGCAAGGGGTACCTCAAGGCTCTTCATTATCCTCCTTACTTTTCAATATCTACATGCAGCCCATCTGCAATATCATCAGATCATTCAAGGTGAAATGTTTGATATATGCAGATGATATTCTATTATACATGCCCTTCTCCACAACTCACATGGACCTGACCCCACTAACAGAATGCTTCAATGCAGTTTCAACATGGCTCCAGACACAGAACCTACGCATCCAACATAAAAAAACAGAGGTGCTATTCATCATCAGAGACGCCAACTTTACTCCCCCATCCCACATCAGTGTCAATGAAGCTGATTTACAAACCAAAAATACAATAAAATACCTTGGTGTTACTTTGGACCAACATCTCGACATGAAACGCCACATAAGCAACATAGTCAAAGCCGTCTATTGCAAAATCCGCTCACTCAAGCACCTACGCTCCCTGTTGGACCCAGAGGATTTCCGAACCATATATCAAGCATTGATCCTGCCGCATTTTGACTTTGCAAATGCCATCTTACAAGGTCTCCCCCAATCCACACTAACCCCCTTACAGTTGGCCATGAATGCCGCAGCTAGGGTCCTTTACGGTGCACCCAGAAACGACCACGTGACCCCCATTCTCAAACAGCTGCATTGGCTACCGATCCATGGGAGGATCACCTTCAAAACCCTTCTGTTAGCGTTTAAGGCAATCAATGGTATTTCAGCCTCCTCACTCACACATCTTATCCACATTGTCCCACCCAACAGATCCAGAAGAGCAACAGCTGTCAACTTGCTAGCAATACCAAAGACATCAATAAAGTCCAACACGACAACCACAAGCAGGGCATTCAGTTTTTATGTTCCCAAATGCTGGAATGCTCTACCCCCTGACATTAGGGCCATAGCCAATCTATATCAGTTCAGGAAGGCTATCAAAACCCACCTTTTCCTCCAATACTTCCCTGACAGCAATTGAATCTAGATATACCTCTCAGGAAATGACCCAATCTAGAAAGGCCCTTACATACATTATCTTGTTTTACCTATCCTTCCAGTGTAAATAGCTTATGTATATAGTTAACCCCGTTATCCAAGTTTGTATTCCTGTTCGATGTAAAACCTGACAGCTTGTTGTTATGGTCGTTAAGTTATGATGTAAACCGCGCTGATACTAAATAGCGCGGTATATAAGAAATTGTAATAAATATAAATAATAATAATTAGATCATTTAAAGTGAACTGCCTGATATATGCAGACGACATACTTTTATACATGCCGTTCTCCACGGCTCAAATGGATCTTACACCACTGGTAGACTGCTTCAATGCGGTCTCAGAATGGCTCCAGTCTCAAAACCTCCGCATTCAGCACAAGAAAACGGAGGTGCTCTTTATCTCGAGAAACCCCAATTTTATTCCTCCATCCCATGTAAGAGTCAAGGAAGTAGACTTGCAAACTAAAGAAACAATAAAATACCTTGGAGTCACCTTGGATCAACGCCTGGATATGAAATCTCACATAGGCAATATAGTCAAAGCTGTATATTTCAAGATCCGTACGCTCAGGCATCTGCGCTCCCTACTGGACCCAGACGATTTCCGGACTATATATCAGGCACTAATCCTACCCCATTTTGACTTTCCCAATGTCATCTTACAAGGTCTCCCTCAATCCACACTTAGCCCATTACAGCTGGCTATGAATGCTGCAGCAAGGGTCCTCCACAATGCTTCCAGAAGTGACCATGTGACTCCTATTCTGAAGTAGCTTCACTGGCTCCCTATCCACGGAAGGATTATCTTTAAAACCTTACTCCTCTCATTCAAGGCCATCAATAGCCATTCATCTCTTTCACTCATGGAACTCATTCACACAGTCCCCCCAACAGGTCCAGAAGAGCAACAGCAGTAAATTCCCTAATAACCCTGAAGGCATTGACAAAATGCAACAGTACAACGGCGAATAGGGCCTTCAGTCTCTACGTCCCCAAATGCTGGAATGCTCCACCACCCGACATTCGGGCCATCGTAGATCTATCACAGTTCAGAAAGGCACTCAAATATCACCTTTTCCTCCAATACTACCCAGTCAGCAATGAAACCTAGGTAACCTGAGTTAGTGCCAACACCCAGATTCTGCGCATACTTCCCTTAGGTTTTAGTTGCCTTCAATCTTGTTCATTGTAATTATTTCATGTATATAGTTCACCCCTGTTATCCAAGTTTATACTCCAGTTATCCAAGTTTGTACTCCTGTTCTATGTGAAACCAAACAGCTTGTTGCATTGGTCATCTTGTTATAATGTAAACCGCGCTGATACCGAATAGTGCGGTATATAAGAAATTGTAATAAATAAATAATAAATAAATAAATGAATCCACCGAGCCCTACAGTGGTCACAAGCCCCTGCCCCTTGCGATTGATCCAATGACTCACCCAATACGCAATTAAAAATTGCTCCCCATAATTAACAGTACATCACCCGTAGCCACTACAAACCTGATCAGATGCTGGTAAAAAGCAGCATCATAAGTACTGGGTGCATAAACAGAAGCCAACACCACTCTGCAACCAAATAGTTGCCTGTAGACAAAAACATACCGTCCTGTCCACCACAGAAGTCATCTCAAACCCCATTTACTCACGAGAATGGCTACACCTGCTGTTTTCCCCCCCTCGGAGGAGCTCCAAAGATCCTCCCCCATAACCCACCAGTGGCAAAGTTTATGTTCCTCTGCAGATTGGTGGGTCTCCTGCAAAAACCCAAGGTCCATGCAGCAATCTTGAAAGTGCTGCAAAGCCTTATATCTTCACAGGACAGTGATGTCAAAAACATTCCAGAACACCAGCTTGACTTCTTTACCCAACATCCCAAGACCCTCTAGATATCCAAAAAAGACCCAGATCCCAGCAAGAAAGGCAGGAGACCTCTCAGGTCAGGGCCCACAGCCAAGCACATTCCCCGTCCCCAGGACATGAACATCCATACCACACACTCTGCAGAGTCCATCTCAGAACACTCACACACACTATAGCCATGTCCCTTCCCCATTCCCCTCCACCCCTGCTACCAACCCACACCCTATCCTCCACCTCCACAAATAGATCAATACAGCAAAAGTATAAGTAATAACATCAGAAACACATATGATCAACCCCCACCCTATCCCCTTTCCCAATCCAATCCATCCTCACCGGCCACCGTTCCAATCCGGAGCCCACCATGGGAGTCATTGCAGCGAAGGGGTCTCACCCAGTTCACATAATTAACCTAATCCCACGGCCCATCCAGCAGTCTCCCCCCATTTGCAACCATAATATCACCAGCATTACATTCACTCCAACCATCCTTCAACTCATATGCAATAGCCCATCCGTACCTTTTAAGCCAAATACATACATATTGTTCCAAGGATAGCAGAGCAGAGAGGGCATCCATCTGTCCAAGAAAGGTCGACACATCTTCAGTAGTAGACTGACTAATCTACTGAAAAGGGCTTTAAACTAGATTCATTGGGGATGGGTGAAGAAAGCCCCCAAGTAAGTGAAAGCCCCCATGTGATACATTAAATACCTTTATGGAAATGGGTAACAGGGGTAACATATGGAAAACAGTGTGTATAAATGCCTGTAGCATGGGAAATAAGATCCCTGATGTTGAAGCTTTGGTGGGAGTGGCTGACTTGGATTTAGTGGCAGTTACAGAAACATGGTTCCCAGAAAACCATGACTGGAATGTAACTATACCTGGCTATACTTTTTTCAGAAAGGACAGGGTAGGAAGAAGGGGAGGAGGAGTGGCACTATATGTAAAGCGTAGTTATTCACCTGTAACAGGTGATCTCTGGAAACAGCGGGAATTTAGTCCTCATATATGGGTATCGTCGGTACCGATGGAGCCTGCGCAGGAACGCTCCCCAGCGTCCAATAGGAATGCTTTTGGGAGCATCCCTCAGCACATGCGCGCTACCTTCCCGCCTTTCCAACTGTCCCTCTTCAGTTAAGCTTGTAGCTGAGTGAAAGGATAGAGGGAGAGAGGAAAGAGACAAAGAGATAGAGAGACAACTCCTAGGGGAGGTGGGTGGGTTGTGAGGACTAAATTCCTGCTGTTCCCGGAGATCACCTGTTACAGGTGAGTAACTACGCTATCTCCAGGAACAAACAGGAATGTAGTCCTCACATATAGGGACTCCCTAGCTGAAGATGCCAGGGAGATAGCCCCAGGAAGGTGCCACCGTCAAAGGTGAGAATCCTTCCTCCCATGGATCTCTGGCATCCCACCAGGGTTGGTGGGTAGGAGTTGGTTTAGGCTTGAAAGAGATTTTGAAGAATAGCTTGGCTAAAGAAGGCATCCCGACGGGAGGCTTTATCTAGGCAGTAGTGGGCTGTGAAGGTGCGCACCGAAGCCCAGGTGGCTGCTCGACAAATGTCATCGATAGACACAGAGTGGAGATTAGCCATAGAAGCTGCCATGGCTCTCACATTATGAGCTGTGACATGGTCCTGAAGAGGAAGATCCTTACTCTCATAAGCAAAGGATATGCATTGGGCAATCCATTTAGATAAAGTTCTTTTGGAGACGAAGTCCCAAATGACTAGGGTCAAAAGCTATAAAAAGCTGTGAGGACTTTCTATGTTGCTGTGTTCTTTGTATGTAAAAGGCCAAGGCCCTTTCACAATTCAAGTATGAAGGTTTCTTTCTGCATTAGAGGCATGAGGCCTCGGAAAAAATACAGGAAAGTAAATTGATTGATTTAAATGAAAAGGTGACACCACCTTTGGCATAAAATGTGGGTGAGTTCGAAGAACAACCTTATCATGATGAATCCTAGTATAAGGAGGATCAGCCACTAAAGCTCGCAATTCACTAATGCGGCGGACAGAGGTGATTGCAATTAGGAAGATGACCTTCCAAGTCAAAAACGTAAGGGCTGCAGTGGCTAAAGGCTCAAAAGGCGGCTTCATGAGCTGCCCGAGAACTAGATTTAGATCCCATGCCACCGGTGGTGGCTTGATGGGGGGTTTAGTTAATAAAAGGCCTCTCATAAATCTGGATAGGAGTGGATGAGAGGAAATTGGTTGTCCATTTAGAGGCTTATAAGAAGCTGCAATTGCACTAAGATGAACTCTTACCGAATTGGTCTTTAACCCAGAATTCGATAAGTGAAGGAGATACTCTAATATCGATTCTAATGGTATGACAAGGGGGTTTAATCCCCTCTTGGAGCACCATATAGTAAAACGTTTCCACTTGAAGGCATAAGATCTTCTTGTGGAAAGCTTCCTAGAAGCCTGAAGGATATCTTTTACCTGCTGGGACAGGTTGAAATCCTGGAGGTCTAAGCCTTTAGCAACCAGGCCTTGAGGTGCAGGGACTGGGGATTCGGGTGCCATAGCGTCCCGTTCTGCTGGGAAAGGAGATCTGGAGCATGCTCTAAATCCAGAGGAGCCGCTTGAGAGAGACGCAGAAGCAGGGAATACCACATTTGGCGTGGCCATCGTGGTGCTATGAGAATCATGCGACCCTTGTCTCTCTGAAGCTTGAAGAGTGTTTTGGGGATGAGGGGAATGGGTGGGAAGGCATAAAGGAAGTCCTGACCCCAGTGAAGAAGAAAGGCATCCCTTGCCTGACAGTTGTGTGCCGGAATCCTGGAAAAAAGCCGGGGAAGTTTGGCATTCAGTGCACTTCCAAAGAGGTCTATGTCTGGAGTGCCCCAGAGATGAAATATCTTTGCCACCTGGTCTAGGTGGAGTGACCACTCGTGAGGTAGCAGTACTCGACTGAGTTTTTCTGCCCAAAGGTTTTGAATGCCTGGAAGATATACCACTAGAAGGTGAATTTGATGCTCTCTGGTGAGGGCCCATAGTCGTAAAGCTTTGTTGCATAACGACAGAGAGCCTGTCCTGCCCTGCTTGTTCACATAGAACATGGCTACCTGATTTTCCATCTGGACTAGGACTGTCTTGTAGCTGAGCTGGGCGTGGAACACTAGAAGAGCTAAATAAATTGCTCTTAATTCCAGGAGGTTTATGTGTAAACCAACCTCCTGTGGAGTCCAGGTGCCCTGGTTAGAGAGATGATTCAGGTGTGCCCCTCAACCCACCTGTGATGCATCGGTTGTTAGGGTGGCCTGAAAGAGGGGTTGATGGAAAGAAGACCCCACTATAAGATTTTCTAGTGATTGCCACCATTGGAGGGACAAAATTAGTCGTTGAGAGATTGTTATTTTGTCCGACAAATGACCCGTGGCCTGTGTCCACTGTGTGGAGAGGGTCCACTGAGCTGCTCGCATGTGGAGGCGAGCATATGGGACTACATGAACTGTGGAAGCTATATGTCCTAGTAACTGTAGTAGCTCTCGAGCAGTGAGGGAGGATTTGCCTGCTGCTTGGGAAGCTAGCTGCATTATGTGAAGACACCGGGCTTGTGGAAGGAAAGCCCTTGCCTGTCTGGTATCCAGACAGGCTCCTATGAATTCTAGGCACTGGAAAGAGAACTAGTTGAGATTTCGGGAAGTTTATTACCAATCCCAAGTATTAGAGGATTCGCATTGTACAGGACAGTGCAGTGCTGGCCTCTTCCACTGTGGAGGCTCGTATGAGCCAGTCGTCTAAGTAAGGGAAGACGAAAATCCCCAGGGTTCGTAGAAATGCAGCTACTACTGCCATGCATTTCGTGAATACCCTTGGTGCTGAAGCCAGACCAAAAGGAAGAACCCTGTACTGTAAATGTCTTTCCCTGAAAAGGAAACGTAAAAATTTCCTGTGATCTGGATGGATGAGAATGTGAGTGTATGCATCCTTTAAGTCTAGAGAGCAAAGCCAGTCCTGGCTTTGAAGGTATGGCAGTAGAGTTCCTAGAGAAATCATTTTGAATTTCTCTCGAAACAGATATTTGTTCAATTCTCTGAGGTCTAGAATGGGTCTGTGTCCTCCTGTTTTCTTTGGAATAAGAAAATAGGGGGAGTAGAACCCTGCACCCTGTTGAAGAATGGGTACTTCCTCTATTGCCCCTTGGGCAAGAAGTGTGGAGACCTCGTGATCTAGCAGATTGTCTGCAGAGGTTTGTGAATCGAATTGCTTTAGAATTGTAGGAGGGGGTATGCTGTGAACATGACGTTTGTACCCCTCTCCTACAATGGACAAAGTCCAATCTTCTGCTGTTATCTGATGCCATCTGTTGACAAGGCGGCATAACCTGCCCTGAATATTGGGGGGTTGGGGACCTCTCAGAAGCAGGAAGGCAAAGCTCTCTAGGAAGGAGTCAAAGCCCTTGAGGGGGCTGAACCTGGAGAGCTGGTTGGGCTCTCGGGCCTTTTGTTTTCTTTTGCTGTCTAGTTTGTCCCTGTTGGGCAACCTGACCTGGAGTCTAACTCTGCTGGGTATAGGAAGGATAAAACTTCCTCTTTTTGCTAAAAGAGGCTTTTTTATAAGGCTTCCTTTTGGCTGGAGTGGCTGTAGACTTTGACAATCTATCTAAGGTAGAATTGTCAGCATCTAACTCGTTAGCCTTTTCCTGCCAGTTCTTGCCGAAGAGATTCTCCCCGGTGCAAGGAATGTTGCCTAACTTGTCCTGTACCCAAGTCTCCAAGTTTGATGCCTGTAGCCAGGCAATCCGACGTGCGCCAATGGCAATAGCAGAAGTTCTGCTGATGCATTCAAAGCAGTCAAAGGCTGCACGATTGACAAACTTGGAGACATCCTGAGCATGCTTAACTAGAGCAAGAAAATCTTGTCTCTTATCATCTTGGAGAAATGGGCTCATAAGTTCAAAGTCTCCTGTGACTTCTTTAAGGAACATTCCCATATATAGGATATATGAACTGATCCTAGCTGAAACATGGAAGCTTGAAAAGTTCTCCGCCCAAAAGCATCCAGAGTCCTGCATTCACGACCTGGAGGATTGGATGCATGCCTCTTTGCACTTTTCATCCTACGCATGGCTGATTCCACTACCATTGAATGGTGTGGCAGCTGAGTTTTCTGAAATCCAGGACATGGTGGAACTCGATACATAGTATCAAGTCTCCTAGAGTGAGGAGAAGTAGTCAGAGGTGTCTCCCACATTCTGAGCATCAAGCTATGCAGAATTTCATGGATAGGCAGAGTGGCTGCCTCCTTAGGAGCTTTAGGATATTGGAGAATTTCCAATTCCTTTGCTATGGGTTCCTCTTCAGGAGCTACTGTGATTAAAAGACCTTAGGCCATATCACGGATGAAATCCTGAAATGACATGTCCTCTGGAGGTGACATTCTGCGTTGGGGAGAAGAGGGATCTTCTAGGAGAAACCCTCTAGTGCCAGCAGAATTGCCAGAGTCTTCAGAATCGGAGGAATCGAAGTATTCCTGACCCCAATGCTCTTGCAAAGCACGATCCCGGTACCGCTTTGTCAATTCCAGCCAGAGATGGCATGGGAAGAGTTCCCACCGGGGCCGGTACCGTCGGTACCAGCATCGTCTGTGTCGGTATCGATGTCTGTACCGGTTTCGGCCCTTGGGACCAACGGTACCGCAGCTGAAAGAAGAGCTGAGATACTGCGCTCGATAGCAAGAAACCTCTGGTCTGTCGACGCTGCCGATGCCTGGGTGTCGGTACCGGTAAGATCGGCCGGAACCCCGAGCATGGCACAGGTAGTTCTTGCGAGGTTGAGGCCTCGAGAACATCCTGAAGCCCCATCGATGCTTTGGAAGCCGAAGCCTCCTGCCGGAGCTGCTTTGCCGGTGTGGTTCCCTCAAGGGCAATGCCAATGGCCTCTCGATGCTTAGCAGGAGAGCTACCCTTTGAGGACCGGCTTTTCTGTTTAGTTACCTGAGATCCATGGGAGGAAGAAGAGGCCCTTGACAATGTCGATGCAATGGATCTGGCATCTGAAGAAAAGAGGGTACCGAGCTTTGCGGCCCAGTTCTGTCTTCCTCTTTTGGTCATCCCCATGCAGGAGAGACATTCAGTTGGAGAATGATCAGGTCCTAAACATTTAAGACACCAATCATGGGTGTCAGTGACGGAAATGGTACCGCCACACTTAGTACATTTTTTAAAACCACTAGTTGGCTTTTCCATGATTTAGGAAAATGGTGCCTAATGCCCAAAATAGCGTCTAGCACCAAAGAGGAAAGTTTCTGAAAAGAAACAGTCTAAGTTAACGTTGTTTGTTTTTTTTTTGTATGAAAAGAAAAGAACCGGTGGTACCGGTAGGCGTCGTGCGGTAGGCAAACGCAACCACAAGAAAGAAATTTAAAGACTGAATTTTCTGCGGTGACAGGGAATAGATCCCGTGGGCTCCGTGGAAAATGAAGAACTGAAGAGGGACAGTTGGAAAGGCGGGAAGGCAGCGCGCATGTGCTGAGGGATGCTCCCAAAAGCGTACCTATTGGACGCTGGGGAGCGTTCCCACGCAAGCTTTGTCGGTACTGACAATACCCATATGTGAGGACTACATTCCTGCTTGTTCTTGGAGATAAAATACTATTAAAGCTTTGGAATTAGAGAGCTTAAAAGGGAGAGAGGTGGCATAGCACAGTTACTTACCTGTAACAGGTGATCTCTGGGAACAGCAGGAATAAGTCTTCACATATGGATATCGTCGGTGCCGACGGAGCCTGCGCGGGAACGCTCCCCAGTGTCCAGTAAGAAAGCTTTTGGGAGCATTCCACAGCGCCTGCGCGCTGCCTTCCCGCCTTTCCCAACCGCCTCTCTCCAGTTCGAGTTTTAAAGCTGAGACAAAGAGAGAGAGAGGAAAGGAAAGGTAGATAGAGAGATACAACTCCTAGGGGAGGTGGGTGGGTTGTGAAGACTTATTCCTGCTGTTCCCAGAGATCATCTGTTACAGGTAAGTAACTGATATCTCCAGGAACAAGCAGGAATGAGTCTTCACATATGGGGACTCCCTAGCTGCAGATGCCAGGGAGAAACCCCAGGTTGTGTGTCCTTGAAAATGACTCTACCTCCCCCCATGGATCTCTGGCATCCGACCAGGGTAGGTGGGTAGGAGTTGATTAGGAATGGAACAGATGTTTGAGAACAGCCTGACCAAACGAGGCATCCCGGCGGGAGTCGTTGTCCAAACAGTAATGGGCTGTGAAGGTATGAACCAAGGCCCAGGTGGCCGCTCGACAGATTTGGTCGATGGACACAGAGTTTAGATGAGCCATTGAGGCTGCCATGGCTCTCACATTGTGAGCTGTGACATGGCCCTCCAGAGAAATGTTCCTACTCTGGAAGGCGAAAGAAATACACTGAGCAATCCAGCTGGACAGTGTTCTCTTAGAGACTGGAAGTCCTAAATGAGAAGGATCAAAAGCAACAAAGAGTTGAGAAGACTTTCTATGTTGCTATGTTCTTTGTAAGTAAAAAGCGAGAGATCTCTTACAATCCAAGGTATGAAGATTCCTCTCTGCATTTGATGCATGAGGTCCTGGAAAAAAGACAGGTAAATATACCTCTTGGTTCAGATGAAAAGGTGAGACCACTTTAGGCATAAAGTGCGGATTGGTCCTGAGGACTACCTTATCATGATGGAACCTTGTATAAGGAGGATTAGCCACCAAAGCTTGCAACTCACTGATGCGGCGTGCTGACGTGACTGCAATGAGAAAAATAACTTTCCAAGAAAGGAATTTCAAGGAGGTGGTGGCTAAAGGTTCAAAGGGTGGCTTCATAAGCTGGCCAAGAACCAGGTTTAAGTCCCATGCCACTGGAGGTGGTCTAATGGGAGGTTTAGTTAAAAGAAGGCCTCTCATGAATCTTGCTATAAGAGGATGAGAGGAAATATTGTCCATTGAGAGGCTTGAGGGACGCTGCAATAGCACTCAAATGGACTCTTACTGAATTCGTCTTCAGACCTGCATGGGATAGATGCAGGAGATACTCTAGTAGAGAATTCAGAGATATTGCAAAAGGGTTTAGACCTTTCCCTTAACACCAAATGGTACATCTTTTCCATTTGAAAGCATAGGAACGTCTAGTAGAAGGCTTTCTAGAGGCATGAATAACATCTCTGACTTGCTGAGAGAGATGAAAATCTTGAAGGTCTAGGCCCTCAGCAACCAAGCCCTGAGATGGAGCGACTGGGTGTTTGGGTGCCACAAAGTTCCCTCTTCCTGGGACAGAAGGTCTGGTGCAGAGCCCAAGTCCAGGGAAGGAGCTTGAGAGAGATGCAGAAGTAGAGGGTACCACACTTGGCGTGGCCAATGTGGTGCTAGGAGTATCATGGTCCCTTGATCTCTCTGAAGCTTGAACAGAGTCTTGGGAATTAGGGGAATTGGTGGAAAGGCATAAAGGAAGTCTTGACCCCAGTGAAGGAGGAAGGCATCCTTGGCCTGAACTCCCTGACACGGAATTCTGGAACAGAACCGGGGAAGTTTGGCATTCCACGGACATGCAAAGAGGTCTATGTCAATGAGGCGGAGCTAGCAGGATCCAAGATGGCTGCCTAGATCTCGAGCTGCCCTAACATTGAGAAGAATTCTGCTCCCTTTGCCCCCCAGATGACTGATACAGCTGTCGGAGACAACTTAAGTGGTGTTGGAATGCCTTCGGGTAAACCCACTAGATTGGATTACCCTGCCCCCACAGGTTCTGGTGTCAAACGGGCCAAATCTGATCCCCCCTCTCCGCAGAAGATGGCGCATGGTGGTGAGTCCCCATCGGGCCTGCAAGCGGTCCTGGATGAAATCCGAGCTGTGCGGGAAATGGTCTCAGCGAATGGGGAAACGCTAAGTGTGCTTCAAGCTGACATGATGGAACTTAGAGAGATGAAAGCACAAGTTGCAGCAGTGGTGGAAAAACTTACTCGCGTGGAAGAGGCCGTAGCTGTGCATGAGGACCGGTTGAGGTTGGTTAAATCTAACTCTAAGCGCATAGCAATGCTGGAACGGAACTCAGAGGACTTAAACAATAGAACCCGAAGAAACAACGTGAGAATCGTGGGAGTACCAGAGGGAGCTGAGAGGTCTGACATAATTGCTTATATAATATCCATGGTGCCAAAACTGTTGAAAATTGTCTGATACACCGTTTGAGATTGAAAAAGCGCACAGGATTCCCTCGCACCCGGGCCCTAATGTGCGACAACCGCGCCCTATTATTTTTTGTGTGCTGCGACACTCTCATGCTACCAAGATCCTTGCAGCGGCTCGAGCGAACTCCTCTCTTAAGGTGGACGGTCAGAAAGTGGCTTTTTATCCAGATTTTCACAAAGCGACTGTGGACAGAAGGAAACAGATGCTTGCTTTCCGCCCTAGACTTCAAGCTCTGGAGGCTCCGTACGGCCTCATGTTCCCAGCACGGATGCGGGTGACACTGCACAATCAAACACACACGTTTTGAGGACTCGGATGCGCTTAAAGCATTTGTTGAGGAGCATGAGGCGGCACGAATGCATTGACTATTGCAAGCACTGGAGGTCTGGTTCTCATAGACCTGGTGCGAGGCACTGAAGTTGCCGCTGCCATTGAGGATGGATAACTGTTCTTTGTGTGTGGTCCATTTCTTCGATGTTAAATTGTTATGAGAGGGTTGGCACTGGACAGCAGTGGCCTAGGTCAATGTGGGGGTAGGATGGGAGGGCGGTACAGGGGGAAGTAAGTTCTGGTTCGGGGCGCGGGTAACACTTGGGCAAGCTGGCTCACCCTAGCGGGTCCCCCATTCGGAGGTATTTGTTGGCTCCTTATGGTCTTGGGGTTTTTTCTAAGCTTCCATTAGGTCCTAGTTTCAGAGTCTATTCTTAGATCTTAGTTATATTCCATTGTTGTAATGTACAGAAGTTTTGTATATGTATCCTGCCCTATGAGTTCTTTTAAGTTTCTATCGTTGAACGTGAAGGGCATTAATAATCCCATCAAGCGTAAGAAGATTTTACTATACTGTGCGAGGGAACGGGCAGACGTGGTTTTAATACAAGAGACCCGTTTATCCTCTAAAGAAACCCAAAAGTTGGGGTTAGGGAAGTACACCTTAAACGCCCACTCTGCTGCAGTAAAAAACAAAAATGGTGTGGCAATTTTAGTCAGGAGGGCACTTCTCCCAGCAATTGAGTTCTGTCACTCGGATTTAGAGGGCAGATGGTCTTCAGTGTTAGTATGTATAAGTGGGAGGAAGCTGGCCATTTTAAATTTATATGCTCCTAATATAAGTGACGCTGCCTTCTTCTATGGGATTGCGGATGAGCTGTTATCATTTACTCCCTATGATATAGTGGTTGGAGGGGATTTTAATTTGGTGTTGGATCCTTTGATTGATTGTACCCCTTACCGTTCTCATTCGGCCTCCTCGGTGGTTGCGTCCATTATGCAGGGAACAGGCTTAACAGATATCTGGAGGCTGTTGCACCCAGAGGAGAGGGATTTTACCTTCTTTTCCCTCCCTCATAAATCGCATTCACGGATTGATTACTTTCTTATCTCCAAAACTCTCATTCCCACAGTGGTGGAGGCCACTATAAATCCCATCCAGATTTCCGATCACACGGCTATCACATTTTCGGTGACGATGGGAGATAGGGAGGACAAGGCTCGGGCTTTCTATTTTAATAAAGGGCTGCTGGGTGATCCGTGGTTTTGTGATACTATGCGAAAGTCCATTCAAGAGTATTTTTCTATAAATTTGAAGGGAGAGACTTCTGGTTGGGCCTGGTGGGAGGGTTTTAAGGCGAACATTCGAGCCAAGATAACCAGCTATTCAATTTCTCTGGCTAAACAGCAGAAAGGGAAGTTATGTGATCTGGACTTACAAATTAAGGCTGGAGAGCGACTTTTGGCCACTAGATCAGATCCTAATATTTTGTTACGGTTACAGAGGCTTATATTTCAGTATAATCAAATATTAACTTCAGAAGCTCAACAGATGCTGTGTCGACAGCAGACTAGAAACTACCTAGAATCCAATAAGTCCGGTAATTTGTTGGCTAATGTATTAGCCCTTCGGGCTTCTAAGGCTAGAATCGAAGTCATCAAAGGGAATAACCAGGAATCCTTCTCGAAGAATTCAGATATTGCGGAGGCGTTTCGTCTCTTTTATGAAAACTTGTATTCCTCTGAGGGTGAGTTGAGGGAAGCAGATTTTCAGGGTCTGCTGGGTCAGCTAGCTCACCCGAGCCTCACAGAGGACCAACGGTGTGAGCTGGATGCGGATATAACAATAGATGAGATTCGAGAGGCTATAAAAGTGGGGAAACCTGGGAAAGCGGTAGGGCCTGATGGAATTCCTTGTGAATTCTACCAAGCGTTCATAAATGAACTGTCGCCTCAGTTGTTGGAGTATTATAGTCTTCTCACAGCCCAATCTCCTTCAGTTGGTTCATTTAATGAAGCTACTGTAACAGTTCTCCCTAAGCCAGGCAGAGATCCGCAAAAGGTTGAGAACTATCGCCCCATTTCACTATTAAATGCGGATTATAAGTTATATGCTTCTATCTTGGCTCGAAGGCTCTCCAGGGTTGCTGTTGATCTGATTCACCCTGCTCAATGCGGTTTCATTGCTGGTAGAGCCACCTCGGATAATGCACGGCTCCTTTTGAACTTGCTGGCGGTGGCGGAAGCCCAAGAGAGCCCGATGGTGGGCCTTGCTTTGGACGTAGAGAAAGCCTTCGACCGATTGGAATGGGCTTTTTTAATTCGCACGCTCAAGTGGTTCGGTTTTGGAGATACTTTTTGCGTTTTACTCAACTTTTGTATACCAACCCCTCTGTTCGTATCCTAGCTAATGGGGCCCTTTCTTCTTCTGTAGCCTTACATAGGGGAACGAGACAGGGGTGCCCCCTATCGCCTCTCTTATTTGATCTGGCCCTCGAACCCCTATTGCTCCTTGTCCGTTCTCACCCGGAGATCAATGGGGTGCGGATTGGTGATTTGGAGGTTAAAATATCAGCGTATGCTGATGATTTGTTGTTGTTTGTACAGCCTTCTTCATTAGATGCCCTTTTGGATACGATTGGTAACTATTCTGGCTTGTCGGGGTATAAAATTAACTGGTCGAAATCTGTTGCATTTCCACTAAATAAGTATGCCTTTAAGTCTCTGATAGATCCCCACCCCTTTGTTTGGGCTACCGAAGATGTTAAATATCTCGGGGTTCGGTATATGAGGGATCTGGATGACATCATTGCATTGAATGGGAAAGTTCTGAGCGAGACGGTCCAGGAGTTTACAAAACGATGGTCACCTTTACATTTATCCTGGTGGGGCAGAGTGGAATCTATTAAAATGGTACTGACTCCCAAGATTAATTATATATTAGAAATGTTACCGTTGAGTTTTCCCCCTCAGGTATATCACTCCATAGAGAGGTGTTTAATAAACTTTCTTTGGCAGGGCAAACCCCCCAGAATTGCTACCCGTAAGTTGAAGGCAAAGAAGGAGTCGGGTGGAGTCCAATTTCCGGATTTTCAGAATTATCATATTGCCTTCCGCCTTAAGCAAGGGGCGCTATGGCTGACTGAGTTCGAGCAGACAAAATCCCCTGTGTGGCTGGAGGTGGAGAGGCGGATAGCTCATCCGATCCCATTAGAATTATTACTGGGTATGCAGTGGTCAGCCTCCTTCCCACTTGGTAGAATTATATCTGCCACTCAGGAAGCATTCCACCTGCTGGAGCGGGTAGAATGTAAGGACTCACCTCAGTCGCGGGAGGTCCCCATTTGGTATAACAGGAGGTTTAAAATTGGGCATAAAATAATCTCTTGGAAGAGTTGGAAAAATAAAGGGATTTGGACGTTAGGGCAATTAGCGACGTTGCGGAACTGGAAGACCTTCCAGGAACTGCAAAGTGAGTTCCAACTCCCGGCTTCCTCCTTTTTTCAATGGATGCAACTAATGCATTGTTTGTCCAAGGCCGAGGTGAAGGTGGGGAAACTGACTGCAGAGTGGGAACTGTTGAAATGGGTGAACCTTGGTGGTTTTGGGCAGGGCGTAGCCTCCAGTTTCTATGCTTTTATGCGGGATGCCTCCCCGAATTATTTAGAGGGGCTTGAAAAGGTTTGGGAGAAAGAGTTAGGCACTTCATCCCAGCCGATAGACTGGAAAGGGATTTGGATCAAGGCAAACAGAGTGGCACATGGTGCTGCTATCCTGCAATCCCTTTTCTTTCTAACCCATAGAGCTCATATTACCCCGGTGAAATTATCTAAATGGGACAGGAACGTCAAGAATGCATGTTGGACGTGTAAAACTATCCCGGCTACATTGAAGTATATGATATTTGATTGCCCTCACGTTCACGTTTGTTGGGTGTGGATATGGGACAGGATACAACATATTCTAGAGTTTAAGAGCCCTTTGCGCTGGCCGAAAATTCTACTATGCTCTGCTGATTATATGGTACGCTTAACTAATGATAAGCTTTATTTGTTTGATTTTATGATGGGTGTTGCATTAAAGTTGATTTTCACCTGTTGGAAAGATCTCTCTAAGTTGGATTTTAATCAATGGTGGAATCTTTTGTGTATGTATATCAGTTTTGAGAAGGAGCAAGGTAGCTCCAGGATCATTAGAACATCTACCTATTGTCAAAATGCATCTGTTCCGGCAGCGATAAAGGAAAAGAATAATATGAATAAATGGCAATGTATAGATGACTTTGTTGCTAGGTCTAAATGTTAATACGATATTATATACCATAAGGAGCCGGGGGGGGGGGGGGTGGAAGGTTGGAGGGAAGGGATAAGGGGGAGGAATGGTTGATTGGGAAGGTGGTGTAAGATTATATGACTGTACGATTGTGGTGGATGTACTGTTGTATAAAATGAAAATAAACTTTATTTAAAAAAAAAAAAAAGGAGGTCTATGTCCGGGGTTCCCCAAATTCGAAAAATCCTGGCTACCTGGTCCATGTGGAGGGACCACTCGTGTGGAAGCAGAACTCGACTGAGTCTGTCCGCCCAAGAGTTTTGAACGCCTGGAAGATATACTGCCAGAAGATGAATGTGATGCTCTCTGGCGAAGGCCCACAGTCGCAAAGCTTCGTTGCAAAGCGACAGAGAGCCAGTCCCGCCCTGCTTGTTTACATAGAACATGGCTACTTGGTTGTCCGCATGGATGAGGACTGTCCTGTAGCTGAGCAGGGAATGGAACACTCTGAGAGCTAAGAATATTGCTCTGAGTTCCAAGAGATTGATATGCAGAGAAGTCTCCTGTGGAGACCAGATGCCCTGGGTGGAGAGATCCTGCAGATGAGCTCCCCAACCCATTGGAGAAGCATCTGTTGTCAGAGTTGCTTGGGGTAGCGACTGCTGAAAAGGGGACCCCAGCAACAGATTTAGAGGGGACTTCCACCACTGGAGAGACCAAAATAGGCGACTGGAGTTTGCTATTTTGTCTGACAAGCAACTTGATGCCTGAGTCCATTGGGTGGACAAAGTCCATTGAGCTGCCCTCATGTGAAGGCGAGCATATGGAACCACATGCACAGTGGATGCCATGTGGCCTAATAGTTGTAACATCTCTCGAGCAGTTAAATGGGACTTTAACTGTATCTGGGAGGCTAACTGCACCAAGCGTAGGCAACGGGCCTGAGGAAGATAGGCCCTTGCAGTTGTGGTATCCAGCAAGGCCCCTATCAACTCCAGAGAATGAGTAGGGGTGAGATGGGATTTTGGGATGTTTATTAGCAGTCCCAAATACTGAAGGACATGCATTGTGCAGGTTAGAGAAATCTGGGCATCTGACTGGGATGGAGCTTAAATGAGCCAGTCGTCCAGATACGGGAAAACGAATATTCCTAGAGTGCATAGAAATGCAGCTATTACTGCTATGCATTTCGTGAACACTCTTGGTGCAGAGGCCAGACCGAAAGGAAGCACCCTGTATTGGTAGTGCTTTCCTTGAAAAAGGAACCGAAGGAACCTCCTGTGTGTTGGATGGATGAGGACATGGGTGTACGCATCCTTGAGATCTAGAGAACAAAACCAGTCCTGACTCTGAAGGTATGGCAGCAGAGTACCGAGAGAAATCATCTTGAATTTCTCTTTGAATATAAACTTGTTCAATTCTCTGAGATCTAATATGGGTCTGTAGCCCCCTATTTTCTTTGGAATAAGAAAGTAAGGGGAGTAAAACCCTGAGCCCTGTTGAAGAAGGGGTACCTCTTCTATTGCCCCTTGGGCAAGAAGGGTAGCAATCTCCTGACCCAGAAGGTTGAGGAGAGATGTTGGAGAATTGAACTGTCTCACCATGGTGTGGTGAGGAAGGTTTAAGAAATGAAGCTTGTACCCTTCCCTTACAATGGAGAGGGTCCATTGCTCTGCTGTAATTTGCTCCCATCTGGGAGCAAAGTAAGATAACCTTCCTGGAATGGTGAGGGGCTCTGGTTCTTCCAGAGCCAGAAAGGCTAAGTTCTCTAGTTGCAAGTCAAAGGCCCTGGGGAGGCTGAGGCTGCTGAGCCGTGGGAGGCCTGGCAGCCTTTGACTTGGCCTGTTTAGCTGGTTGCTGACGCTTTGCAGCAAAACGTCCTGCAGAAGATGCCTGCTGACCATAAGCAGGATAGTATCTTCCCTTTTTAGAAAAAGTTGTCTTTTTGAACAACCTTTTCTTAGCAGGAGCAGAGGTAGACTTTGAAAGTCGATCCAAAGCAGAGTTCTCAGCATCCATCTGAGTGGCCTTTGCTTTCCAATCCCTGCCAAAAAGGTTTTTACCTGTACAAGGAAGATTTCCCAGTTCATCTTGGACCCAAAGTTCCAAATCAGAGGCTTGTAACCAAGCAATTCAGCGTGCACCTATGGCAATAGCCGAGGCTCTGCTTACACACTCAAAAGAGTCAAAGGCTGCACAGTTGGAAATTTTGGAAACATCTTGGGCATGTTTGAGCAAAGTGAGAAATTCCTGCCTTGAAGGGGCTAAAGTCTGCAGATGATCTGTGACTTCTTTTAGAAACATCCCCATATAGAGACTATAGGAGTTGATTCTGGCAGCAAGCATATTAGCTTGAAAAACCCTTCGGCCAAAAGCATCAAGGGTCCTGCATTCACGTCCTGGAGGATTAGATGAGTGTCTCTTTGTACTCTTTATTTTCCTCATGGCAAACTCTACCACAATAGAGTGGTGAGGAAGCTGAGACTTATGAAAGCCAGGACAAGGAGGGACACGGTACATGGTGTCTAATCTACGAGAATGAGGAGAGGTGGTAAGAGGAGTCTCCCACATGCTCAACATGAGATCACAGAGAATCTCATGAATAGGTAAAGTAGCTGCTTCTTTAGGAGCCTTAGGATATTGCAAAATATCTAGTTGCTTGGCTCTAGGCTCTGACTCAGGGGCCACTGTAATGGAGAGGCCCCTAGCCACTTCCCTAATGAAGTCCTGAAAAGACAAGTCTTCTGGAGGAGACATTCTTCGTTTTGGAGAATCAGACTCCTGAAGAAGAAGTACCGGTGCATCGACAGAAACCTCCGACTCAGAGTCTTCGGAGGAATCGAAGTATCGCCTGTCTGGATGCTCCTGTAAAGCTCGATACGCGTACCGAGTGGGATCGACATCGGGAGTAAGCGGTACCGGTTCAGTACCGATGGGTATCATAGGACAGGGTACAGTTGCAGCCGACACCTGTTGATGCAATCGGTACCGGCACCGGGAACGATGCCGGTGCCGGAGTCGGTACCAGCAACAGAGACTGTTGCAGTACCGGAGGCGTCGAAGCCTGCATAAACGCATGGACAGAATCTTCTGATCCATCAATGCCACCAGAGTCTGGATGTCAGTACCAGTGGAGGCCACCGGTACCCCAGAACACGGCAACAGGTGATCAGTCGAGGCCGAGCCATCGATGTCAACCTGTGACCCCATAGAGAATGCTTTGGAAGCCGGAACTTCCAGCCGGGGTAATTTTGCCGGTGCGGAATCCTCGAGGACAAGCCCGGAGGCATCTCGATGCTTAGAGGGAGATTTGCCCTTCGAGGACTGGCTAGATTTATGTTTGGTTACCTGAGAACCATCGGAGGAAGAAGCAGCCCTGAAAGACGTCGATGCCACCGAGGCTGCATCAGAGGGAAACAGGGTACTGAGCTTGGCTGCTCGGTTCTGCCGACCTCTTTTAAACATCATGGTAGAGGACACACAATCCGTGATGGAATGGTCAGGACCCAAACATTTTAGACACCAGTCATGGGTGTCGGTGACAGAAATAGTACCGCCACACTTTGTGCACTTTTTGAACCCGGAAGCAGGCTTCTCCATGAGGAGAAAATATGTTCAGGCCTAAGGCCCAAACCGAAAATGCACAGTTGAAGAAAGAAGTGTTTGTTTTTTTTGTTTTGTTTTTTTAAGAAAGAAAAGACCAGCGGTACCGGTCTGACGTCGAAGAAGGCAGACGCGACACAGAAATAAAAAGAAAAAAAAATTTCTTCTGCGGTGACAGGAACACGACCTGCTGGCTCCGCGGAAAAGAAGAACTGGAGAGAGGCGGTTGGGAAAGGCGGGAAGGCAGCGCGCAGGCGCTGTGGGATGCTCCCAAAAGCTTTCTTACTGGACGCTGGGGAGCATTCCCGCGCAGGCTCCGTCGGTACCGATACCACCCATATGTGAAGACTCATTCCTGCTTGTTCCTGGAGACTGTGGGTTAAACTAGAAAGAGGGAAAGAGAAATCTATTTGCATTGGCATGATATACAGACCTCCCTCACAAGAGGAAGAGGAGGACAGAGTGTTAATTGAAGACATACGCAGCATTGCTAGGAAAGGGGAAGTGCTACTGATAGCGGATTTCAATATGCCAGATGTTGACTGGCACATTCCTGCTGCAGTATCATCTAGAAGTAAATAGCACCTAGATTCTCTACAGGCAGAACTATTCAGGCAATTGGTAACAGACCCCATACGTGAAGAGGCAATACTGGACTTGGTGCTTACCAATGGTGAAAGTGTTTCTGATGTTATATTGGGAAATAATTTTGCATCCAGTGATCACCTGATGGTGTGGTTCAGTATTAGGACTAGGGCTTTTAGAATCCATTCAAAGGTGAGGGTCTTAGACTTTAGGAAGACTAACTTTGCCGAGATGGGCCAATACCTCAGGGAGTCGTTAGCAGGATGGGAACAGCTGGGGGATGTAGAAAGACAGTGGGCAAAACTGAAAGGGAATATTTTAAGGGCAACCAACCTTTCTGTTAAAATGGTAAATAAAGGTAAAAGGAAAAAGAGACCGCTATGGCTTTCGAAAGAAGTAGCTGGAAAGCTGAAGAAAAAGAGGGAGGCCTTCATGAAATACAAGAAATCACAGAGAGGAAGACAGGCATCTATATTTGGGAAAACTTAAAAGAAGCTAGCAAAGTAGTCAGGAAAGAAAAGATTCAAAAAGAAGAGGAAATAGCCAGTGCAATAAAATGGGGGGATAAGACATTTTACAGATATGTTAGTGAGAAGAGGAAGGGCAAAAGTGGTATTGTCAGACTCAAGGGTGAAGGGGAGGAATATGTAGAAGCTGATGAGGATAAAGCAGCATTGCTTAACAAATATTTCTGTTCTGTGTTCACAGATGAAGAACTAGGAGCAGGACCTCAGAAAACACCCACAAACAGGAACAGAAGCGAGGGACATCTTGAACAATTTTCAGAAGACTGTGTTCGTGAGAAACTAGTTCAACGTAAAGTAGACAAAGCAATGGGACCGGATGGGATACACCCTAGAATACTGAGGGAACTTGGGGATGTTCTAGCAGCTCTACTGACTGACCTTTTCAATGCCTCATTGGAGTCGGGAGTGGTGCCAAAGGACTGGAGAAAGGCTCATGTGGTGCCTTTACACAAAAGCAGAAGTAAGGATGTGGTTGAAAACTACAGGCCGGTTAGTTTAACTTCGGTGGTGAGTAAATTATTGGAAACGCTGCTGAAAGAGAAAATAGTGAGGTTTATGTAGTCCAGCGGATTACAGGATCAGAGGCAGCATGGATTCACCAGAAGCAGGTCTTGTCAGACAAATCTGATTGATTTCTTTGACTGGATGACCAGGGAGTTGGACCGAGGGAGAGCCCAAGATGTGGTGTATTTGGATTTCAGTAAAGCCTTTGACACCGTTCCTCACAGGCGACTTATAAACAAACTGAGCACCCTAGGGATGGACCCTAAAGTTACTGCTTGTGTTAGAAATTGGTTGGGTGGGAGGCGACAGAGTACAGGTAAATGGAGCTCACTCTGAGGAGAAGGATGTTACCAGTGGTGTGCCTCAGGTATCTGTCCTTGGTTCGATTCTTTTTAACATCTTTGTTAGTGATATAGCGGAAGGGCTGTCGGGTAAGGTTTGCCTCTTTGCGGATGATACCAAAATCTGCAATAGAGTAGACACCCAGGAAGTTGTAGATAACATGAGGAGGGATCTAGCTAAGCTTGAAGAATGGTCTAGAATTTGGCAGCTGGGATTTAATGTTAAAAAATGTAAGGTCATGCATTTGGGCTGCAGCAATCCAAGGGAGCAATATAGTATAGGGGGTGAAGTACTTTTGTACACTAAAGAAGAGCGTGACCTAGGCATGGTTGTGTCTGATGACCTTAAAGTAGCTAAACAGGTAGAAAAGGCGACAGCAAAAGCTAGAAGGATGTTTGGGTGCATACGGAGAGGAATGGCTAGCAGCAAAAAGGAGGTGATAGTGTCTCTGTATAAGTATTTGGTGCGACCTCATTTGGAGTATAGTGTGCAAGTCTGGAGACCGCACCTTCAAAAGGATTTAAACAGGATGGAGTCAGTACAGAGGATGGCTACTAAAATGGTTAGTGGTCTTCATTATAAAGCATATGAGAACAGACTTAAGGATCTTAATATGTACATCTTAGAGGAAAGGCGGGATAGAGGTGATATGATTGAGATGTTTAAATACCTCCGTGGCATAAATGTACAGGGGGAGAGCCTCTTTCAAGTTCTGCTATGAGGCGACATGGGATGAGGGTAAAGGGGGATAGATTCATGAGTGATATGCGGAAATATTTCTTTACGGAAAGAGTGGTGGATCTGTGGAATAGTCTCCCAGTGGAGGTGGTAGAGATGAGGACAGTATCTGAATTCAAAAAAGCATGGGAGAAACACAGAGGATCTCTAAAGGTAAAAAGGGGACTGTTGTAGTTGTTGATATGGAAGGACAGACTAGATAGGCCATGTGGTCTTTTTCTGTCATCATGTTTCTATGTTGCTTGTTACCATTATCACCCCACACATCAAGCCCACTAGCATAAAACAAGCAACCATTCCCCCAGCGCACCCCAGACAATATCACATACACAGTCCCCCACCCCCGTCACCCAACATCATATCCAGCAATGAATAAATAAAAAGGACAAAAGAAGATTGAGAGCAACAAGGTGGTGCAGACCCCACAATATGCCCCCAGCACAGTTACCATGTCAAACCTTCATGGCTGCAGCCTCTCCAGGAGCTGCCAGCATCATCCCAGCTCCTCCTTCCTCCCAACCTGACAGCCATCCCCCACAACCCCAAGCAGCATAAAGCTGTAACACCCCCCCCATCTCACTCAAAGAGCGATAACTCTCACCACAACGCTCTCGCCATGGCCAGTTACAAAAGCAGAGAGCCCCTCCTGCACCAAACGGTGGGATAAAAAAAAAGTACAGAAAGTTAAAGTCTAGAAAAAAAAATCGAAATTGATTGTACTCTGCTCCTCCCTTCACTGGTAACAGCACTTGTGTTCTTGGGAACGGACCTCCACACTCAGTACAATGAGAAGGAAGTAACAATATAATTCACACACAGGACCAAACCTTTAGGAGAGAGAGAGCAAGATTTGCAACTTCTCTCTCTAACCCCGCTTACTTTGATTTCCTTTTTTATTAGCTTAAAATCCCATCTCACAGCACAATTTCCACCTTATTATTCTACGTCAAACATCACATTACATCTTTTACTAATGCATAGTCATAATATGCATCTCTATGTCATAGGTCAGATCTTAGTATAGGTCATCAGGAGGAGACATACATGTATTCCCAGACATAACTTCTTAAACAATAATTCTAACACAAGCAGTTTTCACAGTGTATGTTTCAAGACTGAATAGAAAGTTCTTCCTGCACTTTCTGTACAATAAACTGGCCTAGTTTCTCTGTTATCTAAACTCTCAACAAAGTTTCTTTAGTAGAGTCTCTTCAAGGTTATCAGCTTAGTAATAGGCTTTGAAATGTCTGAGCTATTGAAACTGTAGTGTTGACTCTTTCTGAGGGCTTTCAGTGATATGCTATTATTGAGTACCCTCACAAAGTACACAGCCCTGTACAGACAAGCCTCCTTTCAGAAATGTCCTTCTCTAGGCACATCATAAAGGAGGGAAAGAAATGTTCAACTGACAAAAGTCTTTAGACCCCGGGGGTGATAGAGTGTAGAACTAAGGAGTAAGATGGCTAAGAAACAACAAAATATCATAATAGCAGAATTGACAGAAAAGCTAAGGAACAAAAATCAGATGTCAGGTAAAAAAATGAACCATCCCATGAGTAAAACAACCCAAAAACGAGAAGACAGGTGGGTATAAAAAGAAAACAGCCTAGGATGCAAGAAGAAAACAGGCAGGGCAAACAAAATTGGAAAAAGGTGGAATTAAAGTAAAGTGCACCAAAGAAGTGGTAAGGGCTAAAAATTGCAAGACGACTAGTGGGACAATCAGAAAAAGGAATAAAAAGAAATAAATAAATGGGGAGGGGTTAAACAAGGAGAATAGAAGATAAAAATAGCATAGGATGGGAAGCCCTTACGAGGCTACCAAAGGCTCAAGCGGATACTGTCAGGCTATACCCCACATACACACCTAAGCCCAACAAAGAGAACTTGGACATAAATCATAAATCATGGTTGGGAGCGGGAAAAACAATGTAGAGCTGAGTCGTCGTCATCACCGCGGAGAGTCCTGCCACAAAACAGGTCCCCTCCATGGCCCAGAGATGCTCCCCAATCCCGGATGCAACAAGAAAGTCCCAGATCAGCCATCCCAAGATAGGGGCTGGAAGGGGTCCTTAGTAAAGCAGCCCATGGTCTCCATCAACAGAAGAATGACATAAGAGAAATGCATTTGGTCAAGAGACTTGCTTCTCCTCTGCCTGCTGTGTGTTCCCTGAAGTTCTCACCTGTGCCTCACACTGCTGTATCTCCTCTCTCCAGGTATCACTTTGCTCTCCTGTGATTGGTTCCTCTCCCCGGAAGCGCCCCCCGCGAGGTGTCCAACCTGAATAAAATTTGCCTCCGGTGTGGCATCCCGCGCCACAGGAGCAGGCCATGCTCCTTGGGCGAGCTCCTTGGGGCAAGAGTCCAGAGTCCATACAGCCCACCGCCCCGCCCCCCCCCCCCCCTTGCTCTCACAAGCCAAACCCTCAGTTCTTCATGCCTACCCTTGGTGCCCCTGTCCCACTGATTCCTGCTCTCCGGCCCTACAGCAAGTTCTTCCCCCTAGCTTCTGCCTCATTGCTCTTCCTCTTGTTGTCCTCTTTCTCTTTCTCCTTCAACATGACTACTATTCCTGTCCATTGGGGTTGGAAGCCCATTCCTCCTGCCCCTGCCCGCCTCCGGGCCCTCTCGCAAGAAATATCTGTAATCTGCTTCACTGCTCCCCTCACCTTTCGGCCCCGCCCTCCCCCCCCAAACGCTCTTGCTCCTACAGCTTGCACTCCTAAACTGCCGTTCTATCCGCTCAAAATCAATTCTGATTCACGACGTCATTTCCCAGCATGCCCTTGATTTGTTCTTCCTAACAGAGACCTGACTAAAGGACGGCGAGGAACCCCTACTCAATAGCTGCCTACCCCCTGGCTACTCCGCCTTATCCACCACCCATCGGGAAAGGAGCAGTGGGGGGGGGGGGGGTCGCGGTTCTTTACCGCTCCTCTCTCGCTCTCCAGGAACAACCCTCACCTGCTCTTCACTACCCAGAGTCCTTGCTTCTTCGTCTTGGTACCTTCCGCCCTCTACTTTCTCCTTGTCTATGGCTCCCCCTTCCCTGCCAGCCCATCTGTGGGACTCCCTCCTGTCAACTTTATCTGAGGTGTCTCTTCTCTACTCTCACCTTCTGATTCTCGGGGATTTCAACATCCATGTAGATTCCCCTTCCATCCCTGGGACTTTGCTTTCCTCTCCCATCTATCTGATCTCTCCCTTCGTCAGCTCATTTCTTTTCCCACCCACTCGGCCGGGCACTCTCTCGACCTCCTAATCTCCCATTTTGCTTCCCCCCTCATCCCCTTTTCTCTCTCTCCTTTGCCCCTCTCATGGTCCGATCATTCCTGCCTTTTCTTTTCCATTTCCACGCCCTCCCCTTCCCCATCCCCTTCTCCAGGTTATTCCCATAGCCCTGCCTCACCTCCCCAGTCCCGTCGTGTTAACACTAATATCCTTATTCAGTTCCCCCCATCTGATGTCCTTTTCACCGCAGACTTCCATCTCCTCCCTGTTGACTCGCAGGTGCATGTCTGGAACTCAACTCTTACAGCTGCCCTTGACAAACTTGCCCCCCTTCGCCCCCGCCCCGTCTCCCGCAGTCACCCTCATCACCCCTGGTTTCACCCCGGTCTTCTCCTCCATCGTAGGTACCTTCGTCATGCCGAGCGGCTCTGGTGCAAACACCCCTCCCCCTCCAAATCTGGACCATTTCCGCCATTGCCATTGTCAATATCGTCTCCTTCTTCATTCAGCTAAGCAAGATTACTTCTCTAATCTCATCTCCTCCTCTGCCAACTCCTCTCGTCAGCTCTATTCTGTTCTCTGCGCTCTCTCATTGTGCCCCACTCCCTTATCTCTCCCACCCCCTCTCTAGTTACCCCCGATCCCTCCTTACTAGCTTCTCACTTTGCTTCAAAAGTCCTTTCTCTCCGTCTCTTCTTTCCTACATGCCCCCTCCTCTCTCCCCCCCCCCCTGCGGTCCCTACTTCCCCTTTTCCCCACCTTTACCCCCCCCCTCCCTCTTCCCCTCCCCTCTCACATCACTGGTCCTCCTTTGGTCCTCAGTTTTATCCAAAGTTTTTGCCTCCATCTGCAAAACCTCCTGCATCGCCGACCCCATCCCCTCCCACTGGCTTCTAGGATCCTCCCTAGCTCTCTCCCCCCCCCCCCCCCCCCCAGATTCTCTCCATCTTTAACTCTAGCCTTTCCTCTGGCACTTTCCCAGCCCTCTGGAAGCATGCCTCCATCCGCCCCATTCTAAAGAAGGGCTCCCTGGATAATTTGTCTCCCTCCAGCTGGCGCCCCGTCTCCAATCTCCCATTCCTCTCCAAGCTCCTGGAAAAACTTGTCTTTACCCAACTCTCCTCCCACCTTCAAGCCTCCCTCACTCTTCACCCCTGGCAATCTGGTTTCCGTCCTGGTCACAGCATAGAATCCATCCTTATCTCCTTCCTCAATGAACTGCATGTTGCCTATGATTGAGGTTCTTTTTCTCTCGCCGTTTCTCTTGACCTATCCGCTGCTTTCAATCTAGTCAACCACCACACCCTTATCACACATCTTCACGATGCCAGCCTTGCCGGTTCAGTCCTCCACTGGTTCCATTCCTTCCTCTCCAATCAGTCTTTCTTGGTTCTTTCTGAGTCTGTTTCCTCTCCCTCCACCCCTCTTCCCTGCGGTGTCCCCCACGGATCTGTTCTGGCACCTCTCCTATTTAACATCTTCCTAGCCCCTCTTACACTCCTGGTGCAACAACACGGTATCTCTGCACACTATTACGCAGACAATATTTTCCTTCTCCACCACACTGACTCCTCCACTCCCGACATCACTCCCCTCAAGGCCTGTCTCTCCTCCGTGGCATCCTGGCTCTCTTTAAACTTCCTTCATATCAACCTCTCCTATTCCCACTGTTACGTCCCTGCGCTACTTAGGTGTTATCCTTGATTCCTCTCTGTCTTTCAAAGACCACTTTTCCTCCGTAGTCCAGCGTTCCTTCTTCACCTTGAGGCAACTTCATGCCGTCTGCCCTTTTCTCTCCACCCCCTCCATGACCACACTGCTCCTCTCCCTCATAATGTCACATTTGGATTATTGTAATGTCTCCCTGGCCGGTCTTCCCCAGTCCCAACTCCACCGACTTCAACGCATCCAAAACACAGCTGTCCATATTCTGACCCACGCTTCCCGTTTCGATCACGTCATCCCCCTTCTCATGCGTCTGCACTGGCTCCTGATTCCTTTCCGGATCCAGTACAAATTTCTCATTTTTATCCACAGATCAATCCACACTGGCACTCCTCTCTATCTCGCTGATCTGGTTCATCTCCATACCCCCCACCGCTCCCTCCAATCCATTCACGCTAACCGCATATCCCTCCCATCACCATCCCAGGCCCATCGGGAATCCACCCACTCATCTGCCTTTTATTTCCTTGGTCCCCAACTCTGGAACTCGCTCCACCCAACCCTCCGCTTGGAACTTTCCTTTAACACCTTCAAGGCCAAACAGAAAACTCACCTCTTCTGTTCTGCCTTTGACCTTCCCCCACCCTCTTCCCCCTTCTCCCCACCCCCTCGCTGATGTATAATTCCTGCTTCTTCCTTCAGTTCTTGTCCTGTCCACTGTCTCCCTTTTAGACTTTAACTTTCCTTTCTATTTTATTTGGCGTTCCTTTCTATTTCTCAGCAGCTTGTTGTTTTGTTGTAAACCACTTAGATGCTTTTGTTATGGGTGGTATAATAAGCTCCTATTAAACAAACATACCAGCCAAGTCATTCAGGTTCAGGCATAACATGGGCAGATCCAAATGTCAATGCTCCAACTTCAAGTCGACAAAGTCTCAAGAAACCGGGTTGCTTCCACCGGGCTAGTGAAGCATTTTGGCTGTCCATGATATTTAACGCAGACTTGTGCCGGTACAGAAAAGAGAATCTGAGCCCTCGAGTAATCAACTGACCAAAGATATCAGAACCCCTTTCATCGGTTCCTGATGATCGTTGAATAGCCTTGGAAAAGGAGCAGGCCATGCAACCCGGGTTCAGCATTCTGGTGGGCCCATGCGACCCGAAGCACAGTCTCTTACTGTGCATAATTTAGAAGGCACACTATAACAACTCTCGGTCTGGGGTTTCCCTCTTTCTGCGGCCCAAGATGAACAACCCTCTCCAAAGTGATTTTGCCCATGTGGTCATCGTGGCAAATTTAAGGGGAACCAAGATTTGATGAATCCCTGCAGTACGCTGTCAGCTACTGATTCCTCGATGCCCACGACGCGTATATTTGTTTGATGGCCTCGGTTCTCGAGGCCATCAATTTTTTTTTTTTTTTTACATACTGTCATAGGAGGTCCTCCATACATTTAAGGCTGGTGGTCTGGAAGTGCTGCACATCCTCAACAATGGACACCCGTTGATCTGCCTGATCCAAGCAAGCGATAAAGTCCACTAAGCCTTGAGCCACCTGAATGATTCATATAAATATATTTTGGAAGCGCCCCTCCAACGCTTTGGCCACCGCAGCAGAGACCTCTTTGGTGAGGTTAGGAAGAGACTCAGTATGTGGGCTTGGAGGGTTTGAGTCCAACTCTTTGGCCTTTCCGGGTTTTCTCCTTCCTGGGCACTTTTGCGGCCATCTGTTTACCACGTCGGCAGAGATCCTGTGGGGTGTACCACAACCAGTGAGAGACCCAGTCACAGATAAGCTGCGGGAATTCATGCAAAATATAAAGCTGAAAGTTAAAATTAAAAGTGGGAAGCCCCAAAGCAGAGGAGAACACAGCCACCCCGGTTCACTGATTCACATGACTCCCATACCACCGGAATTTAAAGACAGTCTGCAAAATCAATTTGCTGCTTTGGATACAAATGATAGAGCACCAGAAGATCAAGAAAAGGTGGAAAGAATATATAGAGTCCTTATACCATAAAGATCAAGTGGACCAACAGCTGTTTCAACCTGTACATTATGATTAGGGACCATTGGTGATGAAAGAAGTCAAAACAGCATTTAAAGCATTATCAAATAAAGCACAAGGCATTGATGGCATTCCCAATGAAGTGTTACAGCAATCTGATGAAGCTGTTACTATACTTACAAGGCTCTCCCAGGAAATTTTAAAGAGAACATGGCCAATTGACAGGAAAAGATCTATGTTTATACCAAGACTGAAGAAAGGTGATCCAACTGACTATAGAAATTATCGTACAATCACTCTGATCCCACATGCCAGCAAGATTCTACTCAAGATCATTCGGCAGAAACTCCAACCATACCTGGAACAAGTTCAGTGCAAGCGGGGTACAGGAAAGGGTGAGGAACAAGAGACATCGCAGATGTAGTATAGTTACTCACCTGTAACAGGTGTTCTCCGGGGACAGCAAGAATCAGTCCTCACATATGGGTTACGTCGGCGCCGATGGAGCAAATCCTCAGCTTTCAAAAAAGGTGTTTGGGGGTTGCCTCCACACATGCATGGTCCGCTTCCTGCCCAAAGAGGCCATCTTGCTCAGTCAAATAACATAGCTAGAGACGGCAAAGAGCAATACAGAAGGACTTCAACTCCAAGTGGAGGAGAGAGGGTTGTGAGGGCTGATTCCTGCTGTCCCCGGAGAACACCTGTTACAGGTGAGTAACTACGCTTTCTCCAGGAACAAGCAGGAAGTCAGTCCTCACATATGGGACTCCGCAGCTACAGGCTACCAGGAACCCATAGCCAAAAAAAAGACTCCCTCATCGAGAGCCGGGAGCAGCTGCAGCGGAAAAAACCCTCAATTCGAGAAGGAATTAGCACTCTGGTAGCCTGAACAAAGAAGAGTCGGAGATCTTTACTGAGGAAGATGTAGGGATGTTACCCATGACTGAAGTGGTATTTAAAGGTGTGGAAGAATTGAAGGAAATATCGATACATCGAGAAGATGTATTACAACTATTAGATAAACTGAAGAGTAGCAAATCACCTGGGCCGGATGGTATACATCCAAGGGTGTTGAAAGAACTGAAATATGAGATTGCAGACCTGCTATTAGTAATCTGTGAACTATCATTAAAATCATCTCTAATACCTGAAGATTGGAGGATCACCAATTTTTAAAAAGGGTTCCAGGGGTGATCCGGGAAACTACAGACCTGTGAGCCTGACATCAGTACCGGGAAAAATGGTAGAAACCATCATAAAGAATAAAATTACTCAGCATGTAGATAGTCATGGCCTAATGGGAGACAGCCAACATGGCTTTAGGCAAGGAAGATCTTGTCTTACTAATCTGTTGTGTTTTTTTGAAAGTGTGAATAAACAGGTGGACAAAGTCGGTTGATATAGTGTATCTGGACTTTCAGAAAGCCTTTCACAAGGTCCCTCATCAGAGACTTTTGTCAAAACTAAAGAGTCATGGGATAGGAGGCAGTGTACTACTGTGGATCAAGAACTGGTTAAAAGATAAAAAGCAGAGGGTAGGGCTAAATGGCCAATTTTCCCAATGGAGAATGGTGTATAGTGGTGTACCCCAAGGGATCTGTGCTGGGTCCCGCTGCTTTTTGACATATTCATAAATGACCTGGAAAGTGGAATAACGAGTGAGGTTATCAAATTTGCAGATGACACAAAACTATTTAAAGTTGTTAAAACTCAAGAGAATTGTGGAAAATTGCAAGAGGATCTTGATAAATTAGAAGACTGGGCATCAAAATGGCAGATGAAATTTAATGTGGACAAGTGCAAAGTTATGCACCTAGGAAAGAACAAACCAAACTATGGTTACACAATGCAAGGTTCCACATTAGGAACCACCACCCAGGAAAAAGATTTAGGCGTCGCCGTATCTTAAAAAGGATATAGAGTTATTAGAAAAGGTTCAGAGAAGAGCCACCCAAAATGGTAAAGGGGATGGAAGGATACTCCTATGAAGAAAGGCTAAAAAGGTTAGGGCTCTATAACCTGGAAAAGAGACGGCTGAGGGGAGATATGATAGAAGTCTATAAATTAATGAATGGAGTGGAACGGGTAAACGTAGATCGATTGTTTACGTTATCAGAATATAGAAAGACTAGGGGATATGCAATGAAGCTACAGGGTACACAATTTAAAACTAATAAAAGAAAATATTTTTTCACTCAACGTGTAATCAAACTCTGGAATTTGTTACTGGAGGATGTAGTAAAGGCTGTTAGTGTAGCTGGGTTTAAAAAAGGTTTGGACAAGTTCCTGGAGGAAAGATCCATAAAACCATTATTAAGAAGGGACCCAGGATATCAATGCTTGACCCAGTACAAGCATTGTGGAACCTGTGTCTTTTGGGGAAACTGCTAGGTACGTATGACCTAGATTGGCCACTGTTGGAAACAGGATACTGGGCTTGATGGACCTTGGTCTGACCCAGTATGGCATATCTTATGTTCTTATGTACAGGAGTTGCCTAGACCTCAAAAAGGTTACGGAGTATGGCCTGGCCAAAAGCACTGTCCCGTCGGGACTCCCTATCCAGGCAGTAATGAGCTGCGAAGATATGAACTGTATATAGACCTGTACATAGCTCATTTGTATACAGCTCAAATTACTCTCTCATACCCCTCCCAATCCACTCATGTCGATGTTTCCACTACATGTTTTCACACTGTAACACCCCCTCATGATTGTTTGATGTGCTAACCGCTTTGATTTAATGATAAAGCGGTATATTAAATTTGACTAAATAAATAAACCAAAGACCAGGTAGCGGCCCAGCAGATGTCTGCCAGAGGAAGAGCGCAGATGAGCCACGGAGCCATGGCCCAGACCTTGTGACAGCGTGCGCTTAGACACCGCGTGGACAGCGTGTGCTTGGACACTGCCTGCCCCAGCTTGCTGGGGTCGTAGGAAATGAAAAGCTGCGATGCTTTCCAGTGGTCTTGAGTATGCTGAATGTAGAAAGATAAAACCCTCCTACAGTCTAGGATATAGAAACATAGAAACATGATGACAGAAAAAGACCACATGGCCTATCTAGTCTGTCCTTCCATAACAACAACTACAACAGTCCACTTTTTACCTTTAGAGATCCTCTGTGTTGGTCCCATGCTTTTTTGAATTCAGTTACTGTCCTCATCTCTACCACCTCCACTGGGAGACTATTCCATGGATCCACTATTATTTATTATTATTTATTTATTTATTATTTATTACAATTTCTTATATACCGCACTATTGTTAGCGCGGTTTACATACAACAAAATGACCATAACAAATTGCTTGGCTTCACATAGAACAGGAGTAATAACTTGGATAACATGTTTATGCTTTACAGAGAACAGGAGTTACAACTTGGATAACACAGGGAATGCAAACTGAACTAATTACATATGTACAATGAGATCGAGTCTGAGAATTTAGGGTGTACATGTGTACGATAGGGTTGATATGTTAACTTGAGGAGGTAAGGGAGAGGCAATTATGTAGGGGTTGGGTTAATCTGGTAGTACTGAGTAAATAAATGGAATTTGAGAGCCTTTCTGAATTGTGTTAAGTCAGTAATCGCACGGATGCCTGGTGGTAATGCGTTCCAACATTTTGGGGCATAGATACTGAATGCTGTAAAGAAATATTTCCGCATATCACTCCTGAATCTATCTCCCTTCACCCTCATCCCATGTCCCCTCGTAGCAGAACTTGCTTTCAATTGAAAGAGGCTCTCTCCCTGAACATTTATGCCACGGAGGTATTTAAACATCTCAATCATATCACCTCTATACCGCCTTTCCTCTACCGTGTACATATTAAGATCCTTAAGTCTGTCCTCATATGCTTTATAATGAAGCCCATTAATCATTTTAGTAGCAACCCTCTGCACCGACTCCATCCTGTTCACATCCTTTTGAAGGTGCAGTCTCCAGAATTGCACACCATACTCCAAATGAGGTTGCAACAAAGACTTATACAGAGGCATTATCACCTCCTTTTTTCTGCTAGCCATTCCTCTCCGTATGCACCCAAACATCCTTCTAGCTTTTGCCGTCACCTTTTCTACCTGTTTAGCTACTTTAAGATCATCAGACACAACCACGTCTAGGTCCCACTCTTCTTTAGTGGACAAAAGTACTTCACCTCCTATACTGTATTGCTCCCTTGGATTGCTGCAGCCCAAATGCATGACCTTACATTTTTTAACATTAAATCCCAGCTGCCAAATTCTAGACCATTCTTCAAGCTTAGCTAGATCCCTCCTCATGTTATCTACACCTTCCTGGGTGTCTACTCTATTGCAGATTTTGGTATCATCTGCAAAGAGGCAAACCTTACCCGACAGTCCTTCCGCTATATCACTAACAAGGATGTTAAAAAGAATCGGACCAAGGACAGATCCCTGGGGCACACCACTGGTAACATCCTTCTCCTCAGAGTGAGCTCCATTTACTTGCACTCTTTGTCGCCTCCCACCCAACGAATTTCTAACCCAAGCAGTAACTTTAGGGTCCATCCCTAGGGTGCTCAGTTTGTTTATAAGTCGCCTGTGAGGAACAGTGTCAAAGGCTTTACTGAAATCTAAATACACCACATCTAGGGCTCTCCCTCAGTCCAACTCCCTGGTCACCCAGTCAAAGAAATCAATCAGATTTGTCTGACAAGACCTGCCTCTGGTGAATCCATGCTGCCTCGGATCCTGTAATCCGCTGGACTCCAGAAACCTCACTATTTTCTCTTTCAGCAGCGTTTCCAATAATTTACTCACCACCGAAGTTAAACTAACCGGCCTGTAGTTTTCAACCACATCCTTACTTCCGCTTTTGTGTAAAGGCACCACATGAGCCTCTCTCCAGTCCTTTGGCACCACTCCCGACTCCAACGAGGCATTAAAAAGGTCAGTCAGTGGAGCTGCTAGAACATCCCCAAGTTCCCTCAGTATTCTAGGGTGTATCCCATCCGGTCCCATCACTTTGTCTACTTTAAGTTGAGCTAGTTTCTCACGAACACAGTCTTCTGAAAATTGTTCAAGATGTCCCTCGCTTCTGTTCTTATTTGTGGGTGTTTTCTGAGGTCCCGATCCTGGTTCTTCATCTGTGAACACAGAACAAAAATATTTGTTAAGCAATTCCGCTTTATGGAGGACGGCCATATGGAGGACGGCCTCAGCGCAACCGGCATGTGGTCTGGGAAAGAAGGTAGGGAGGACCACCTCCTGATTGAGGTGGAAAAAGGACACTACCATCGGAAGAAACTTGGGGTGAGCGTGAAGCACTACCCTATTCTTGTAGAACCTGGTATAAGGCCTCTCTGCCATGAGGGCCAGGAACTTGCTCACTCTTTGGGCAGAGGTGAGGGCAACGAGGAACACCACCTTCCATGAGAGATAGCGGAGATGACACATAGCCATCGGTTCAAAAGACGGCAGGGTGAGCTGCCTCAACACCACACTGAGATCCCATTCGGGCGCCAGGGATGGACCGGAGGATTAGATAGGAGAAGGCCATTGAGAAACCGGGATACTGTCGGGTGCACCGAGAGTGGCTTCCCGTTTATCGGATGGTGGCTGGCCGCGAGGGCACTGAGATGTACTCTGACATAGTTGGATTTGAGCCCTGAGTCAGAGAGGTGGAGAAGGTATTGTAGTACCATGGCCACCGGGCAGGAGAAAGGGTCGGTTCCCCGAGCCACACACCAGAGCGCAAACCGGCACCACTTAAAGGCAGGAAGACAGCAGGACATCCTCCACTTCCCTCAGAACTTGGGATAGCTGATTACGAAGCCCAAGTGCTGAAGGACCTGGATAGTGAGTGCCATGGCCTACTGCACCTCGGGGGTCGAGGTGCAACTGATGAGCCAGTCGTCGAGGTAAGGGAAGACAAAAATCCCCTGAAGCCTGAGCAAGACGGCGACTACCGCTAGGCACTTCGTGAATACCCTGGGGGCCGAGGAATGGCCAAAGGGCAACACCCGGTACTGAACGTGAAGGCCCCCCACCACAAAGCGTAGGCATTGCCTGTGGTCTGGGTGGATTAGGATATACGTGTAAGCATCCTTTAGGTCTAAGGAGCACAGCCAGTCTCCCTGGCGGAGGTAAGGCAGCAAAGTTCCAAGGGAGAGAATCCTGAACTTCTCCTGCACCAGGAATCTGTTGAGGTTGCGGAGGTCGAGGATGGGCCTTATGCCCCCTGACCTTTTTGGCACGAGGAAGTATGTAGAGTAGAACCCCTTGCCCCTGAGATGATGGGGCACTGATTCTACCGCTCTGTCCTTGAGAAGACCCGCCAACTCCTTCAAGAGAAGGTCCCGGTGAAGGGGAGGCCGAGAGGGCTCTTCGGGAAAGAAGTGCGGAGGCACCTCAGCTAGGTGAAAGAGGTAACCCTCCTTGACCACCTGTAATGCTCAGGTGTAGGTGGTGATGGTTTCCCACCTGTGGGCGAACAGGGAGAGCCGACCTCCTGTAAGCTGTCTGGCCTCGCTGGAGAGAGGGGCCATGCTGTAAGAGTCAAAAGCTTCCTCCTGGTTGAGCCGTGGTCGAAACCTGGGGCTTAGGGGCCTTCTGCTTATGGGGACTGTGCCCCTGCCCCTTGGCCTTCTGCCCCTGCTGGGGCGCTGGGGAACCCTGATAAGGGGGGTAACCTCGGTAAGCAGTGGGTTTCCTTGGGTAGAAGGACTTTTCCCCCTGAGCCCTTCTTTCGGGAAGGGGCCGAGGTCTTCTTGGAGAGCCTAGTTCTCGTCATGAAGTCGGTCTCCAGTTCGGCGACCTTTTCAGTCATGGGCTTGCCGAATAAGTTTTCCCCCTGACATAGGACATCGATTAACTTGTCTTGTACCCATTGCTCAAGGTCGGACGACTGTAGCCAGGCTTGGCGGAATGCATCGATGCCGGCCGCCGACTCGAACCCGTCGAGACATAAATTTGGACCATTCATCGATGGCTCTGGATAGGCCCTTGAAGTGCTGCGAGGGCTCCTCAAAGAGACCAGCCGAGAAACTGGCGATCTCTTTTGTTAGATATCTTAGGTACATGCCCATATACAGCTGGTAGGCCTGGATTCAGCCATTCAGCATCACACGCTGGTAGCATTTTCTGCCGAGGGCATCCAAGGTGCGGGCCTCCCTGCCAGATGTCACTGAGGAGTGCATCTTCTGACTTCTTAGTCGACGCATGGCCAATTCCATGACTATGGAATTATGTGGCAATTGAGACTTTTGGAACACGGGGCTCCGGTGGACTCGGTACATTGAGTCAAGCCGCTTACTAACCCACCATGCTGGTGTCTCCCACATACGGAGCATAAGGCGCTCCAGGATGGGAGGAATGGGCACCGTGAGCCTTTCCCGAGGATTGGCCTCATACTGGAGGATCTCGAGTTCATGTGCTCGTGGATCCTCCTCGGACTCAGTCGGAAAGGCCAAAACTTTGGACATATCCCAAAGTCTCGAACGGTCATGTCCTTGTGGGGAGATCTCCTTTGAGGCTCTGACCCGAGTGTCCGGAGACACCTCGTCTTCCGACTCCCAGAAGGAGTCATCCGAGTAGTACAGGTGACAGTCCTCGGGGCCCCGAGGGGTCGGGCCACTCCGGCGCTCGTTGGCTCACCGGTGACAATCTCTGTCCCAAAGAACGGGAGATCGAGAGGGGACCTCGGCCAAGGATCTACTCGGGCCTGTAGGACTTCGAGGATCAGCACAGCCTCCGGGATCAATTTCGTCGTCAAGTCCCCGGTGGTCAGGGCAGAGGAACCGGACGAACCGGACACTATTGCCCTTTGCTGCTTTAGGAAGGCAATGATCTTGCATTCCAAAGAATCCATCCTGGATGTGAGCTCAGGTGGTTCTGCAGCATCCGGCTCGGGTGCCGACCCCGGTTCCCCCGGAGAGGAGTCCTCGACTAGGACAGGACACACTGGCCAGGACCGGTCTGTGGCCGGCTCCTTCCGAGAGAGCTTGATTGGACACTCCTTCCCCGACGCCTCGGGTTGATGCTCGGGGCTCCTTGACCGGCCCCGTGAGGGACCTGGTCGTTTTGGACCATCCAGAGAAGCAGCCATCGAGGAATTTTTCCTTCTTTTAGATTCCCCCTAGGGGGACCCCCCTCTCCAAGGTCCCCCGACGCCACTCAGATTTGGAACGCTCCTCCCAGGGCGTGGAGGTCTCAGACGAGATCCTGGCTTTCGGAGGCATAGGGGAATCAGGGAAAATCTTTTCCTGCTGCTGCTGGCGGCTTTTCAGGGCCTTTGAGGACATAAGTTTGCAAAGGCCACAAAAAGCTGAGTCGTGGTCCGGGCCAAGACACCGGAGGCAGCAGTCGTGCGTATCGGTGAGGGACAAAATTTTACCACACTTGTCGCACTTCTTGAACCTGCTGGCAGCCATGGAGGGAAAAAGGCCCCCCCCTCCCCCCCGCAAGATTGAAGACCTTTAGGGCTCCCAGCGAGAGAAAACAAGGGCGGGAACGCCCAGAAAGAAAAATAAAAGAAACTTAAAAGAAAAAAGGAAAGCCGACCCGATATATGGGTACCGGGGGCAGGCAGGAAGGGTACCGGTGCTAGCCGGAAGAAAAACAGCCAAAAAGCAAGAAGAAAAAACACTTTTTCCAGGACAGAAAACAGACTACGTCTGAAGGACTCCGCAGAAAAAAAGAAGACTGAGCAAGATGGCCCCTTTGTTTTATTTATTTATTTAGCTGTATTTATATCCCGCTTTTCACCGGGTCAAAGCGGTCAATTGGGGGATACATTTAACACGAGGGGATATGAGACACATACGCTAATACTTGCAGGGAACATGGGCAATGGAGGGTTAAGTGGCTTGCCCAAGACCACAAGGAGTGCCTATAGTACTAGAAATCCCAGACCCTCCGGCCTGAGATTGCTGTCCCCAGGTGGGACTTGAACTCCCGGCCCTCCGGCCTGAAGTACCTTGTCCTAACCACTAGACCACTCCTCCCTCCCTTTGGGCGAGAAGCAGACCACACATGCGTGGAGGCAACTCCCAAACTTTTTCTTTGAAAGCTGGGGATTTACTCTGTGCGGGCTCCAACGGCACCGATCTAATCCATATGTGAGGACTGATTCCTGCTTGTTCCCAGAGAAAAGATGGATCCTTGAAAAGACAAAAATACCAAAAGGGTATTTTTATGTGTTTTATTGACTATAGCAAGGCCTTTGATTGTGTAAACTGTGAGAAACTCTGGGCCACATTAAAAAGCATGAGCATACCAGAACACCTGATCGTTCAATGTAAAGGGTTGTGCAAGAACTCATCGATAACCTTCCCTATGCTGACGACACCTGAAAAATGACTGAAAGTGAAGACAATCTGAAATATTTGCTTCTCAACACCAAGGAACAGTCTTAAAATGGGCCTGCACCTTAACGTAAAGATGACGAAGATCCTGACAACTGGCAAAATCAATAAGTTCATCGTCAATACAGAAGAAATTGAAATAGTGGACAACTTTAACCAGCTTGGATGAATAATCAATAAAGAAATACGAGCAGTCAAGAAATCAGACGATGCGTTGCACTTGGCAGAATGGCTATGAAGGACCTTAGGACAAGATTCTCAAAAGCAAAGATGTCTCCTCTCCATACAAAGATTTGATTTGTCAAAGCCATGGTATTTTTAATAACATCATATGGATACAAAAGTTGGACAGTGCAAAAGATGGACAGGAAGAAAATCAAAGCTTTTGAATTATGGCGGTGGCGAAGAATACTGTGTATACCATGGACTGCTTGAACAACAAACCAGTGAGTACTAGAGGAGATCAAACCTAAGCTTCTTTTTTAGAAGCTCAGATGACAAGACTGACTTTCATAGCTTGGACACATCATGTGAAGAGAAAGATTAGAGAAAGCTATCATGCTTGGCAAAGTTGAAGGTCAACATAATAGAGGATGGCCAGTAATGAGATGGACTGATACAGTAATAGCAGCTATGGATGCCACTCTATCAACTATGAGCTGCCTGACTGAAGACTGAACACAGTTTAGGACAACTATCCAAAGGGTCGCCATGAGCCAACACAGACTCGACAGTACTTAATCTGAACTTAACTGAACTGCTGGGCCTGGGTGGAGGTGGCAGTTGAACTGACCAGGATATAACCAATGAGGAAGTTAGGAGGGCAATTAAAGGGCTTCAACTGGGGAAGGCTCTTGGATTAGATGGTTTAATCAAGCAAGTTTTATAAAATCTTCAGGTGATGATCTCATGGGCCCAGAGGATTTAGTTTAGCCAGGTCAAACAAGGGAAAAGATGGACAGATATTTGTTACCAGAGGATACAGTAAAAGCTGTTAGAGTAGCTGGGTTTAAAAAAGGTTTGGACAAGTTCCTGGAGGAAAGGTCATAAACCATTATTAAAAGAGACCCAGGATATCACTATTTCACCCAACACAAGCATTGAGGAACCTGTGTCTTTTGGAGAGACTGCTAGGTACTTATGACCTAGATTGGCCACTGCTGGAAACAGGATACTGGGCTTGATGGACCTTGGTCTGACCTAATATGGCATATCTTATGTTCTTATGACTAAGCGGTAATTTTAGTAATACCAAAAGGAAGGTAAAAATTGTAAGGAATGTGGATCTTATGAGTTAATCTCTTTATCGAATTTCGATGTAAAGGTCCTAGCAAAGATTTTGGTTGCCCGATTAAATTTAGTTTTCACGACACTGAAACATCCAGATCAATCAGGTTTTATGCCAGGTAGGCAAGCTGAAGACAATGTAAGAAAGATTTTGAGCTTCATTTGTGCAGCAAAGAAGTGAGGGGGACCACACCTGCTATTATTGGTAGATGCTGAAGCAGCCTTTGATCAAATAAGCTTACCTTTCCTATTTAAACCTTTGGAAAAAGATGGGCTTTGGTCAGGTCTACCTGAGCTGGCTAAGGCCTGGCTAGAGTTTGTGTTAAGGTAAATGGGACCCATTCAGAGATTTTTTACATAGGGAAAGAGAACTAGGTAAGGATGTCCCTATTGTTATTTATTCTACTGAGCCGCTGGCAAACTGTTTGCAGATTAGCTAATGTTTATGGTGGACAGGCCTCAAGTTTCTTTGCCATTCCTGGTTTGGGAAATGAAGGAGTGCAAGAAATTAGAGAGGAATGAGTGGAGGAGTAGCCTAGTGGTTAGAGCAATGGCTTAGTAACCAAGAGACAAGGGTTCAATTCATACTAGCATTCCTTGTGGCCTTGGGTAAGTCACTTAACCCTCCATTGCCTGACAATCTACTTCCTGTCACACTGCCAAGAAAATCTAGGAGCTGCTGGGTCGCCAGGAGTCAGAACTGACTCGAAGGCACACATTTCATTTGCATAATAAATATGCAGAAATATGAAATTCCATCAATAAATTTATCTGGACCCATAGAAGAGAGTCTATGGGAGAAGTTCACATTTAAATGGGCCGTGAAAGGGGTTAGGTATCTTGGCATGCAAATTACATGGGAATATTTGAGTTTATATCAAGCTAAATATGGAGCGGTTTGAGGCGGACGAAGATGATGCTGATAAAGTGGGTGTGTTATAATCTGTTGGGGTTGGGCCAAATTGCTACATTAAAATGGTGCTGTTACCACAGCTCCTATCTATTCCAAGTATTGCTGATGTCAATACCAAGGTGATTTGGTGGGTTCTAAACAGGAAACTCTCCCACTATATACAGAATGGGAGGCTGCCAGAAGTGTCCAGAAGGATGCAGGTTAAAAGGGAGAAAAAAAAAGACACGGGGGTCTAGGGGTCCCAGACCTGAAGCGATAAATTCTCTAGTGCAGGGGTTCTCAACCCTGTCCTCGGGACCCACCTAGCCAGTCGGGTTTTCAGGATAACCACAATGAATATGTATGAGAGAGATCTGCATACACTGCCTCCATTATATGCAAATGTCTCCCATGCATATTCATTCTGGTTATCCTGAAAACCCGACTGGCTAGGTGGGTCCCGAGGACAGGGTTGAGAACCCCTGCTCTAGTGGTACAACTGAAGGCTATATGGGAATGGATGCAAAAAAATAGGGAAACTGGGTGATTATAGAATGAGACCAACTGGTGAGGGTAGAATCAGGAAATGAGTATGATTACCTCCAAGAAAGGGTCCAGGGGCAAAGAAACTGAACTTACACTAAATTTAAATGTTAAGCATTGGGGAAACTGATGAAGATACAGGAGGGAAAGGGAATAACGTACCCGATATTAATTAAGCATAAAGCATAGTTACTCACCTGTAACAGGTGATCTCCGGGAACAGCAGGAATTTAGTCTTCACATATGGGTATCGTCGGTACCGGGAGCATCCCACAGCGCCTGCGTGCTGCCTTCCCGCCTTTCCCAACTGCCACTCTCCAGTTGAGTTTTAAAGCTGAGACAGAGAGAGAGAAAGAGGGAAAGAAAAGAAAGAGAGATACAACTACTAGGGGAGGTGGGTGGATTGTGAAGACTAAATTCCTGCTGTTCCCGGAGATCACCTGTTACAGGTGAGTAACTATGCTATCTCCAGGAACAAGCAGGAAAGCACAGTTACTTACCTGTAACAGGTGATCTCTGGGAACAGCAGGAATAGGTCTTCACATATGGGTACGTCGGTACCGACGGAGTCTGCACGGGAACGCTCCCCAGCGTCCAATTAGAACGCTTTTGGGAGCATCCCACCATGCCTGCGTGCTGCCTTCCCGCCTTTCCCAACTGCCTCTCCTCAGTTAAGTTTTAAAGCTGAGACAAAGAGAGAGAGAGAGAGGGAAAGATAGAGATAGAGAGATACAACTCCTAGGGGAGGTGGGTGGGTTGTGAAGACTTATTCCTGCTGTTCCCAGAGATCACCTGTTACAGGTAAGTAACTGTGCTATCTCCAGGAACAAGCAGGAATGAGTCTTCACATATGGGGACTCCCAAGCTAAGATGCCTGGAGGAGTCCCAGCATGTTGCGAATCTGAGAAAGCCATGCTATTCGACAGAACCTCAGGCATCCTGGGGATGGAGGGTAGGAGTTGAAGTAAAAAGATGTGCTATGGAACAGCTGGACCAAACAGGACGCCTAGATAGGAGACCCTGTGTAGATAATATCTAGTAGTAAATATTGAACTGCAATATACCAATATGGACCTCACCTAGTGGTATTGTAAAAGGTTTATGGAGGTTCATATGGATCTACTAATATGAACCAGCAGAATATCCTCAAGGAGTACCTCAATGTAGAGCAGAGGTAAATAAACTGTGCAAAAGACAGGTTGAGGTCAGAACCTTTAGGGCGAGAAAAAGTCCCAGCGGAGACTGGGGTAGTTCAATGAGGCAGGACTTTTGCGGGAAAAGCGGAAGTCCCTATTAGATAAGGCTGAAGCTCTTTTGACCTTAAAGAGACATAGTTCTTATAGGAGAAGAATAAATTAGACTTACCTGCTAATTGTCTTTCCTTGAGTATTATCCGGGCCAGTCCAGGAACAGTAGGGGGTTGTCAATCTCCTTCAGCAAGTGAGGACTAAAAACTTCAAAGCTTTGCTGACAGCCTCCTAGCTCCCCCTGGTGTCAGAGAGCCAGTCTACGAATGTCCAAGCAGTATATAAAAACAAGAAACTGCAAACTAACCGCCAGGCAACTCACGAACTCGCAATAGCCTGCAGCTAAAGCTCCCTGAACGTCGAACAAGGAGCCAGAAGGGAGCCCCCTAATCCAAACCTGCACGTCCACAAGAATTCCCCTAGAGAATGGAACACCACTGCGCTATACCGGAAAGAACACGGCAGACGAACGCTGCTGCGCGGTCCACCCCCGCACCGATAAGTGCTACCATCTCCTGGGCGGGCCCTGGACTGGCCCGGAGAATACTCAAGGAAAGACAATTAGCAGGTAAGTCTAATTTATTCTTCCTTTTCGTCTCTCCGGGCCAGTCCAGGAACAGTAGGGCAGTACCAAAGCAGTACCTACTCTCGGGAGGGTCCCACTAAGCCCCCCAAAACTACGGACGCACCGACACCAGCGTCCGCCGCTGCTTGCACATCCAAGCGATAGTGCTTCCCAAAAGTATGCAAAGACGACCAGGTCGCCGCCCGACAAATGTCCACCGGTGGAACCAGAGTTCTCTCGGCCCAAGAGGCCGCTTGCCCCCTAGTCGAATGAGCCCTCAAACCGTCTGGTGGAACTTTCCCGCTCGCGTGATACGCTGTCGCAGTCGCCTGCTTGACCCAGCGTGAAATGGAGGCCTTGGAAGCCGCTTCCCCCTTGCGGGCTCCGCCAAACAAAACAGCCAGCCTATCGGATTTCCGAAAAGACTGCGTACGTCGGAGATACCTATGCAACACCTTACCAAGATCCAAGCGATGAAGCGAACATTCCCCCGCAATCGCTGGGGTCGTCCGAAAAGTAGGCAGCGAGATGGACTGATTCATATGAAAAGCGGACACCACCTTTGGGAGAAAAGAGGGCACCGGCCGTAAAACCACCTTTTCCGCCGAAAACTGCAGGAAGGGCTCCCTGCAAGAAAGAGCCTGCAAATCCGAAATACGTCTAGCTGAACACAAGGCCACCAAAAAGGCGGTCTTCAAAGTGAGCTCTTTTAGGGCTATCCTCTTTCCCGGCTCAAACGGAGCGCGCATCAAAGCCCGAAGAACCAAGTTCAAGTCCCAGGGCGGAACAACCGATCTCCGAGGACGACGCATGTTCCTAACCACGCGGAGGAACCGATGCACATCCGGATGGACTGACAAACAACGTCTCTGCACCTTGCCGCGATAGCAAGCTAGAGCCGCCAAGTGAACTCTCAGAGTACTGAACGCCAAGCCCTTGTCCAACCCGTCCTGGAGGAATGACAGGACTTCCGACACCCCTGAAGAATGCGGAAGCACCCCGCGCACCATCCTTCAAAAATCCTCCAAACGCGGACATAAGCCAACGTCGACGACGTCCGTCTCGCCTGTAACATGGTGTTTACTACCACCGCAGAATAGCCTCTCCACTTCAACCGTTGCCCTTCAAGAGCCAAGCCGTAAGCAAGAAGCGATCCACCTGCGGCATGAGAATGGGTCCTTGGTACAAGTTCATCCGACAGGGCAACCTCCAGGGACGGTCGGCCAACAGACGTATGAGATCCGCATACCACGCCCGTCGAGGCCAATCCGGCGCAATGAGAATTACGTGCCCCTAGTACTGAGCGACTCTGCGAATGACTCGCCCGATCATCGGCCACGGAGGGAAGACATACAGAAGTTCCCCCACCGGCCAGGGTTGAACCAAGCCATCGAGGCCCTCGGCCATGTGTTCCCTGCGCCGGCTGAAAAATCGGAAAACTTTGGCATTGGCGCAGGTTGCCATCAGATCCATCACTGGTTGGCCCCAACGCCGCGTAATGTCGTGAAAGACGGCGTCGTTCAAGCGCCACTCTCCGGGGTCTAGGACATTTCGACTGAGGAAATCGGCCTGCAGATTGTCCTTTCCTGCCACATGTACCGCCGACAGGGCTAAGAGATGATCCTCCGCCCAACCTAGCAGCGCCTGACTCTCCTGCAACAGGATCGCACTGCCTGTGCCCCCCTGCCGATTTATATATGCCACGGTGACTGCATTGTCCGAGAACACCCGCACAGCTCTGCCGCTGACCAGACGAACAAACTCTTTCAACGCTAACAATACCGCTCTCATTTCCAGTTGATTGATGGACCAGGAGGCCATCTCCGCCGTCCAACTCCCTTGAGCTACGTGCGACAGACAATGAGCCCCCCAACCGCAGAGGCTGGCATCCGTGGTGACTAACACCTACTCCGGGGGGTCCAGCGGCAGCCCAGCCCGAAGATGCGCAGGATCGCTCCACCACTTGAGACTCTCCAGAACCGAAACCGGACAACTCAACCGCTGACTGAGAGGATGCCGCTGCAGAGACCAACGAGACAGCAAGGAGTGCTGGAGCGGTCGCATATGCGCTCTGGCCCCCGGCACGACGTCCAGGGTAGCTGCCATGGAACCGAGAAGCTGCAAGTATCTCCACGCCGTGGGAGCCGTGAGGCGCAAAAAGGCGGCCACCTGCCGCAAAATCTTTTGAACTCTGCCTTCTGGAAGAAACACCGTTCCCCGCTCCGTGTCGAACACTACCCCCAAATACACTAGGGATTGCACAGGCGTCAACTGACTCTTGGACCGATTGACCACCCATCCTAAGCTCTCGAGAAAGGATACCACCCTGGAGGTGGCTGCTGTCGATTCTGGAATCGAGCGAGCCCGGATGAGCCAATTGTCCAGATAGGGATGAACTAGAATACCCTCTTGGTGCAACGCCGCTGCCACTACTACCATGACCTTCGTGAACGTGCGAGGAGCCATGGCCAGCCCAAACGGCAGCGCCCGGAATTGAAAATGTCCCATGGGAACTGCAAAGTGCAGAAACCGTTGATGCTGGGGATGAATGGGAATGTGCAAGTACGCCTCCGTAAGATCTATGGAGGACAGCACCTCGCCCGGCCTCACGGACCGGATCACGGATTGCAGCGTTTCCATGCGAAAGTGCGGCACCCTTAAACAGCGGTTCACATGCTTCAGATCCAGAATGGGCCGAAAGGAATCCTCTTTTTTGGGCACCACAAAATAAATGGAGTATCGACCGAAGCCGCACTGGTCTGTAGGCACCGGGACCACCGCCTGGATCTGCAGCAACCGCTGAAGGGTTTGTTGCACCGCCAAAGCTTTCGCTGGAGACCCGCATGGCAACCGCACAAACGCCTCCGGAAGCGACTGCTCTAACTCCAGAGAATAACCTTCCCGAATGATCTCCAATACCCAGCGGTCCGTAGTGATGGCGGTCCAGGCGGAAAGGAAGCGCTGCAAACGTCCTCCAATGAGGCTCTCCCCATGGACCTGCCTCATTTCATTGCAGCTTCTTAGGTGCATTGGACTTAGAACCGATCCCCGTCCAAATCCTTGAGCCCCACGAAAGGACTGACCCCTGGGGACAAACCGCCCCCTCTGATAAGGCGTAAACCGAGACCCTCGGAATCTGCGAAACTCCCTAATCGGTCCTCTCTGCGCCGAGGCCTGCCTGGGCCCCTTCGGCCGGTCCTCCGGCAAACGTCCGCCTTTGGAGTCCCCCAGATCCTTGACAATCTTCTCCAATGCCTCCCCAAAAAGCAACTTGCCCTTATAAGGCAACTTACTAAGACGCGCCTTCGAAGAAGCGTCTGCCGCCCAATTCCTCAGCCAGAGGAGTCTGCGAGCTGCAATGACGGAGGCCATGGACTTGGCTGACATCCGAACGAGATCATAGAAGGCGTCGGAGAGATACGCCACGGCCGATTCCAACTTCGCGCCCTCAGGTGAATATGTGCTGTCCAAAACCGGAGAAGACTCCGCCTGAAGCCACCTTATCGAAGCCCTGGACACATATGCCCCACAGATGGAAGTTTGCAACGCCAAGGCACTGGTGTCAAAAGCCTGTTTAAGAAGGGACTCCAGCTTTCTATCCTGCAGATCTTTAAGAGCCGCTCCGCCTTCCACGGGAATAGTAGTCTTTTTAGTCACCGTGGAAACCAACGCGTCAACCTTCGGCATGCACAACAAATCCCTCTCGTCCTGAGGAACCGGATATAAGCGGCCCAACGTCCGTGCTCCCCTCAAGGTGGCTTCAGGATACTCCCACTCGGACTCAACCATCTGCTTAATCACTCTATGTACCGGAAAGCACCTCTGTTCAGCCTTAAACCCCTGCAATAAGGGATCCTCCAAGGGCTCAGCCTGGGCCGCCGGCAAGGCAATATTCAAAGCCACCAGAGAATGGGAAATAAGTGCCCCGAGCTCCTCCTTTCGAAATACCCTAAACAGATTAGGATCATCACCAGGTGCAATCTCGCCTTCCTCGAGATCTTCCGGCCATAAATCTAGACCAGACTCTGAAGGAAGCTCTCCTTCCTCTGGACCTGAGAACCCTATAGCCGGTTGGTCCAAATCCCCCAGAGCCACCCCGATGGACAAACCCGCATGTGAAGGCCCTTCTCCGGGGTCCCCTGCCATGCCAGGAACCGTGGGCAAACCTGGGGGGCTGGGCGCAGCTGCTGTATCTGGTCCCCGCTCCAATCTGAGGCAGTAAGCCTTATGGAGCGATAAAATAAAATCGGGAGAAAAAATGGCAGGAAATCCCTCAGGCACCTGAGCAACAGGAGCAGGGTCCACCACTAACTCGGGAGCTGATCGTTTGGACTTCGATTTCCGTTTTACAGAGGTTTGTGCCAGAACGGGAGAAACTGCAGCTGCCTTTAAAATGGCCGCCGTTCCCGCCTTGTCACTGGCGGCGGGAAGCTTTCCCGCCACATTTTGTACCCCCGTAGGCTCCTCCATGAGCCCAAAATCGAGAACCGGGATCCCCGAGGCCTAACCCCGACGCCCTCCGAGGAAACTCCGCACGTCGAAAAAAAAAACCGCAGCCCGGACTTACCGACAGTGCCGCTGCTCCCCCGGCACTTAGCGATCGCGGCCCGCACAAAGGAAGGAAACCCAGAAAGACACGTACCTGATCAAACAGCGACCCTTCAAGCACCGCTGCTCGCGGCAGTGAAGGGGAGAGGTGGACGCAGAGGCTTGATTCTGGGGCTCCCAGGATCCTGCTCTTCTCTCAAGCGCGGCACAGGTCGTCGAGGCAGGCTCTGCCTCTACTGCGCTAACAGGCAGTGGACCGCCGGCTGCCCTGCAGAACCCAATGAGGGTTGTAGTTCTGTGGCTGTATGAGCTATGGAAATTCTTTTTTTTTTTTTTTTTTTTAATTCCAATCAAGGCAAAATCAATGCACCCACAGCCCTCCTAACACCAACCCAGCTAGGGCCAGGTAGAAGAACCGGATAAAAACAAAGTTAGTTTTCTTCTCTCGGAGCCTGTCAGAACATCTCCTTCAGCTGCTGAGGACTGAAAAGACTGGCTCTCTGACACCAAGGGGAGCTAGGAGGTTGTCAGCAAAGCTTTGAAGTTTTCAGTCCTCAGTTGCTGAAAGAGATTGACAACCCCCTACTGTTCCTGGACTGGCCCGGAGAGACGAAAAGGAAGAGGGGTATTGAAGACCCCTATATCCGATGACAAAGAAGGACAGACGTATGAGGCATTGTAGCCTCCTATTTTCTGAAGATTCAGAATGTCCTTCCTAATTGAAGTGGAGTGGAGGAGTGGCCTAGTGGTTGGGGCAAGGTACTTCAGGCCGGAAGGTCGGGGGTTCAAATCCCACTAGAGGACAGCAACCTTGGGCCGGAAGGACTGGGGTTTCTAGTCCCATAGGTGCTCCTTGTGGTCTTGGGCAAGCCACTTAACCCTCCATAGCTCATGTTCCCTGTAAAATAGTTATCTCCAAGTTATAATGCCCTGTTCAATGTAATTTCAGTTTGTTCAATGTAAACCGCACTGATGCTGAATAGCGCGGTATATAAGAGAATGTAAATAAATAAATAAATAAAAATAAATAAAGTCACTTAGGAAAAAAGATGGTACATGGAGGACTTCAGATGTACCTAACCTGAAGGTTATGGTGAAAAAACCTTTTAACTACCACAGAGAAGTGGTTGTTTATGTAGAACCCTAAGCATGCTGGAGCAGCATTGATAGGAATAGTGACTATCTGTCGGAGCCCTATAGGATATATATATGAACCTAGGCAGACAGATAGAAAAAGTATATAGATACATATCCACCTACTATTATATATTCCAATATATATATAGGTAGATACAGATATATATATATATATATATATATATATACACCCATGTCCCCACATAGGGATATGTGGAGAGAGAAAGATTCATCTAATAACAAGAAGGGAAATACCTGCTTGAGGAGATGTTTAGAGAATCCATTCTCCCTGGATATGAGTGGGAGAACTAAGGGAGTGCTCTCACTGACAAGGAGAAGTCTAGAGTCCTCTAAGAATTCTAGCCCTTGAATAACCAGGAATGGAGGCCTACGTGATAAAATGCAGAGGATGTTTTTAATCCGCAAGCAGTAAGTCTGGATCCTTCCATAACTCCAGTATGGCAGCTGGAGAAGATGCTGCAATGAAATGAGATACCATATTTACCCTGCTATGAGGGCAAAATGAGTATCATGCATTCTTGCGCTCAATATGAATTACCCCATGAAGAATTGAGGGTGGAAGGAAAATACAAGACAAGGACTGGCTGTTAGGAAAAGAAAACCATCCCTGGTGAAGGGGTCCACTGGAGATGTGAACCAACCCAGGGAATTGAATAATTCTTTAGGTCTTCACGTAATTAAAGGACTGTGTCCTTTATTGTAGAAGGAGACTTTAATGGAAATGGTAAGGGTAGGGAAGAACCCAGTAGTCAAGACTAGGTAAAGCCCTTCCTAACCATCTGGAATTATTTGCTCTCTAGCAAGGGCCCATAGTGCAGAGCTGCTCTGTAGAGATGCAGAGAGCATGTTGCAGGTTGGTTAGAAGAAAAAACTGGCTGTTTAAGAGCCAGTATGAACTAGTCCGCCAAAGCCCAAGGATTTGAGAAGGCTAAGGATAGAAGGTATGCTGATGTGTCTGCAACAATAAAGCCAGAAAAGGTTCTTAGCCTGTCTGGGACTTAGTACTAAGGCCAGAAAGGACTGATTTTGGAGATCAAACCCTGGTTGCTTGGTCAGCAAGTCAGTGGTCTAACCACTAAGAGCCCCTGCACTTCTAGCTATTGTAAGGGCAGCAAAACAAATTTTAGGTCCCAAATTGGAAAAAGGACCTACAGACATAAGTAGGAGTGGTAAGACTCCGTCATTGTCTGAGAAGCTGTCACAAAACAAGATTGCAAGGGGGAGACAACTCTGAAGTGAAAACCCTTTACTGGAATAGGCAGAAAACTCAGGGGCTTAGGGATAAGCCCTCCAGTTAAGTGTTATCACTCTTACAGACCAAAATGTCTTAGTAAGAGGGACAGAGTTGAAAAAAGACTTACGATGGAGTAAATCTCTGAAAGTAATATGAGACATGCTGATACAGGAGAAACTGTCAAAGGTAAAGGCATAGCAACCTTATTGACAGTTGTTACTCCTCTGTCTACTTAGGAGGAAGAGGAGTAATTTTACTACCTGTAAAGCATAATCATCCTAAGAAGCTCTACGAGCTAAAAGGAAGGATGTCTCTTAAAGAGAGACGTGTAAAATTTAGGATGGAACCGGTGTAGATGCTTGTAATGAGAAGAAGCAGACTACAGGTTCTAAACCTCAAAACAGGAAAGAAGGATTCAGTGAAGAATCTATCAGCAACCCTGCGGCTGCTGGGTTTGCTGAAGCGGTTGAGGTTGTGGTTTCTTTAGCCTGGTTTGATGTTTCCCTTGTTTGGAAACAGCTGTATGATGGGTAGAGAATGAATAAAACTTTTTCCCCTTGGGGGAATAAAGTTTGGTAGAAGATTTCCTACCTCCTGGGATAGAGGAAGGTGTTGACAATCCTTTGAAAGCAATAGTGTCAGTGGTTAACTGAACAGCTTGGCGTAAAGTCTCTTTGTTAAAGAGATTCTCCCTAGTAAAAGGAGTATTTCCCAGCCTTTCTTGAACCCATTTGTCCAAGTCCGAAGCTTGGAGCCAGGCCATGCGTCATGCCCCTATGGCTATAGCAGAAGTTTTGCTAACAGACTCAAAACAGTCCAGAGTAGCACGAGTAAGGAAACTAGAGATATTTTGAACATGACTAACCAGTAAAGAGTAGCCTGCTCTTTTGAGATCTTGAAGAAAAGGAGTCAAAAACAGTAAACTGTTCGTGACCTCTTCAAGAGATAATCCCATATAGAAAATATATGAGAGAATTCTTGTTGAAAACATGGATGTCTGGAAGCTTTTACGTCCAAAGGCATCTAAAGTTCTAGACTCACGACCTGGCGGATAAGAAGAGTGCCTTTTAGCACTCTTAACACGCCTCATTGCTGATTCCACAACAATAGAATGATGAGGAAGTTGAGTCTTTTGAAAACCTGGAGAAGGGGGCACCTTTTACAGAGTGTCAGTGGCCCTTGAAGGTGGGGATACCTTTAAGGGAGTTTCCCACATTCTGAGTAGAAGATCCTGTAAGGTTTGATGCAAAGGAAGCATGATGACCTCCTTTGGATTCTCAGGGATATGCAGAAGTTCTGAATCCCCTGGTGCAGGATCTTGATCAGGTATAGAAATGGTAAGTAACCTTGCCATATCAAGCAGGAAATACCACAAAGCTTGTCTAGGTCTTTATAGAGCTGAATTTTTGTAATGAGATATCAAGCAGGAATGCATGAAAAGAAATTTCCCCAGAAGGGGATCCTCTATCATGAGGAGTAAAGGTTAGATCTGTTGAAGATCTAGTCTTGGCACTAATGGATTGATCCCGATCCATTGGCGTACAAGACCCGAAAGGGTGAAGCATCAGATTGTCCTGAAAGGATAGTCGTCGGTACCGCTCGAGGCCGGTGCCGCGACAAATCGGTGGAATACTATCCATGCCAGGGATGGATTCCAAACTCAGTACCGAAGGAAGCGAGCTTGTGGAAGTAAGCGTGGAAGTAAGCATGGAAGGCACCGATACCGATGCAAACGTAGAAAGCGGTACCGGCAGTGGTATCGCAGCCGGTACCGATATCGGAAGATCAGTCTGAGGTGACTCTAACGGTACCAAAGGTACCGAGAGCGCCAGACTTTGATCCCTGGGACAATATCTTCGGCACCGTCCGAGGTCGGTACCGAGACAAGTCGGTACCCAATCGTCCAGGCTAGAGATCGATTCTAGACTCGGCATTGAAAGCAGCGAGTCTATCGAAGCACACCTGGAGGTTACCGACGTGGATACCAGAACCGGTACCGGGGTCAATACCGATGCTGGAAGATTGGTCTGTAGCAACTCCGAAGATACCGAGAGCGCTAGACTGCGATCATCGGTGTGGAATGTTTCATCCAACACCATTGCTGATGCCGGGGTACCGGCACCGCTCAAAGCGGATACCACCACCGAGCTTGGCTCAGGTATGTTCGTAGAGGTAAAAACCCTGGGAACAACCTGAAACCACGTTAATGCTTTGGAGGACGAAGACTCCCGCCGGGGTTTTAAAGCCAATTTGTCCTCGGGAGCAAGGTCAGAGGCATCTCGATGCTGAATATGAGATCTACCACCTGAAGACTGGCTAGTCTTTACAGACTTTTGTTTGGTTAACTGATCCTGTGAAAAAGAAGTTGTAGCTGGTACCCTCAGGACTGATGGGAACCGCGTATCAAGTTGAGCTCGATGCTGAAGACTTCTTCAGGAAATACTACTGCAGGAGGGACACTCCAGCGGATAGTGGTCAGGACCCAAACATGGGAGGCACCAGTTATGGGTGTCTAAAACTCAGTTGGTACCGCCACAGTTGAAACATGTTTTAGGGATAGTGGCTGGTGTTTCCATGAAGGAAAGTGAAGAGGCCTAGCAGGCCAAAAAAAACGTCAGGCACTAAACAGGGAAAAATTCCCTACAAAGGAAAAAATTTGTAGGAGAAAGGAAGAAGAAAACACCGGCAGTACCAGTGCGTCGAGGGAAGGCAGACGCGACCACAAGAAAAACCAATAAAGGAAGAATTTTCTGCGGTGACAGGAGTACGTTCTGCCGGCTCCGTGGAAAAACGAAAACTGAGGAGAGGCAGTTAGGAAAGGCAGGAAGGCAGCATGCAGGCATGGTGGGATGCTCCCAAAAGCGTTCTAATTGGATGCTGGGAGCATTCCCGCGCAGACTCAGTCGGTACCGACGTACCGATATCTGAAGACTCATTCCTGCTTGTTCCTGGAGATTGTAGTCTTCACATATGGAGACTCCCTAGCTTTAGATGCCAGGGAAAGACCCCAGAAGTTGTGTGTCCCTGTGAAAGGGCTCCACTTCCCCCCATGGATCTCTGGCAGCCTACCGGGAATGGTGGGTAGGAGTTGATTCCACTTCCCCCCATGGATCTCTGGCATCCTACCGGGAATGGTGGGTAGGAGTTGATTAAGTATGGAACAGGTGTTGTAGAACAGCCTGACCAAACAAGACATCCCGGCGGGAGTCCTTGTCTAAGCAGTAATGGGCTGTGAAGGTATGAACCGAGGCCCAAGTAGCTGCTCGACAGATGTCGTCGATAGACAGAGTGTAAATGAGCCTTGAGGCTGCCATGGCTCTCACATTGTGAGCTGTGACATGGCCTTCCAGAGAAAGGTTCTTACTCTGATAGGTAAAAGAAATACACTGTGCAATTCCACTGGACAATGTTCTCTTGGAGACTGGAAGTCCCAAATGAGAAGGATCAAAAGCAACAAAGAGTTGAGAGGACTTTCTATGTTGCTGTGTCCTTTGTAAGTAAAAAGCAAGTGCTCTTTTACAGTCCAAAGTATGAAGATTCCTTTCTGCACTTGAAGCATGAGGCCTTGGAAAAAATACAGGCAGGTAAATTGCTTGGTTTAAATGAAAAGGTGAGACCACCTTTGGCATAAAGTGTGGATGAGTCATAAGGATTACCTTATCATGATGGAACCTCGTATAAGGAGGATCAGCCACTAATGCTTGCAACTCACTAATGCGACACGCTGATGTGATTGCAATGAGAAAGACAACCTTCCAGGAAAGGAATTTCAAGGAGGTAGTAGCTAGAGGTTCAAAAGGCGGCTTCATGAGCTGTCCAAGAACCAGATTTAGGTCCCATGCCACCGGTTGTGGCCTAATGGGAGGCTTAGTTAGAAGAAGGCCCCTCATAAATCTCGCTATGAGAGGATGAGAGAAAATAGGTTGTCCATTTAAAGACTTGAAAGAAGCTGAAATAGCACTTAAATGGACTCTTACTGAGTTAGTCTGAAGCCCTGCATCAGATAAATGAAGGAGATACTCTAATAATGATTCCAGAGGTATCGCCAGGGGGTCAAGACTCTTCTGCAAACATCATATGGAAAACCTCTTCCACTTGAAAGCATAAGAGCATCTTGTGGAAGGCTTCCTAGAAGCATAAAGGATATTTTTTACTTGTTGAGACAGGTTAAGACCATGAAGGTCTAGGCTCTCAGCAACCAGGCCCTGAGATGCAGAGAGTGGGGATCGGGATGCCACAACATTCCGTCCTCCTGAGACAGGAGATCTGGAGCAGATCCTAACTCCAGAGATGGAGCTTGAGAGAGATGTAGGAGCAGAGGGTACCACACCTGCCGTGGCCAATGTGGAGCTATGAGAATCATATGGCCTCTGTCTCTCTGAAGCTTGAATACGGTTTTGGCAATTAGGGGAATGGGTGGAAAGGCATATAGGAAGTCCTGACCCCAATGGAGGAAGAAAGCATCCCTGGCCTGAGAACCCTGAGCCGGAATTCTAGAACAGAATCGGGGAAGTTTGGCATTCAACGGACTTGCAAAGAGGTCTATGTCCGGAATACCCCAAATTTGCTACTTGGTCCGCACGAAGAGACCACTCGTGTGGAAGCAGAACTCGACTGAGTCTGTCTGCCCAGGAGTTTTGAATGCCTGGCAGATACACCGCAAGGAGATGAATCTGATGCTCTCTGGTGAGGGCCCATAGTCGCAAAGCTTCGTTGCAAAGTGACAGAGAGCCTGTTCCTCCCTGCTTGTTCAGATAGAACATAGCTACTTGATTGTCCGTCTGAATTAGGACTGTCTTGTAGCTCAGCTGGGTGTGGAACACACGAAGAGCAAGGAAGATTGCTCTGAGTTCCAAGAGATTGATGTGTAGATGGGGTATCCTGTGAAGTCCAGGTGCCTTGGGTAGAGATATCTTGCAGGTGAGCTCCCCAACCCACCTGTGAGGCATCTGTTGTTAGAGTGACCTGGGGTGGGGGCTGTTGGAAAGCGGACCCCACCAACAGGTTTTGGGTTGATTGCCACCATTGTAGGGACAAAATAAGGTGTCTTGAGTTTGCTATTTTGTCTGATAGGCAGCCTGATGCTTGAGTCCACTGAGTGAATAGAGTCCATTGGGCTGCTCTCATATGGAGGCGAGCATACGGAACCACATGCACGGTAGATGCCATGTGGCCTAGCAATTGTAACATTTCCCGAGCAGTGAGACGAGTTTTTAACTCTGCTTGGGAAGCTAACTGCGAAGGCAGCGGGGCTGCGGAAGATAGGCCCTTGCTTTCCTGGTATCCAGCATAGCTCCTATAAACTTTAGAGACTGAGTGGGAGTTAGGTTGGATTTTGGGATGTTTATGACCAGGCCCAAATACTGAAGGATACGCATTGTGCAAGATAGAGAAATTCTGGCCTCTGATTCTGATGGGGCTCGAATGAGCCAGTCGTCTAAGTAGGGGAAGACGAATATTCCTAGAGTGCGAAGAAATGCTGCCACTATAGCCATGCATTTCGTAAACACCCTTGGGGCTGAGGCCAAGCCAAAAGGAAGAACCCTGTACTGGTAGTGCTTCCCCTAAAATAGAAACCAAAGGAATCTTCGGTGAGTTGGATGGATGAGAATATGGGTGTACGCATCCTTGAGATCTAGAGAACAAAGCCAATCCTGACTCTGAAGGTATGGCAGAAGAGTTCCTAGAGAAATCATCTTGAACTTCTCTCTGAACAGGAATTTGTTCAATTCTCTGAGGTCTAAAATGGGTCTGTGTCCCCCTGTTTTCTTTGGAATAAGGAAATAGGGGGAGTAAAACCCTGTACCCTGTTGGGAAATGGGTACGTCTTCTATTGCCCCATGGGCAAGAAGTAAATTGACCTCTTGACCTAACTGATTTTCGAGTGAAGTCTGAGAATTGAACCCTCTTAGAACTATAGGAGGAGGCATGCTGAGGAAATGAAGCTTGTACCCCTCCTTTACAATGGAGAGAGTCCATTCTTCTGTTATTTGCTCCCATCTGGGGGCAATATGACATAACCTTCCTGGAATAGTGGAGGGCTCTGGCCCATTGAGGGCCAGGAAGGCCAAGTTCTCTAGATGGAGTCAAAGCCCCTGTGGAGGCTGAGTCTGTTGGGCCGGTTGAGGCTTAGCAGACTTTCTTTTCTTTGTTTTGGTGGCTGCTGTCCCTTTCGGGCAGACTGACCTGTAGAATGTCCCTGCTCGGTATAGGAGGGGTAAAACCTCTTCTTTTTAGAGAGTGGTTTCTTGTAGGATTTTCTCCTTGCAGGATCAGCTGTAGCCTTGGAAAGTCTACCCAAAGTGGTGTTATCAGCATCCAACTCATTAGCTTTCTCTTGCCAATTTTTGCGAAAGAGATTTTTGCCTGTGCAAGGGATATTCCCCAATTAGTCCTGTACCCAGAGTTCTAAGTCAGATGCCTGGAGCCAGGCAATCCTACGAGCACCTATGGCAATGGCAGATGTTCTGCTTAGGCACTCAAAGCAGTCAAAAGCTGCATGATTAACGAACTTAGAAACATCTTGGGCATGTTTGACAAGTGTAAGATAATCTTGTCTCTTATCAGGAAGGAGAGGGCTCATAAGTTCTAGATCTCCTGTAATCTCCTTAAGGAACATGCCCATGTATAAGATGTAGGAACTAATCCTGGGGGAAAGAATAGAGGCCTGGAAGGTTCGACGCCCAAAGGCATCAAGAGTCCTACATTCACGTCCTGGAGGATTAGATGCATGTATTTTACACTCTTGATCCTTCTCATAGCTGATTCCACCCCCATGGAGTGGTGTGGTAACTGAGTTTTTGAAATCCAGGACAAGGAGGTACTCGATACATGGTATCAAGCCTACGAGAATGGGGAAAGGTGCTAAGAGGTGTTTCCCACATTCTTAACATGAGATCATGCAAGATCTCATGAATAGGCAAAGTAGCTGCCTCCTTGGGAGCATTGGGATATTGTAAAATCTCCAACTCCTTTGCTCTGGGTTCTATTTCAGGAGCCACTGTGATGGAAAGATCTTTAGCCACCTCCTGGATAAAATCCTGAAAGGATATCCTCTGGAGGAGACATCCTACGTTTAGGAGAGGAAGGCTCTTCAGAGAGAAGTGCTCCGGTACCAACAAAGCTGTCAGAATCCTCAGACTCATCGGAGGACTCAAAATATCTCCTGTCCGGGTGCTTTTGGAAAGCCCGATACCGGTACCGATCGAAGTCGGTACCGGCCTGTCGATACTAGAGGAAACAGCATGACTTGGTGTAAGTAACAGTCGCCGATGTCGATGCTGTCGGTACCGGTACCGATGTCGGTGCCGGAACCAGTGTCGATACCGGATGAACCGTCTGAAGTGGTCCCGAAGGCACCGAAGCCGCAAGGAGAGCCGCCAGACCTGGTTCAATAGCCAAGAACATCTAGTCTATTGACGCTACCGATGCCTGGGTATCAGTACCGGATGAAGCGGCCGGAACCCCAGAGCATGGCATCAGCAGTTCTGCCGAGGTTGAGGCCTCGAGAACATCCTGGAGCCCCGATAGTGCTTTGGATGCTGAAGCCTCCCGCTGGGGCAATTTTGCCGGTACAAGTCCCTTAAGGGCAATGCCAGAGGCATCTCGATGCTTAGAAGGAGACCTACCCTTTGAGGACCGGCCAGATTTATGTTTGGTTACCTGAGATCCATGGGAGGAAGACGAAGCCCTGGAAGACGTCGATGCCATGGATGCTGCATCAGAGGGAAAAAGGGTGCTAAGCTTAGCAGCTCGGTTTTGCCGACCCCTCTTCAACATCATCCCACAGGCAACACACTCCGAGATGGAGTGGTCAGGACCTAAACATTTAAGGCACCACTCGTGGGTGTCGGTGACGGAGATGGTACCGCCACACTTGGAACACTTTTTAAAACCCGAGGCGGGTTTTTCCATTCTGAAGGAAAAGTTGGGCCTAGTGCCCAAAATGGCGCGTGGCACCCAACAGAAAAAAGACTGGAAAGTCCAGAAAAAAGATAACAATTTTTTTTTTTTTTGAAGAAAGAAAGAACCGGCGGTACTGGTATAGCGTCGAAGAAGGCAGACGCTACCACAAAAAAGAATGAAAAGATGGGATAATTTCTGCGGTGACAGGAAAAACGTCCTGCTGGCTCCATGGAAATCGAAGCAGTTGGGAAAGGCGGGAAGGCAGCATGCAGGCGCTGTGGGATGCTCCCAAAAGCTTTCTAATTGGACGCTGGGGAGCGTTCCCGCGCAGGCTCCGTTGGTACCGACAATACCCATATGTGAAGACTACATTCCTGCTTGTTCCTGGAGATTACTAACTTTCCTCCTGGATTGTGCAAGCAGGTTTTTAAACGATGGTATGAGAAAGGGCCGACTAAGATGGGTCAGCTATGAGAGGAGGGACAGCTAATTATCTTTGAGAAGATGCAGGACAAATTTGGATTAGAATGGAAGGATAGGTTTCGATACTTCCAGATTAGGCAGTACATGAAGACAGGTAGGATGGAGAGGGATCCAGAGGCAGGAAGGACTTACATACAGGCTATTTATGAGGGAAGATGGGGGGGACGAGGGAATACTTTCCTGGCTATATCAGGCTTTGTATAGGGAGAGGGATGAAACCTGAATTTTGTTACACAGTAGGAGAAGGACCTGGGGAAGTAGTAGAGGACGTGAGGATCGCCTGGTCACATGTCTGCCTGGTGCGAAGGTAGCGGACCTCACGCGCCACCTAGATAAGGTCTTAGATAGTGCTGGGGAGGAGTCTGTCGTCTTGGTACATGTCGGTACCAATGACATAGGAAAATGTGGTAGGGAGGTTCTGGAGGCTAAATTTAGGCTTTTAGGTAGGAAGCTGAAATCCAGAACTTCCAGGGTAGCATTCTCCGAAATGCTTCCCGTTCCATTCGTAGGACCCAAAAGGCAGGCAGAGCTCTGGAGTCTCAATGCGTGGATGAGACAATGGTGCAGAGACGAGGGTTTTAGATTTGTTAGGAACTGGGGAACATTCTGGGGAAAGGAGGGGCTCTTCCGAAGGGATGGGCTTCACCTTAACCAGGATGGAACCGGGCTGCTGGCATTAACCTTTAAAAAGGAGATAGAGCAGCTTTTAAACTAGATAATAGGGTAAAGCCGACAGTCACCCAAGAGCGCATGGTTCGGAAGAATGTATCTTTGAAGGATATTAACAAAAGCAGAGAGGTTCCAAAAAAGAGTAAAGTAGCCCAAATGCCCTCTAGTATGGAGCAGACAGAGCTTAAATATCCCAAATTACCCATTTCTACCAATAGCCAGATTAATATGAATAAAATACAGTCTCTAAAATGCTTGTATGCAAATGCTAGAAGTCTAAAAAATAAGATGGGAGAGTTAGAATATATAGCACTAAATGAGAAGTTAGATATGATTGGAATATCAGAGACATGGTGGAAGGAGGACAACCAGTGGGACACTGTGATACCTGGGTACAAACCATATCGTAATGATAGAGCTGATCAAATTGGTGGAGGGGTTGCGCTCTATGTTAGAGAGGGCATTGAGTCAGAAAGGATTAAAGTTTTCCAGGAAACAAAATTTGCTGTAGAATCTCTATGGATTGAAATTCCATGTAAAAAGAAGAAGGCGATGGCAGTGGGGGTGTACTATCGACCACCTGGCCAGAATGAACAAATGGATGATGAAATGCTCAAAGAAATCAAGGAAGCTAACAAAAGTTACAGCACAGTAGTAATAATGGGTGATTTCAATTACCCCGGTATCGAATGGGTCAGTGTCATGGCAGGACATGCTCGGGAGATAAAGTTCCTAGATGAAATAAATGACTGCTTCTTGGAGCAGCTGGTTCGTGAACCAACCAGAGGGGAAGCCATATTAGACCTAGTCCTTAGTGGAACACCAGATCTTGTGCAAGAGATAAGGGTGTTGGGGCCACTTGGCAATAGTGATCATAGCACGATCGCATTTGATTTAATTAGTGGAGGAGGGATAGAAAGGAAATCCACAGTACTACCTTAACTTTTGAAAGGGAGACTATGATAAAATGAGGAAAATAGTTAAGAAAAAACTAAAAGGAGCAGTTGCAAAGGCTAAAGACTTACATCAAGCTTAGGTGTTTTTGAAAACTACTATCTTGGAAGCCCAGACCAGCTGTATTCCACACTTTAAGAAAAGTGGAAGGAAGTCCAAAAAACTGCCAGCATGGTTTAAAGGTGTGGTCAGAGAGGCTGTTATTGCCAAAAAAAGCATCTTTCAGGAAATGGAAAAAAGAGCGAAACAACGAAACCTGGAAACAGCACAAGCACTAGCAAGTCAAATGCAAGGCACTGATAAGGCAGGCAAAGTGAGAATTTGAGAAAACGTTTGCTGCGGAAGCAAAAACGTGAAATAAAGACTTTTTCAAGTACATTCGGAGCAAAAAACCTGTGAGAGAGTCAGTTGGTCCATTAGATGATAGAGGGGTTAAAGGGGCACTAAGAGGCGACAAGGCGATAGCGGAGAGACTGAATGAATTCTTTGTTTCGGTCTTTACTGAGGAAGATGTATGGATGTTACCCATGACTAAGTGGTATTTAAAGTGTGGAAGAATTGAAGGAAATATCGATACATCGGGAAGATGTATTACAACTATTAGATAAGCTGAAGAGTAGCAAATCACCTGGGCCGGATGGTATACATCCAAGGGTGTTGAAAGAACTGAAATATGAGATTGCAGACCTGCTATTAGTAATCTGTGAATTTTTGATTAAAATCATCTGTAATACCTGAAGATTGGAGGATCGCCAATGTAACGCCAATTTTTAAAAAGGGTTCCAGGGGTGATCCGGGAAACTACAGACCAGTGAGCCTGACGTCAGTACCAGGAAAAATGGTAGAAACCATCATAAAGAACAAAATTATTCAGCATGTAGATAGTCATGGCCTAATGGGAGACAGCCAACATGGCTTTAGACAAGGAAGATCTTGTCTTACTAATCTGTTATGTTTTTTTGAAGGTGTGAATAAACAGGTGGACAAAGGTGAGTCGATTAATATAGTGTATCTGGACTTTCAGAAAGCCTTTGACAAGGTCCCTCATCAGAGACTTTTGGCAAAAATAAAGAGCCATGGGATAGGAGGCAGTGTACTATTGTGGATCAGGAACTGGTTAAAAGATGGAAAGCAGAGGGTAAATGGCCAATTTTCCCAATGGAGAAAGGTGAATAGTGGTGTACCCCAGGGATCTGTGCTGGGTCCGCTGCTTTTTGACATTCATAAATGACCTGGAAAAGGGAATAACGAGTAAGGTTAACAAATTTGCAGATGATACAAAACTATTTAAAGTTGTTAAAACCCAAGAGGATTGTGGAAAATTGCAAGAGGATCTTGATAAATTGGAAGACTGGGCATCAAAATGGCAGATGAAATTTAATGTGGACAAGTACAAAGTTATGCATCTAGGGAAGAACAACTCAAACTATGGTTACAAGATGCAAGGTTCCACATTAGGAACCACCACCCAAGAAAAAAGATTTAGGCATCATTGTGGATAACATGTTAAAACCCTCAGCCCAGTGTGCAGCGGCGGCCAAGAGAGCAAATAAAATTCTAAGTATCATAAGGAAAGGAATGGAAAATAAAATAAAAGATATTATAATGCCTCTATATCGTTCCATGGTGAGAACACACCTTGAATATTGTGTGCAATTCTGGTCGCCGTATCTTAAAAAGGATATAGGGTTATTAGAAAAGTTCAGAGAAGAGCCACCAAAATGATAAAGGGGATGGGAAGGATACTCCTATGAAGAAAGGCTAAAAAGGTTAGGGCTCTTTAACCTGGAAAAGAGATGGCTGAGGGGATATGATAGAAGCCTATAAATTAATGAACGGAATGGAACGGGTAAACATAAATCGACTGTTTACGTTATCAGAATATAGAAAGACTAGGGGACATGCAATGAAGTTACAGGGTAAACTATTTAAGACTAATAAAATAAAATATTTTTTCACTCAACGTGTAATCAAACTCTGGAATTTGTTACCGGAGGATGTAGTAAAGGCTGTTAGTGTAGCTGGGTTTAAAAAATGTTTGGACAAGCTCCTGGAGGAAAGGTCCATAAACCATTATTAAGAATGGACCCAGGATATCAATGCTTGACCCAGTACAAGCATTGTGGAACCTGTGTCTTTTGGGGAAACTGCTAGGTACGTATGACCTAGATTGGTCACTGTTGGAAACAGGATACTGGGCTTGATGACCTTGATCTGACCCAGTATGGCATATCTTATTTTTTTAATTTATTTTATTTTATTAGCAAGGCTTGATATACTGGGGTATCAGAGCGGTGTACAGAGAAACAAAAGCAGGCTGCTGGAAAATTAAGGAAGAAAAGAACGCCATTCAATTGACAGGAAAGCAACAGAGGGACACAGATATAAAGATAGAGAGAGATAGAAGGCATAGACACATAGACAGAACAATAAGGGGGAGGGCGGGGGAAGGGGCTATATGATGTCAGGACCATTGCAATTGTCATGTTCTTAGAGCCTAACAAGTGGGGGAAAATATATTTGAACATGTGAAGAACCTCGACGGCCATGAGCCTGGTTGAAAACAGATTAAAACTGCCATATCTGTGACATCTGACTCTATAGCATCTAAGCAAGGGGGGAGGACCGGTGGAGAGGTTGTAGGGCCAGGAGATCCTCTTTTTCATGTGGTAGGAATGTATTAAAGTAAAAGAATATTGGGAGAAATGTATATAACAGTGATTGAAGAAGTGGTAAGATCCATTATTTTTTTTGTTACGTAAATATACGAGTAAGATACTTTAAACACAGGGACTTTTTGAAGTAAGCAATTGTAGATGCTATATGAGAACTAGTAGCACACTGGAGAGAAAGCAAAGTTACTCATCTGTAACAGGTGATCTCCAGGAACAGCAGGAATTGAGTCTTCACATATGGGTATCGTCGGTACCGACGGAGCCTGTGCGGGAACACTCCCCAGCGTCCAATAGGAAGCTTTTGGGAGCATCTCCCTGTGCCTGCGCTGCTGCCTTCCCGTCTTTCCAACTCTCCCTCTTCAGTTGAGTTTATAGCTGAGACAAAGGAGAAAAGGAGAGAGAGAAAGAGAGAGATACAACTCCTAAGGGAGGTGGGTGGGTTGCGAAGACTCAATTCCTGCTGTTCCCAGAGATCACCTGTTACAGGTGAGTAACTATGCTATCTCCAGGAACAAGCAGGAATGTAGTCTTCACATATGGGGCCTCCCCAGCTGAGAGATGCCAGGGAGATGACCCCAGAAAGCTGTGAAATCCAGGTTGAGATGGGTCATGCTTCCTCCCATGGATCTCTGGCATCGAAACCCAGGACGGCGGGTAGGAGTTGTTCTAAGTCTGAAAGAGATGCTGGAGAACAGCCTGGCCAAACGAGGCATCCTGACGGGAGTCCTTGTCTAAGCAATAGTGGGCTGCAAAGGTGTGTACCGAAGCTCAAATGGCTGCTCTGCAAATGTCGTCAATGGACTCTGAGCGAAGTTTAGCCATAGAGCTGTGACATGACCTTCGAGAGAAAGTCCCTTACTCTCAAAGGCAAAGGATATGCAATCTGCAATCCAGTTAGAAAGAGTTTGCTTGGAAACCGGTAATCCAAGATGACTGGAGTCAAAGGCAACAAAAAGCTGAGAAGCCTTTCTATGTTGCTTAGTTCTCTGAAGGTAAAAAGCTAAGGCTCTTTTACAATGCAGAGTATGAAGATTCCTTTCTGCATTAGAGGCATAAGGCCTAGGGAAGAATACAGGAAGGTAAACCGACTGGTTTAAATGGAAAGGCGAAACAACCTTTGGCATAAAGTGAGGGTGAGTCCTAAGAACTACTTTATCATGGTGGAACCTTGTATAAGGAGGATCAGCCACTAAAGCTTGTAGCTCACTGATGCGTCTTGCAGAAGTGAGGGCAATTAGGAAGATTACCTTCCAAGAAAGAAACTTCAGAGATGTAGTGGCTAAGGGGTTGAAGAGCGGTTTCATAAGCTGCCCAAGGACAAGATTCAAATCCTATGCCACGGGTGGTGGCTTAATGGGAGGTTCAGTTAAGAGTAGACCTCTCATAAACCGCGCTACAAGCAGTTGAGAGGGAGACAGGTTGTCCATCCAAGGGCTTATGGAAAGTCGCAATGGCACTAAGGTGGACCCTTACTGAATTAGTCTTAAGACCAGAGGATGATAAATGGAGGCGATACTCCAGTAATGCCTCAACTGGAACTGAAAAGGGATTAAGTTCCTTTTTTGAACACCAAATAGAGAACCTTTTCAACTTAAAGGCGTAGTTCCGTCTTCTGGAAGGTTTTCTTGAAGCCAAAAGGATATCCTTAACCTGTTGAGAAAGATTGATATCCTGGAATTCTAGGCTCTCAGCAGCCACGTCCTGAGATGTAGAGACTGAGGATTCGGGTGCAACAGCATCCCATTCTCCTGGGAAAGAAGATCTGGAGCACATCCCAACTCCAGAGGCTTAGCTTGAGAGAGACATAGAAGTAGTGGATACCATGTCTATCATGGCCAGCGTGGGGCTATGAGGATCATATGGCCCCTGTCTCTCTGAAGATTGAATTTTGGGAATGAGGGGAATGGGTGGGTAGGCAAAGAGAAAGTCCTGACCCCAATGGAGATGGAAGGCATCCCTTGCCTGACAGTTCTGAGCTGGAATTCTGGAACAGAGCCGGGGAAGTTTGGCATTCTGAGGACTTGCAAAGAGGTCTATATCTGGAGTTCCCCAGATCTGAAAAATTTGAGCAATTTGCTCTGAAGAGACCACTCGTATGGCAGCAGTACTCGACTGAGTTTGTCTACCAAGAGATTGTGTGCCCGGAGGATACACCGCTAGTAGGTGGATTTGAAGATCTCTGGCGAAGGCCCAGAGGTGTAGAGCTTTGTTGCACAGCGCCTGAGAACCTGCCCCGCCCTGCTTGTTCACATAGAACATGGCTACTTGATTGTTGGTCTGGACAAGAACCGTTTTGAAACTCAGGTGGTTCTGAAATACTTGAAGAGCATAGAAGATGGCTCTGAGTTCCAGAAGGTTTATGTGAAGACAAGCCTCCTGCTCGGTCCAGAGACCCTGAGTGGAGAGATTGTCCAAGTGAGCCCCCCCCCCCCCAACATAACTTGGACGCATCTGTCGGCAAGGTGGCTTGGTGTAGTGGCTGCTGAAAGGGAGACCCTACAAGAAGGTTTTTCAGCGATTGCCACCATTGTAGGGACAAAATGAGGCATGTGGAGTTTCTGATTTTGTCCCCCAGGCGGCCCGACGCCTGTGTCTACTGAGAGGCTAGGGTCCACTGGGCTGCTCGCATGTGTAAGCGAGCATAGGGAACCACATGGACAGAGGATGCCATATACCCCAGCAGCTGAAGCATTTCTTGAGCAGTTAGAAAAGTTTTCAAAGCTGCTTGAGAGGTTCCAAGATGGCGGATGAGCAGAAACGCTGATCGGAGGTGCGGATCGGCTATGAGGCAGACGAGGTTCCGATGGGGAAGAAGAGGAAGCAGGCGACAGCAAAGCCCCCAGTTTCTTCGACACCCCTGGGAGGAACGGCGCAAGCCTCTATTGTGCCTTTCTGTACTGTGCGTGCAGCGGGAATGGCTTCAACGGATCCGCCTGGTGGTGTGGGGGATCTGAGCAGTGACGGAGTGGAATTGAGTCCCGTCCAGCTGTTGCCGCCGCAACCCGGTAGAGGTCGAGATGAGGAAAGCGGAGCTGAAGTGTCTCCGGGTCAGGAGGTCAGCTCCGTGTGTGGGGGCGCCTCTTCTCTACTGAGTCTGAGTCCCGGTGAGCGTCTTGGAGGTGTAGAGGAGGAAGTTTGCTCTGCCGTGGAAGGCTCGGGAGGCGCTCGGATGAAGACCAGCTTGATGGCGTCTGTGGAGCCCCAGGTAATTTGCGGCTTAAAGAAACCGGCGAAAGTAACTTTGGATAGCTTATGGGAGGCTCTCTCTTCACTTCAGAGTTCCCTTGCTCCAGTTGTGGGTGCCTTGACACAGGAATTTTCGTTGGTGAAAGCGCGGTGTGCAGCGGTGGAAACGAAATGCTCAGAGCAAGCCGGTAAAGTGGCGCTGTTGGAGACTAGTGTTTTGGACTTGCAAGCTATGGGTGCTACTTTCTCCAAGGACCGTTTAATTTCCTTGCGGCGCTTTGAATATATGGACAATTCACTTAGGAGGAATAATTTGCACTTTTTGAATTTTCCTAGATCGCCCCTGTTGGATCCCCTAGTTTTGGTTCGTAGATACTTCACAGAAGTTTTATTGATGCCTCAGGATAATCTACCTCCTATTGTTAAAGCCCAATATGTTGTAATTTCTTCTGGAGTTAGTGGTGGGCAGGGATCTGGGGGCCCTGCTGGGGATGGTCAGATGGGGTTGTCTGATTTTCTTGAGAGTTCCTTAGAGGTTGTTACAAGCAGGGCAACTTTGCTGGTGGGCTTTGCTTTCGAATCTGACCGCAATGCCGTGCTTAGATTGTATTTCCGCAGGATTACTTATTCTCAGTTTTTGGGCTCTAAAATCCAGATATTTCCTGATTTATCTCGGGACACCCAGAAGAGGCGTAAGGAGTTTTTGGCTTTGCGCCAGAGAACCATCGCCCTGGGTGCCCAATTCAAATTGCGGTATCCTTGTAAGTGTGATGTGCTATTTCAGACTAAACATTTTCTGTTTTTTGAGTCTAAACAACTGGTTGATTTTCTTCAGGTGAGGGAGGCAGCGGGGGAAGGGTAGCTTCTCTACTGGCAGCCATTATGTCATCATGCTCATATGATAGAGGGGATTTCTCTCTTTTTCCTTATCTAATTTTCTTATCTTGGAACTGTATTGGGGTTGTTTTCTTTGGGGTCTATATATTGGGATAGAAATGTATTATTGAAATATCTGTGGTTTTGAATTCTTTTTGTGTGTAAAGTGTAACCCTTTTTTTTCCTTTGCCTTTTTTCAATTGTTGTATTGGAAAAGTTAAATATAAAATAAAAATAAAAAAAAAAGCTGCTTGAGAGGCCAGCTGGAGTATTCGAACACAACGTGGTTGTGGCAGGAAAGCCTTTGACTGCCTTGTGTCTAGAAGAGCCCCTATGAATTCTAGAGACTGAGAAGGGGTGAGATTAGACTTTGGGAGGTTTATGACCAGTCCCAGGTACTGTAGGATTTGCACTGTACAGGAGAGAGCGGAGCTGGCTTCTGGAGCGGTTGATGCTCGGATGAGCCAGTTATTTTATTTATTTATTTATTTTATTTATTTATTTAATTTTCTCTTATATACCGCGCTATTCTGCATCAGTGCGGTTTACATTGAACAAACTGAAATTACATTGAACAGGGCATTATAACTTGGAGATAACTATTTTTACAGGGAACATGGGCTATGGAGGGTTAAGCGGCTTGCCCAAGACCACAAGGAGTACCTGTGGGACTAGAAACCCCAGTCCTTCCGGCCCAAGGTTGCTGTCCTCTAGTGGGATTTGAACCCCCGACCTTCCGGCCTGAAGTACCTTGCCCCAACCACTAGGCCACTCCTCCACTCCACTGTCTAAGTAGAGGAAGACGAATATTCCCAGAGTTCTCAGTAATGCTGCTACTACTGCCATGCATTTTGTGAAGACTCTTGGGACAGCAACCAGTCCAAAGGGGAGAACCCTGTACTGGTAATGTCTTCCTTGAAAGAGGAATCGAAGAAACCTCCTGTGATCTGTATGAATGAGGATATGTGTATATGCATCTTTTAGATCTAGAGAACATAGCCAATCCTGACTCTGAACGTAAGGAAGAAGTGTCCCGAGGGAGATCTTGAATTTTTCTCAGAACAGATATTTGTTCAACTCTCTGAGGTCCAGTATGGGTCTGTATCCTCCTATCTTCTTTGAGATGAGGAAGTAGGGGGAGTAGAAACCCATGCCCTGTTGGGATATAGGTACCTCTTCTATTGCCCCTTGAGCAAGTAGTGAGGTGACCTCTTGACACAAGAGAGTGGTGAAGGGGGCCCGAGAATTGAACTGTCTTGTGATGGTAGGAGGGGGCATACTGTGAAAATGGAGTTTATACCCCTCTGTTACAATAGAGAGAAGTCCAGTGGTCTGATGTTATCTGTTGCCATCTTTCGGCGAAATGATTGAGTCTGCCTGGGATGGTGAGAGGTCTGGACCCTTCAGGGGCAGGATGACTAAGTTTTCTAGGAAGGAGTGAAAGCCCCTGAGGAGGCTGTCTCTGCTGAGCTGGTTGAGCTCTGGGGACTTGGGCCTTTCTCTGCTGTCTGGGTTGCTGCTGCCCTTTTTGGGGAGCATGAACTGGGCAGTGGACAGCCTGGGTGTAAGATGGATAGAATTTCTTTTTCTTGTTGAAAAAGCGTTTAACTGTCTTTTTCATAGCTGGGTTGGGCTGTGGTTCTTGATAATCTGTTCAAGGTGGTATTTCCGGACTCAAGCTGATTAGCTTTGTCCTGCCAATCCTTGACAAAGAGTTTTTCCCCTGTGCAAGAATATTTCCCAGCCTGTCTTGCACCCATTGTTCTAAATCAGATGCTTGTAACCAGGCAACGCAACCTACACTGATGGAGATAGCAGAGGTTCTGCTAATGCACTCAAAGCAATCAAAGGTTGCACGGTTCATCAACTTAGAAACATTCTGGGCATGTTAGACCAGAGTGAGAAAGTCAGCCCTCTTGTCATCGGGAAGAAGTGGAGCCATGAGTTCCAAATCTCTTGTAACCTCCCGAAGAAACATACTCATATAAAGTATGTAAGAGCTTATTCTAGCTGATAGCATCGAGGACTGAAAACATTGACGCCCAAAGGTATCGAGTGTTCTCCATTCACTACCTGGAGGGTTGGATGAATGCATCTTAGCACTCTTGATCCTACGCATTGCCGATTCCACTACCATGGAACGGTGTGGTGTGGTAATTGTGTTTTTTGGAAACTGGGACATTGCGGTACCTGGTACATTGTATCGGGTCTCCGAGAATGTGGAGACACAGTTAAAGGTGTTTCCCACATCCTAAGCATGAGATCATGCAAAATTCGGTGAATGGGAAGGGTAGCAGCCTCCTTAGGAGCTGCCGGATATTGAAGAATTTCCAACGCTTCAGCTTTTGGTTCCTTCTCAGGGGTCACAGTGATCGAGAGTCTCCTTGCTACATCACGTATGACGTCCGGAAAGGACATGACCTCTGGGGGGAGACATCCGATGCTGCAGTGAAGGAGAAGGATCCTCTGGAAGAACCACCCCGGTACAGACAGAGTCATCGGAAACGAATGATTCGAAATATTGTCGGGCCAGATGCTCTCATATTGCTTGTCGAAGGTATCGATCGAAGTTGGCATCGGACTGCCTCGATACCGGACCCTCGATGCCGGAGCCCGATTCCAGGGCCAGCATGGGAGGAAGCATGGAGAGAGGTGCATCAGTCGATGCAGATACATTCAGTATCGATATCGGTCCGGACAACTGCGTCGACTGAAGCAGTTTTAGCGGTACCGAGGCTGCTAATAAAGCCGCAAGACTGCGCTCAATGGCCAGGATACGTTGATCCGTGGAGCCCGCCCATGCTTGGATGCCGGTACCGGTGGAGCAGGCCATGACACCAGAACATGGCACCAAGAGATCACCGGAGGTGGAAGCTTCGGGACATCCTGGAACCCTGTTAATGCTTTGAAGGCAGGGGCCTCCCGCCGGGGTTGTTTGACCAGTATGTTTTCCTCGAGGGCAACGCTAGTAGCATCTCGATGCTTAGAAGGAGATCTACCCTTTGAGGACTGGACAGTCTTGGAAGACCTAGGTTTAGTTACCTGAGATCCATGGGAGGAAGATGAAGCCCTGGACGACGATGCAATGGACATTGCATCTGAGGCAAAGAGGGTGCTGAGTTTTGCAGCTCTGTACACTGCAGGCCTCTCTTGGTCATCTTTCTACAAAGGAGACACTCCAATGGTAAATGGTCAGGACCTAAACATTTGAGACACCAATCATGGATGTCGGTAGCAGAAATGGTACATTTTTTGAAACCACTAGATGGTTTCTCCATTTTGGAAGAAAAGAGGGTCTAGTGCCCAAAATGGCGCCTGGCACCAAGAGGGGACAGACCCTCAAAAAAGAAGTTATTCTTTTTTTTTTTTAGGAAAAGAAATAAGAAAATAAAGAAAACACCGGTGGTACCGGTATAGGGGTCGACGGGAAGGCAGACACGACCACAAAAAGAAGATTTTCTGCGGTGACAGGGTTTGCTGCCTGTCGGCTCCGCGGAAAATGAAAAACTGAAGAGGGAGAGTTGGAAAGGCAGTGGCGCAAGTGCAGTGGAATGCTCCCAAAAGCTTCCTATTGGATGCTGGGGAGCGTTCCTGCACAGGCTCCATTGGTACCAACGATACCCATATGTGAAGACTACATTCCTGCTTGTTCCTGGAGATAATGAAATGCCATCAATGAAAACTTTTTATTGTTGACTGTATAGCTACTATGAGCTACAGAGACACTCAGCCACGCAACATTGGAAAAGGGAGAATGTGGAAGAAATCTGGATTGGGTTTTGGGCCTGGTGGAAAGGACAATGGTGATTAAGTTGATTAGGCTGATGGTGGATGACTGGAGTGTGATTTGGGGAAGAAGAAGGGAAGAAATTCTTTCAATGAAAGCTTGGGGAGGGGAGCAGTTTTCACTATATATTATTTGAAACCTTTAATAAAGATTTATGTTTAAAAAAAATGCATGTTTGCCACAGCTTGAACTACATGCCAACATTTTTTTAAATGATTAGTATTTGCCACAGCTCAAAAAAATGATAATTTTAAGGTAATACAAGCTACGTCTATTAGTATCTGTTGAAAATAATAATTGTATGTCAAGATAATGAAAGCTTTATGAAACATTCTCCAACTCATTTGAAACTCAGGATTTCCTTAACTTGAATATTTGGGTCTGAATTTTTAACCATAGGTTTTTACATCTTTATTCAGTATTTTAATAAAGCATTATTTGTCACCTTTAACAGATGTGTTCTAAGGACAGCAGGATTTCTCAGGCACACAAGCGGGTGACATCTGATTGCAAAGAAATGGAACAGCTCTCTCAGAGTTCAGAACTAAAGATGAGCATGTGGCTCTTCTTGCGTAGAACATTTCTTGCATAGGCTATTTGAAGGATCATGTGCCTAATTAATATGCCGACACTAAATACCTGTTATAGTGGAAAACAATACTTTCTGTCACTAAGCAGGGTGAGTCTAGCCCACAAGTAGGCGACTTCGAAGCTCATGGTGCCAGCAAGATCGACAATGCCTCCCCCCCCCCCCCCCTATACCCACTGATCCAACATCACTGGCTTCTCCTTTTCTATCATATCTGAACCAAAAGGCCCATTTCAAAAATGCACCCAACTGCCTGTCTTCTCCTATCACTCTGCATGTCTCCCCACGTTGCTTACATGGGGGGATAGAGGAAAAATCCACTTCTTGGCTGCACCAATCCATCCAGAAATTTGACTATGGTAGTTGAACCCTTTTTCTTCCAGCAGGGAGGAGTTAAAGTGCCAGTGGGTGGACAGAGGCTCAATGGCATTGAGCCACTCTTCCACAGTATAGCATCACTCAACAGGGCTTACTGCATTAAGAAATGGCTAAAATTCCACAGGTCAATCCAAGAGCAAGATATGTTCTCTGGCCTCACCATGATATGGATGAAACCGGAGACTATCCCTGGGTGCTGCCTGACATCAACCAGAGGAAAGATGAACAGCCTCCCTCAGAATGACCAATGATAAAGGGTGGCAGGTCTGTTTCCTGGACCAGTCTAGAGCATTCAGTGTGCATTTAATCACCATGGAGTGCCACCACTTCTTCAGCATCCAAGGTTTCCAAATAAGTCGGCATAAGGCAAAAGAATGGCAATTTGTTGGGCCTAATGAAGGTTGATGAGACTAACCACATAGCTTCCTGCAAGATAAACTGTGAAGGTGACGCATCCTGCCTGGCACCATAGATTGGGCATCCAGCACCGCTCCTTGCACAGTTTGGAATAAGTATTATGGCCACCCTTCCAGACCTGCCTGGGGCAAGACTGAAGGCCATCTTGCTGCCACACTCCAGTCGCTAAAAGAATTCAGTGGGTGTCCTGTTTTAAAAAAAATAAAATAGCACTCTGCCTGCAGATGCCCATCCTGCAGCTGTTAACACTGAGGGCGCAAAACATCAGGGCCATGCTTTATCAATGAGTAATCAGGCATGGATGCCTGTTGCGCCCCATGACAGGGTTGCTGGTACTCATGGGGTCTGTTTTCTTCTACATGGGTCCAGGGAAAGGCATGAAGCGGTTACATTTGAATCCTCCTCTTACAGATGAGACACTTCCCCCATGGCCCTGTTAGCCACTGAGATCAAACCATTTTAGCTATTTAGTTTGGCTACATCTCAGAAGAGGCTGAGGATCCTCCAGGCTCCATTAAAGTCAAGATCCACTTTCCTCAGCCTGTCGTTTTCACACTCGCACTCTTTCCCAACTCCCCATTACATTCACCTCTTATGACCTGGCCCTAGGGGAGCAGGATCTCTGCTCGCAGGACCCCTTACCACCCTGGGAAAGGGACATATGGATATAGTCCTTGTACTTAGACCTAGCTGGGGTCCTTATCCCTCTATCTCCCCTTCCTAGTGGGCTGGGATATTTTTGAGGTCTCAGTCTGAATGTGAGCCAAATGCAAGGGTGTTTGAGGTGGGGGTGTGGGCATCATCTCCATTGCTGCCTCCATCTCTTGATGGGAAGCAACAGGACCCCCAGTTCCTGCAGCTGTAGCAACCTCTTTGGCTACTAGAAAGAGTTCTACCCTCCTTCTCCTCTTGTGCTCTATACATCCCCGGGGCCTAATGCCTAGGGATTACTGTAGGAAGGGGAAGTAGGATCATTGGGGCTAGTCTGCAGGCACTTCACCTGCCCTACCTGGCAGGGAGGCTGCCATTTCCTCCCACCACATCTCTTCTAGACTGTGCTGCTTCAATGGCCAGCATTGGACCTGGTGGAGGGGAGGGGATGGAAGAATCCCTCAGCAGTCCCTAGAAATAGGAAAAGCAATGAATGGCCTCTCTGACCAGAATCAAAAGGAGGTGATCTAGATCAGTCCTATACTCCTCCCCCTTCCACCACCTCGGGATATCACCGAGTGTCCCAAGGTCCAGAGGTAAGAGGGATACCCTGTCCTCCTGGATGTTACGGACCCCAGTCTGGAGTCCTGTCACCATCCTCTCCTCTACTGGAAGAGGGGCGTCTCTATTATAGGAGTGGGGTGACCCTCAATCCTTGTCCACTATACTAAAACAAGGGCAGAGTCATGGATAGGCTTCCCTGGTATATGTCATTATGGGAAAAAGGGTCTACACCCCTCTCCTCCCTCACTTGTGTTCCTCCCCTGGGTAGATGAAGCATTGGAAGACAGGGCTGGGTTGCTCTCATGAGCCATCGTTCTACCCCACCCGAAAGAAAGCCCTCCTCAGGCTCCTCTCAGGGCTTGATAGCTGGGAAAAGATATGGAGCGGATGGTGGAAGACCTCCCTAACCTTTCAGGTTGGCATATCTACTATGGGCTTGGTAGTGATGGCTCTCTCTGCTGGCAGTGCTGGACTTCATGGCCGTAGTGGCAGTAAGTTTGTTGGTAGAGGTATGAGTGGTGGTATTAGCAGTGGCAGTGCAGGCAGCACTAGAAAGGAGGGTGGTGGTATTATCCTTTAGGCTCCCTGGAGGCCAGTCTTCATCCTGAGGTAGCTTCAGATGCAGCAGAGGTAGACTGGGAGGGGCAAGGACCAGCCAAGGGGCAGGGAAGAGTAAATTAGACTTACCTGCTAATTGTTGTTCCTTACGGAACTCCAGTCTAGTCCCAACTTCTGGGTTCCGCACCTCTCACAGCAGCTTGGAGATTGAGACACCTCAACTTTCTTGTGATGAGAATGATATACACTCCCAGGATCCGCCTCCGCAATTCAGTAACCTATTGACAAAGCAGACTCCTCGGAGCAACAATTAAGTAGCAAGTTACATAACCAAGAAACTTATCGGAACTAAACTGAACACCCCACCGAAAAGGAAAATGAGGTCCATCCTCACTCCCTCCACTTTTTTTTTTTTTTTTAAACATAGGAAAGCGAAAAGAAGAAGAAAACAGTCCTCATAGCCCTACGCCTTCCAAACTCTTACCTGTTATTCCAAGATGAGGCCTGCCGCCCCATCAAGTACTTTGGGAGGGCTATGGGACTAGACTGGAGTTCCGTAAGGAACAACAATTAGCAGGTAAGTCTAATTTACTCTTCCTTGACGTCTTTCCAGTCTAGTCCCAACTTCTGGGTGAGTAACAGAGCAGTAAAGACAATTCATGGGGGGGTTCCCGCTAGGCCAGCCTGCAGCACCGCTGAACCAAAACAGGCATCACTCCCCGCTTGAACATCCAATCGGTAATGCCTGACAAAAGTATTTAAAGATGACCAAGTGGCCGCCTTACAAATCTCTACCGCTGGAACCAAAGAGACCTCTGCCCAAGAAGCCGCTTGTGTCCTCGTCGAATGGGCTTTAAATCCTACTGGCACCTCCTTGCCTTTCAAGATATATGCGGTCGCGATAGCCTCCTTAAGCCACCTGGATATAGAAGCTTTCGAGGCTGCGAGTCCTTTCCTAGGACCACCAAAGAGGATGAACAGCCTATCAGACCTGCGATACTCCGCCGTCCATTTGAGGTACATCTTCAGTGCCCGCCGCACGTCCAGCCTGTGCAACTTCGGCTCTGGAGAACACACGGACTCCTCTCGAAACACCGGCAAAGTGACCTCCTCATTGACGTGAAACGCCGACACCACTTTAGGTAAAAAGGAAGGAACTGTCCTCAAAACCACCTTGGACTCAGAAGGAGAGAAAAGGCTTACGACAAGATAAAGCTTGCAATTTGGAGATCCTGCGAGCCGAACATATAGCCAACAGGAAAACCACCTTCAGGGTAAGATCCTTCACGGACGCCTCCGCCAGCAGCTCAAACGGCTTCCCTCCGAGTGCCCCTAGCACTAAAGGGAGACTCCATTTGGGAACCATCTGTCGACACGGAGGCCGAATGAGAGAAACTGCCCGTAGAAAACGCCTAATATCCGAGTGACTACCTATAGTCGCACCTGCTATCTTCCCCCTATAACAGGACAACGCTGCGACCTGCACCCTTAAGGACGCCGCCGCTAAACCCTTCTCGAGTCCATCCTGCAAAAAGGCTAATACCTGTGGAACCGACACCCGTAACGGTTCCATACCACGGTCCTCACACCAAGCCTCAAACACTCGCCAAATCCGAATATACGCCAAGGAAGTAGCCCTTTTCTTCGATCTTAACAAGGTAGCTATGACCGGGGGAGAGTAACCTTTTGCTCTTAACCTTGCCCTTTCAAGAGCCAAGCCGTAAGCGAGAACCGATCCACCTGCGGCATGCGCAGAGGCCCTTGGGAAAGAAGATCTGCCCGCCGAGGTAGTCGCCATGGCTGTGCCACTAAGAGCCTCATTAGATCTGCATACCAAGGTCTCCTTGGCCAATCCGGAGCCACCAAGATCACCTGTCCTTGATGCTGCTCGATGCATTGAATCACCACTTCCGATTAACACCCACGGAGGAAACACGTAGAGCAGCTGCTCCGTTGGCCACTTCTGCAGCAGCGCATCCAGCCCTTCCGACATTCGCTCTCTTCTCCTGCTGAAGAAGCGCTTGACTTTCGCCGACTGGAACATTGCCATGAGATCCATCACGGGCATTCCCCAACGCGCCACCAACAGCTCGAAGACTTCTGGATGAAGGACCCATTCTCCCGGGTCTACTCTTACTCGACTGAGAAAGTCGGCTTCCACATTGTCCACACCCGCTACGTGCGCTGCCGACAGGGCTTGAAGATGCACCTCGGCCCACACGAGCAACTGTTCTGCCTCCGCTTCCAGGGACACACTGCTGGTACCGCCCTGTCCATTGATATATGCTACGGCGGTGGCATTGTCGGAGAATACTCTGATTGCTGCCCGGTCGAGAAGAGACTGGAAGGACATCAACACGAGCCTCACCGTTCTCAGCTCTAACCTGTTGATCGACCAGGTCTTCTCCTGGGTTGTCCACTGCCCCTGGGCGAACCTCCCCTGAAAGTGAGCTCTCCAGCCGTAAAGGCTCGCGTCCGTCGTTAAGGGGATCCAGTCCAGCGCCTCCAACGGCATTCCCCTGCCGATGAAGCCCGATGTCCACCACCAACGAAAAGCTTGCAGTGTCCCCGCCAGCCACGGCAGCCTCTGGGACAAGGAATCGTTCTGGTGCGACCACCGTCTGAGCAACGCTCTTTGCAAAGGACGCATGTGCGCTCTCGCCCACGGGACCAGGTCAATTGTGGCCGCCATGGTGCCCAGCACTTGCAAATAATGCCACGCAGTGGGCATGGGCTTGGTCACCAATTGCCTCAGGAGAGTCTTCAATCCGACCACTCGATTGTCCGGTAGAAAAACCCTCCCCGCTGCCGTATCGAAGCGAGCTCCCAAGTATTCCAGGCTTTGGGACGGGACCAGATTGCTTTTTGTCGTATTGACGACCCATCCCAGGCTTTGAAGCAAGGTCACCACTCTTGACGTAGCGGCCTCGCTTTCGCTTCTGGATTTTGCTCGAATCAACCAATCGTCGAGATAGGGATGCACTAGGACTCCTTCTTTCCGTAAGGCCGCTGCCACCACTACCATAATCTTGGTAAAGGTCCTGGGAGCGGTAGCCAACACGAAGGGCAACGCTCGGAACTGATAATGACCCATGTGCACCGCAAACCTGAGGAATCTTTGATGTGCCTGCTGAATTGGGATATGTAGGTATGCTTCCGTCAGATCTAGGGAAGTAAGAAATTCCCCTCTTCTGACCGCTACAATCACGGACTTGAGCGTTTCCATTCGAAAGTGGGTCACCTTCAGCGATCGATTCACTCCTTTCAGATCCAAAATGGGACGCAAGGAACCGTCCTTTTTTGGAACCACGAAGTAAATAGAGTACCGACCGGTACCACATTCATCCGGGGGGACCGGCACTATTGCCCTGAGGGCAAGAAGCCTCTCGAGTGTCTCTTGGACCACGCTGCGCTTGAGCCGTGACTTGCACGGGGATCTTACGAAGAATTCCCATACCAGGCGCTGAAACTCCAATGCGTATCCATCCTGAATGACTTCGAGCACCCATTGGTCGGAGGTTATCCTTGCCCAGGCAGGGTAAAATTCCCGCAGTCGACCCCCTACGGGAATGAGGTCTGCCTGGGCACCCCTGACCTCATTGTGCTTTCCAAAAGTTCGTGGAGGAGGAAGGGGCTCCAAAACCTCTTCCTGCTCCTCGAAAGCCCTGAAACCCCTGGTTCCGAGTGGGGAATCTCCCCCGCTGTGCCTGACCAAACCGAGGGAACCAAAATCGCTGAAAGTCCTTCTGCTGGCCCTTGAAACTGCCAGCAGAGCGACCTGGCTTTTGCTTGTCTTCCGGCAGTCGGCCCCCTTTGGACTCCCCAAGGTCCTTAACGAGTTTTTCCAATTCTTCTCCAAAGAGCAACTTCCCCCGAAAAGGAAGTTTGCTCAATCTGGCCTTAGAGGACCCATCTGCCGCCCAGTTGCGGAGCCAAAGATATCGCCGCGTCGCAACCACCGAAGCCATGCTTTTCGATAATCCACGAATGAGGTCATACTGAACATCCGCTAAGTAAGCCGCGCCCGACTCCAGTCTGGCTGCTTCTGCCTCCATGTCTGTCCCTGGCCCCCCTTGAACCCTCAGGGACCAACGCAGACAGGCCCGAGCTACCCAAGCTCTACAAATGGCTGCTTGGACGGACAAAGCGTTGGTGTCAAAAACCTGACGAAGCAAAGCATCGAGTTTCCTGTCCTGGGTATCCTTGAGCGCCGTACTACCCTCGACCGGAATGGTAGTCTTTATCACTGCAGCGACAGCCGCATCCACCTTAGGGGGCTTAAACAACTCGCGATCCTGCTCCGCCAGGGGGTAAAGCCGACTCATGACCCGAGCTCCCTTTAGGGCCACCTCTGGCATGTCCCATTTTTCCTGGATCATTTCCCTGACGACCCGGTGAATCGGGAAGGCTCTCTGTGTCTTCCTAAAAACCTGCAGCAAAGGATCCTCAAGGGAAGCATCCTCTGCTGGTCCTGGAGACGGCATGTTAAGCGCCTTAAGAGACTCGGTAATGAGCGCGGGCAGCTCATCCCTCCGAAATACTCTAACAACTCTCGCTTGATCCTATCTGTCCACAATTTCACCTTCTTCCAACTCTTCATCTATTTCCAACTCTAGGCCTTCCTCATCAGAGGGAAACCCCTCGGAGTCCATCACCTGCTCCTTCAACTCCTTTCCCACCCTAGCTTTCTTTGCAGGATGCGCCGTCTTCCCTGACGCTAAAGGGGTTCCTGGACGCTTCTCCCCTCGGGACAAACCCATGGGACACGCCTCCTGCTCCGTCCTGACATGCCCCAAGGCCTGCTGCAGCAGAGCCACAAAATCTGGAGCAAAAATGGCAGCCAGGCTCCCTGACAGAGCCCTCTGAGAGGAAGAAGAGGAAGAAGAGTGATCTGGGGCTGAAGAGGGACTGGCCACGAGCTCCTCCAAAGGAAGGGACAAAGCAGTGGGCTCCTGTGGCCCTACAGGCTCCCTCTGGTCCTCCATTGCCCTCTGCAAACTGAGCTCTATGGTAGACGCCTCCTGCGCACAGTGTTTGCAAACCCCCGTTTCAGTAACAACACTTCGTTTAGAACCGCAGACTAAGCAATGCGGTCTAGACGGCATGCCCCCTTGTAGAAGATAGGAACCACTTCTACCATGCAGGAAGCCTCGAAATCCCCTTTCAATTTTTTTTTTATTTATTTATTTTTTAATACAAATTAAACTCTCTGAAATAATCAAAAACACACCCCGTTAGCACGGACTTCCCGCCCACAGGAGAAAATTGCTACAGGGCCTGTTGAGCCGTTAGTGTTTCCCGCCGAAACACCACGCTACAAGGAAAATGTACTGCCGCCTTACCTTGGAGGCGCCTGCATCGCAGAAGCCCAGATCCGCTCCGTTCACCGACGGTACGAGCTACCTCGCCGGGAACAAGAGAAGGGGTTCAGGAAGACGATCTTTTCCCCTCTGAGCACCTGCGCAGCTGCCCCACCGCTGAATGTCAAGGGGAAGCCAAATCCAGCACTGAAAGCAGCACCGGCTTCCTACGTGCGTGCGGCTGTTGCTCTGAGCACCCGAGCGAACTGATGACAGGGTCGGGGCTGAGAAACCGCAATAGCAATTGCAACCGCTGCCTGTACCCGGCAGATCTTCACAGCGTAAAACAGGCAAGTCCTCTGTAACGCTGACTGGTTGAACGGAGCAAATGCCCCCGAATTCGGGCTTTGTCTAAAGTGAGGCAGCTCGAGGGATCGTAGTAGGCTTTGCCTTCTCTAATCCTACCAAAGGGGGGGAGGGGGGGAATAAGGAGAGGAGAAAGAGAAAGTAGCGTTAAAGAATGAAGAAGGCCTCAATCCTCGTCCTCCCCCACCTAGCAAGTAGCCCTTCTTATGCCCTATAATCCTAACTAAGCACTTCTTAATTGTCTCTCTGTGGAGCCCTCCTGGCTCCGCGACTCTCCAGCTGCTTGGAGACTGATTTACTGAATTGTGGAGGCGGATCCTGGGAGTGTATATCATTCTCATCACAAGAAAGTTGAGGTGTCTCCGTTTCAAAGCTGCTGTGAGAGGTGCGGAACCCAGAAGTTGGGACTAGAATGGAGAGACGTCAAGGAACATTAGTTCTGAGATAGAAGGATAACCACACCATAAGCTGTTCAGTACCACCCAACTTCCTATGGGCAGTCCCTTCAGACATACACCAACAGATTTTGAATGTGTTTTCATCATATCTGACTTGCAAACCTCAGCATCCTCCAGTGCCTCCCTGAATATGATCCATGTCTGCCTGTCTGCCTCCTAAAGATGGCATAGGTCCCCAAGTTCATGCGCAAGTAGAGCTGCTCTCATGGGTGGGAGTGTAACCAGAGTGCATCTAGGAGGATGGTAATATTTGTGAACCACCTATGTTCCCTGTCCTTCCCAGACTGAGTGTGGAAGATTTCCTCCACACAAGTCCCCTGCTCCATGGCTACCTGAACTGCCACCATGGCTTTGTTAGTTGACTTGGTAGTCACCACCACATGCGAAATTGTACTGTATGGATTTACATCATAGCCGACTAGCATGGGGCATTGGACCCCATGGTTAATGAAGAGTTGGACGTTCCCTCCTGATGCACAAGACAACTTGTCTAACATGACAAGGTGCATGCAAATCTGTTTCATGCATATTCACTGTGAAATATCCTAAAAACCAGAAGCAGATTTGCATGCAGGCAATATGCACAAATCTTTCTCATGCATATTCATGGTGAGTATCCTGAAAACAAGACTGGTTAGTGGGTAATATCAGGACTGGCTTGAGAACACTGCGCTAGAGGATGTCCCCACCCCCCAACTTAAATTACACCCCTACTGTCACCTATCTCCTTTCTCTTCCCTTCCCGAGTATTGGAGGAGAGAGGCTCTAAATGTTGTTTTTTTCAGCAGAGCACTTACTGCCTGATAGTGGTGGCAATTGGTCCTTGCTGTAGGGACTTCTGATGTACTCATCCCTGAGGTAGTAGGTGAGAGGGAGGGATCACTAGTCCCCTTATGATGGGGGGTATAGCCTCTTTTGCCCCCACACCAACATTCTCTGCTCCATATTTCTTACACTCTGTATTGCAGGTGGTGCTTGGAGGTTCAGGTACCACTGCCCTCACTGAAATGTGGCAGTGTCATCTAAGGGAGGGGGATCTGGTGCAGGGGGGAGGGGGGCTGGTGGTGAAGTGTTTTACACCTGAGAAGGGGTGGGGCAGCTTCAGCCCTCTGAATGCCATGGGGAGTTGCAGCTGCTTCAGGCATCACAGCTTATTGGTCTCTTATTTGTATTTTTCCTACTGTTTTCATAAGCTATGGAGGGAGAAAAAAAGAATAAAAGATCCTGAAAGGAGTACGGATGGGGGAAGCCCCTTAAATAATTAGTGCTTCTCAGCATCTGAAGCTCCCTGAATGCCCTTATCTGCAGAGCTTCAACTTGCAGGGCAAAAAAAAAGCAGGGAGGGAGAGAAAAAGGGAGAACACACAAGAAAAACTCCTCTGCCCACTTAACTGCAGAGGTCTGAGATGATGGGGGAGTGGAAACAGAAAAAAAAAATCAAGAGATTCCTCTCCTGTCTTTGATTCATACTATGAGACGGTGTCAAGGGAAGGAAATACACCAGAGGGGGAAGAAACTCAGACCAGAGTTCTGCACTACAATGCAGGCTTGGCTAGTAAAAAGGACAAATAAATATTCCCAAGCATCCCTTATAATGGACGGCCAATAGATGTTAATAGACTGCAAAGGAGGAGGGGGTTTAAAGGAGGAAGTGCATATGAAATAAAATCAAACAAATCCTCACAGTTTAAGAGGACAGAAAACTGGAAAGGGAGAATGGGATTAAACTGTAATAGGCAAAAAAAAACCCTAAGCAAACAAACTTTAGCTTTCTCTCAGCCCATAGCTGGGCCTGGGGAGTAGCACAGATTTCAGAGTATGTGATTCTAATCACATACAAATAGAAGCCATTTAATCACAAAACAGATGATCGACAAATTCAGCAAGATTTTTCACCTCATTAGTGGTCTCTAAACATTTGAATCTTGAAGAAGAAATTAGACCTTACCTGCTAATTGTCTTTCCTTGAGTTCTCTCCTGGCCAGTCCAGGAACTGTAGGGGTAGTCGATCTTCTCCAGCAGCTGAGGACTGAATTCTCAAAGTCTTACTGACAGGCTATCCATCTCCCCCTGGTGTCAGAGACTCAGTCTACTATTGTCAAAGCAGTCTGCACCATTAATACCTACAACTAACCTGAACCCACCTAACACCATAACAACCTAACACTTACTAAGTCTCATTCTCTTCCCCCCCCCCCCCCCCCCATTTCGGAACGGCTTCTAATGCCGCACTCCCCAACATGACAGGGAGCCCCATAGTCAGCCCCCGATCCGAAAAACCCTTGGACGGCAGCCCCAATTACCACCGCTCCAGACCTCTTAGCGCGTAGAGCACCCTGAAGCGACTGTGAAACCCAAGGGGGTCATTCTCCTGAGGCTTGCCAATGATCTGGGTGGGCCCTGGACTGGCCTGGAGAGAACTCAAGGAAAGACAATTAGCAGGTAAAGTCTAATTTCTTCTTCCTCTTCGTCTCTCCGGGCCACTCCAAGAACTGTAGGGAAGTACCAGAGCAGTACTCAATTTCGGGAGGGACCCGCTAAACCCACTACTATGGCCGCGGCCCCCACCTTTGCATCTCCCTTCGCCTGAACATCCAACCTATAATGACTCGCAAATGAGTGAAGGAGAAGGGACGACCACGTAGCCACGCTACAAATATCCACTGGGGGAATCAAAGCGAACTCAGCCCAAGAAGCTGCCTGTCCCCGCGTGGAATGCGCTCAAAGCCCTTCAGGAACCGACTTCCCAGCCACCTGATACGCTGCTATGACCCGCTTGCTTTACTCACCGAGCAATCGAGGCCTTGGACGCCGCCTCTCCTTTCCGAGGTCCACCAAAAAGAACGAACCACCTGTCTTCCGAAACGCCTCTGTTTTCCGCAGATACCGATGGAGCACTCTGCCTAGATCCAGCTTTCACAGCGATCCATCCATTCCAGTCCCCTCACCGCTCCAAAATGTGGGAAGCAAAATCAGTTGGTTCACGTGGAACCCCGACACTACCTTTGGCAGAAAAGAAGGAACAGGTCACAACATTACTTTCTCTGCCGAAAACTGCATGTAGAGCTCCCTACACGAAAGAGCCTGCAGATCGGATATCCGCCATACCGAACACAAGGCTACTAAGAACGCGGTCTTCCAAGAAAACTCCCTCAGCGACACCGCTCCCGTGGGCTAAAAAAGAGGTTGCGTCAACGCCTCAAGGACCACGTTTAAATCCCACGCCAGAACCACCGGTCTCACTGGGGATTGCACATTCTTAACCGCTCTTAGAAATCTGAGCACATCCGGGTGGAGAGGTAAGAGACCACCTTGTATCTTTCCCCGAAAATAAGCTAGTGCCGCCACCTGAACTCTCAGGGTACTGAGAGCAAGACCCTTATCCAGACCGCCCTGCAAGAATGAATGGATGTCTGGCACCATTGCTGAGAAAGCAGTTACTTACCTGTAACAGGTGATCTCTGGGAACAGCAGGAATTAGTCCTCACATATGGGTACGTCGGTACCGACGGAGCCCGCGTGGGAAAGCTCCCCAGCTTCCCAGAAGGAAAGCTTTTGGGGCCTCCCACTGTGCATGTGCGCTGCCTTCCCGCCTTCCTGACCAACTCTCCTCAGTTCGAGTTTAAAGCTGAGACAATAGAGAGAGGAAAGGAAAGAGAGAGAAATACAACTCCTAGGGGAGGCGGGTGGGTTGTGAGGACTAATTCCTGCTGTTCCCAGAGATCACCTGTTACAGGTAAGTAACTATGCTATCTCCAGGAACAAGCAGGAATACGTCCTCACATATGGGGACTCCCTAGCTAAGATGCCCGGGAGATCCCCTGAAGGGTATGAGACCCTGAAAGGTTCCTCATCTTCCTATGGATCTCAGGCATCCATTCAGGGAAGGTGGGCTGGAGTTGTTCAAGAATGGAACAGGTGTCTGAGGACAGCCTGACCAAACAAGGCATCCCGGCGGGAGTCCTTGTCCAAACAGTAATGGGCTGTAAAGGTATGAACCGAGGCCCAGGTGGGTGCTCGACAGATCTGGTCAATGGACACAGAGTTTAGATGAGCCATAGAGGTGGCCATGGCCCTCACGTTGTGAGAGGTGACATGGCCCTCCAGAGAAAGGTTCTTACTCTGGTAAGCAAAAGAGATACACTGAGCAATCCAATTGGAGAGTGTTCTTTTGGAGACTGGAAGTCCTAAATGAGAAGGATCAAAAGCAACAAAAAGCTGGAAAGACTTTCGATGTTGCTGTGTCCTGTGGAGGTAAAAGGCAAGAGCTCTTTTACAGTCTAGAGTATGAAGGTTCCTCTCTGCACTGGATGCATGAGGAGCTGGAAAAAAGACAGGTAAATATACCTCTTGATTAAGATGAAAAGGGGAGACCACTTTAGGCATAAAGTGGGGAATGGTCCTAAGGACCACCTTATCATGATGGAACCTTGTATAAGGTGGATTAGCCACTAGAGCTTGCAGTTCACTGATACGGCGAGCTGAGGTGACTGCAATAAGAAAAATAACCTTCCAGGAAAGAAATTTCAAGGAGGTAGTGGCTAAGGGTTCAAAAGGTGGCTTCATAAGCTGACCAAGAACCAAGTTTAAGTCCCATGCCACCGGAGGAGGTCGAATGGGAGGTTTAGTTAAGGATAGGCCTCTCATGAATCTTGCAATAAGAGGATGAGAGGAAACAGGTTGTCCATTGATGGGCTTAAGTGATGTCGCAATAGCACTCAAATGGACTCTTACTGAATTCGTTTTGAGTCCTGCATTGGAGAGATGCAGGAGATATTCCAAAAGAGAATTCAATGGGAGTGCTAGAGGGTTAAGACCCTTTTGAGCACACCAAATGGAAAATCTTTTCCATTTAAAAGCGTAAGAACGCCTAGTGGAAGGTTTCCTAGAGGCATGTAGGATATCCTTCACTTGCTGCGAAAGATTGAAGTGTTGAAGGTCTAGGCCTTCAGTAACCAAGCTCTGAGGTGAAGGGACTTGGGGTTTGGGTGCCACAAAGTCCCCTCCTCCTGAGACAGAAGGTCTGGAGCCGCTCCCAAGTCCAGGGAGGGGGCTTGGGAGAGATGCAGAAGTAGAGGGTACCACACTTGGCGTGGCCAGCGTGGAGCTATGAGGATCCTTGATCCCTTTGAAGTTTGAACAGAGTCTTGGGAATCAAAGGAATGGGTGGAAAGGCATACAGGAAGCCCTGACCCCAATGAAGGAGGAAGGCATCCTTGGCCTGAACTCCCTCACACGGAATTCTGGAACAGAACCGGGGAAGTTTGGCATTCCACGGACTTGCAAAGAGGTCTATGTCCGGGGTTCCCCATTTCCGGAAGATTCTGACTACCTGATCCATGTGCAGGGACCATTCGTGTGGAAGCAGAACGCGACTGAGTCTGTCTGCCCAAGAGTTTTGGATTCCTGGAAGATATACTGCCAGGAGATGGATTTGATGCTCTCTGGCGAAGGCCCATAATCTTAGAGCTTCGTTGCAAAGCGACAGAGAGCCAGTCCCTCCTTGTTTGTTTATGTAAAACATGGCTACTTGATTGTCCGTGTGAATAAGGACTGTCATGTTGCTGAGGAGGGTATGAAAAACTCTGAGAGCCAGAAAGATTGCTCGTTCCAAGTGGTTGATATGAAGGGTGGTCTCCTGTGGAGACCAAGTGCCCTGAGTGGAGAGATCTTGGAGATGAGCCCCCAACCTGTTTGGGAGGCATCTGTTGTGAGGGTTGCTTGGGGCAACAATGGTTGAAAGGGGGCCCCCAACAACAGATTTTGAGTGGATATCCACCATTGGAGAGACCAAAAGAGACGATTGGAGTTTGCTATTTGGTCTGAGAGAGCTCCTGATGCTTGAGTCCACTGGGTGGATAAAGTCCATTGAGCTGCTCTCATATGTAGGCGAGCATAAGGCACCACATGCACTGTGGAGGCCATGTGGCCTAATAGTTGTAGCATCTCTCTGGCAGTCAAGTGGCTTCTGGACTGAGTCTGCGAGGCTAAGTGCACTAGACGTTGGCAACGGGCCTGAGGCAGATAGGCCCTTGCAGTGGTGGTATCCAACCAGGCCCCTATGAATTCTAGGGATTGAGTAGGGGTGAGTTGGGACTTTGGCAGATTGATCACAAGTCCCAGATACTGTAGAATCCGCCTGGTGCGATCCAGGGAAGTCTGAGCCTCGGACTGAGATGGAGCTTGGATGAGCCAGTCGTCCAGGTATGGGAAGACAAAAATTCCCAGGGCGCGTAGAAATGCAGCTACTATTGCCATGCATTTGGTAAATACCCTTGGAGCAGAGGCTAGACCGAAGGGAAGTACTCTGTATTGGAAATGTTTTCCCTGGAACAGAAAACGTAGGAATTTTCTGTGGGATGGATGGATGAGTATATGTGTGTACGCATCCTTGAGATCTAGAGAACAAAGCCAATCCTGACTCTGTAGGTATGGAAGGAGAGTACCTAGAGAAAGCATCTTGAATTTCTCCTTGTATAGAAATTTGTTCAATTCTCTGAGATCCAGAATGGGTCTGTACCCCCCTATTTTCTTGGGAATGAGAAAATAAGGGGAGTAAAAACCTGACCCCTGTTGAGGAAGAGAAACCTCTTCTATTGCCTTTTGGGCGAGAAGAGTGGTCACCTCCTGACCCAACAGATCTAGGAGAGATGGGAGAGAATTGAAACTTCTCACCATGGTATGGGGAGGAAGGTTGGAGAAATGTAGTTTGTAGCCCTCTCTGATGATAGAGAGGGTCCATTGTTCTGATGTGATTTGCTCCCATCTGGGAGCAAAATGAGTTAACCTTCCTGGAATGGTGAGAGGTTCTGGATGCTTTAGAGCCAGAAAGGTTAAGTTCTCTAGTCTTAAGTCAAAAACCCTGAGGGGGTTGGGACTGTTGGGCTGTAGCAGCCCCTGCAGGTTTTGCCCTGGCCTGTTTAGGCTGCTGACGCTTAGGAGCAAAGCGAGCTGCAGAAGATTGTTGGCCAGTATTTGTGGCAAATCTGGCCTTCTTGTAGAAAGGCTTTTTGAAAGATTTTTTCTTGACAGGGGTAGAGGTAGATTTAGAAAGTCTATCTAAAGCAGCATTTTCTGCATCCATTTGAGTGGCTTTGATTTGCCACTCCTTACCAAACAGATTCTCACCTGTACAGGGCAAATTTCCCAACCCATCCTGGACCCAGGGTTCTAGGTCAGAGGCCTGGAGCCAAGCAATTCTGCGAGCCGCTATGGCAATACCTGAGGCTCTGCTAGCACCCTCAAAGGAGTCAAAGGCTGCTCTGTTGGAGAACTTTGAAATACCTTGGGTATGCTTCAGCAAAAGAAGGAACTCCTCCTTTCTATCCTCTGGGATAAAGGGGAGAAAATGGAGTATTTTTAATGCAATTTCCTTCAGAAACATGCCCATATAGAGGCTGTATGAGTTGATTCTGCCAATAAGCATACTTGCTTGGAAGATTTTTCTTCCAAAAGCATCCAGAGCACTGTTCCCTCTAAGCTGTGCGCGTGTGCGCGCGCACACACCTTGCCGAGCGAGCGCACATACTTTATAACAGCGCGCACAAAAATTACGGTTCTGATTCTGATAGAAAACAACACAGACGTCTTAAAATTTAAAAGTTGTGTATTTACGGTTTTCACAAGTTCTACAATATTTTCTAGTGCAATCAAAGTGGTGTACATACTGTATTCTGATGTGTAGTCAAATTTTAAAGTATATAACTCCGAGTGTCGTTATGTGGCGCACAAAAATTTAACCTTCCTTCAAAAGCTGCACACAGCTGATATTTTATGCGCACACAGCCTACAGAAAATTAGAGGGAACATTGATCCAGAGTCCTACATTCTCTTCCTGGGGGAGTAGAAGAGTGTCTTTTAGTACTCTTGATCCTTTTCATAGCTGACTGCACCACAATGGAGTGGTGAGGGAGCTGACATTTTTGAAACACAGGAGAAGGGGGGACACGATACATGGTGTCCAGACGACGAGAATGTGGAGATAGGGTGAGAGGAGTCTCCCCTAAGTCCATCATGTGTTCTTGAAGAATTTCATGGATGGGCAAGGTGACTGCCTCTTTGGGAACCTTAGAGTATCCTAAAATGTCTAACTTTTTTGCTCTAGGTTCTTTTTCAGAGGATACAGAAATAGAAAGACCTTTAGCTACTTCAATGATGAAGTCTTGAAAGGATAAATCCTCTGGAGGAGACATTCTCCTCTTTGGAGAAGAGGGCTCCTCAGGTAGAGTAAGGGATACTTCAGCAGAGTCATCTGATGAATCAGAATCATCAGAAGACTCAAAGTATCGTCTGTTTGCTTCCAGGGATCGATAAGCATATCGACCAGTATCGACATCGGGGGTACCCGGAACCGGATCGGTATCGGGAAAAACCCCGGAACCGGGAACCGGAATCGGTATCCTGGTCGATGTGGATGGCCTGGGTACCGGTATCGGTTGTGGTACCGGAACCGGAGTCGGTACCGCAGGGTGCGGTACCGAGGGCGTCGCAGCCTTAATGAAAGCCAAAATGGCCTGCTGCATGGATTGAACTGTATGATCCATGGACGCCACGACTGTCTGGATGTCGGTACCGGATGATTGAGCCGGTACCCCAGAACAGTCTAACAGGTGATCGGTCGAGGCCGTGCCATCGAAGTCAACCTGTAACCCCATAGGAGGAGCTTTGGAAGCCGGAGCTTCCCGCCGGGGTTGTTTGGCTGGGGCAGGGTCCTCAGGGTCAAGCCCAGGGGTATCTCGATACTTAGAGGGAGATTTGCCCTTTGAGGACCTGCCAGAGGAATGTTTGGTTACCTGAGATCCATCAGGAGAGGAAGACCTGGAAGATGTCGATGCTGGAGTATCTGTAGAAAACAGCATGTGAAACTTGGCTGCCCGGTTCTGTAAGCCACGTTTAGACATCAAAGAACAGGATGGGCAATCCGGAATGGAATGGTCAGGCCCCAAACATTGAAGACACCATTCATGGGTGTCTGTGACTGAAATAGTACCGCTGCACTTGGTGCATTTTTTAAACCCAGAGGCTTGTTTCTCCATGAGGGAGAATTTGTGAAGGCCTAAAGGCCTCACAGAACAAACACACCAAGTGAGGAAAAAAGATTTTTTTTTTTTTTAAGAAATAAAGGAAAAAAGACCAGCGGTACCAGTCTGGAATCGGGGAAGGCAGACACGCGGCCAAAGAAATAAATTAAAATAACTTCTTCAGCGGTGACAGGAGCACGACCTGCTGGCTCCGTGGAAAAAGAAGAACTGAGGAGAGTTGGTCAGGAAGGCGGGAAGGCAGCGCGCATGCGCAGTGGGAGGCCCCAAAAGCTTTCCTTCTGGGAAGCTGGGGAGCTTTCCCGCGCGGGCTCCGTCGGTACCGACGTACCCATATGTGAGGACTTATTCCTGCTTGTTCCTGGAGATAGGCTGAACGCTACACCTGTTGCATCAACCCTCAAAGATGCACCAAATCCTAACCTATAGCAACGACGTAGGCATCCTTCTGGATTTTAACATCATGGACACCACTGCAGCGGAATAACCTCTACTGCTCCCTCTCAAGAGCCAAGCCGTAAGAGAGAAGCGATCTACCTGTGGCATTAGAACTGGACCCTGGTACAATAGGTTGCTTCCGCTGGGCAATGTCCAGGGAGTGTCCACGAGAAGCCGTACCAGATCCGCATACCATGGTCTCCTTGGCCAATCCGGAGCAATGAGAATCACCTTGCCATCGTGTCGCGCTATCCTCCGGATGACTCATCTGATCATCGGCCATGGAGGAAACACGTAGAGCAGCCCGCTCGATGGCCAAGGCTGAGCTAACTCATCAAGCCCTTCCGACATGGGTTCTCTGCACCTGCTGAAGAACCAATGTGCTTTGGAATTGACGAGAGTGGCCATTAGATCCATGACTGACTGCCCCCACTGTAACGTAATGTCGCGAAAGACTGCCGCATTCAACTCCCACTCTCCTGGATCTACTACATTCCGACCGAGGTAATCGGCCTGCAGATTGTCCCGTCCCGCTACATGAGCCGCTGACAGCCCTATCAAATGACTCTCCGCCCACTGCATTAGCAGTTGACTCTCCTCCAACAAGGCTGCACTGCCTGTACCCTCCTTGTTGATTGATATAAGATACTGTTACTGCATTGTCGGAGAACACGCACACTGCCTTTCCCGTTACCAACGCGTCAAACTCCTGGAGAGCCATGCGCACCGCTCTCATCTCCAAGCAATTGATGGACCAGCCACTCACTTCCAGCGGCCAGCAGCCCTGCGCTATTCGTGACATACAATGCGCTCCCCAACCGGATAGACTGGCATCTGTGGTCACCAGGACCCACTCTGGCTGTTCCAGTGGCATCCCTGCTCAAAGATTTTTGGCATCCAGCCACCACTGCAAGCTGGCCCGGACTGTCTCTGAACCTTCTAACTTCTGACAAACACAAAGAAGAGCGAATGCTCTTGCAGTAGAGATCAGGTAACACAAGAAGCAAGAGTCGCGTGGAGGTCACAGGAGCATTTATTAGAACCACTCCAACGCGTTTCGGCAACGCCTTCCTCAGGGGGTATGCAGCTTACAAAATAAAATAAAATAAAATAAATACAATAAAATATATATGTATATACATTTAAGAGTTAAGATCCTGCATTTATAGTCTATATGTGTTTTTGTTTTTTGCTGCCCTGCGTTTTGTTTAACTTCTATAGTTGTTCAAATACTTGTGTTCATCTTTAAGTGTAACGGTATTTATGTTTTAATTTTATACAGTACATGTTTTTTCATGTATTTTTATATTTTTTACATATTGCTTTTATTGTATTGCTTTTATTTTATTTTATTTTGTAAGCTGCATACCCCCTGAGGAAGGCGTTGCCGAAACGTGTTGGGGTTCTTCTAATAAATGCTCCAGTGACCTCCACACGTCTCTTGCTTCTTGTGTTACCTTCTAACTTCTGATTCAGTGGATGATTCTGGGGCGACCATCTGGAAAAGCAAGGCCTGCTGTAGAGGACACATATGCGCTCTGGCCCATGGGACGAGGTCCAACACCGCTGCCGTGGAGCCCAGTAGCTGCAAGTATCGCCACGCTGTCGGAGCCTTTATGCGTAAAAACGCAGACACCTGCTTTAAAATCTTAGGAACTCAGTCCTCTGGCAGAAACACCGCCCCCACATCCGTGTTGAACAAAGCCCCGAGGTACACAAGGCGCTGCACTGGAACCAGGTGACTCTTGGCTTGGTTCACTATCCAACCAAGCTGTTCCAGGACCACCACCACCTGCGCCGTCACACTGATGGAATCCTGAACCGACGGAGCCCGAATCAGCCAGTCATCCAGGTAGGGATGTACTAATACGCCTTTCCTTCGCAACGCCGCCGCAACCACCACCATCACCTTCGTGAATGTGCGTGGTGCCGTAGCTAGCCTGAACGGTAGCGCCCGGCACTGAAAATTTCCCATGGGCACCGCAAAGCGCAAAAACGTCTGATGCTCCTGTCTGATGGGAATGTGTAGATAGGCCTCCGTCAAATCTATGGAGGACAGCACCTCGCCCGGTCTCACGGAGCGAATTACAGATCGTAGAGTCTCCATACGGAAATGCGGCACCTTTAAACAGCAGTTTACGTGTTTGAGATCCAGGATAGGCCAAAAGGAGCCTTTCTTTTTGGGAACGACAAAATAAATCGAGTATCGACCTAATCCGCACTGGTCCGGCGGCACGGGGACCACCGCTTGAAGCCACAGCAGACGCTGAAGCGTAGCGCGAACTGCGTCCTTCTTTGCCTGCGATCCGCAAGGAGACACCACGAAGGCATCCGACAACGGCTGAGCGAACTCCAGTGCATAACCGTCACGGATAATCTCCAGTACCCACCGGTCCGATGTTATGGTGGTCCAGACGGAGTGTAAGTCTCGCAAGCGGCCTCCCACTGGAACCTCCACCTGGACCAACCCCGTTTCATTGTGTCTTCTTGGAGGAGCTCTGCTGGGAACCAAAATAACATCTGCCAAAACCTCGAGCTCCTCGAAAGGACTGCCCTCTGGCCATAAAACAGCCGCGCTGATAAGGTGCAAAACGAGCTCCTCTAAATCTGCGAAACTCTCTGCTCAGCCCTTTCTGCAGCCCCCCTGGCTTCGGGCCTTTAGGATGGTCCTCTGGAAGCCGACCCCCCTCTGAGTCCCCCAGATCCTTAATCTTCTCCAGAACTTCCCCAAAGAGCAGCTTGCCCTTATACGGGAGCTTACTAAGACAAGCCTTAGAAGAGGTGTCCGCTGCCCAACTTCTCAGCCAGAGAAACCTCCTTGCGGCAATCACCGACGCCATGGACTTCACCGAAATCCGTACCAGATCATAGAAGGCATCTGCTAGGTACGCCGCCGCCGATTCCAGCTCCGCACCTTCCAAGGAAGAGCCGTCGTCCACCTCAGTGTTAGAATCTCCTTGAAGCCAACGAATGGAGGCTCTTGCTATGTAGGTTCCACAAATGGAGGCCTGAAGGGAAAGGGAACTGGAATCAAACGACTGCTTTAGAAGCGACTCCAACTTCCTATCTTGCAAATCTTTAAGGGCCGCTCCTCCCTCTACCGGAATCGTCGTTTTCTTTGTCACTGCTGATATCAATGCATCCATCTTTGACATTCGTAGTAACTCCCTCTCTTCCTGCGGCATCGGATATAGTCTACCTATGGCCCGAGCACCCCTCAGAGTGGCCTCTGGACATTCCCATTCAGACTCCACTATCTGCTTAATCACCCTATGGACCAGAAAACACTGCTGCTCTGCTTTAAAACCCTTAAGCAGCGGATCCTCCAAGGGTTCCTCCTGCACCATCGGTAGGGCAATATTGAGGGCCGCTAGCGAATGAGCAATAAGAGACCCCAGCTCCTCCTTCCTAAAAACTCGAAATACGTTGGGGTCCTCGTCTGGGGGAATCTCTCTCTCTCTTCTAGGTCTCCTGTCCACTGATCTAGCCTTGTGAGAGAAGTTCCCCCTCCTCGGCTATCTGAGACATAGGAGGCTGTTGTCCGAAGCCATCGGCTGCAGCCTCCCCTAGTAACCCTCTCTTAGAGGTTCCCTCACCTGGGTCCATTGAAGCCCCATCTCCTATCAGAGAACCTGACAGGTTAGGGGAAGAAACTTTGTCCTGCACCTGCCCAAGCTTCAGGCAGTAGGCTTTATGGAGCGGGAGGATGAAATCTGCAGAGATAATAGACTCCAGACCCCCCTGAACCCCTGGACCAGGTATCTGGGCAGTAGGCACCTTTGTAATAGGCTTTTTAGCTTTTGCTTTCTTTTTCTCTGGTTTTACTTGAAGCGCGGGAGAAACGGCTGCCTTTTCCAAAATGGCCACCGTTCCTGCTTTTTCCCCCGCGCCCAAATGGCTGCCCAACGAATCTAATGTCTTCGCTCTCTCCTCCATGCTGCTCCCAAACAATCTGGCAACCTGGCTTCCTCGGCGCGCACAAAAACAGCAAAAACCCAAAGCCGACAGCCCCCGGCGACTTCCACACAGCGCACATGCTGCTGGCTCCGGCCGCATGTGTTGCTACCTCTATCACCTCGAAATCTCCAACGGAACCGGTTCCTTCACGCCGCACTAGAGGCCTGCTCCAAACTAACAAATCCCGCGAAAGCCAATTTCCCCTTACCTGAATACCTTTATGTTTTTGGCCACACTCTGGACTACCTCCTCCCGCTGCTAGCGTTAGAGGCAGTTCGGGTTCTTGAGACCGATGGGGCTGGACTCTGGGGCTCCCAACTCCCCCCCCCCCCTTCAGTCGTTTCTGCACGATGCCGCTAAGCGAGGCAGGCTCTGCCTCTGCTGCCTTGTAGAGAAACTTTCTCCGCAGCCATGCTCCGTTGTATTTTTTTTTTTAAATCCTGTTAATCTCACTGTTCCTGGCAACAGAAGCCTGCTAGGGCCCCCCAGGAAATTATTTTTTACTTTGTCTTCTCTGTTTGCTGATTCCTGTTTGTCTCACCAGGAGCCTGTCAGAAACTTGTCCTATCCAGCTGCTGAGGACTGATATACTGAGTCTCTGACACCAGGGGGAGATGGATAGCCTGTCAGCAAGACTTTGAGAATTCAGTCCTCAGCTGCTGGAGAAGATCGACTACCCCTACAGTTCCTGGACTGGCCCGGAGAGACGAAGAGGAAAGTGATATTTTGGACCCAAGGAACTCCTCAAACCCGTTTGCCAGCAAAATGACCTTGCTGTGGTCATAAACAAAAAGGAGAAGTCAAGTCCAATCTATCCTCTTATAACAAGAAACCTACACAGGTTTCAAAAAAGGCTCGACGTGATGATTCTCAATCTTCCATACTGGCCTCTTTAGAGCTAGTTTCCTCTTATCAAAATACTTACAGGCCAATGCAGAAGGCCAGCACTGAAGTTGCATGCTATTAGCTGTGTATGCGTTTTAGTAGCACGCCGATAGCAAGAGACTTCAGCACTGGTATGCAGCAAAGGGCGTGCACAAAATTTTGGCATAAAAGTGAAAGAAGAGGAGCCATTACATACAGAGACGTGCTACAAGTAGTTGTGTATGCATGCACATAAATGTCAAACGCTCACAGTATGGTTACAGGACGTGCAGGTTCTTTTGGTGCTCATCCCATAATAATCAACACCATTTCACTCAAAAACATTTTTTTTATGAAATCACAACAAAGGGCCCTAAAATAAAAGATAAACATCATAAATGAGTCCAAAAAACACACAAGAATAAGAAGTAAAAAACATTTCTTCTTGAATGCCGAAGTATCACTTATACGCTGAAAGATGCATGCAGAAAATTTTCATGTCGAAGGTAACTGTTCATCGGTAAATACCCTGAAACGGTCTTACCATACATGAGCAAAATATTTGTCACCTTAGACCAGGCATAGAGATAATAGCGCACCTGCTAATTATGTAATCCTCTACGCATTTCTCTGCATTGGGCGCAGACCTTATTAGCATTCTATTTTTAACATACAGCTCATTTGCATATTATTTAAATATACTTGACACTGCTCTGTGCACATACTTTTCATTTGTTGTTTACACATGAGTCAAACTTTTCTGCATTTAGCACTGCGGAACTTGTGCGTATAAGTTGAATTATCTGCATGCAAAGGGTGCTCTAATCTTTCTGCATCGGCTCATTAGTTTGTTCTCTGTGCAGGTTTCAAACATTTCCATTGTTAATATTGCAGAACAAGGGCTCTCTTCTATGTATCAGTCTCAAATCACTAATCCAGACAATGTGAAAATTGAGCAACATTTGGTTTACCTTTAATCTACCAACAGCCATCCAAAACATTTTGGTCGCGACATGAAAACAGTTTATGGTTTATTTCTCTTGATATACTGCCCTTTGCAGGATTTCAGATCAGTTTACATAAAAATTAAATATAAATTAAGAGATACAGGCTGTACAAAGGAAATCCCATTTCTGATAGGAGCATAAGAACAAAAGAAATGCCATACTGAATCAGACCAAGTATCCTGTTTCCAACAGTGGCCAATCCAGGTCACAAGTACCTGGCAGATTCCTAAAAAGGTGCACAGATTCCACAATGCTTATCTTCCTGGGTAAGCAATGGATTTCCTTGGTCCTCAATGGTTTATGGACTTTTCCTCCAGGAACTTATCCAAACCTTTGTTCAACCCAGAGACACTAACAATTTTTACTACTTCCTCTGGTAATGAATTCCAGAGTTTGATTACTCATTGAATGAAAGAATATTTTCTCTTACTAGTCCTAAATAGGCTACACTGTAGCTTTATTGCGTGTCCCCTGTCTCTCTACTTTTTGAAGGAGTAAACAACCAATTTATGTTTACCCATTCCACTTTATTCATATACTGTAGATCTCTATCATACCTTCCTTCAGCCATCTCTTTTCCAAGATGAAGAGCCCTAATCTTTTAAGCCATCCCTCATAGGGGTATCCTTCTATCCCCTTTACCATTTTGGTGGCTCTTCTCTGTACCTTTTCTAATTCCGCTATATTCTTTTAAAAATACAGCGACCAGAATTGCACACAATATTTAAGGTTCAATCATATCATGGAATGACACAGAGGCATTATATCAGCCTTTGTTTTATTCTCCATTCCTTTTCCCTACAATTCCTAGCATTCTATTTGTTTTCTTGGCCACCGCTGCACAATGGGCTGAGGGTTTCAACGCCTAAATCCTTTTCCTGGGTGGTGGTTCCTAATATGGAATCTTGCATCGTGTAACCATAGTTTGGGGTTGTTCTTCCCTAAGTGCATAACTTTGCACTTGTCCACATTAAATTTCTTCTGCCATTTGAACATTAGTCTTCCAATTTATCAAGGTCCTCTTGTGTTTTAATAATGTTGGATGATTTGGTGTCATCTGCAAATTTGATCACCTTGCTAATTATTCCCATTTCTGGGTCATTTATGAAGATGTTAAAAAAGCAGCAAACCCAGCACAGATCCCCGGGCTACTCCACTATTCACCTTTCTCCATTGCAAAAATTGGCCATATAGTCCTACTCTCTGCTTTCTATCTTTTAACCAGCTCCAGATACAGTGTAGTTACTCAGTGTAGTAACAGGTGTTCTCCGGGGACAGCAGGAATCAGTCCTCACATATGGGTGATGTCGGCGACAGTGGAGACCTGCGCAGCATGTCCCCAGCTTTCAAAGAAAGCCTTTGTGAGATGCACCAAGCATGCGTGGTCCCCTTCCCACCCAAGGGTGTCATCTTGCTCAGTCAATAGCTAAGACAGCAAAAAATGGTACAACTAAGGCAACTCTAAGAGGAGGAGGGAGAGTAGTGAGGACCGACTCCTGCTGTCCCTGGAGAACACCTGTTACAGGTGAGTAACTACACTTTCTCCGGGAACAAGCAGGAAATCAGTCCTCACATATGGGAATCTCTAGCTACAGGCTACCGAGAACCTGTAGAAAAAGCACAGCAAGCCGTGAGCAGCAGCGAGTGAGTCCGAAGGACAGTCTCTGGAAGGACCCCAGTGTCCAGGGAGAATCCTCACTCCAGTAGCCTGAACACAGAAGGGTTGGAGGGTAGGATTTGATAGACCCCGAAGAGATTATGGAGTATGGACTGGCCGAAAGCACTGTCCCATCAGGATTCCCTCTCTAGACAGTACTGAGATGCAAAGGGGTGGACTGAAGACCAAGCGGCGGCTCAGCAGATGTCCGCAATCGGGACCGAGCGCAAGTTCGCCACTGAGGTCGCCATGGCCCGGACGTCATGCGCTGTGATGCGGTGCTTCAGGTGGAGCCCGGCCTGCTCATAAACAAGGGTGATGCAGTCCGCCATCCAGTTAGACAAGGTCCACTTGTCAGTGCTTCCCCCAGTTGAAAGGTGATATAGGAGACAAAAAGCTGGAAGGCTTTGCAGTGGCCCTGAGTGCGCTGTAAGTAAAAGGACAGGGCCCTCTTACAGTCTAGAGTATACAGGAACGTCTCCGCCCTGTTGGCATGAGGCTGTGAAAAGAAGGTGGAGAGCACCACCTGCTGATTGAGGTGAAATGAAGATACCAACTTCTGAAGGAATTTGGGGTGCATGCATAGCACGACCCTGTTCTTGTAGAACCTGGTATAGGGCGGCTCTGCCACCAGGGCCTAAAGCTCGCCGACACTGCGGGCAGAGGTAAGTGCCACCAGGAAGGCGACCTTCCAGGCGAGTTACTGCAAATGGCAGATAGCCAGGGGCTCAAATGGCGACAGGGAATCCCGCTAGCACCATATTCAGATCCCACTCCGCTGGAGGTGGGCAGACTGGAGGCTTGAAGAGTAGCAGGTCCCATAGGAAGCAGGTGATAAGGGACTGCGACAACAGAGACTTGCCCTCGAGGGGGTGGTGGTGTGCTGAAAGAAAACTCAGGTGCACCATGACGGAGTTGGACGAGTCTAGCCTGTGAAAGATGAGGCAGGTACTGCGTCACTTTAATATGTAGACGCATCTTGTGGAGGCCTTGCGGGAGGCCAGGAAAACCTCTTCTACTTCCCCCGAAAGGCTGAAGGAGGCCAAGATTACCTGTTCAGCAGCCAAGCTGTTAGCACCAGAGACTACAGATTGGGGTGGAGGAGACAGCCATCCTCCTGAGTCAGTAGCCCCGGAGAGTTCCCCAGAGGAACTCGGGAACCCATAACTAAGCAGAGCAGCAGCGGGAACCAATGCTGCCTGGGCCACTGGGAGGCCACTAGAATTAGCGACACCAAGACCTGGGCAACCTTGAAAAGAGTCTTGGTGACCAACGGTGTGGGCGGGAAAGCATACAAGAGGCCCTCCGACCACGGGATGAGGAAAGCATTCGCCGACTCTTGGGAAGGATGAGGGCTGGCAGGACAAAATTGTGTCAACTAAGCATTGGCCAGACTGGCAAAGAGGTCCATCCAAGGAGTTCCTCAGAGGCAAAACAGCCATTGGGCTACTCTTATGAATAGCCGCCATTCGTGTGGCTGGAGGACCCTGGTCAGCCTATCTGCGAGGGTATTGTCCTGACCCGGCAGGTAAACTGGTCTCAGAAGCATTCCTTGGCTGATCACATAAGAGCAGAGGCTACTGCCTCCTGGCGGAGGGTGTACGACCCTGTACCCTCCCCTGCTTGTTCAGGCAGAACATGGCAACCTGGTTATCCATCTGGACCAGTACTGGCTGGTGCTGTAGGCAATGGCGGAGGGCTTGAGGGGCCAGAAATATGGCCCTGAGCTCCAAGAGATTAATCTGCTGGCTTTCCACTCTGCACCAGGTGCCCTGAATGTGGAGGCCTCCACAGTGAGCTCCCCAACGCAGCTGAGAGGCGTCCGTTTTGAGTACTTGCTGGGGGATGCAGGTCTGGAAGGATATGCCTGCCCATAGGTGCTGTGTCACTTGCTACTAGTTGAGCAACTCCGCCAGCGGACTGGTCATACATACTCTGACCCTGAAGCAGTTGGTGGCCTGCATCCACTGGAATTGGAGGCACCATTGGGTCGCCCTCATGTGGAGGTAGGCAACCAGTGAAACATGCACCGTAGATGCCATATGACCAAGCAAGTGAAGCATGAAGCAAGCTGGCACAAAGCGTCGATGCCGAACCTCTGTGGGAAAGCCTCGAGGCAACTCGTCATGTCTAGGGGGAGGAAGGCCTTGGCCTGGCAGGTATTCAACTGAGCCCATATGAACTCTAAGCTTTGTGTAGAGCAGGGGTTCTCAACCCTGTCCTCAGGACCCACCTAACCAGTCGGGTTTTCAGGATAACTACAATGAATATGTATGAGAGAGATTTGCATACACTGCCTCTATTATGGAGGAGTGGCCTAGTGGTTGGGGCAAGGTACTTCAGGCCGGAAGGTCAGGGGTTCAAATCCCACTAGAGAACAGCAACCTTGGGCCGGAAGGACTGGGGTTTCTAGTCCCACAGGTGCTCCTTGTGGTCTTGGGCAAGCCACTTAACCCTCCAGAGCCCATGTTCCCTGTAAAATAGTTATCTCCAAGTTATAATGTCCTGTTCAATGTAATTTCAATTTGTTCAAAGTAAATCGCCTTGATATCATGAAAGGCGGTATATAAGAAATGTTAAATAAATAAATAAATAAAAGTCCACGTGTTCAAGGTCACTGATGGTGTGGCCTGTGGCCTGCTGTACAGCGGTGGCTGTTTATCCCTTTATGAGCCAGTCATACAGGTAGGGGAAGACAAAGGCCCCTTGGAGGCGGAAACAGGCAGCTACCACTGCCAGGCATTTGGTGAAGACCATGGGTGCAGAAGCCAGCCCAAAGGGTAGCACCCTGTACAGGCAGTGGTTTCCCTCAGCCACGAATCTTGGATACTGTCTGTGACTGGGATGGATGAGGATGTGGGTGAAAGCATCCTTTAGAACCAAGGAGCATAGCCAGTCTCCCTGCTGGAGGTAGGGCAGCAATGTTCCAAGGGAGAGCATCCTGAATTTCTTTCGCACCAGGAACTTGTTCAGGTTCCACAGGTCTAGGATGGGCTTGAGGCCTCTGGTTCTTTTCAGCACAAGGAAAGTACAGGGAGTAGAACCTCTTGCCCTTTTGGCAGTGGGGCACCGGTTCCACAGCCCTGTCCTCGAGAAGACCTGTGAGCTCCTGCCGTAGCAGGGTCTGCTGAAGGGGAGTCCAGGAGGGCTCTCCAGGAAAGAAAGAGGGGGGGGCATCTGATCCAGATGGAGGATGTAACCCTCCTTGTCCAACTGGAAGGCCCAGGCATCAGTGGTGATATTTGGCCACCAGTGGGCGAAGTGGACCAGGTGTCCCCCTGTCGACAGCTGTCCTCCCGAGGATAGATGGGCTATGCCCAAGGAGTCAAAAGCTCCCCCCAGACAGGGCAGGAGGCGGCGTTGGAGCCTTGGGAATCTTCTGCTTATGGGGGCCCCTTGGCATGCTGCCCCTGCTGTGGAGCTTGGGGAGGCTGGTACTGCTGATAACCTTGATAGGCCGGTCCCTTCCTCGGGTAGCACGGCTTTTTCCTCCGAGGCCTTTCACTTAGGCAGAGTGGTGGTCTTTTTAGAAAATAAAATTCTTGTCAGGAACTCAGACTCAAGTTCCACAGCCTTGCCTGACATGGGCTTACCAAAGAGGTTTTCTCCTTGGCATGGGACATGAACAATTTTGTCTTGGACCCATTGCTTCAGGTCCAAGGACTGAAGCCAGGCATGGCTTCGGGCACTGAGGCCCACTGTGGCCACCTGGGCTGTGGAAGCTATCATAGGCTGCTTGAGACAAATTTAGAGCAGTCACAGATGCCCTTGACCAGGTTCTGGAACAGTTGTAGTGGTTCCTCAGAGAAGCCTGCAGAGAATCTGGTGAGCTCCTTCTCCAGGTCCCTCAGATACATACCCATATATAGCTGGTATGCCTGTATCCAACAGGCCAGCACCAAGCCAAGGTAGCATTTTCTGCCGAGGGGCCTGGCCTCCCTGCCCGGGGGAACAGACGAATGAGTTTTCTGGCTTTTAAGCTGACGCATTGTGGACTCCACTACCATGGAGTGTGCGGGAGCTGAGCCTTCCTGGAGTCGAGTTGATGGCCGACTTATGGGTACCAAGGCCAGTGACTCCCACATTGGGAGGAGTAGCCTTCCAGAATGGCCAGGATGGGCACCGTCAGGACTCTTTTGGCAGACTCTTATTGGAGGATCTCGAGTTCGTCTGTGCAAGGGTCATCCTCCATGGGAAATGCCAATGCCTTAGACATGTCCCACACAAATTCGAGGAATGCTGTCCCCTCTGGCAATGGGCCGTGACCAGTGCCTGGCCTCGGGTGGAGATGGGTCCAATAGCATGACGCGGTGTTTGCGAGTGTCTGAGGATGTCTCATCCTTGGACTCCCAGTCGGAGTACTCAGTGGAGGTCCTGACAGTGGGCCATGCCAGCCATGAGCACTGGTCGAAGATGATCGACGGCCCGAGGAAAGGGACCATGATCAGGACCATAGTCAAGGATAGACTTGAGGCTGTAAGCTCACGAGGATCAGCTCAACAACCAGGGAAGTCCTCGAGGTCGAGGTCCTGCTGGTCTGGGTGGATGAACCAGCTGAACCAGACAACTGCACCTGCTGCATCTCCAGAAAGGCAGACAGGCTGCACTCCTGGGACTCCATCCTGGACTCCAGTCCAGATGGTACCGCAGCCTTCGGCGCAGACGCCGGGACAGCCAGGTCCTGCACCGACAAGGAGGTGGAGACCTTGATGAGGATAGCCTCAGAGGTCCAGGCCCAATCACTTGGGGGGCAGATGATTCCTTTCTGGGGACCTTGGATGGCTACTCCTGCTCAGATACCTCGGACCTTCTTTGGAATTGAGGGATCTGGCACTGGGCTTGTCCACTTTCGCCGAGTCCCGCAAATTGATCCTCGAGGATTTCTTCTTCCTCTTGCATTCCCGGTCCGAGAAACCCCTGTCAGAGGGCCTGCATGCCCGGTCGGTTGCCGTGAGGTCACTACACGACTCCAGGGTATCGGATAGGGCCCTGGATCATAGGATCATCAGGGAATCTAGGGCACAGTCTGACCTAGAGAAAATTTTCCAGCCAGTCCCAATTGGTGGCATTGAGAGAGAGCAGGCAAGTAAGCTCCTCCCTGCTCCCCTCCAACTTGGCCAGTCGGGCCTGTAGACACCCATGCAGCAGCACAAGTTAAAGCCGAGAGTGCTCGGCGTGCCCAAACTAGAGGGCCTTGCCAGAGGACCCTTTGGCTCAGCCCTTAGGCATGGGCCGTGTAGAAGAGGGTCACAAACAATCCAACAGCAATACAATACCAAACTTCCTTCCTGCTCACCATTAACCAGGGCAACCGACCTGTAAGACAACCTCCAGTCCAGAACCGATGAATCAACACAGAAACAACTCTGGATTGTAACTATGTCTATCGGAACCAAGACTAAAAACAACCTGAGATGAGTGATCAAGCAATTCCCAAACATATACTGTAACAACTTGCAATGCTTGTCTCGCACAGAATCCTTATCTGCCTCCTCATACTTTCCTCACTGTCCAATAATGCACTATGGCTCATCCCAAACCATGCTACCATCCCAGTCATCCGAGGATATGGCTCAATTTGCCACAAATGCCTACCACACAGTACATCACCACTCAGATGCCACTGATGGAGGAAAAGAATAAAAGGTTTCTGCAAGATTGAAGCTGTGTTGGACCGTAGGAATTCATTGACCTGAGGAAGGGTCGCTAATGGGGTGGACCCGAAATGTGACACGTCGTGTTTTTTGATGGATTCCTTCGCTTCAAGAGCGTTTTTCGCCAGAGATAAGTTTAAGTGTTAAGTTTTGAGTACATTTTCTAAATATTTATGATTAAAAGGAGTACCCGCTACAGGGGATGGTTTACTATCTGTCCGCTTTCGACGGGTTGCTCCGACAAAAATAAATTTTTCATTCATAATATTGGTCAGATTTTAGATTGATGATACCACACAGTACATGACAAAGACCCAGTTCAAGACTGGTTCATACCCACTCCAAGAACATAATGCACTAAAAAATAATGCTCAAATAGTGCCATACACTACCTAAAATGCACATTAATAAATGCCTGCTCCGCAAGAAACAAGATCCAGATCCTCAATGGCTACATAATTGACAACAACCTGGACATTTTATGCATAACAAAATCCTGGCTTTCCAATGCAGACACCATTCTACTCAAACAACTCAAACCACCTGCTTAAGATATATTTAATTGCTTTTGCTCTGATTTCAGGGGTGGTGGCGTCTGCATCTTGGCAAGAACTAAATGTTAAACATACACGGTTTATCACCACAAAAGATCTTGACTTGATATTAATCTCAAACAAACACTATATCTAATCTACTGCTCTCCCACAGCTAAGCCCAACAAGTTAGCAACCATCCTGGAAACAGCCAGTGCCTCTGCAATTCCATCTTCCTACCTCACACTGATGGGTGACCTGAAACTATTCTCTGCACCACCAAACCAATCCAAATTATTTATAGAGGTAATGGGACACCTACAGTTCATCCAACTGATCTGCACCCCAACGCACACAAAAGGAAACACCTTGGGCCTCATATTCGTCCATACTCAACTCTTCAAAACCCACGCAATCCCCAAATTGCCACTTTAAAAAGTCCCATGGTCAGACTACTACACTGTAACCTGTCACCTACCACAGTATCCCACCACGAAACCAAACACTATCCACAATATGTACCACCACAGTTTCAAGCTCTTTGACAAATCTACCTTCATAGACAAAGTTCTCCCCTTGCTTGAGGCAGAACTACATGATGTTGACCTCACAATGAACAGATGGATAAATACAACAAAAGCTCATGCAGCAGCACCTCCCGTTAGATCTACAAATCCACACTACCGAATCCACACCCCCTGGTACACTCCAAGCCTTAAAGATTTAAAAAAGAAAATGCGGAAACTAGAGCACAGATGGAGAAACATAGTAACATAGTAAATGACGGCAGATAAAGACCAGCATGGTCCATCTAGTCTGCCCAGCAAGATGGCAAGAGTAGGTGCACCTGTCGCTCTGTGCAGGCCAGCCCTTCCCATGTCTTTGTTTAGGGGTAAACCCACCACTCCATGTAGGACAGCCCTATTTGTTGAGACGTTATATATTTGTTGAGACGTTATATGGTTCAGAAGTTAGATAGTACCGTTTATTTTGTTTTTATCCTATTGCTCTAAAGGGATCCTCTGTGTTTGTCCCATGCCTTTTTGAATTCCGCCACCGTGTTTGCCCCCACCACTTCCATCGGGAGGGCATTCCAAGCATCCACCACCCTTTCAGTGAAAAAATATTTCCTGATATTGCCTTTCAATTTACCCCCTTGCAGCTTCATGTTATGCCCTCTAGTTTTACAGCTTCCCCGTCTTTGGAAGAGGTTTGTTTGTTCATCATTTCTCTAAGTATTTAAAGGTCTGAATCATATCTCCCCTGTGCCTCCTCTCCTCCAAAGTGTACATATTTAGGTCTTCAAGTCTCTTCTCATAAGGCTTCTGATGCAGGCTCCAAATCATTTTGGTCGCCTTCCTCTGAACAGTTTCCAGTCTTTTTACATCTTTTGCAAGATATGGTCTCCAAAACTGAACACAGTATTCCAAGTGAGGCCTCACCAGTGACTTATACAGTGGCATAAGTACCTCTTCCTTTCTGCTGGAAATCCCTCTTTGTATGCAGCCCAATATCCTCCTGGCTTTTGCCACCGCCTTGTCGCACTGTTTTGCCACCTTGAGATCATCACAGATAATCACACCAAGGTCTTTCTTCTGAACCGTGCATACCAACCTCTCGCCCCCTATCGCGTACATTTCCCTTGGATTTCTGCTACCCAAGTGCATGACACTGCACTTTTTCGCATTAAATCGTAGTTGCCAAGCATTACACCAGTCTTCCAGCTTTTGTAGATCTTTCCTCATGTTAACCACTCCCTCGGGGGAGTCCACTCTGTTGCAAATTTTTGTGTCGTCTGCAAAAAGACAGACTTTTCCATTCAGTCCTTCAGCAATATCACTCACAAATACATTGAACAGTGCCGGGCCCAGGATGGAACCCTCGGGCACCCCGCTAATCACCTTCCTCTCATCCGAGTGAGCTCCATGTACAATCACCTTCTGTCGCCTGTCAGTCAACCAATTTCTAATCCAGTTTACCATCTTGGGACCCATCCCCAAGCTACTGAGTTTGTTGACAAGCCTCCTATGAGGAACAGTATCAAAGGCTTTGCTGAAATCCAGGTAGATGACATCCATCGCATGCCCCGATCTAGTTCCTTGGTCACCCAAAGAACTCAATAAGCAAGCCCACGTGCAGCACAGGAAATGGAGGTCCACAACAATAACTCAGCAGGGGGGAGGGGTAGTCTTTACAGCAATGGAGTAGGTAACAACCACTAAGGACAATTAGATAGAAAAATATGTGGAGACAGACTCACAGTTATTTGGAGACAAACAGACTCAGTTATGCAGCAAACTCAGCAAAAATCACCTTTTGGGAGAGCTCTGAAAAGCACTCCTCTTCTTAAGGAACAGAAAGGCAATCTGAGCAAGCCCACGTGCACACACGATGAGCAGACCAAAGGAATATATCTTCTCACACTTCAAGCATACCGTACTGAAACCAACAAAGCCAAAAAGGAATATCACACCAAACTAATATTGAAAGCAATAAACCAACCTAAAAAAATTGTTCAATATAGTTACTGGACTAACAAAAGAAAACCACCAAGCACACAACAAAAACACCCTCAAACCTCATGAATTTGCTGCGTATCTACAATCAAAATACTCCACGCCATCACAAGACAGGCCTCCCATTCAAGGTTTTGATGACCCTATGGACCAAAACACCGAAAACACACAGCTGCGATCTTTCAGTCCCACCTCAACAGAACACTTGGAGCGCATAATCCACAGCCTCAACACTACATCTCCTCAACTGGATCCATGCCCTACTTCCTGGTTTAAAAATACAAGAGCAGCAATTGCCCCAATCCTCCACAAACTAATCTCAACCTCCTTCACCCAAGGATATTACCCTGAATACTTTAAAACAGCTTCCATCCGTCCAATCCTCAAAAACCTTAAGCTTGAACCGAGTGACCCTAACTCTTACAGGCCTATCTACAGCCTACCCTTTATTGCAAAAGTTATCGAGAAAGTCATCCTCTACCAACTGTAAGAACATATCGATGCAAACTCTCCCCTGGATATGCAGCAATACGGATTCCGCAACAACCACGGAGTGGAAAGCACAGTTACTTACCTGTAACAGGTGATCTCTGGGAACAGCAGGAATGAGTCTTCACATATGGGTATCGTCGGTACCGACGGAGCCTGCGCGGGAACGCTCCCCAGCGTCCAAAAGGAAAGCTTTTGGGAGCATCCCACAGCCCCTGCGCGCTGCCTTCCCACCTTTCCCAACCGCCTCTCTCCAGTTCGAGTTTTAAGCTGAGACAAAAAGAGAGAGAAAGGAAACGAAAGATAGATAGAGAGATACAATTCCTAGGGGAGGTGGGTTGTGAAGACTTATTCCTGCTGTTCCCAGAGATCACCTGTTACAGGTAAGTAACTGTGCTATCTCCAGGAACAAGCAGGAATGAGTCTTCACATATGGGGACTCCCCAGCTAGAGATGCTTGGGAGATCACCCAGGTTGTGAGTCCCTGGGAAGGGCTCTACCTCCACCCATGAATCTCAGGCATCCAGCCAGGGATGGAGGGTAGGAGTTGGTTAGGTATGGAACAGGTGTTTGAGAACAGCCTGACCAAACAAGGCATCCCGGCAGGAGACCTTGTTCAAGCAGTAATGGGCTGTAAAGGTATGAACCGAGGCCCAGGTGGCCGCTCGACAGATTTGGTTGATGGACACAGAGTTTAGATGAGCCATAGAGGCTGCCATGGCCCTCACATTGTGAGCTGTGACATGGCATCCAGAGAAAGGTTCTTACTCTGGTAGGCGAAGGAAATACACTGAGCAATCCAATTGGACAGAGTTCTCTTAGAGACTGGAAGTCCTAAATGAGAGGGATCAAAAGCAACAAATAGTTGAGAGGATTTTCGATGTTGCTGTGTCCTTTGTAAGTAAAAAGCAGGTGCTCTCTTACAATCCAGGGTATGAAGATTCCTCTCTGCAGTTGATGCATGAGGTCCTGGAAAAAAGACAGGTAAATACACCTCCTGGTTCAGATAAAAAGATGAGACTTTGAAATCCCCTACCCTCCAAGTCCAACCACACAACGTCCACAGACACACAAAGTCCGCAAATACACAATCAACTGAACATACACAGCCCTCTCTCAGACAGCTCTCACAAAGACACACCAAAAAAATCCACGAAAAAATGGAAATAAATTCCACCACACACACACACACACCCCCCCACTTGAATGACGAATACTCTACACTATAACTCATTGTATCCTAACCTTTTCGTAAATATCCTCTGTAAATAGCAATCGCAGTTCGCTGCCCATTTCCCTGTAAAAAGTTAGAAACTCCTGATCAATATAACGATACAGAAGTATACAAAAGTACACACCTTGTAAATAGTTGAAACAGTATAATGCTCTGTTATATGTAAAAAGTTAAAAAAAAAAAAATTCTGTTCAATGTAATGTTATACGAACGTATACAAAACTGTTAAATTGTTCCATGTAAACCGCCCCTGATCTCTGGAAGGGGCGGTATAGAAGAAATAGATAAATAAATAAATTGTCATGATGGAACCTTGTATAAGGAGGATTAGCCACCAAGGCTTTCAGCTCACTGATACAGCGAGCTGAGGTGACTGCAATGAGAAAAATAACCTTCTAGGAAAGGAATTTCAAGGAGGTAGTGGCTAAGGGTTCAAAGGGTGGCTTTATAAGCTGGCCAAGAACCAAATTCAAATCCCATGCCACTGGAGGTGGTCTAATGGGAGGTTTAGTTAAAAGAAGGCCTCTCATGAATCTTGCAATAAGAGGATGAGGGGAAATAGGCTGTCCATTGAGAGGCTTAAGGGATGCTGCAATAGCACTCAAATGGACTCTTACTGAATTTGTTTTAAGGCCTGCATGGGATAAATGCAGCAAATACTCTAGTAAAGAATTCAGAGGTATTGCAAGAGGGTTAAAACCCTTCTCTGCACACCAAATAGTAAATCGTTTCCATTTAAAAGCATAGGAACGTCTAGTGGAAGGCTTTTTGAAAGCATGAAGGATATCCTTCACTTGCTGAGAAAGATGCAAATCTTGAAGGTCTAGGCCTTCAGCAACCAGACTCTGAGGTGAAGAGACTGGGGATTTGGGTGCCACAACGTTCCCTCCTCCTGGGACAGGAGGTCTGGAGCAGATCCCAAATCCAGGGAGGGAGCTTGAGAGAGATGCAGAAGTAGAGGGTACCACACTTGGCATGGCCAATGTGGTGCTATGAGGATCATAGACCCCTTATCTCTCTGAAGTTTGAACAGTGTCTAGGGAATTAGGGGAATGGGTGGAAAGGCATAGAGGAAGTCTTGCCCCCAATGAAGGAGGAAGGCATCCCTGGAATGAACCCCCTGACACAGAATCCTGGAACAGAACCGGGGAAGTTTGGCATTCCACGGACTTGCAAAGAGGTCTATGTCTGGGGTTCCCCAAATTCGGAAGATCCTGGCTATCTGGTCCCCATGGAGGGACCATTCGTGTGGAAGCAGAACTCGACTGAGTCTGTCTGCCCAAGAGTTTTGAACCCCTGGAAGATACACTGCCATGAGATGAATTTGATGCTCTCTGGCGAAGGCCCACAATCTCAGAGCTTCGTTGCAAAGCGACAAAGAGCCTGTCCCGCCTGCTTGTTCACGTAGAACATGGCTACTTGGTTGTCCGTGTGGATGAGGACTGTCTTGTAGCTGAGCAGGATGTGGAAAACTCAGAGCTAGAAAAATTGCTCTGAGCTCTAAGAGGTTGATATGTAGAGATGTCTCCTGTAAAGACCAGATGCCTTGAGTGGAGAGATCTTGAAGATGAGCTCCCCAACCTCTTGGAGAGGCATCTGTTGTAAGGGTTGCTTGGGGTAACACCTGTTGAAAGGGGGACCCTAGCAACAGATTTTGAGTGGACTTCCACCACTGGAGAGAGCAAAAGAGGCGACTGGAGGTTGCTATTTTGTCTGACAGGCACCCTGATGCCTGGGTCCATTGGGTGGACAAAGTCCATTGAGCTGCCCTCATGTGAAGGCGAGCGTAAGGAATCACATGCACAGTGGATGCCATGTGGCCTAACAGTTGCAACATCTCTCGAGCAGTTAAATGGGATTTTAACTGAATTTGTGAGGCTAACTGCACCAAGCGTAGGCAAAGTGCCTGAGGAAGATAGGCCCTTGCAGTTGTGGTATCCAGCAAGGCCCCTATGAACTCTAGAGACTGAGTAGGGGTGAGATGGGATTTTGGAATGTTTATTACAAGTCCCAGATACTGAAGGATATGCCTTGTGCAGGTTAGAGAAGTCTGGGCCTCTGACTGGGATGGAGCTCGGATAAGCCAGTCATCCAGATATGGGAATACGAATATCCCTAGAGTGCGTAGAAATGCAGCTAATACTGCCATGCATTTTGTGAACACCCTTAGTGCAGAGGCCAGACCGAAAGGAAGCACTCTGTATTGGTAGTGCTTCCCTTGATAAAGGAACCGAAGGAACCTTCTGTGTGTTGGATGGATGAGGACATGGGTGTACGCATCCTTGAGGTCTAGAGAGCAAAGCCAATCCTGACTCTGAAGGTATGGAAGGAGAGTACTGAGAGAAATCATCTTGAATTTCTCCTTGCATAGAAACTTGTTCAATTCTCTGAGATCTAATATGGGTCTGTAGCCCGTTTTCTTTGGGATAAGAAAGTAGGGGGGAGTAGAACCCTGAGCCCTGTTGAAGAAGGGGTACTTCTTCTATTGCCCTTTGGGCAAGAAGGGTAGCAATCTCCTGACCCAGAAAGTCGAGGAGAGATGTTGGAGAATTGAACTGTTTCACCATGGTGTGGGGAGGAAGGTTTAAGAAATGAAGCTTGTACCCTTCCCTTATAATGGAGAGGGTCCATTGCTCTGCTGTGATTTGCTCCCATCTGGGAGCAAAGTAAGCCAACCTTCCTGGAATGGTGAGGGGCTCTGGTTCTTCCAGAGCTAGAAAGGCTAAGCTCTCTAGTTGTAAGTCAAAGGCCCTGAGGAAGCTGAGGCTGCTGGGCCGTGGGAGGCCTGGCAGCCTTTGACTTGGCATGTTTAGGTGGTTGCTGACGCTTTGCAGCAAAACGACCTGAAGAAGATGCCTGCTGACCATAAGCAGGATAATATCTTCCCTTTTTAGAAAAAGGTGTCTTTTTGAACAATCTTTTCTTAACAGGAGCAGAGGTAGACTTTGAAAGTCGATCCAAAGCAGAGTTCTCAGCATCCATCAGAGTGGCCTTTGCTTGCCAATCCCTGCCAAAAAGGTTTTCACCTGTACAAGGAAGATTTCCCAGTTCATCTAGGACCCAGAGTTCCAAATCAGAGGCTTGTAACCAAGCAATTCTGCATGCACCTATGGCAATAGCCGAGGCTCTGCTTACGTACTCAAAAGAGTCAAAGGCTGCACGGTTGGAAAATTTGGAAACATCTTGGGCATGTTTGAGCCAAGTGAGAAATTCCTGCCTTTTATCTTCTGAAATAAAAGGGGCTAAAGTCTGCAGATGATCTGTGACTTCTTTTAGAAACATCCCCATATAGAGACTATAGGAGTTGATTCTGGCAGCAAGCATATTAGCCTGGAAGACCCTTCGGCCAAAAGCATCAAGGGTTCTGCATTCACGTCCTGGAGGATTAGATGAGTGTCTCTTTGCACTCTTTATTTTCCTCATAGCAGACTCTACCACAATAGAGTGGTGAGGAAGCTGAGACTTATGAAAGCCAGGACAAGGAGGGACACGGTACATGGTGTCTAACCTACGAGAATGAGGAGAGGTGGTAAGAGGAGTCTCCCACATTCTCAACATGAGATCATAGAGAATCTCATGAATAGGTAAGGTAGCTGATTCTTTAGGAGCCTTAGGATATTGCAAAATATCTAATTGCTTGGCTCTAGGCTCTGACTCAGGGGCCACTGTAATGGAGAGGCCCCTAGCCACTTCCCTACTGAAGTCTTGAAAAGACAAGTCTTCTGAAGGAGGCATTCTTCGTTTTGGAGAAGCAGACTCATGAGGAAGAAGTACCGGTACCTCGAAAGAAGCCTCCGACTCAGAGTCTTTGGAGGAATGGAAGTATCGCCTGTCTGGATGCTCCTGTAAAGCCCGATACGCGTACCGAGTGGGATGGACATCGGGAGTAAGCGGTACTGGTTCGGTACCGATGGGCATCATAGGACAGGGTACCGTTGTAGTCGACACCGAAGCCTTTGTCGATGCAATCGGTACCGGCACCGGGAACGATGCCGGTGCTGGAGTCGGTACCGGCAACGGAGATTGTTGCGGTACCGGAGGCGTCGAAGCCTGCATAAACACCGTTAGGGTGCGCTGCATGGACAGATTCTTCTGATCCATCGATGCCACCAGAGTCTGGATGTCGGTACCAGTGGAGGCCACCGGTACCCCAGAACACGGCAACAGGTGATCGGTCGAGGCCGAGCCATCGATGTCAACCTGTGACCTCATAGACAATGCTTTGGAAGCCGGAACTTCCAGCCGGGGTAATTTTGCCGGTGCGGAATCCTCGAGGACAAGCCCGGAGGCATCTCGATGCTTAGAGGGAGATTTGCCCTTCGAGGACCGGCTAGATTTATGTTTGGTTACCTGAGATCCATGGGAGGAAGAAGCAGCCCTGGATGACGTCGATGCCACCGAGGCTGCATCAGAGGGAAACAGGGTACTGAGCTTGGCTGCTCGGTTCTGCCGACCTCTTTTAGACATCATGGTACAGGACACACAATCCGTGATGGAATGGTCAGGACCCAAACATTTTAGACACCAATCATGGGTGTCGGTGACAGAAATAGTACCGCCACATTTCGTGCACTTTTTGAACCCGGAAGTGGGCTTCTCCATGAGGAGAAAAATATTCAGGCCTAAGGCCCAAACTGAAAATGCACAGTTGAAGAAAGAAAAGTTTTGTTTTTTGTTTTTTAAGAAAGAAAAGAAAAGACCGGCGGTACCGGTCTGACGTCGAAGAAGGCAGACGCGACACAGAAAAATAAAGAAAAAAATTAAGAACTTCTTCTGCGGTGACAGGAAAACGACCTGCTGACTCCGCGGAAAAGAAGAACTGGAGAGAGGCGGTTGGGAAAGGCGGGAAGGCAGCGCACAGGTGCTGTGGGATGCTCCCAAAAGCTTTCTTACTGGACGCTGGGGAGCGTTCCCACACAGGCTCCGTCGGTACCAACGATACCCATATGTGAAGACTCATTCCTGCTTGTTCCTGGAGATAACCAGGATTTTAGTCTTCACATATGGGCATCGTCGGTACCAACGGAGCCTGCATGGGAACACTTCCCAGCGTCCAATAGGAAAGCTTTTGGGAGCATCCCACAGTGCCTGCGTGCTGCCTTCCCACCTTTCCCAACTGTCCCTCTCCAGCTGAGTTTAAAGCTGAGACAAAAGAGAGAGAGAAAGAGAGAGAGAGATACAACGCCTAGGGGAGGTGGGTGGGTTGTGAAGACTAAATTCCTGCTGTTCCCGGAGATCACCTGTTACAGGTGAGTAACTATGCTATCTCCAAGAACAAGAAGGAATGTAGTCTTCACATATGGGGAATCCCTAGCTTCAGATGCCAGGGAGATGTCCCCAGAAAGTTGTGTGCCTTTGTAAAAGGGCTCCACTTCCCCCCATGGATCTCTGGCATCCTACCAGGGATGGTGGGTAGGAGTTGATTAAGTGTGGAACAGGTGCTGAAGAACAGCCCGACCAAACAAGGCATCCAGGCGGGAGTCCTTTTCTAAGCAGTAATGGGCTGTGAAGGTATGAACCGAAGCCAAGTAGCTGCTCGACAGATGTCGTCGATAGACACAGAGTGAAGATGAGCCATAGAGCCTGCCATGGCTCTCACATTGTGAGCTGTGACATGGCCTTCAAGAGGAAGGTGTTTACTCTCATAGGCAAAAGATATACATTGTGCCATCCAGCTGGACAGTGTTCTTTTGCAGACTGGAAGTCCCAAATGACTAGGATCAAAAGCAACAAAGGGTTGAGAGGACTTTCTATGTTGCTGTGTCTTTTGCAAGTAAAAGGCCAAAGCTCCTTCACAATCCAAAGTATGAAGATTCCTTTCTGCATTTGAGGCGTGAGGCCTTGGAAAAAATACAGGAAGGTAAACCGATTGGTTTAAATGAAAAGGCAACACCACCTTTGGCATAAAGTGTGGATGAGTCCTAAGGACTACCTTATCATGATGGAACCTTGTATAAGGAGGATCAGCCACCAACGCTTACAATTCACTGATGCGATGTGCTGATGTGATTGCAATAAGAAAGATGACCTTCCAAGAAAGGAATTTCAAAGAGGTACTGGCTAATGGTTCAAAGGGCAGTTCATGAGCTGCCCAAGAACCAGGTTTAAGTTCCATGCCACCGGAGGTGGTTTAATGGGAGGCTTAGTCAAAAGAAGGCCTCTCATAAATCTCGCTATGAGAGGAAATAGGCTGTCCATTTAGAGGCTTGAAAGAAGCTGCAACAGCACTTAAATGGACTCTTACTGAATTGGTCTTAAGCCCTGCATTTGATAGATGAAGAAGATATTCCAGTAATGATTCCAGAAGTATCGCAAGAGGGTTAAGACCCTTCTGCGAGCAACATATGGTAAACCTTTTCCACTTAAATGCATAAGAGCACCTTGTGGAAGGCTTCCTGGAAGCATAAAGGATATCCTTTACCTGCTGGGAAAGGTTAAGACCGTGAAGTTCTAGGCTTTCAGCAACCACGCCCTAAGATGCAGAGACTGGGGACTGGGATGTCACATCATCCCGTCCTCTTGAGAAAGGAGATCTGGAGCAGATCCTAACTCCAGAGGCGAAGCTTGAGAGAGATGTAGGAGCAGAGGGTACCACATTTGCCGTGGCCAACGTGGAGCTATGAAGATCATATGACCTCTGTCTCTCTGAAGCTTGAACAGGGTTTTGGGAATTAGGGGAATGGGTGGAAAGGCATACAGGAAGTCCTGACCCCAGTGGAGGAGTAAAGCATCCCTGGCCTGACAACCCTGAGTCAGAATTCTAGAACAGAACCAGGGAAGTTTGGCATTCAGCGGACTTCCAAAAAGGTCTATGTCTGGGGTTCCCCAAATTTGAAAAATTTTGGCCACCTGGCCTGCATGGAGAGAACATTCGTGTGGAAGCAGAACTCAACTGAGTCTGTCTGCACAAGAGTTTTGAATGCCTGGAAGATACACCGCAAGGAGATGAATCTGATGCTCTCTGGCGAGGGCCCATAGTCGCAAAGCTTTGTTGCAGAGTGAAAGAGAGCCTGTTCCGTCCTGCTTGTTCACATAGAACATAGCTACTTGACTGTCCGTTTGAACTAGAAATGTCTTGTAGCTGAGCTGGGTGTGGAATACTCGAAGAGCAAGGAAAATTGCTCTGAGCTCCAGGACACTGATATGGAGATAGCCCTCCTATGGAGTCCAGGTACCCTAGGTAGAGAGGCCGTGCAGGTGGGCTCCCTAACCCACCTGTGAAGCATCTGTTAGAGTGGCTTGGGGTGGGGGGTTGCTGAAAAGGAGACCCCACCAGAAGATTTTGGGGTGACTGCCACCATTGGAGGGACAAAATAAGGCAATCTGAGTTTGCTATTTTGTCTGACAGGCAACCTGATGCCTGAGTCCACTGAGTGGATAAAGTCCACTGGGCTGCCCTCATATGGAGGAGAGCATAAGGAACCACATGCACAGTGGATGCCATGTGGCCTAGCAACTGTAACATTTCCCGAGCAGTGAGGTGAGGTTTTAGCACTGCTTGGGAAGCTAACTGCACAATGCGAGGTCAGCGGGGCTGTGGAAGGAAAGCCCTTGTCTGTTTGGTATCCAGCAGAGCTCCTATAAACTCTAGGGATTGAGTGGGAGCAAGGTGGGACTTTGGGAAGATTATGACAAGTCCCAAATACTGAAGGATTCGCATTGTGGGAGAGAGAGCAACCCTGGCCTCTGGCTCTGAAGGAGCTCGAATAAGCCAATCGTCTAAGTAAGGGAAGATGAATATTCCTAGGGTGTGGAGAAATGCTGCCACCACAGCCATGCATTTTGTGAACACCCTTGGTGCAGAGGCCAGGCCAAAAGGAAGAAACCTATATTGGTAGTGCTTCCCTTGAAACAGGAAGCGAAGGAACTTTCGGTGAGTTGAATGGTTGAGAACATGAGCATACGCATCCTTGAGATCTAGAGAACAAAGCCAATCCTCACTCTGAAGGTATGGCAACACAGTTCCCAGAGAAATCATTTTGAACTTCTCTCTGAACAGGAATTTGTTCAATTCTCTGAGGTCTAAAATGGGTCTGTGTCCTCCTGTTATCTTTGGGATAAGGAAATACGGGGAGTAGAACCCTGTACCCCATTGGGGAATGGGTACCTCTTCTATTGCCCCTTGGGTAAGGAGCACAGTGACCTCTTGACCTAACCAGTCGTTGAGAGAGGTCTGAGAATTGAACTGTCTTAAGAACTGTAGGAGGGCATGCTGAGGAAATGAAGCTTGTACCCCTCTCTTACAATAGACAGAGTCCAATTTTCTGCTGTTATCTGACCCCAGCTGGGGGCAAAGTGCAATAACCTTCCTGGGATGGTGGAGGGTTCTGGGCCGTTCAGGGCCAGGAAGGCAATGTTCTCTAGATAGAAGTCAAAGTCCCTGTGGAGGCTGAGTCTGCTGAGTCAGTTGAGGCTTAGCTGCTTTTGGCTTCCTTTGCCTTTGCTGTTGCTGCTGTCCCTTTTGGGCAGACTGACCTAAACGATGTCCCTGCTGGGTACAGGAGGGATAAAACTTTTTCTTCTTGCTGAAGAATGTTTTCTTAGAGGATCTTTTCCTCGCAGGATCAGCTGTAGATTTAGACAATCTATCCAAAGTGATATTGTCAGCATCTATCTCATTAGCTTTTTCCTGCCAATTCTTGCCACAGAGATTCTCTCCTGTGCAAGGAATATTCCCTAGTTTGTCCTGTACCCAAATTTCCAAGTCAGATGCCTGGAGTCAGGCAATCCTACGTGCACCTATGGCAATGGCAGAGGTTCTGCTTATGCATTCAAAGCAGTCAAAGGCTGCACAATTCATAAACTTGGAAACATCCTGAGCATGTTTGACAAGAGCAAGATAATCTTGTCTTTATTCATCAGGAAGGAGGGGGCTCATAAGCTCTAAATCTCCTGTGACCTCTTTAAGGAACATTTCCATATACAAGATATAGGAACTGATCCTAGCAGAAAGCATGGAAGCCTGGAAGGATCGACATCCAAAGGCATCAAGAGTCTTGCACTCACGTCCTGGAGGATTAGATGCAGGCCTTTTTGCACTCTTTATCCGACTCATGGCTGATTCCACCACTATGGAATGTTGTGGTAATTAAGTCTTCTGAAACCCAGGACAAGGAGGAACTCGATACATGGTGTCGAGTCTTCGAGAGTGAGGAGATGTGGTTAGAGGTGTTTCCCACATCCTTAACATAAGATCATGCAAGATCTCATGAATAGGTAAGGTAGCTGTCTCCTTGGGAGCTTTAGGGTATAGAGTAGTTACTCACCTGTAACAGGTGTTCTCCAGGAGCAGCAGGAATCAGTCCTCACATATGGGTGTGCCGACAGAGCCCCCGTGCGGAGCATTTCCCCAGCTTTCAAAGAAAGCCTTTGGGAATTGCAGTGCGCATGTGCGGTCCCCTTCCCGCCCAAGGGTGCCATCTTGCTCAGTCTGATGACATAGCTAAAAGACAGCAAAATAGCAAAAATAAATCATATGACTGCAACTCCAAGGGGAAGAGGGAGGGTTGTGAGGACTGATTCCTGCTGCTCCTGGAGAACACCTGTTACAGGTGAGTAACTACTCTTTCTCCAGGACCAAGCAGGAAGTCAGTCCTCACATATGGGATTCCCCAGCTTAAGGCTACCGGAGACCTCAAGCGGAAAAAATGAGCTCCCTCTAGCTCGTCAGTACGTAAGGAAGGAATCTTTTCTGAGAACGCCCCGGACCGGTAGCCCAACATAAGGGCCGGAGGGTAGGAGTTGCCTATACCCCAAAGAGATTATGGAGTACTGCCTGTCCGAAAGCACTGTCCCTGTGGGACTCCCTCTCAAGGCAGTAATGGGCCGCAAAAGTCTGGCTTGAAGACCAAGTAGCGGCCCGGCAGATGTCTGCCAACGGAACAGAACGGAGATGAGTCACTGACGCAGCCTTCGCCCTGACACGATGAGCCGTGACTCGACCCTCCAACGAGAGGCCGGCTGCCCCATAAGCCCAGGCGATACAGTCAGCGACACATATGGACAAAGTACGCTTGGAAACAGGTAACCCCAATTTATTGGGGTCAAACGAAACGAAGAGCTGAACAGCCCTTCGATGCTCCCGCGTACGATCAATGTAGAAGGACAACGCCCTCCTACAGAGTCCAGGGTATGCAGGACCATCTCAGCCTGGTTGGCATGCGGCCTGGGAAAGAAGGCTCCACTGAGCAGGCCGCATGTGCAGGTGGGCATTGGGGGTTACATGAACCGTGGAAGCCATATGGCCGAGAATTCTCAGGAATTGCCCAGCGGAGACCAGAGAATTGCTGTGGAACTGCCTGGCTACATCCATCAACCTGTGGGCTCTGTCCACTGGCGGAAAAGCCTTAGCCTGAAGAGTGTCCAGCCTTGCTCCTATGAATTCCAAGTTCTGGGATGGGAGCAAAGTGGACTTTGCGAAGTTTATGACAAACCCCAAGTGCTGAAGCAGAGCCACAGTGCAAAGGGTGGCTTGACTGGCCTCCTGGGAAGACTGGCCCCTTATGAGCCAGTCGTCTAGGTATGGAAACACAAAAAGACCTTGAAGCCTCAGGTAGGCCGCCACCACCGCCAGGCACTTGGTGAACACCCTGGGAGCGGAGGTTAGGCCAAAGGGTAGTACTCTGTACTGGCAGTGGTTTTCCCCCACAACAAATCTGAGATATTGTCTGTGGTCTGGATGAATAAGGATGTGAGTATAAGCATCCTTTAGATCTAAGGAGCATAGCCAATCTCCCTGCTGGAGGTAGGGCAGCAGGATTCCAAGGGTAAGCATCTTGAACTTTTCCCTCTCCAGGAACTTGAGGTTGCGCAAGTCTAGGATGGGTCTGAGGCCTCCTGTTCTTTTTGGTACCAGAAAGTACCTGGAATAAAAGCCGTGGCCTCTCAGGTGGTGGGGCACCGGTTCCACAGCCTGGTCCTTTAGCAGACTTGCTAACTCCTGAAGGAGTAGGTCGCTGTGCAGAGGGAGTCTTGGAGGCTCCCCTGGAAAATAGGAGGGAGGTACCTGGTGAAAATGGAGAAGATAGCCCTTGTGGACTATATGGAGCACCCAGGTATCTGATGTGACGGCTGACCACCTGTGGGCAAAGTGGGCCAGCCGGCCTCCTGTGCTGATGTGAGCCAGCTGAGGAGAAGAGGCTATGCCTTCCGAGTCAAAAACCCTCACCCTGCTGAGCAGGGGCCGGTGTTGGTGGCTTGGGGGCCTTCTGCCTACGGGGCCCATGACCCTGCCCCTTGGCCTGCTGACCCTGTTGGGGAGTTGCAGAGGCCTGATAATGAGGGTATTGTTTATAGGCAGATGACTTCCTCGGATAAAAGGTCTTTTTTCCCGAGCCCTTCTTTTTCTGAGAAGGGGCAGAGGTTTTTCTGGACAGCCTAGTCCGGGTCAGAGGCTCGGTCTCGGGTTCTGCAGCCTCCTCAGCCATGGGCTTGCCAAAGAGGTTTTCACCTCGGCAGGGGACTTCGACCAACTTGTCCTGGACCCATGGCTCGAGGTCGGATGACTGTAGCCAAGCCTGTCGGCGGGCACCGATGCCGGCCCTGGCTACTCGGGCCGAAGCCTCGAAGCCATCGTAGGCTGCTCGAGAGATAAACTTCGAGCACTCTCGAATACCAGTGGACAAGGCTTGGAACCGCTGCAAAGGTTCCTCGGAGAGACCAGCAGAGAACCCGGCAATCTCCTTTGCCAGGTCTCAGAGATACATGCCCATGTAGAGCTGGTATGTCTGGACATGGCAAGCAAGCATAGAGCCCTGGAAGAACTTCTTACCGAGGGCATCCAGGTTCCGGGCCTCCAGGCCGGGAGGCACCGAGGAGTGCATCTTCTGACTTTTCAGTCGATGCATGGCCGATTCCACAACCATGGAGTGGTGCGGTAATTGTGCCTTTTGGAACCCTGGGCTCTTGCGGACTCGATAGATGGAATCGACCCGCTTGCTTAACACCGGCGTCGAGGCCGGGGTCTCCCACATGCGGAAGAGCAGCCACTCCAGCATAGGAGGAACCGGTACAGTAAAGGCCTCCTTCGGGGGAGAGTCATACTGGAGGGCCTCGAGCTCCTCGGCTCGAGGCTCCTCCTCGGGATCCGCGGGGAAGGCCAAGGCCTTGGCCATAACCCACACGAAGTCTGAGAACCGTGTATCCTCCGGTGGGGATCGTCTCCGAGGTTCGGACTCCGGCAAGTCCGATGGGACACACCGAGTCCAATAAGTGTCGGGTGACTCTTCGTCCTCCGTCTCCCAGCCCGACTCCTTGGAGGAGGAATTGAGCGGCTCCGGTCGGGCAGGCACCGATGCCATCTGCCCTGACACCGAGGGTACCGGCGTCAACGACCTCGGTCCCGAACGGGAGGCCGAGGGAGACCGTGGCCGAGGATAGATTTGAGCCCGCATGGACTCGAGGATCGGCTCGGCCTCCGGGGTCGACTTGGACGTCGATGTCCCGGTGGTCGGGGCAGATGCACCGGTGAGACCGGCGATCAATGCCCGCTGCTGTTCCATGAAGGCAGCGAGACTGCTCTCCAAGGCCGTCAACCTGAGTCCAAACTCAGGAGACCCAGCAGCCCCCGACTCGGGCCCCGACGCCGTCAGGCCCGATGTCGGCTCCCCTGGAGAAGAGTCCACGAGGACTACAGCACTCACGTGTCCAGGAGACTCCATCTCGACATGAGGATGCTTGGCAGGCCTCTCCGACTCCGAAGACCTGGGACGGCTATCGGGGCTATGCGACCTGGCCCTCGAGGAACCAGGAGCGTCCACCGACGCCGCCCTCGCGGGTTTCTTCTTCCTGCGATGTTCCCGCGAAGGAGACCCCCGCTCAGAGGAACCCCGACGCTGCTCGGAGCCGGAGTTCCGAGACGTCGAGGCCTCTGACAAGGTCCGGGCCCGTCCGGACGCGGAGTCAGAAAAGATTCTATCCTTTTGGTGCTGCCGACTCCTCAACGCCTTCGAGGACATTTTGCCACACGGACCACAGATCATCGGGTCATGATCGGGTCCGAGGCAGCGGAGGCAGCAGTCATGTGTGTCGGTAAGAGACATAAGTTTCTTACACCGATCACACTTCTTAAACCCGCTGGCAGCCATCGGGGGAAAAAGAGCCCCTGCGAGGTCAAAAGACCGGGCTGCCAGGGAAAAAAGAAAAAAGGCGCGAACGCTAGTCACAAAGGACAAAAACCGAAAAAGAGAGAAAGGACTCGATACCGGCGTATCGGTCCGAGCGGGAAAAGGATCCGGCATCGAACCGGAGAAAAAAAGAGAAAAAATAGGGAAAATCAACTTTTTCCTCGGGGAAAAACGAACTACGTCCGTCGGGCTCCGCGGAAAAAAGACGACTGAGCAAGATGGCACCCTTGGGCGGGAAGGGGACCGCGCATGCCCGCTGCAATTCCCAAAGGCTTTCTTTGAAAGCTGGGGAAATGCTCCGCACGAGGGCTCCGTCGGCACCGACGTCACCCATATGTGAGGACTGACTTCCTGCTTGGTCCTGGAGAAAGGCTCTTATTCTGATATGTATAGGATATGCAATGCGCAATCCAATTTGACAGAGTTCTTTTAGAAAATGGAAGTCCCAAATGACTAGGGTCAAAAGCAACAAAAAACTGAGAAGATTTTCTATGTGGCTTAGTTCTTTGGAGATAAAAAGCTAAGGCTCTTTAACAATCCAAGAGGAAGAAGTAGACAGAGCTAACTGAAGACATACGCAGCATTGCTAGGAAAGGGGAAGTGCTACTGATAGCGGATTTCAATATGCCAGATGTTCATTGGCACATTCCTGCTGCAGTATCATCTAGAAGAAAAGAGCTCCTAGATTCTCTACAGGGAGAACTATTCAGGCAATTGGTAACAGATCCCACACTTGAAGAGGCCATACTGGACTTGGTGCTTACCAATTGTGAAAGTGTTTCTGATGTTATAGTGGGAAATAATTTAGCATCCAGTGATCACCTGATGGTGTGGTTCAGTATTAGGACTAGGGCTTTTAGAATCCATTCAAAGGTGAGGGTCTTAGACTTTAGGAAGACTAAATGTGTCAAGATGGGCCAATACCTTAGGGAGTCGTTAGTGGGATGCGAACAGCTGGGGGATGTAGAAAAACAGTGGGCAAAACTGAAAGGGGATATTTTAAGGGCAACCAACCTGTTTGTTAAAATGATAAATAAAGGTAAAAGGAAAAGGAGACCGCTATGGCTTTCGAAAGAAGTAGCTGAAAAAGTGAAGAAAAAGAGGGAGGCCTTCATGAAATACAAGAGATCACAGAGAGAGGAAGACAGGCATCTGTATTGGGAAAAACTTAGAGAAGCTAGCAAAGTAGTCAGGAAGGCAAAGATTCAAAAGGAGGAGGAAATAGCCAATGCAATAAAATGGGGGGATAAGACATTTTTCAGATATATTATTGAGAAGAGGAAGGGCAAAAGTGGTATTGTCAGACTCAAGGGGTGCAGGGGAGGAATATGGAGAAGCTGATAAGGATAAAGCAGAATTGCTTAACAAATATTTTTGTTCTGTGTTCACAGATGAAGAACCAGGAGCAGGACCTTAGAAAACACCCACAAACAGGAACAGAAGGACATCTTGAACAATTTTCAGAAGACTGTGTTCGTGAGACACTAGCTCAACTTAAAGTAGACAAAGCGATGGGACCAGATGGGATACACCCTAGAATACTGAGGGAACTTGGGGACGTTCTAGCAGCTCCACTGACTGACCTTTTCAATGCCTCGTTGGAGTCGGGAGTGGTGCCAAAGGACTGGAGAGAGGCTCATGTGGTGCCTTTACACAAAAGCGGAAGGATGTGGTTGAAAACTACAGGCCAGTTAGTTTAACTTCGGTGGTGAATAAATTATTGGAAACGCTGCTGAAAGAGAAAATAGTGAGGTTTCTGGAGTCCAGTGGATTACAGGATCCGAGGCAGCATGGATTCACCAGAGGAAGGTCTTGTCAGACAAATCTGATTGATTTCTTTGACTGGGTGACCAGGGAGATGGACGAGAGCCCTAGATGTGGTGCATTTAGATTTCAGTAAAGCCTTTGACACTGTTCCTCACAGGCAACTTATAAACAAACTGAGCACCCTAGGGATGAACCCTAAAGTTACTGCTTGGGTTAGAAATTGGTTGGGTGGGAGGCGACAAAGAGTACAAGTAAATGGAGCTCACTCGGAGGAGAAGGATGTTACCAGTGGTGTGCCCCAGGGGTCTGTCCTTGGTCCGATTCTTTTAACATCTTTGTTAGTGATATAGCGGAAGGGCTGTCGGGTAAGGTTTGCCTCTTTGCGGATGATACCAAAATCTGCAATAGAGAAGACACCCAGGAAGCTGTAGATAACATGAGGAGGGATCTAGCTAAGCTTGAAGAATGGTCTAGAATCTGGCAGCTGGGATTTAATGTTAAAAAATGTAAGGCCATGCATTTGGGCTGCAGCAATCCAAGGGAGCAATATAGTATAGGGGTGAAGTACTTTTGTCCACTAAAGAAGAGCGGGACCTAGGTGTGGTTGTGTCTGATGATCTTAAAGTAGCTAAACAGGTAGAAAAGGCGACGGCAAAAGCTAGAAGGATGCTTGGGTGCATACGGAGAGGAATGGCTAGCAGAAAAAAGGAGGTGATAATGCCTCTGCATATGTCTTTGGTGCGACTTCATTTGGAGTATAGTGTGCAATTCTGGAGACCGCACTTTCAAAAGGATGTGAACAGGATAAAGTCGGTGCAGAGGGTGGCTACTAAAATGATTAGTGGTCTTCATTATAAAGCATATGAGGACAGACTTAAAGATCTTAATATGTACACCTCAGAGGAAAGGCGGGATAGAGGTGATATGATTGAGATGTTTAAATACCTCCGTGGCATAAATGTTCAGGGAGAGAGCCTCTTTCAATTGAAAGCAAGTTATTCTACGAGGGGACATGGGATGAGGGTGCAGGGAGATAGATTCAGGAGTGATATGTGGAAATATTTCTTTACGGAAAGAGTAGTGGATCCAGTGGAGGTGTTAGAGATGAGGACAGTAACTGAATTCAAAAAAGCATGGGACAAACACAGAGGATCTCTAAAGGTAAAAAGGGGACTGTTGTAGTTGTTGATATGGAAGGACAGACTAGATAGGCCACGTGGTCTTTTTCTGTCGTCTCATTTCTATGTTTCCTTTCCCCAATGGAAGCATGAGGTCTAGGGAAGAATATAGGAAGATAAACCGACTGATTAAAATGAAAAGGCGAAACCACCTTTGGCAGGAAGTGAGGATGAGTCCTGAGGACTACTTTATCATGGTGAAACCTTGTATAAGGAGGGTCAGCTACTAATGCCTGTAGTTCACTAATGCGTCTTGCAGAAGTGATGGCAATTAGGAAAATAACTTTCCATTAAAGAAACTTTAGGTCTGAAGTGGCTAAAGGTTCAAAGGGCTGTTTCATAAGCCGACCAAGAACAAGATTTAGATCCCATGCCACTGGTGGTGGTTTAATGGGAGGTTTTGTTAAAAGTAGGCCTCTCATAAATCTTGATATAAGTGGATGAGAGGAAATAGGTTGTCAATCGAAAGGTTTATGAAAAGCAGCTATAGCACTAAGATGGACCCTAACCGAACTTGTCTTCAGACCAGAAATTGATAATTGTAGAAGATACTCTAGTAACAACTCCACAGTTACTAAAAGGGGGTTAAGTCCCTTTTGTGAACACCAGATAGAGAACCTTTTCCAATTGAGTGCGTAGGAACGTCTTGTGGAGGGTTTTATGGAAGCCAGGAGAATATCTTTTACTTGTTGAGAAAGGTTAACATCCTGGAATTCTAGGCTTTCAGTAACCAGGCCCTGAGATGTAGGAACTGGGGATTGGGATGCAGTAAAGATCCGTCCTCCTGCGACAGGAGATCTGAAACATTCCCCAACTCCAGAAGAGTGGTTTGAGAGAAACGCAGAAGAGGATACCACGTTCGCCGTGGCCAACGTGGAGCTATGAGTATCATACGACCTCTGTCTCTCTGAAGTTTGAATAAAGTCTTGGGAATGAGGGAAATGGGTGGGAAGGCATAGAGGAAGTCCTGTCCCCAGTGGAGTAGGAAAGCATCTCTTGCCTGACAGTTTTGAGCCGGAATTCTGGAACAGAATCGGGGGAGTTAGACATTCTATGGACTTGCAAAGAGGTCTATATCTGGTGTTCCCCAGATTCGAAATACTCGAGCAAGCTGGTATGAGTGGAGGGACCACTCGTGCGCAGCAGTAGTCGACTGAGTTTGTCTGCCCACAAGTTTTGAATGCCCGGAAGATATACCGGAAACAGGTGAATTTGTAACTCTCTGGCGTGGGCCCATATTCGCAAAGCTTCGTTGCATAGCGACAGAGAGCCTGTTCCGCCTTGCTTGTTCACATAGAACATAGCTACCTGATTGTCGGTTTGGACCAGAACTATTTTGTTGCTGAGATGGTCCTGAAAGACTTGAATACCACTGAAAATGGCTCTCAACTCTAGGAGGTTTATGTGAAGGAAAACCTCCTGTGAGGTCCAAAGACCCTGAGTGGAGAGATGCAAGTAGGCTCCCCAACCCATCTTGGACGCATCTGTTGTCAGAGTGGTTTGGCATAGAGGCTGCTGTAAAGGAGAGCCTACAAGGTGGTTTTCCAGGGATTGCCACCACTGCAGGGATGAAAGCAGACGTGTGGTAGTTCTGATTTTGTCTGTTAGTCGACCCGAGGCTTGTGACCACTGAGAGGAAAGGGTCCACTGGGCTGCTCGCATGTGGAGGTGAGCATAGGAAGCCACGTGTCCCAGCAGTTGAAGCATTTCCCAAGCAGTAAGGAATACCTTCATAGATGCTTGAGATGCCAGTTGTATTATACGTAGACAGCGTGGTTGGGGCAGGAAAGCCCTTGACTGCTTGGTGTCTAGACGAGCCCCTATGAATTCTAGAGATTGAGAGGGGGTGAGATGGGATTTGGGAGGTTTATGACCTGCCCCAAGTACTGAAGAATTCTCATTGCTCGAGAGAGAGCAAAGCTGGCCTCTGGAGCTGTCGATGCTCAAATGAGCCAATCGTCTAAGTAAGGGAAGACGAACATTCCCAGAGTCCTCATAAATGCTGCTACCACTGCCATGCATTTTGTGAAGACTCTTGGAGCAGAGATTAGTCCGATGGGAAGAACTCTGTACTAGAAGTGTCTTCCTTGGACCAGGAATCGAAGGAACTTCCTGTGATCTGAGAGGAAGAGAATATGCGTGTATGCATCTCTTAGATCTAGAGAACACAGCCAGTCCTGGACTTTGGAGGTATGGTAAAAGTGTTCCGAGGGAGATCATTTTGAACTTTTCTTGGAACAAATATTTGTTTAATTCTCTGAGGTCTAATATAGGTCTGTGTCCCCCTGTCTTCTTTGGAATAAGAAAGTAGGGGGAAGTAAAACCCTGTCCCCTGTTGGGGAATGGGTACTTCTTCGATTGCTCCTTGAGCTAGAAGTGATGTGTCCTCCTGCCACAAGAGGTCGGTGGCAGGGCCCTGAGAATTGAACTGTTTTATTATTGTAGGTGGGGGCAAGTTGAGAAAATGAAGCTTGTACCCCCAGTTGTACAATGGACAGAGTCCAATTTTCTGATGTTATTTGTTGCCATCTTTTGGCAAAAAAGCAGAGTCTTCCTGGAATGATCTGGACCTTTTAGGGGCAGAATGTGTAAGTTCTCTAGATAGAAGTCAAAGACCCTGAGGGGGCTGGGTCTGTTGAGCCAATTGAGCTTGCGGCTTTGTTTGCTGTCTGTTCTGTTATTGCCCCTTCTGTGGAACATGGAGCAGACAGTGAGTTTGATGGTTGTAAGAGGGGTAAGGCTTCTTTTTCTTACTGAAAAGGGGGGTTTTGAATAGTTTCTTCTTTGCTGGGTTGGCTGTAGACTGACAATCTGTTTAAAGTAGTATTGTCAGATTCAAGCTGATTAGCCTTGTCCTGCCAGTCCTTGCCAAAGAGATTTTCTCCTGTGCAAGGAATGTTTCCCAGCTTTTCTCGCACCCACTGTTCTAAGTCTGATGCTTGAAGCCAAGCAATATGTCGTGCTCCTATGGATATAGCAGAGGTTCTGTTAATACATTCAAAATAAGGTAGCACGGTTCATGAATTTTGAGACATTCTGGGCATGCTTGACCAGAATAAGGTAGTCTGCTCTTTTTTCCTGCAAAACACAAGGACTAAGGAGCTCTAAGTCTTTTGTGACTTCTTCCAGGAACATTCCCATATAAAGAATGTAGGAACTGATCCTGGCTCCTAACATGGAGGACTGAAAGCATCGACGGCCAAAGGCATCGAGAGTCCTGGATTCATGGCCTGGAGGATTAGAAGAATGTGTTTTAGCACGCTTGATCCTTCACATAGCCGATTCCACTACCATTGAATGGTGTGGTAACTGAGTCTTTTGAAAGCCAGGTCAACTTGGCACTCGGTACATAGTGTCAAGGCGTCGGTAATGTGAAGATATTGTTAAAGGAGTTTCCCACATTCTCAACATTAGATCATATAAGATCTTGTGAATGGGAAGCATAGCTGCTTCCTTGGGAGCAATAGGATATTGTAGAATTCTTAATTCTTCTGCCCTAGGTTCCTTTTCTGAATCACAGTGATTGCAAGACCCTTTGCTAAATCACGTATGAAATCCTGGAAGGATATATCCTCTGGAGGAGACATTCTGCATTGAGGAGAAGGAACCGAATCTTCTAATAGATTCGCTCTGGTACCGGTAGAATCATCAGAGTCATTGGAATCGGAAGACTCAAGCACCAGGTGCTCCTGTAACGCATGGTATCGGTACCGCTCGAAGTCGGTACCGGAATGTCTCGGTTCCTGATCCCCGATACCGGAGATCGGCATGGGGGAAAGGAGTCCCGTCAAAGCACGTATTGTCAATACCAATACCGATACCTATGCCGGAACCGATACATGTTGAACCGTCTGTTGCAGTCTTAGCTGCACCGAAGTCGCTAAGAGGGCCGCTAGACTGCATTCAATAGGGAGGATTCTGTGATCCATCTCTCCTGCTGATGCCTGGGTGCCAGTATCGGTGGAAGCGGCTACGACCCCAGAACATGGCACCAGTAGTTCCGCAGAGGTGGAGGCCTCTGGAACATCCTGGAGCCCCGTTAATGCTTTGGTGCCCGAAGACTCCCGCCAGGGCTGTTTTGCCGGTGAAGTATCCTCGAGGGAAACGCCAGTGGCATCTCGATACTTTGAAGGAGATTTACCCTTCGAGGACCGGCTAGTCTTAGAAGACTTCAATTTGGTTACCTGAGATTCATGGGAGGAAGATGAAGCCCTGGAAGACGTCAATGCAATTGACATCGTGTCGGCGGCAAAAAGTGGTCATCCTCGTGCAGGAGAGACACTCCGTTGGACAATGTTCAGGACCCAAACATTTTAGACACCAATCGTGGGTGTCGGTGACGGAAATGGTACCGCCATATTTTGAGCATTTTTTGAAAGAGTGCGATACCTGATGGCGAGTATTAAACTCAAGAGAGAAAAATCAACTTTTTCAGGTGACAAGCCAGACAGATATCTGAAGGGCTCCGTGGAAAAAGGAAGACTGAGCAAGATGGCACCCTTGGGTGGGAAGGGGATTATGCATGCATGGTGGCATCTCCCAAAGGCTTTCTTTGAAAGCTGTGGGATGCTTCTGCGAGGGCTCGATAAGTGCCGGTCACCCATATGTGAGGACTGACTTCCTGCTTGTTCCCAAAGAACAATAGGTTTACTGCTGATGAGAATTGCTTAGCAGAGAGAGAGAATCTGCAGCAGATGTTTCCAGGCCTTCAGGTGCTTAGCGTACTTTTTCAAGATCATCTGCACCACATAAAACTGGGCCCTCTTACAATCTGGAGTATGAAGAACGGCCACAACCTTGTCAGCATGGGGCTGTGGAAAGAAGGTGGGGGGCACCACGTCCTGACTGAGGTGGAAGGTGGATACCACTTTCAGAAGGAATTTATGGTGTACGCAAACCACGACCCTATTCTTGTAGAACTTGGTGTAAGGTGGCTCAGCCACCAAGGCCTGAAACTCGCTGACTCTGCGGGCAGAGGTGAGCGCCACCAGGAAGACAACCTTCCAGGAGAGAAAGCAAATGACAGGTAGCCAGAGGCGGCTTGGTGAGCTGCGTCAGAACCACGTTAAGGTTCCATTCTGCTAGGAGGCGGGCGGATGGGAGTCTTACAGAGCAGAAGGCCTTACATAAATCGGGTAATGAAGGGCTGCGCAGAAAGAGGTTTGCCCTCTATGGAATGATGGTGTGCAAAGCGCGCGCTCAGGTGCACTCTGATGGAGCTGGACTTGAGTCCAGTTCGCGAAAGATGAAGCAAGTACTGTAGCACCATGTGCACCTGGCAAGGGAATGGGTCAACCCGTTGCTCTACACACCATACTGAGAATCTTCACCACTTGAAGGCATAGGCCCGCCTCGTGGAGTTCTTATGAGAGGCCAGGAGTATTTCCTCCACCTCCCTCAGGAGGTTGAAGGGTGCTAATGCTACCCATTCAGAGGCCATGCTGTTAACGAAAGGAACCCCAGATTGGGGTGAAGGGAGCCCTTCTCCTGGGTCAGTAGCCCTGGGGCATTCCCCAGAGGTACCGGGAGCTCCATCGACAGGCGGAGCAACAGGGGAAACCAACACTGCCGGGGCCACCTTGGGGCCATCAGGATCATGGAGGCCTTGCCCTGCAGGATCGGTGACCCTCACCAAGGACTGGCTCAAGGCTTGGGGCTCTCAAAGATCACCTCAGCGGCCCGGGGAGTAATTGATATCGAGATCCCTGTGGTCTCGAACACTGGTGGGGCTGGGCATTGACGCTTGCTGCGAGGCAAGGAAGGCAGTGACATTGCTTTCCAATGCTATCATCCTGGCTTCCCACTCAGGAGTTGCAGCCTTTGACCAGGTCCAGCTTCAGTGAGGAGGGCAAGTCTTTGACGGGACAGGCCTTGGGGATCTGTGACCCGACACCGGAGGCCTCATTGTCTGTTCTGGGCACCTTCGCTGGCTGTTCCGACTCCTCAGATACCCTCCAGGGACTGATGGGCCTGGCACGGGACTTGTCGTGTCCCCCCGATTCCCAGGATGAGGTCTCAAGGATTTCTTATTCTTCTTGCACTCATGCTCCAGAGAACCTTTGTTGAAGTGTCCACGGGCCCGATCGGGCATCGCGGGGGCTTTATGCAACTCAGAGGATCCATGCGGGGCCTTAGAGTGTGAGGCTACCAGGGATACCAGGGCAGAATCTGACCTGTGGAAAATGTCATCTTGCTTCTGCAAACGACTTTGGATGGCCTTTGCAGCCATCTTTTTGCACAGGGAGCAAACCTCTGGATCATGGTCGGCACCTAGATACCAGAGGCGGCAGTCGTGTGCACCAATCATATTTTTTCAACCCACTGACCATTGGGACTAAAAGGACCCCTGCCAGATCTAAGATCCTCGACGCGGTCAGCAGTTAGAAAAGGGAGTGAAACTGAGCTAGAAGTTAAACTAAAAATGGTTCTGGGACTCGATGCCGGGGCAATGGGGCTCGGAGGCAGGAAAGGGACCGGAGCTAACCGGAGAAAGGGCAGTTTTATGCAAACAATATCAACTTTTTTCTGGGGAAAGAGAACAGACGTATGTTGGGCTATGCAGAAAAAGGGAGACTGAGTAAGATGGCACCTTTGGACAGGAAAGGGACCATGAATGCATGGTGACATCTCCAAAGGCTTTCTTTGAAAGCTGGGGAGATGCTTCCATGGGGGCTCCGTCAGCGCCAACATCACCCATATATGAGGGCTGACGTCCTGCTTGTTTCTGGAAAAAGAAAAATTCTTAGAGATGATTGTATTGGATGATCTTAAAATGGCCAAACAAGTAGAAAAGGTGACAGCAAAAGCCAGGAAGCTTGGGTGCACAGGGAGAGGAATGGCCAGCAGAAAAAAAGGTGGTGGGTGATATTACCTTTGCATAAGTCTCTAATGAGACCTCATTTGGAATATGGTGTACAATTCTGGAGACCACACCTCGAAAAGGATATAAAACAGGATGAAGTCTGTCCAGAGAGCAGCTACTAAAATGGTCAGTGGTCTTTGTCATAAGGTATATGGGGATAGAGTAGTTACTCACCTGTAACAGGTGTTCTCCAGGAGCAGCAGGAATCAGTCCTCACATATGGGTGACATCAACGTCGATGGAGCCCCCGTGCGGAGCATTTCCCCAGCTTTCTAAGAAAGCCTTTGGGAATACTGCACGCATGCGAGGTCCCCTTCCCGCCTAAAGGTGCCATCTTGCTCAGTCTGATGACATAGCTAAAAGACAGCCAAAAAAAATGTAAAAATGAACTATGTACAACTGCAACTCCCAGGGGAGGAGGGAGGGTTGTGAGGACTGATTCCTGCTGCTCCTGGAGAACACCTGTTACAGGTGAGTAACTACTCTTTCTCCAGAACCAAGCAGGAAGTCAGTCCTCACATATGGGACTCCCCAGCTTCAGGCTACCAGGGACCCAGAGCTGAAAAATGAGCTCCCTCTAGCCGCAGCATCAGAGAAAGGATTTCACTGAAACATACCCCCACCGGTAGCCCAACCAGAGGGCTGGAGGGTAGGAGTTGCCTAAACCTTGAAGAGATTCCGGAGCACTGCCTGATCGAAAGCACTGTCCCTACGGGACTCCCTCTCCAGGCAGTAATGGGCCGCAAAAGTCTGGCTTGAGGACCAAGTTGCAGCCCTACAGATGTCTGTCAACAGTACAGAGCGGAGATGAGCTACTGAGGCAGCCATTGCCCTGACCCGACCCTGCAAGGGAAGGTCAGCTGCCCTGTAAGCCCAGGTGATACAGTCAGCCATCCAGATGGACAAGGTACGCTTGGAGACAGGTAACCCCAAGTTATCAGGGTCAAAAGATACGAAGAGCTGAGTAGTCCTCCTATGCCCCTGCGTACGTTCAAGGTAGAAGGATAAGGCCCTTCTACAGTCCAGGGTATGCAGGACTGTCTCAGCCCGGCTGGCATGGGGACTAGGGAAGAACGTTGGAAGAACCATCTCCTGGTTGAGATGGAAAGAGGAGACAACCTTTGGGAGGAACTTAGGATGAGTCCTAAGGACTACCCTGTTCCTATAGAAGCGAGTTTATGGCCTGTCACAGACCAGGGCTTGAAGCTCACTCACTCGCCTGGCCGAGGTAAGGTCCACTAGGAATAGAGTCTTCCAGGAAAGGAAGCGGAGAGGACATGTAGCCATCAGCTCAAAAGGTGGGTGAGTCAGTTGCTGCAAGACCACATTCAACTCCCACTCAGGGGCCGGTGGATGAAGAGGAGGCTTGAGCAAGAGCAAGCCTCTGAGAAACCTGGACACCAAGGGGTGAACCGACAAAGAGTGTCCCTCTACCAGTGAGTGGTGAGCTGCCAGAGCAGAGAAGTGGACCCGAACAGAATTGGACTTAAGGCCCTGATTGCACGTGCAGCAGGTACTGAAGCACTACTGGTACAATGCAGGAGAAAGGATCTTCCTTGCGTTGCTGACACCACAAGGAGAATCTTTTCCACTTCAGGGCATAGGTTTTCCTGGTGGATTGCTTTCTAGAGGCCAAGACCATCTCTTCCACTTCCTGAGGCAGGCCCCAGGGAGCCAACACTACCCTTGCAGCCTCCAGGCCATCAAATTGAGAGTTTTGAGATTGGGGTGCAGAAGGGAACCCTGATCCTGAGAGAGAAGATCGGGTTGCAACCCCAAAGGTAGTGGGGTTTCCACTGCCAGTTGAAGCAGAAGTGGGAACCAGGGCTGCCTCGGCCACCTGGGGGCTACCAGAAATACCGAGGCCTTGTCCCTTAGAATCTTGAACAAGGTTCGGGCCACCAGAGGCGTGGGAGGAAACGCATACAGGAGGCCCTGGAACCAAGAAATCAGGAAGGCATCCGCTGCTAACCTCAGGGGATGTGGTTGCCTGGAACATAACTTGGGCAGCTGCCAGTTCAGGGGACTGGCAAAGAGATCTATGGATGGAAGTCCCCATTTCAGGAAAATTGTTTGAACCACTAATGGGTGCAGTTGCCCCTCGTGAGGCTGCAGAACCCTGCTCAACCTGTCTGCCAGGAAGTTCTCCTGGCCAGGGAGATAAACAGCCTTGAGAAACATGTTGTGCCTGAGTGCAAAAGAGCAAAGGGCCTGTGCCTCCTGACACAGGAGCCTGGACCCAGTGCCTCCCTGCTTGTTCACATAGAACAGGGCTACTTGATTGTCCGTCTGTACTAGAACAGACTGGTGAGCCAAGGTGTGAGAGAAGGTTTTGAGGGCTAAGTGAATAGCCCGGAGTTCCAGTAGGTTGATCTGTTGTGTGGCCTCCCATGGAGACCACAGACCCTGGGTGCACCTGTCCAAACAATGTGAACCCCAGCCCTGCAAGATGGCATCGGTCGTCAACACCACTGTGGAAACAGGCACCTGAAAAGGCACCCCCTGTAGCAAGTTGGGAGGGTGTAGCCACCAGTGTAGGGAGTTCAGGAATGGTTTGGACACCCGTACTTTGTCTGTGAGGCTTCCTGTGGCTTGCTTCCACTGAGTTCTGAGATACCACTGTGCAGGCCTCATGTGGAGGCGGGCATTGGGGGTCACATGCACAGTCGATGCCATGTGGCCCAGGAGCTGTAGACAGAGTCTGGCAGAAACCCGTGGCATGCTTAGAAACGGGTTTGCCAAGTCTATGAGCCTTTGTGCCCTGTCTTCGGGCAAGTAAGCCTTTGCTTGCAGGGAGTCCAGCCGCACCCCTATGAACTCCAGGTTCTGGGAGGGGAGCAAAGTGGACTTTGCAAAGTTTATGACAAAGCCTAGGTGTTGAAGGAGGGAGACAGTTCGGAGGGTGGCTTGTCTGGCCTCCTGGTAAGTCTGACCCCTGATGAGCCAATCGTCCAGGTAGGGGAAGACAAAAACACCTTGATTCCTCAAGTAGGCCGCCACCACTGCCAGGCACTTTGTAAAGACCCTTGGGGCGGAGGTTAGGCCAAAGGGCAGTACTCTGTACTGGCAATGGTATCCTCCCACAATGAACCTGAGGTACTTTCTGTGGTCTGGATGAATGAGGATGTGAGTGTACGCATCCTTTAGATCTAAGGAGCATAGCCAATCTCCCTGCTGGAGGTAGGGCAGAAGTGTTCCAAGAGTAAGCATCCTGAACTTTTCTTTCTCCAGGAACTTGTTGAGATTCCTGAGGTCGAGAATAGGCCTGAGGCCACCGGTTCTCTTTGGTACAAGGAAGTACCTGGAGTAGAAACCGTGACCTTGCAGGCGGGGAGGTACAGGCTCCACTGCCTTGTCTAGAAGCAGACCTTGAAGTTCTTGAAGGAGGAGGTCTGTGTGCAGATGAGGTCTTAGAGGCTCTCCTGGGAAGTAGGGAGGCGGCAACTGCTGGAAATGGAGCATATAGCCCTTGTGGATTATGCTCAATACCCAAGCATCTCCTGTAATGGGTGGCCACCTGTGGGCAAACAGGGCTAGAGGACCTCCTGTGCAAGAATGGGGCAGCAGAAGTGGAAAGGCTATGCTGTGGGAGTCAAAAACTCCCTCCCTGCTGAGTGGGAGCAGGAGCCGAAGGCTTGGTGTTCTTCTGCCTACGGGGCCCATGTCCCTGCCCCTTGGCCTGCTGACCCTGCTGGGGAGGCCTGGTACTGAGGGAAAGGATTGTAGGCAGCTGCCTTCCTCGGGTAAAAGGACGTCTTACCCGAGCCCTTCTTTTAATGAGAAGGGGCAGAGGTTTTTCTAGACAGCCTTGTCCTAGTCAGGTGCTCAGTTTCGAGCTCAGCAGCCTTCTCGGCCATGGGTTTGCCAAACAGGTTTTCACCTCGGCAAGGGACATCGACCAACTTGTCCTGCACCCAGGGCTCGAGGTCCGATGACTGCAGCCATGCCTGGCGTCGGGCCCCGATGCCGGCTGCCGCTACACGGGCCGAAGCCTCGAAGCCATCATAGGCCACTCGGGACATGAACTTTGAGCATTCCCGGATTCCCGAGGACAAGGTCTTGAACCTCTGCAAAGGTTCCCCGGAGAGGCCAGCAGAGAACCCGGCAATTTCCTTCGCCAGGTCTTGTAAGTACATGCCCATGTACAGCTGGTAGGACTGGACATGGCAAGCAAGCATCGAGCCCTGGAAGCACTTTCTGCCGAGTGCATCCAGGTTCCGGGCCTCCCTGCTGGGAGGCACCGCAGAGTGCATCTTCTGGCTCTTCAGACGATGCATGGCCGATTCCACCACCATGGAATGGTGCGCCAGCTGCGCCTTCTGGAATCAAGGGCTCTTACGGAGTCGATAGATGGAATCGACCCGCTTGCTCAAAACCGGCGCCAAAGCCGGTGCCTCCCACATCCGGAAGAGGAGCCGTTCCAGCATCGGAGGAACCGGCACAGTAAAGACCTCCTTCGGAGGAGAGTCATACTGGAGGGCCTCGAGCTCTTCGGCTCGAGGCTCCTCCTCGGGGTCCGCGGGAATCGCCAAAGCCTTGGCCATATCCCGGATGAACTCTGAGAACTGGATGTCCTCCGGAGGGGACCTACTCCGGGGCTCGGACTGCGGTGAGTCCGAAGGGCCGCACTGAGTCCGAAAAGTGTCAGGGGACTCCTCGTCCTCCGTCTCCCACGTGGACTCATCCGAAGAGGAGTCGGGGGGCTCCGACCGCGCGGGCCTCGGTGGCACCCGCCCCGACGCCGAAGGCACCGGCGTCGACACCCTCGGTCCCGAGCGGGAGGTCAAGGGTGACCGTGACCGAGGACGACTTCGAGCCTTCATGTTCTAGAGTATCGGCTCGGTCTCCGGGGTCGACGTAGACGTTGATGTCCCGGTGGTCGGGGCAGATGCACCAGCGAGGCTGGCCATCAGCACCCGCTGCTGATCCATGAAGGCAGACAATCTGCACTCCAAGGCTGTCAGCCTGAGTCTAAGCTCAGGAGACTCAGCAGCTACCGACTCGGGCTCCAGCGGCGCCGGGCCCGACGTCGGCTCCCTAGGAGGAGAGTCCTCCAGGACAACAGGATTTACGTGCCCGGCGGACTCTGGCTCCATGCGAGGTATCTTGGACGGCTTCTCCTGCTCCAAGGGCCCGGGGTGGCGGTCGAGGGTCCGAGACCTGGCCCCCAAGGAACTAGGGACCTCCTCCGACGCCACCCTCACGAGCCGCTTCTTCCTCTTACGTTCCCGATCGGGGGACCCCCTGTCTGAGGAACCCCGGCGATGCTCGGGGTCAGACTCCCGAGACGTCGAGGCCTTAGACGAGGTCCGGGCCCGGCCAGAGGCAAAGTCAGAAAAAAATCCATTCTTTCTGATGCTGGCGGCTTCGGAGTGCCTTGGTGGACATTTTGCCACACGGGACACAGACCTTAGGATCATGATCCGGTCCGAGGCATCGAAGGCAGCAGTCGTGTGTGTCGGTGAGAGACATCAGTTTCTTACACCGACCACACTTTTTGAAACCTCTGAAGCCATCGGGGAAAAAAGAACCCCCGCGAGGTCAAAGGACCAGCCTTCCAGGGAAAAGACAAAAAGGGCGCGAATGCCAGCCACGAAGGGCAAAAACCAAATAAATAGAAGACGGGCTCGATACCGGTGTACCGAACCCGGTGGGAAGGGGAACCGGTGTCGAACCGGAGAAGAACGAAGAAGAAATTGCAAGAAAAAAGTCAACTTTTCCGGGTGACACGGACAGACGTCCGTTGGGCTCCACGGAAAAAGAAAGACTGAGCAAGATGGCACCTTTATGCGGGAAGGGGACCGCGCATGCGTGCAGTATTCCCAAAGGCTTTCTTAGAAAGCTGGGGAAATGCTCCGCACGGGGGCTCCATTGACGTCGATGTCACCCATATGTGAGGACGGACTTCCTGCTTGGTCCTGGAGAAAGACAAAGATATCACTTTGGGGGAGAGGCAGTAGATATGAAAGGAAACTCTGGAATGAAGGTGAAGGTGAATAGACTCGAGAGTAATCTGAAACAATATTTCTTTATGGGAAGTGTGATGGATGCATGGAACAGTCCCCCAGTGGAGGTGAAAGAATTCAAGAAAGCATGGGACAAATAGAGAATCTCCGACAAAGATGAAGGCATTATAGGACAATAGTTCTTATGAATGGAAAGACTTGATAGACCCTATGATCTTTATCTGCTATCATTTTCTATATTTCTATGAGCTGAGAGGCAGACAAAGTCTATGCTGTTGGAGCAAGACAAAGATTACTCCTATCGGCAGGCCACAGTCTCTGATAGCAAAGAGAGTGCAAGAGACTGCTGTGCAGGTCTATGCTTAGAATGGCACATTGAGTGACATCTGTGCTGAAGTGCCTTCACTTCTCCAGAATGTCAGATGAAACTTGAGGTTGAACTGACATCAGACTTGTGTGACAGTGCACTAACAATGAGAGTGCTTTAATGCCTGGAAGCCTCTGAAGTGGTTTATGTCACCTTCGAAGATTCCTAGCACTGCACAGTAAGGTAGTAGCCACAACTACGGAGGATCTTTGTGCAGATAATGTTCTCCTTTCCTCCTCCGAGACCAGCAGGAGCCTCTTCTCTGCCTCATGGCTACTGCTGAGGCAGTTCAGGCAATCCTTTCAGGTTTGGAGACATCCTCCCACAATGCTTGTGGCCAGCCTGGTTATGTTCTGAGCTGAGACATATCGGGCATCTTAATTGGGTGCCAAAATTATGGATCTTTCTTCCACACTGAAGGCATGATTAGAACCTCAACTTCTTTAACATTTTCCACAAGAATAAAGCGTAGTTATACTCACCTGTAACAGGTGTTCTCCGGGGACAGCAGGAATCCGTCCTCACTTATGGGTGACGTCAGCACCGATGGAGCCCGCGTGGAGTAATTCCCCAGCTTTCAAAGAAAGTCTTTGGGATTGCTGCCACGCATGTGTGGTCCTCTTCCCGCCCAAGGGTGCCATCTTGCTCAGTCAGGTCCCTTAGCTCGAGCCCTACAAAGAAGATGGCGAGGGAAGGATAAAAATCTATCAACTGATCAAGGGAGGTGGGAGGGTAGTGAGGACTGATTCCTGCTGTCCCTGGAGAACACCTGTTACAGGTGAGTAACTACTCTTTCTCCAGGAACACGCAGGAAGCCAGTTTTCACTTATGGGACTCCCCAGCTAGAGCTAACGAACCGGTAACCCAAAAACGCATCCATGAGGACATGAGCAGAAGTCGATGCCCAAAGGAGCCCGAGTCCTTGGGTCCCCAGGGCGAAACCCTCAGTAGCAGTCGAGAAGGGTCGGAGGGCAGGAGCTGCTTATACCCCGAACAGATTACAGCCTGGCCAAAGGTGCTGTCCCAATGGGACTCCCTCTCCAGGCAGTAGTGTGAGGCGAAAGTGTTCACTGAAGCCCAGGTCGCAGCCCGGCAGATGTCCGCCAGCGGTACTTAGTGCAGCAAAGCTACCGAAGCCACCTTGGCTCAGACACTGTGTGCAGTGACTCGACAATCCAGCGGGGCGCCCGCCTTCGCATGAGCAAAGGCAATGCAGTCCACCACCCAGATGGAGATGGTGCATTTTGTGACTGCCTGCCACAAGCGATTTGGATTGTAATTCACGAAGAGCCAGCCAAACTTGCGATGAGGCTGGGTACGCTGCAGATAGAAGGTGAAAGCCCACTTGCAGTCGAGTATATGCAAAACCACCGACGCTTGGTCAGCATGGGGTCTCGGGAAGAAGGTCAGCAAGACTATCTCCTGATTGAGATGAAAATCCCAGACAACCTTCGGCAGGAACTTATGGTGGGTACAGAGGACCACCCTGTTCCTATAGAACCTGGTGAAAGAGGCTTCAGCCATGAGAGCCTGAAGCTCACTGACTCGGCAGGCAGAGGTCAAAGCCACCAGGAAGACCACCTTTCAGGATAGGTGCCGAAGCGAGCATGCTGCCATCGGCTCGAAGGGTGAACGCGTAAGCTGCATGAGCACTACATTCAGGTCCCACTCCGCCGGAGGAGGCCAGATGGGAGGTTTGGATAGCAAGAGGCCCTGCATAAAAGGAGGAGACCAAGGACTGCTCCGAAAGAGGTTTGCCCTCTACGGAGAAGTGATTCACCAAGATGGCTCTCAGGTGTACCCTGACAGAGTTAGATTTCAGCCCCTCCTTCGAAAGATGGCAAAGGTACCGGAGGACCCACAAAGTGGGACATGAGAAAGGATCGATCTGGAGCTCGGAGCACCAGATAGAGAAGCGTTGCCACTTGAAGGCGTAACCTCATCTTGTTGAGTCCTTCCTCGACGTGAGGAGAACCTCCTCGACCTCCTCCAGGAGGTCTAGCATGGCTAGGGAGATCCGTTAAGACACCAGGCTGCAAGGGACAATGCGGCCAGGTTCAGGTGTAGCACCCGCCCCTCCACCTGCATTAGCAAGCCTAAGGAACAGCCCAGAGGAACCGGAGGCTCGGACGCAAGCTGGAGCAGGAGTGGTAACCACAGTTGCTGAGGCCATGAAGGAGCGACGAGTATCCTCGACGCTCGTTCCTGCTGAGCTTTGTGGAGGGTCCTCGGAATGAGAGGAGTGGGAGGAAATGCGTAGAGAAGCCTGGAGGTCCAGCTCAAGAGAAACACATCCCGCGCCCCCCTGCTCGGGTGTGGGACCTGGTTGCAGAAGCGGGGGGAGCTGTGCGTTCGCCAGGCTGGCGAACAGGTCCACGGTCGGGGTCCCCCACCGATGGAACAGCAAGGAGGTCACCTCCGGGTCCAGCCACCATTTGTGAGGGCGGAAGATCTTGCTGAGTTTGTCCACAAAGACATTCTCATGGCCCAGGAGGTAGACCACTCGCAGAGTCATCCCCCGGCAGAAGGCGAAGCAGCACAGGAGGACCTCTTCCCAGAACATCGACACTCAATTGTCGGTCTGCATGAGCACTGACTTTCCTTGGAGATGGCCCTCGAAGGCCCGCAGGGCCCTCTAGATCGCCCAAAGATCAAGCAAGTTTATCTGCTGTTGAGACTCTTCGGGTTACCATAGCCCTGTGTGCACAGTGCACCGCAGTGGGCTTCCCACCCTAGCAGGGAGGCATCCATAATCAGCACTAGTTTGTGCTGCGGGGTCTGGAAGGACAGCCTCCAGAGAATGTTGTGGGGGTCTTACCACCAGTTTAAGGACATGTGGTGGTCGTGGGATACCCGAATGGGGTCTCTCTGAGGTGACCAGAGGCCAAGCTCCACTGAGTGCTGAGGCACCACTGGGCCATCCGCATGTGCATGCAAGTATGTGGAACCACATGGACGGTAGAGGCCATGTGCCCCAGGAGACACAGTATAGGTCACGCTGTGACCCGAATGTTGCTTTAAACCTGAGTTGCCAGGGCTCGGAGGCAAGACACGCGGTTTGCCAGCAGAAAGGCTATTGCCCACTAAGTGTCGAGGCGTGTGCTGATAAACTCCCAAGACTTGTACCGGTTCGAGGTGGGACGTGGGGTAGTTGACCAAGAACCCCAGGTGCTCAAGGATTGCACATGATGCCGCCAGGCGGGCTTCCCCGGCCGAGGGCCACATGATGAGCTAGTCGTCGAGGTAAGGGAAGACCAGTACGCCCTGCCATCTGAGGGAGGCAGCAGCCGCAGAGAGTCACTCTGTGAAGACCTGAGGAACGGATGTGAGTCCAAAGAGAAGCACTCTGTATTGTGTGATAAGGAAGCTTATCAGAGCCCTGAGAGTACTGCTAATAGAAAGGATTTTACATTAATCAAGGGACCTGTTCTGGCAGGTCAGAGAAATAGAGCAGCCTGTTTCCCTAAAAGACAGCTTATTCCCAGCTGCAGTAACTTGCAGAAAGCCCCTACAGTATGCTGTCCAGAAGGCTTTGGAAGCAGATAGAGGCCCAAGAGAAATTTAAGCCTAGAAATCCTGAAAGCAATGTATATATTAGGTGCATTCATGGAGCTGCTTCATCGTATCCCACCTACAGGCTATTAGTTAAGGGCTTGGGGGTACAAAAGGAAATCCCTTTAGCAGTGGTCCCCAGGCTTCCATTTGATTTAGTCCTTGGAAGAGACTGGCCACAGTTTAAACAGGGTTTAGCGGAAGGACTAGGGCAGAAGCGGAAGGGGGATGGAATGATGGTAGTGGCCCCCGGTCCCTTATTTGGAAGTCCTCAGAACCCGATTAAGAAACTCCCAGAAGCAAAATCTCCCAATAAGCAGATTTTTACTTTGAAATATTGTAGGGTCACAGAGAAGGCCCAAGCGCCTAAGCGGGCATCCCCTCAAGCTGCTGGGTTTGACCTCTGCAGTGTGGAAAGTGTGACAGTACCAAGCCAAGGAAAGGCCCTTGTGGACACTGGACTCTAGGTAGAGATACCCATTGGATGCTATGGGCGAATAGCCCCGAGATCAGGGTTGGCCCTGAAGCATTTTATAGATGTGGGAGCCGGAGTGATTGACCCTGACTACAGGGGAAACATCAAAGTACTGTTGTTCAATTTTGGACAAGAGGATTATCCTGTGAGGACAGGGGATCAGATCACCCAATTAATATGTGAGAGAGTGGGTTTTCCACCCTTGGAGGAAGTCACAACTTTATCCAGCTCTGAATGTGGAACCAAGGGCTTTGGTTCAACAGATGGCAAGAAGGTGAAGAGTTTAGCGGCCACTTGTGAGCATGGAAGAGAGGTGCCTGAAGACGAGGATTTGGGACCCCAAGTTTCTGAGTGTAAAGAGAGCTCAGAGCCACAAATAGGTGAAGATCTGTCATTAGTATAAAGGGAGGAACTAATGCGATTACTAAAATAATTTCCAGATGTCTTGACTCCAGTACCTGGGGAGACTCACTTAGTGGCCCACGAGATAACACCACCACCTGGAAAGTTGATTAGGCAGAGGCCCTACCGATTGCCCGAAGCCAAGAGACAGGAAGAAGTGGCACAAGTCCAGGAAATGTTGGATATGGGTGTTATAGAAGAATCGAAGAGCCCCTGGAATAGCCCAATAGTCTTGGTGCCAAAACCTGATGGTTCCTTAAGGTTTTGTATTGATTTCTGGCAAGTAAATGCAATATCCGTTTTTGATGCGTACCCTATGCCAAGGATTGAAGAGCTTTTAGACCAGCTAGGACAGGCTCAATATTTAACCACTCTGGATATGATGAAAGGGTATTGGCAAATCCCTTTAACCAAGGAGTCGAAGCCGAAGACCACCTTTAGCACCCCCGGACTTTTTCAATTTAAAAGGATGCCTTTCGGGCTGCATGGAGCGGCGGCTACTTGCCAAAGATTAGTAGACCAGGTACTTTGACCCCATAAAGATTATGCCTTTGCATACATGGATGATGTCATTATCCATAGCAGTAATTGGGTGGAACATCTGGAGAAAATTGAAGCTGTCCTAGGTTCCATGAAGCAAGCTGGAATTACTCTAAATCCAAAAAAATGTGCTTTTGCAAAGGGAGAGGTAAAATACTTAGGTCACCTGGTGGGAAAAGGGAAAATTAAACCCCTGATCAATAAAGTTGATAGTATCAGGAATTTTCCTTCCCCAACCACTAAAACATTTAAGAAGTTTCTTGGGACTTATTGGTTACTACCGAAGATTTATACCAAGGTTTGCAGAGGAAAGTGCAATATTCACCGACATGCTGAGAAAGAATTACCCAAATCAGCTACAATGGACTCCTGAAGCTGAGAAGGCTTTCACGATATTGAAAGGGAAGTTGTGCACCAGTCCAGTGCTGAGAGGTGTGAATTTTAGAAAACCTTTCCTGGTACAGACGGACGCATCAGATGTGGGAATAGGAGCAGTGTTATCACAAATTTATGAAGGGAATGAACATCCAGTGATGTACCTAAGCCAGAAATTGTCACCAGCCGAACAAAAGTACTCCACTATAGAGAAAGAATGCTTAGCCATAAAGTGGGCAGTGGAAGCGTTACGGTTTTACCTAACAGGCAGGAAGTTCCTGCTGATTACAGGCCATGCTCCATTAAAAAGGTTACAGCAGATGAAGAACCATAACGCGAGGTTGACACGCTGGTGCATGGCCTTACAGGCCTTTGATTTTAAAGTGGAACATCGAGCTGGGAAATTACACCAGAATGCTGATGCCCTTTCTCGTATTCCGGACTGTAAGGAGGAATCTCTGCGACTAGCCTCAGTCCGTAATAACTTAAGCAGGGGGGTATGTGATAAGGAAGCTTATCAGAGCCCTGAGAGTACTGCTAATAGAAAGGATTTTACATTAATCAAGAGACCTGTTCTGGCAGGTCAGAGAAATAGAGCAGCCTGTTTCCCTAAAAGACAGCTTATTCCCAGCTGCAGTAACTTGCAGAAAGCCCCTAGTGGAGCTAAGGAGGAGAAGCATAAGCATAGTCTGAAAAACCCTTACGTCATGCCTAATCAATCAGTGGCCAGAGGGGAGTTTAAGCACCAACACCTGAGCACTGCAAGGGAGGAGTTGGAAGCTAAGGACTTTAAAGGCAGAACTGAATATTCAGAAGGCAGACCAGGGGAAGGATCAGCTCAGAGACAACCACAGCGACGAGAGAGAAGAAGGTCCAAGAGAGAGAAGGCAAGAGGAACTCAGAGAGAGACGTGTACCTATAGAGATTCCTGTGATTCTGGTAGAAACTTTAAAGCAGCACCCTGTAAGCAGACAGGAGCAGCTAAGGAGAAAAAGAACACAAAGTCTTATGGGAAGAGGTATGGAGCCGATGCCCTGAGGTCCAGTGATACAGACTGGAGGACAGGCCACAGAAGCACCCATGCTTACTGGCCAGGATACCTAAGGAGACAGCCCAAGGACAGTTGTGACTCAGGTATGAACTTTGATCCTTTAACTAACCTGGAGCAATGCAAACTGTTGGGAAACAGTGTCTCTCCCACTAGAGGCCAGTTATTGAAGACCTCTATGCCAGATATTGAGATTGAGCCTATGCAATTGGAGGAACAAGGTACAAGTCCTGAGGGAGATGATTTTTGCATGGACTGTTCTTTGTGTAAGATTGATAGCCTAAATAAATCCTCAAAGTAGGATTAAAACCATCAGAAGGAAATGTTCTAATTACTGGCTCCCCAGAACGTTTTATATGGAAAGAAAGAGGCTTTTGGGGAATGGAAATGAAAACACGTGTGCAGAGGAGGAAACCAGCTATTGAGTAAAGCTTGTTATCCACCTGTTGATAGAGTAGAGCATTGCTCAAAGCCGTGCACATGTTGTATAAAGAACTGCTTTGAATGTGAAAGAAGAACGCTGTTTGTAAAGAGGTTTTTCCTTTTGGGTTTATTCTCCAGCACTGCTGAGCAGTTGTCAGCAGTGACTGAAGGGAAGTGTTTTTTTCTGTTGCTTGAAAAGATTCTGCAAGCTATTTGCTTGGAACTTTCAGTTGTGTTCTTTGCTTTGATTTCAAAACCTGGAAAAGTTATCCTGAAGGTGTTACCAAGTATAATCTGTGTGTGGAATAATTTACCCCATAAATAAACTATTTTGCCTTATACTCGACTCAACTACTACATTCTTATTTACCTCAAAGGCAAACACTATACAACTGGACTACTATTACCACAATCCTTTGTGGCATAGATAGTCTGGATCTTTGCAAAAGGTGGTGTAGCTTTCATAACAAGCACCTCCTTTTACAATTGGCAATGCTCCCCTTGCACCCTGAAGCGCAGGAACTGCCTGTGCTGAGGATGAATCAAAATGTGGGCGTAAAGGTCCCTGAGATCCAAGGAGCATAGCCAGTCGCCCTGCTGGAGGAAGAGCAGCAGGACGCCAAGTGATAGCAATTTGAACTTCTCCCGCACCAGAAACTTGTTTAGCTTTCAGAGGTTGAGGATGGGCCGTAGGCCCCCCGTCTTCTTCAGAATGAGGAAGTACCGGGAATAGAAGCCCCGACCTCGGAGGTGCGTCGGTATCCTCGCGACCACTCGCTGGGTAAGGAAGTTGTCCAGCTCTCGCTGTAGGAAGGTCTGGTGTGCAGGGAGTCGAGAAGGCTCCGCTGGGGAGAAGGGAATGGGAAGCCTCTCCAGACGGAGACGGTAGCCATCCTGGACTACTCAGAGGACCCAAGAGCCCGACGTGATGGACGGCCACTGAGGGGCGAAAGAGGACAGGTGTCCCCCCACCAGCTGCGGTGCTGCCGGGGGGCGAAAGGCTATGCTGCTGGCGTCAAAGGGGTTTGGGTCCACCAAAAAAACAGCAAGCTGCCACAAAAGCAACCAACACAAAAACCAGTCTAAAAACATGGCAGCAGGGGCAAAAGCAGCCTTTATTATTCTTAAAAGGACGAGTGTGCCAATAAACCCGACACTGGCCGCGTTTCGTAAAATGCTTCCTTAGGGGTATTTGGCTCACTTTTATTCCAGGTGCATAGCTTTCTCACTCCAATCTTCCAGCGTGCCTTGGGTTTGCAGATTACACTCTCCTTGCAATTCTGAATTCTTTTCTCTTTATCTCTAGACTAAGCCAGTCTAAGCCAAATGGAGCCCTGTCAGGATGAGAAAGGGAACCCTATGACTGGCTTAGTCTAGAGATAAAGAGAAAAAGAATTCAGAATTGCAAGGAGAGTGTAATCTGCAAACCCAAGGCACGCTGGAAGATTGGAGTGAGAAAGCTGTGCACCTGGAATAAAAGTGAGCCAAATACTCCTGAGGAAGTATTTTACGAAACACGGCCAGTGTCGGGTTTATTGGCACACTCGTCCTTTTAAGAATAATAAAGGCTGCTTTTGCCCCTGCTGCCACGTTTTTAGACTGGCTTTTGTGTCAAAGGGGTTTGGGCCTTGGGCCCTTTCGGCTTGCAATTACTGTGGGGCCCAGACTTTCCCTGCTTCGAGGTGGTCAAAGCGGGAGTGGGTGTGTACGATGGGTAGCCTCAGTAGGCTAGACCTTTCCGTGGAAAGAACGGCTTCTTAGTTTGCTGTTTCTTCCGAGGGAGGGAGGAGGTCTTGCGCGAGAGGTGGGTTTGGGTGACGAACTCCATTTCTATCTCGGCGGCCTTATCCTCCATCGGTTTACCGAAGAGCTGTTCACCAAGGCAGGGTATGTCTAGGAGCTTTTCCTGGACCCACCGCTCCAAGTCCGAAGACTGGAACCATGCCTGGCGTCGGGCCCCAATGCCAGCGGCCTCCACTTGAGCCGAGAACTCAAATCCGTCGTAGGCGGCGTGGGAGAGGTATTTCGAGCACTCCGCGATGGACTTCAGAAGGGTCTGGAACCTACTGAGGGGTTCGCCCGCGAGGTCCACGGAGAAACCCGAGTTCCTTGGCTAGGTCTCATAAAAACATGTCCATGTACAACTGGTACGCCTGAACACGGCATGAGAGCATGAACCCTAATAGGCCTTGTGGATCTGAGGAGTGCAACTTCAGGCTCTCTTGTTTTCTCATAGCCAATTCCACCACCATGGAGGTGTGGGGGAGTTGGGCTTTCCTGAACCCAGGGCCACGCTGGACCCTGTATATCGCGTCGAGGCGCTTGCTCACAATGGGGACCGAAAGAGGGGTCTCCCATATACGGAGTACCAGCCTGGACAGAATGGGGGGGAACTGGAACAGTAAGATTCTAGAGGCGGGGACTCGTACTACAAAATGTCGAGCTCTTCAGCTCGAGGTTCCTCCTCAGTCTGGGTAGCCAGGTTTAGTGCCCATGCCATATTCCGAACAAACATCACGGAGGTGTCGTCTTCAGGTAGCAAATGCCTCTGAAAGGCGGGCGGGGATGTGTCCGACGCGAGATCCTGATGGGCATGGGTCTCTGGGGAGGTATTCCCGTCTGACTCCTAGTTTGAGAAATCTGAGGAGGAACCCGATTCGGGCTGATCACCTCATCCGGAAGACGAGGCCCACTTGGAGCCAGAGGTCCTGGAGGATCTCGCCCCCGAGGAACAGGAAGGCGAGCGAGACTGACGCCGAGGACCCTCAGGGGATTCCAGGGTGGATTTTGGTGTCCCTCTCGAAGGAACCTCAGTCTCTAGGCGTGGGCCAGCAAAGCTGGATATGAGCGCCTGCTGGGAAGCTATGAACGCAGAAACGCTACGTTCTAGCACCAGCATACGGGATTCCCAAGCGGGCGTGGGGCCCTGCGACGCTGACACTGGGGTCACCAGGTCGGGCGTCAAGGAAGAGAAGGGGTCATCACCAGGACAGCCCTTAGGAGACCTGGCGCCATCGCCAGGGGCCTCCGAGTCTGTATGGTGTACCTTACGAGGTCGCTCCTTCTTGGGAACGCCGAGGTGGTTTAAGCGACCGAGTGCAGGAGCACTTGCGCTTGTCGGGAGCCCCCGACAGCGACTTTGAGGCCGCCTTCTTACACCGCTCCACTTCAGGGGATCCCTGGTCAGAGTGCCGTCTTGAGCGCGGAGCAGAGGTTGGGGATCCCACCGGCAAAGAGATGACAGAGTGCGCCACCGGGGATTCCGAGGCAGTCTTATGGAAAATGTCCTCAGACCTCTGCTTATGACTGAGCAGGGCTTTGGAGGACATTTTCTTGCAAAGCGAACAGAGCTCTGGATCATGGTCGGCCCCGAGACATTGCAGACAGAAGTCATGGGTGTCCGTAAACGACATATTCTTGGAACATCTATTGCATTTTTTGAAGCCGGTGGCCATCAGGCAAAAAGGGCCCCCACGAGGTCGAAGACCCATGCGGCCAGTGGCTGGGAGAAAAAGGGGTTCAAAGCCCACTAACAGCAAATATGTTAGGAAAAATGTCCCCTATGCTCAAAAGGAATAGGAGCAGGGGAAGGAAGGGTAGAGGACCAGTGCAACCAGACAAAATAGTAGACCATAGGCCGAAAACGAAACACTTTTTCCGAGGGACGAGGACGTGCGTCCGAAGGTCTCCACGGAAAAAGGGAGATAGAGCAAGATGGCACCCTTGGGCGGGAAGAGGAGCACGCATGCGTGGCAGAAATCCCAAAGGCTTTCTTTGAAAACTGGGGAATTGCTCTGCGTGGGCTCCTTTGGTGCCGATGTCACTCATAAGTGAGGACTGACTTCCTGCTTGTTCCTGGAGAAAAATAAAATCACACATGAAAGACTACCTTTATTTCCTAAGATAATGAAAAACCAAAGTTAGAGGCAAAAACAAGTCAAAAACGCACTTATAGTGTGACAGACATAGTAACATAGTATATGACATCAGATAAGGACCAGTATGGTCCATCTAGTCTGCCCAGCAAGGCAGCAAGAGTAGGTGCACCTGCCGCTCCATGCAGTTCCCCCCTCTCCATGCCTTTGTTTAGGGGTGTACCCACTGCTCAGTGTAGGTCACCCCTATTTGTTCAGATATAAGAGATAGTTATGTTTATTTTGATTTTATCCTGTTGCTATAAAGGGATCCACTGTGTCTGTCCCATGCCATTTTGAATTCTGCCACTATATTTTCCCCCACCACTTCCATCCGGAGGGCATTCCAAGCATCCACCACCCTTTCAGTGAAAAAGTATTTCTTGACAGTGCCTTTCAGTTTACCCCCTTGCTGCTTCATGTTATGCCCTCTAGTTTTACAGCTTCCCCGTCTTTGGAAGAGGTTTGTTTGTCCATTAATACTCTTAAGTATTTAAAGGTCTGAATCATATCTCCCCTGTCCCTCCTCTCCTCCAGAGTGTATAATTTAGGTCTTCAAGTCTCTTCTCATAAGTCTTCTGACGCAGGCTCCAAATCATTTTGGTCGCCTTCCTCTGAACTGCTTCCAGCCTTTTTATATCCTTTGCAAAATATGGTCTCCAAAACTGAATACAATATTCCAAGTGAGGCCTCACCAGCGACTTGCACTATGGCATTAGTACCTCTTCCTTTCTGCTGGTAATTCCTCTCTATATGCAACCCAGCATCCTTCTGGCTTTTGCTACCGCCTTTTGTCACACTGTTACGCCACCTTGAAATAGTCAGAAACAATCACTCCAAGGTCCTTCTCCTGGTCCATGCACACCAACCTCTCGCCCACTATCGCATACAGTTCCCTTGGATTTCTGCTTCCCAAATGGAGTGGAGGAGTAGCCTAGTGGTTGGGGCAAGGTACTTCAGGCCGGAAGGTCGGGGGTTCAAATCCCACTAGAGGACAGCAACCTTGGGCCGGAAGGACTGGGGTTTCTAGTCCCACAGGTGCTCCTTGTGGTCTTGGGCAAGCCACTTAACCCTCCATAGCCCATGTTCCCTGTAAAATAGTTATCTCCAAGTTATAATACCCTGTTCAATGTAATTTCAGTTTGTTCAATGCAGAATAGCGCGGTATATAAGAGAATGTAAATAAATAAATAAAATGCATGACATTGCATTTCTTCACATTAAATCTTAAATGCCAAGCATTAGATCATTCTTCCAGCTTTTGTAGATCTTTCCTCATGTTATCCACTCCCTCAGGGGAGTCCACTCTGTTACAAATTTTCGTGACATCTGCAAAAAGACACACTTTCCCATTCAGTCCTTCAGCAATATCACTCACAAATATATCGAACAGTACCAGTCCCAGGACCAAACACATCGCTAATCACCTCCCTTTCATCCAAGTGAGTTACGTTTACCACCACCTTTTGTCGTCTGTCAGTCAACCAATTTCTGATTCAGTTCACAACCTTGGGACTGTAGTGAAAATGAGTTAAAGTTGACTACTGATTATGCATCAGCAGCGAGTTAGGGGTTAATTAAACCTCAGTTTTATGGGAGAAAGATTCCTGTACAATTTGGTGAAAAACATCTTCTTGCATAACTACATTATGTGAAACTTTTGAGAGGGAATCAAGATACAAGGATGCAGATAAGGAAAAGCTTCTTCCCATAGCAACTGTGTTTTTTCTCATAAAGTGAATGTCATCTATCAGAGTTCTGAGCTTCTGAACCATGGGATAGTAGATGCCCCTCCCTTGAGCATTCTCAGGCATCTGGCCAGCATCTTGATTAGGTTTAATAGACAGCTGATCCTATTCTGTGTGTATGTCACATGATGGAAAATTACTAGTTGCTCTTGCAACAGGATAAAATGGGTGCCTTTTTCAGCCATGGGAGGAGAAAAAGGGGTCTCATCTATGGAGTGAACATGTGCACTGCCTAGAAGTCTCCCAACTGAGAAGTCTCTCTCTCGCCTTGCTGAAAAAGGCACTCATTTAGTCAAAGTGTGGCATGAGATGAAGTTCATGGCTCTGTTGGTGATGTATCATTTTCCTGTATCTTGCTGTTTGTAGATAAGCAAATCACCTGCTTTCAAGTTATTTTTTCTAATTATAGGTGAATAAGTGAATTACTTGCTTTCAAGTTACCTTTTCTTTATTTTATAAATAAACTGCTTATCTTTATTCCAAAGTGTGTTAGCCTTTATTTTCGCAGCCCGTTCAAGTAGCAAAACAGGGACCCATATCCAAGCTGTTGAGTTTATTGATAAGCCTCCTATGAGGAATAGTATCGAAAGCTTTGCTGAAATCTAGGTAGATCACATCCATCGCATGCCCTAGATCTAGTTCTCTGGTCACGCAGTCAAAGAACTCAATCAGATTTGTTTTGCAAGATTGTCCTTTGGTAAAGCCATGTTGCCTTGGATCATGCAACTTGTTGGTTGCAAGGAACTCCATTATTCGCTCTCTTTCAGGAGCGCCTCCATTACTTCTTCCCTATTACCACTTTTGTGAAGAGGTACCACATCAGCCCTTCTCCAGTCCTGTGGAACCTCTCCTATCTCCAAGGATCTATTAAAAGCATCCCTTAACGATCCTGCAAGAACCTCACTGAGCTCTTTCAGTATCCTGGGATGCATCCCATCTGGTCATATAGCCTTGTCCACTTTCAGCTTTGCAAGCTGTTCTAACACATCATCTTTTGTGAATGGTGTGGTATCTACTCCATTCCCATTTGTATATCTGTCCATCATAGGTGATCCTTCTCCAGGATTTTCTCTAATAAAAACAGAGCAGAAGTATTTGTTTAGCATTTTTGCTTTTTCAATGTCATTTTCCACGAATCCGTTCCCAGCACTTCTGAGTCCTGCAATTCCACCTCTAATTTTCCTCCTCTTCCGAATATACCTGAAAAACGTTTTGTCTCCACACTTCACATCTTTAGCCATCTTTTCTTCTGCCTTTGATTTTGCTATCTTTATTTCTCTTTTTGTCTCTTATAGTTTGATCTTGTATTCTTTTCTGTGTTCTCTGTTTGCAAGCTTCTTTTTGCCAACTCCTCCTTCAGGTACTTGGCCATTTTACTGAAGTCAATATTTTTGAAGTCTTGTGATTGGATTCTACCTTGGCTTTTATCTCAAACCACACTGTGTGATGATCGCTGCTGCTCACCTCGATATTTGACACGCTATCTCTGTTGGTGAGCACTAAATCCAGCACGGAGCTCTCCCTGGTCAGTTCCATACCCATTTGTTTAAGTAATGCATCTTGGAAGGCATCCACAATTTTTTTTTTTTAAACTTTTTTCCAGATTTTCAGAAGGAACCCTCCAATCCACATCGGGTAGTTTAAAGTTACCCAATATGATCACTTCCCCCTTCATGGCTATCTCTGCAATATCAACAATCAATTCGCTATCCATTTCTTCGGTTTGAGATGGAGGCCTGTAGATAGACCACACCAGTATGGATGACAGTGCCATCTTCTCTTTCCAACACAATACAGAGCACTTCTTTTCCCCACATTCCCTGCATGACAGCAGCTTTAATACTGCTTTTGACATATAGGGCTGCTCCTCCTCCTTTTCTACCCTATCTCTTCTAAATAGATTATAGCCAGCTATGGCTATATCCCATTCATGTGACTCATTAAACCATGTTTCTCTAACGGCCACAACATTCAAGTCCATTTCCACCATTAGGGCTTCCAGATCAAGAACTTTGTTGGCTAGGTTTCGAGCATTTGTGCTCATTGCTTTCCAGCATTTGACGACTAGTTTGTCTGCGTTTTGCATGGATTTTGTTCTACATGCCCCTTCCCGCTTGCCATTAATGTGTGGTTCAAAAGTGTGTCTGTTTCCAATGTTGTTTTGCTTTTGCTAGGAGCGACGTACTGAACTTGTCCTTCATCCATCACCCCCTTTCCTAGTTTAAATACCTGTCCACATACTGCCTGAATTTTCCACTTAGGATCCTTTTCCCTGCGATGGAGAAATGTAGAGGCCATCAGCACAATATAGACTCTTGTTGATCCATCTGTTTCCCCAATCGCCTATATATTTAAATCCTTCTCGTTTGCACGAGGTTTGGAGTCATTAAAGTTGTTTATGTGATGCAGACTTTCTGCCCCCTTACCATGAACAGGCAGAACTTCTGAGAATGCTATAGGTGTTAGCAATGGGCTTGAGTTTCTCTTCAAGAGTCTGGAAGTCTCTTTGAACTGCAGAGGCACTGTTTCTAGCCGGGTCATTTGTGACAAAATAGCGCATTTCCCCCTGTTCAATGCTTTGTGGGGGAGGGGCAGAGATTTTGAAGAGTGATGAAGTAGTATGTCTATTTTCAAATAGCGTGCATGTGTATGTGCTCTGCAGGCAAAGTTGCTGGTTCTATTTGTCCGCACTGTGGTGCAGAGGTAGGGTGCCTCTGTGTGTGCATGAATGCTGCAGTGTGGGCAAGGAAGGTGCACCCTTTGTTATATAAAGCATTGTGCATTTGTCCACATGTATTCATCTCTTCACCATCTAACCCCTTTGACATTCTTCCCTTCCCCTCTCCTCCCCAAAGCTGCTGTCCCTCTCCTAATCTGTTCCTCTTTCCAGACTCTCTCCCTTTCTCCCTCCCCCTCCATTCTTTTCACAAGCCCACTGCCCCTTTAAATTTCTCCTGCCTTTTCTCTACATCATCCTACGCCTGCATCTAACATTTTTCCAGAATAAGTAGGCCAAGCTGTCTTCTTTCTTCCTCTGCCCATGGGAGATAGGATCTCCACAGCTTCTGTTTGCCTGTGGTCTTCCTCATCTTCCCACTTGAAATGGGATCCCCATGGGTAGACAGCAGCCATTTTTGCCTTTCTTGCTTGCCTTAATCCAAACCCATAGAGTTCTTTGCGCAAGCCTAAAGAACCCTATGCATATGGACAAAACAAAATCCCCCCCCCCAAACTGGAGCCTCAACAATAGGAGCTATTGCTTATGCAAAAGGTTCCTAACAAAGAGGAAAAGCTTAGTGTTTCTGTTTAGCAAAGTAGAAAATAAAAATGGAGAGACTAAGAGATGGATTCTAAAGTGACTGACTGGGTTAGAAATTGGTTGAGTGGGAGGCAACAAAGTGTACAGGTAAATGGAGCTCACTCTGAGGAGAAGGATGTTACCAGTGGTGTGCCGCAGGGATCTGTCCTTGGTTAGATTCCTTTTAACATCTCTTTAGTGATATTGCTGAAGGACTGTCAGGTAAGATTTGCCTCTTTGCAGATAACACCAAAATCTGCAATAGAGTAGACACCCAGGAAGGCTAGATAACATGAGGAGGGATCCAGCTAAGCTTGAAGAATGGTCAAAAATTTGGCAGCTGAGATTTAATGCTAAAAAATGTAGAGTCAAGCATTTCGGCTGCAAAAATCCAAGGGAGCGGTAAATGTAAAGGGTGAAGTACTTCTGTCCATGAAAGAAGAGCGGGACCTGGGCGTCATTATTTCGGATGATCTTAAAGTGGCTAAACTGGCAGAAAAGGTGACTGTGAAAGCCAGAAGGATGCTTGGGTGCATAGGGAGAGGAACGGCAGCAGAAAAAGAGGTGGTGATAATGCCTCTCTAAGTCTCTGGTGCAAAAGAGGACTATAGTAGTTGATATGTAAGGACAGACTTGATAGAAACATGACAGCAGAAAAACACCGTGTGGCCTATGTTTCTAAGGAGACTGCTGCCTGTGGGAAGAGTCAGATGCTCAGAACTTTATTTTTTGTTCTATGCTCTAGGACAGCTGTTCTGCCCCAATGCCTAATGGATGACATTTGACAAATTATGCCAAAATAAGGAGTCCTGAGCTAGGGAATCGCTCACTTGTGTGCCTCACTCAATCTTGCTTGTCAACAGAAATATTATTGCCATCACACAAATGTCCTCACTTAAAACAGCAAAAAAAGTTCTGTTTCAAATACAGTACCAAATTTCCAACTTCATAACCTTTGACACCAAGATAATTTAAACAGTTTTAAGAAGCACAGATAAAGTGTAGTTACTCACCTGTAACAGGTGATCTCGGGGAACAGCAGGAATTGAGTCTTCACATATGGGTGACGTCAGCACCGATAGAACCCGCGCGGGAACACTCCCCAGCATCCTATAGGAAAGCCTTTGGGAGCATCCCACTGCGCCTGCATAGCTGCCTTCCTGCCTTTCCAACTCTCCCTCCTCAGTTGGGTTTGTAGCTGAGATAAAAGGAGAGAGAGAGAGAGAAATACAACTTCTAGGGGAGGAGGGTGGGTTTGAAGACTGAATTCCTGATGTTCCTGGAGATCACCTGTTACAGGTGAGTAACTACGCTATCTCAAGGAACCAGGCAATCCGACGTGCACCGATACAAATAGCAGAAGTTCTGCTAATACACTCAAAGCAGTCAAAAGTTGCCGTTCATAAATTTGGAAACATTCTGGATATGCTTTACGAGTGTCAGGTAATCAGCCCTCTGTCATCAGGGAGAACAGGTGCCATTAGTTCTAAATCCTTAGCAACCTCTCTAAGGAACATACCCATGCAGAGTATGTAAGAACTAATTCTGGCCGATAACATGGAGGCCTGAAAACATTGACGATCAAAGGCATTGAGAGTTCTCGCCTCCCAGCCCGGAGGATTAGATGAATGTGTCTTGGCACTTTTGATTAGACACACTGCCGATTCCACCACCACGGAGTGGTGTGGTAACTGCGTCTTCTGGAAACCAGGACACTGCGCTACCCGGTACATGGTATCGAGCCTCCGAGAATGTGGAGAGATAGTTAAGGGTGTCTCCCACATTCTAAGCATGAGGTCATGCAGTATCCAGTGAATAGGGAGGGTAGCAGCCTCCCTTTGGGGGCTGCTGGATACTGAAGAATTTCAAGCTCTTCAAGCTCTCGGTTCCTTCTGCGAGGTCACCCTAATGTAAAGGCCTCAAGTCACGTCCCATATAAAAAGTCTTGAAAAGACATGTCCTCCGGAGGAGACATATGGCGTTGCGGGGAAGGAGGAGGACTCGAAGTACAAGTGAGCCGGGTGAGCACACCTATGGTATTGATCAAAATCGGAATCGGAATGCCTCGGTTCTGGACCCTCTATGCCAGACACTGATTCTAGGGTCGACATGGGTGGTAGTGTGGAAAGCAGCACAAAGGTCGATGCAGACACATTCGGTACCAGTGTTAGTAAAGATGGCTGTGGAACCGATTGCAGAGGCTTTAGCAGTACCGAAGTTGCTACAAGGCTGTTAAACTCCACTCAATGGCCAGGATATGTTGATCCATGGAGTCAGCCGATGCCTGGGTATCGGTACCTGAACAGCGGGCCATGACCCCTGAGCATGGCACCAAGAGCTCTCTGGAGGTGGAGGCCTCGGGAGCATCCTGGGACCCCGTTAACGCTTTGGAGGCAAGGACCTCCCGCCGGGGTTGTTTGGCCAGTGTATTCCCTTCCAGGGGAACGCCTAAGGCATCTCGATGCTTAGAAGGAGATCTACCCTTGGAAGACCAACCAGCCTTCGAGGAAGACTTGGGTTTCAATACCTGAGATCCATGGGAAGAAGATGAAGCTCTCGACCACAATGATGCAACCGATATTGCATCGGAGGCAAAGAGGGTGCCGAGTTTCGCAGCTCTATTCTGCAGGCCCCTCTGTCATCTTCCTGCAGAGAAGGCATTCCAACGGCTAATGGTCTAGTCTCAAATATTTGAGACACCAGTCATGGGTGTCTGTAGCAGAAATGGTACTGCTACAATTGGAAGACTTTTTGAAACCACTAGCTGGTTTATCCATCTTAAAAGGAAAAAGAGGGCCTAAGCCCAAAATGGCACCTAAGCACCTGGAGGGTAAGAATACCCTCAGGAAAAAAAAACACTGATTTGTATTTTGTTTTTTTTTTCTTTTTTTTTGTTTTTTTTAAAGAAATTAGAAAAAGAAAAACACCGACGATGCCGGTGCTAGCGTCGATGGGAAGGCAGACGTGACCACAAAAAGAAGTAAATTTTCTGCGGCGACAGGAATTGCTCCCTGTCGGCTCCGTGGAAAACGAAAAACTGAGGAGAGAGAGTTGGAAAGGTGGGAAGACAGCTATGCAGGCGCAGTGGGATGCTCCCAAAGGCTTTCCTATAGGACGCTGGGGAGCATTTCCACATGGGCTCCATCGGTGCCGACATCACCCATATGTGAAGACTTCATTCCTGCTTATTCCTGGAGATCAAGATTAGTTTGAGATTATCCTCTGATATATTTAACTTACTGTCTGCCGACAAACAATAGGACTATTGCCAAAGTGACTGATTTTTCAGATAAGTAGCCTAACCTCCAAAAAAACAAAGAAAATCATTTCAAGGACAAAAACATTAGCACTAGCAGTAATTACCTGCACTGTCGAACATGGGGATAAGTTAGAAGGGAAGAAAGGAGGGTCATGATACTATTAGTGGAAGCTGTGAGATCATCCAGTTGTAGGAGAGCATTCCATAATGTGCCAAGAATGAAGGGTACCTACAAAATACATAAAGAAAAAAGAAAGGTTAACATAAAATTCCATCAGTCTCTTTCTTCCTATAATGCTGAACATATTGAGCATGATTTAACACAGATTTCCTATGTGAGAAATCCAAAAAGGTAGCTATTTCAAGCCTATTTTATAAACGTAACTTAGGAACTTTTATAAAATAGGCACTAAGAACCATCCCCAGTAGCATGTAAATGCTGATACAACACATTTATACCAGCACCGAAGCTGCGGTAAATGTGCACATATACCCTTACAAAATATTCAAGTATACTGAAATATGCATGTATATCTCAACTAAGCCCTTGCTCCACCCAAAGTGCATCCCTGGAATACCTAGACATAGTGCACGAATGCATGTCTTCTTCTCGCTAAGCGTATTTATCTGCGTGTATAATGCTATACAATTTATAAAAGGCATTTTGCACATGCAGAATATGCTTTATATGCAGATAAACATGCAAATCAAGATTCATACCTATGCTTAAAGAAAAATATTTGAAGGCCTAATGGTTAGAGCAGTGAACTGAAAACCAGAGAAGCCAGGGTTCAAAATATGACTTCTCCTAGACAGTCTCCCTGTGACTCTAGGCAAGTCACCTCACCTTCCATTGTCTCAGGGACAACATAGGGACTGATGCAATAAACTGCACTATCCTTTGATGTGGCTGTTTACTCCCCATTTTCCTGCACTAATCTACTCCTGATACAGTACGATTTTCTTTTTTAGTTCGGAAAAATCAGAAGTCAAACCACCACGCTAAAGGGTGGCGTGGTGGGCATGCAATACACATGGCAAAATTCAAATTTAAAATTGCTCCTGATGTAAGAAATAGCTCTAAATTTTGGCGCAACTTAATCTATATGTAGTGCTCCATTTCAACTCCAGCTCAGGAATGAAGATTGTAGCACCAGAGGAAAGTGTCACCTGAGGTAAAATGCAACAAATCACCTCAGATGACTGTGGTTCAACCAAGATCCATCTTAAAAGGAAAAAGAGGTCCTAAGCCCAAAATGGCACCTAAGCACCTGGAGGGTAAGAATACCCTCAGGAAAAAAAAAACAGGGACCCCCTTGCAACCACCTTATGTGAGGAGACAGAAGCGATGCCCACTCATTTCTGCTGAAAAGTGGCAGCGCCCAATCTCTAGCAGTATATTGGAATGCACCCCTGGGGATTGGCCTGCCAAATAAGAGACATGCTCCCTACTTTGTTAAGCTAAACCCTAGCAGTGTGTCCCAACATACCACCAGGGGGATCAGATGCTGCCATTTTTCAAGACAACATTGCTAGATGCCTCTCCAGGATCAAGTATTAGTGGTCTATGGGGATGGAGGGGGAAAAGAGTATAAAACTTAAGATTGTAAGCCCTCCAGGGACAGGGAAATTCCTAGGTACTGAATGTAACTCGCCTTGAACTACCACTGGAAAGCCGTAAGTGCACTACTACTAAATAAATAAATAAATATTCATTGAGGATCTTTCTGGCTGGGATTCCTGGGTCAGTGGTGCCATAAGAACCAGATCTGGAGGGGAGGGAAGAGGAAGATTCTTTTTCCTCCTCCTGTCAGTGTATGAATACTGAACAGGGACTGACATACTGTCAGGAAAGAAGAAACCCAGCAGCATGTTATCAGGGTTGTGCGCTGTTTTCTGTCAGCACACATTTACCACGATGCAAGTAATTTTTTTCAGTTCTTGTTTACTAATGTGTATTTTACCATATTTTAGTCCCCAGTTTTGTGATGGTCTCCATCTTGATTAGATTGTAAGCTCTGATGAGCAGGGACTGTGAGGATAGCACAGTTACCTACCTGTAACAGGGGATCTCTGGGAACAGCAGGAATAAGTCTTCACATATGGGTACGTCGGTACCGACGGAGCCTGCGCGGGAACGCTCCCCAGCTTCCCAAAAAGGAAAGCTTTTGGGAGCATCCCACAGTGCCTGCGTGCTGCCTTCCCGCCTTTCCTAACCAACTCTCCTCAGTTCGAGTTTAAAGCTGAGACAATAGAGAGAGAGAGGAAAGGAAAGATAGAAAAGAGATACAACTCCTAGGGGAGGTGGGTGGGTTGTGAAGACTTATTCCTGCTGTTCCCAGAGATCACCTGTTACAGGTAAGTAACTGTGCTATCTCCAGGAACAAGCAGGAATGAGTCTTCACATATGGGGACTCCATAGCTGAGATGCCTGGGAGATCCCCAAGGATATGAGACCCTGAAAGGGGTCTGCGTCCTCCTATGGATCTCAGGCATCCATCCAGGGAAGGAGGGCAGGAGTTGTTTAAGAATGGAACAGGTGTCTGAGGACAGCCTGACCAAACAAGGCATCCCGGCGGGAATCCTTGTCTAAGCAGTAATGGGCTGTGAAGGTATGAACAGAGGCCCAGGTGGCTGCTCGACAGATCTGGTCGATGGACACAGAATTTAGATGAGCCATAGAGGTGGCCATGGCCCTCACATTATGAGCTGTGATATGGCTCTCCAGAGAAAGGTTCTTACTCTGGTAGGCGAAAGAAATACACTGAGCAATCCAATTGGACAGTGTTCTCTTAGAGACTGGAAGTCCCAAGTGAGAAGGATCAAAAGCAACAAAAAGCTGGGAAGACTTTCTATGTTGCTGTGTCCTATGTAAGTAAAAAGCAAGAGCTCTTTTACAATCCAGAGTATAAAGATTCCTCTCTGCACTGGATGCATGAGGAGCTGGAAAAAAGACAGGTAAATATACCTCTTGATTAAGATGAAAAGGTGAGACCACTTTAGGCATAAAGTGTGGATTCGTCCTAAGGACTACCTTGTCATGATGGAACCTTGTATAAGGTGGATTAGCCACTAAGGCCTGCAGTTCACTGATGCGGCGAGCAGAAGTGACTGCAATGAGGAAAATAACCTTCCAGGAAAGAAATTTCAAGGAGGTAGTGGCTAAGGGTTCAAAGGGTGGCTTCATAAGCTGACCAAGAACCAAATTTAAGTCCCATGCCACCGGAGGAGGCCTAATGGGAGGTTTAGTTAAAGTTAGGCCTCTCATGAATCTTGAAATAAGAGGATGAGAGGAGATAGGTTGTCCATTGATGGGCTTAAGGGATGCTACAATAGCACTCAAATGGACTCTTACTGAATTTGTCTTAAGTCCTGCATTGGAGAGATGCAGGAGATAGTCTAACAAAGAAGTTAAAGGTAGTGCCAGAGGGTCAAGACCCTTTTCCAGCACACCAAATGGAAAATAATTTCCACTTAAAAGCATACGAACGCCTGGTGGAAGGTTTCCTGGAAGCATGGAGGATATCCTTCACCTGCTGAGAAAGATTCAAGTCTTGGAAGGTCTAGGCCTTCAGTAACCAAACTCTGAGGTGAAGGGACTTGGGGTTTGGGTGCCACAAAGTCCCTTCCTCCTGAGACAGAAGGTCTGGAGCAGCTCCCAAGTCCAGAGAGGGGGCTTGGGAAAGATGCAGAAGCAGAGGGCACAACACTTGGCGTGGCCAGCGTGGAGCTATGAGCATCATAGATCCATGATCCCTCTGGAGTTTGAACAGAGTCTTGGGAATCAAGGGAATGGGTGGAAAGGCATACAGGAAGCCCTGACCCCAATGAAGGAGGAAGGCATCCTTGGCCTGAACTCCCTGACACGGAATTCTGGAACAGAACCAGGGAAGTTTGGCATTCCACGGACGTGCAAAGAGGTGTATGTCCGGGGTTCCCCATTCTTGAAAGATTCTGAGTACCTGATCCATGTGCAGGGACCATTCGTGAGGAAGCAGAACTCGACGGAGTCTGTCTGCCCAAGAGTTTTGGATTCCTGGGAGATATACTGCCAGGAGATGGATTTGATGCTCTCTGGCGAAGGCCCACAATCTTAGAGCTTCGTTGCAAAGCGACAGAGAGCCAGTTCCTCCTTGCTTGTTTATATAAAACATAGCTACTTGATTGTCCGTATGGATGAGGACTGTCTTGTAGCTGAGGAGGGTATGGAAGACCTTGAGAGCTAGAGAAACTGCTCGAAGCTCCAAGTGGTTGATATGAAGAGAGGTCTCCTGAGGGGACCAAGTGCCTTGAGTGGAGAGGTCCTGTAGATGAGCTCCCCAACCTGTCTGGGAGGCATCTGTTGTAAGGGTTGCTTGGGGGAACAACTGTTGGAAGGGGGACCCCAGCAACAGATTTTGAGTGGACATCCACCATTGGAGAGACCAAAAGAGACGTTTGGAGGTTGCTATTTGGTCTGAGAGAGCTCCTGAAGCTTGAGTCCACTGGGTGGACAAAGTCCATTGAGCTGCTCTCATGTGTAGGCGAGCATAGGGTACCACATGTACTGTGGAAGCCATGTGGCCCAGCAGTTGTAGCATCTCCCTGGCAGTTAAGTGGCTCTTTGACTGAATCTGGGAGGCTAACTGCACTAGACGTTGGCAACGGGCCTGAGGAAGGTAGGCCCTTGCAGTGGTGGTATCCAACCAGGCCCCTATGAATTCCAGGGACTGAGTAGGGATGAGCTGGGACTTTGGGAGGTTTACCACCAGTCCCAGATACTGCAGAATGCGCCTTGTCCGGTCCAGGGAAATCTGGGCCTCTGACTGAGATGGAGCTCGGATGAGCCAGTCGTCCAGGTATGGGAAGACAAATATTCCCAGAGTGCGTAGAAATGCAGCAACAACTACTGCCATGCATTTGGTGAACACTCTTGGGGCAGAGGCCAGACCGAAAGGAAGCACTCTGTATTGGTAATGTTTTCCTTGGAAAAGAAAACGCAGGGATCTTCTGTGAGATGGATGGATGAGAACATGTGTGTACGCATCCTTGAGATCTAGAGAACAAAGCCAATCCTGACTTTGAAGGTATGGAAGGAGAGTGCCCAGAGAAAGCATCTTGAACTTCTCCTTGCATAGAAATTTGTTCACTTCTCTGAGATCTAGAATGGGTCTGTATCCCCCCTGTCTTCTTTGGAATGAGAAAATAGGGGGAGTAGAACCCTGACCCTTGTTAAGAAGAGGAACTTCTTCTATTGCCCCTTGGGCAAGAAGGGTAGTTATCTCCTGACCTAAAAGGTCGAGAAGAAATGTGGGAGAATTGAAGTGTCTCACCATGGTGTGGGGAGGAAGGTCTAAGAAATGAAGTTTGTAGCCCTCTCTTATGATGGAGAGGGTCCACTGCTCTGATGTGATTTGCTCCCATCTGGGAGCAAAATGAGCTAACCTTCCTGGAATGGTGAGAGGCTCTGGCTGTGTTAAAGCCAGAAAGACTAAGTTCTCTAGCATCAAGTCAAAACCCTGAGGGGGTTGGGACTGCTGGGTTACAGCAGCCCCTGTAGACTTAGGCCTGGCCTGCTTAGGTTGCTGACGCTTAGCGGTAAAGCGACCTGTAGAAGATTGTTGGCCAGAAATGGAAGGAAACCTGCCCTTTTTGAAAAAAGACTTTTTAAAAGTCTTTCTTGGCAGGAATGGAGGTAGACCTTGAAAGTCTATCCAGAGCAGAATTCTCTGCATCCATTTGAGTGGCTTTAATTTGCCACTCTCTGCCAAACAGATTTTCACCTGTACAGGGCAGATTTCCTAGGCCATCTTGAACCCAGGGCTCTAAATCAGAAGCCTGGAGCCAAGCAATTCTGCGAGCAGCTATGGCAATGCCTGAGGCTCTACTGGCACCTTCAAAGGAGTCAAAGGCTGCCCTGTTTGAAAACTTGGAGATGTCTTGAGTATGCTTAAGCCACATGCGGAATTCTTCCCTTTTATCTTCTGGAATAAAAGGGAGGAAAGTGTGCAGCTTTTCTGCCACTTCTTTCAGAAACATACCCATATAAAGGCTATATGAGTTGATTCTGGCAATAAGCATACTGGCCTGGAAGATTTTCCTACCAAAAGCATCCAAGGTCCTGCATTCTCTTCCTGGAGGAGCAGAAGTGTGTCTCTTTGTACTCTTTATCCTCTTCATAGCTGACTGCACCACAATGGAATGGTGAGGAAGCTGAGTTTTCTGGAACCCAGGACAAGGAGGGACATGATACATAGTGTCCAACCTGCGAGAATGAGGAGAGAGTGTGAGAGGAGTCTCCCATAAATCAATCATGTGTTCATGAAGAATCTCATGAATTGGTAAGGTGACTGCCTCTTTAGGAGCCTTAGAATATCCTAAAAAGCACAGTTACTTACCTGTAACAGGTGATCTCTGGGACAGCAGGAATTAGTCTTCACATATGGGTACGTCGGTACCGACGGAGCCTGCACGGGAATGCTGCCCAGCTTCCAATCAGAAAGCTTTTGGCAGCATCCCTCGCGCCTGCGCGCTGACTTCCCGCCTTCTCCAGAGCCTCTCTTCAGTTGAGTTTCAAAGCTGAGACAAAGGCGAGGAGAGAAAGGAAGAAGATAAAGAGATGCAACTCCCAGGGGAGGTGGGAGGGTTGTGAAGACTAATTCCTGCTGTTCCCAGAGATCACCTGTTACAGGTAAGTAACTGTGCTATCTCCAGGAACAAGCAGGAATGAGTCTTCACATATGGGGACTCCCTAGCTAGGGATGCCAGGGGGAGATCCCATAAAAATGCAGAGGCCTCGGCCAGGGATGCATTTTGTCTCCAGGAATTCCCGGCATCCTTCGTGGGATGGAGGGCAGGAGTTGACAATAAAGGAGCTGTGAGGAAAGAAACAGCATAGCCAAGGACTATAGGGGAGAAGTCCTTGGTATATATGATAAGTGACATTAAACACATTTAATGTACACTTAAAATATGCAGCTTACCTACTGAATCGTAGGAAGTCGAGAGCATGGAGTCTACTGGATAAGCAGTGGCGGAATCTTCAAAGTGACCTCACAGCAGTGAGGATGAAGGTCCAGACCTGGAGGTAGCAGACGATCCAGGTGTCAACTGGGTAGGATTAGACGTCAGGTCTTCAATGGAAAGCTTTATGGGAAAAAGCTGAAAACTCCTTTAGGCATAAAGTCATTAACAATGAAGGCTAAAGGAAGATTGACGGAGGTAGAGAACTAGCCCAGCCCTGGCGGGAAGAAGGGGAGTGGAAAAACCCCTATTCCCAAGGAGAACAGTTGTGTACTCAAGATAAAGATGTACACTATTTTTCCTAGCTGGCGAGAGATAGGAAAAAATATTGAAGCTTGATGCTTCAAGGACTTAAAGAAAAAATGGAAGATGTTAGCACCACAGTAGTTATTGGTGCCTAACAGTTCCTGCATCATAATATGGTATGCAAGTAGGGCGATAGACTGTCTAAACCCTCTAGAAGGTAAAACATTTAGTATAGACAGTAAGGGTTATAGTGTGTAAGACATATCAACCCTTGAGAAGCCCTCCGACAGACACATATATATATGTGGATGGAATAAAAAAAAATAAATATATATATATATATATGTATAGATATATACATATGTCCATATGTGTATATTAGGATATGGGTGGAGCAATGTATCAATATCTATATATATATATATATATATATATATATATATATATATATATATATATATATATTTATTTATTTTATTTATTTTTATTTACATTCTCTTATATACCGCACTATTCGGCATCAGCGCGGTTCACATAGAACAAAAAGTCTCAGTACAATAACATGCATGAGTTTACAGATAACAAGGGGAGGAACTTGGATAACAGGGGAAACTATTTACAGTCTATTTACAGATATAATACTACAGCATGGCTACAAGTTATTAGGAACAGGTGCTAATAATATGTTCAATAAACAAAGCGATTTGTCCTAATTCTGTTATTGAGATACCATGGAACTGAATAGCTGGGAGGAATCACTGAAGTCGATGGGTGTAAATGGCTCAATAAGATGTTTGTTAAAGAGGTGGAATTTGAGGGCTTTCCTGAATTGTGTTAAGCTGTCAATGGCCCGTATGTCAGGAGGTAGTGTATTCCAGCACCTAGGGGCACAGAGGGTAAAGGCTCTATTGGCTGTGGAAGAAGAGCAGCTTGTAAGGGCCTTTGGGAGTTTTAAGGAGTTGATGGCTGATGATCTTCTTGCTCTATTTGGTGAAGTGGTATGGATAAGGTCAGATAAGGAAGGAGCAGAGAGCTTATTGAGGGCTTTGAACGTGAGAAGTAGCGTTTTGAAGATAATTCTGGCCTGAACGGGTAGCCAATGTAATTGAATCAGCAAAGGAGTAACATGGTCAGTCCTGGCAGCCCCCTGGAGTATCCTTGCTGCGGCATTCATAGCCAGCTGTAATGGGTTTTAAAGTGGATTGAGGAAGACCTTGGAGAATGACATTGGTGTAATCGAAGTGTGGTATTATCAGTGCCTGGTATATAGTCCTGAAATCTTTTGGTTCTAGCATGGAGCGTAGGTGTCTCAGGGAACGGATCTTGTAATATATTGTTCTGACTGTGTTTCCTATGTGGGACTTCATATGATATACGGAAATATATATACATTGGTGGGGCATGGAATTGCACCACCAGGGTAATGAGATAGGTATGTAGACATATATGGAGATGCTACATACAAGATAGAGATTGAAGATACATATCTACCACCCAGCCCCATAGTTGTATATGTGGAATATAAAGAAAAGATTCTCTGCTCCACAAGAGGGTGAACCCACTTGGGATATGTGTAGAGAATCTATTTCCGTGGATTGATATCATACCAACAGCCCAGGCCAGAGGGTTTGGAGAACCCTCATAGGCATGGGAAGGAATTAAGCTTTTCTCTACTGATAGCTTCAGAGATAAGGTCAATGCTCTAAAATAAGGCCCTCATAGTAGAAAGCTTCTCTGAGAGTGCAGAGAGCATTGTGCAGGAGAAAGAGGAGATAAATTGACTGAAGTCAGTGGTATTGCCATATCCTAAGAGAGGAGATGGAGGAAGATTGTGAAAAAGCCAAAAAGTAGGAGTATCCAAGATAGCTGAGGAGCAGCCTGGAATCACTACTGAGGCTAGATAAACCTTGGAACAAGGGACTGGAACTAGAAAGTACCAGTAACACAATCATTGTAACTCCTGCAGGCACAGCTGGTGATAGAAACCAGCAGAGAGATTGTACTGTGCCCATTTAAAAATAAGAGACAAGGAAGGAGAGGAGGCATCTCCTGTCTCTTTCTGAGGAATAAGCGTGCTAAGAAGCTTCTCAGTATGGTACCCCTCAACCAGGAAGAAGTCCTGTAGAGAGGGTAGGCAAGTAAGTGGAGGGTGACGTACCCTCAGGTTAAGTGCAACTTGAAGGAAAAAAAAAATGTTCAAAGTGGGACAGAACTATCAGGGGATAGTAGTAACTGCTCCTCTAGAGAGTAAAGGAGGAGAAGTGCGTAGTCCCTGAACCAGAATGTTCCGACATCTTAGTACACTGAGAAAGAAAAGCACAGTGAAGCAACTTCTAATAGGTAGAAGTGAACTGCAGACTATAATTCTCAGCCCCTATGGTTGTTGGGAATGCTGAGAGTGGCCAGAGCTGGAGGACTTCAGACTAGGCTGAGGTGTCCCTTGCTTAGGTACCTCTGAATGATGGGCAGGAGAGGAATGAAACTTTCTTTTCTTAGGGAAAGAAGGTTTGGTAGGACATTTCCTACCCCTCGAAGAATGGGATGGCTTAGAATGGTCTGTAGTGGAAGGAGAGTCAGTGGAGCATTGAGCAACCTGACGTAAAGCCTCCTTACCAAAAAGACCGTCTCCTGTACAAGGAGAATGAGCCAGTATAGTTTGTGCCCGTCTATTCAAGTCTGAAGCTTCGAGCCAGGCTCTGCGAAGTGCTGCAATGGCAATAGCAGAGGATCTGCTAACAGACTCAAAAGAGTCTATAGAAGCATGAGACAGAAACCAGGATATATTCCGGCTATGATTGATGAGCAAGGAATAATCAGTAGCCTTCGGCTCTGGCAAAAAAAGGGGTCAAGAGAGACAATTTCTCTGTGACCTCCTGGAGTGTTAGACTCATGTGGAAAATATATGAAAGAATTCTGGAGGCCAGCATAGATGTTTGGAAGGCTTGACGACCAAAAGCATCGAGTGTTCTTGAAGAACGACCTGGCGGATAAGAAGAATGCTTCTTCTTGCTCTTAGCCTTCCTCAGTGCTGATTCTACTACCAGGGAACAATGAGGAAGTTGCGGCTTCTGAAATCCTGGAGAGGGAGGCACTCGGTACCGAACCCCAGTAGCTGTGGAAGCTAGAGGAAGCCGTAAGGGTGATTTCCAAACCCTCAGAAGGAGATCCTGCATAGCAGAATGTAAAGGAAGCATGATATTTTCCATTTGTGCCGGTGGGCTATGAGTATCAGCATAACCAGGGATAGAGATATTAAGAAAGGTTGCCATGTCTCAGAGAAAAGTCTGAAAAGACTGATCCCCTATGGGAACCAGCCCTGGTAAGGCCAAAGAAAGAGGCTGAGCACCAGAGGACGTACCATGGTGTGAAGCAAGAGACGTAGTAGATGGACCGGGATACTGGCGTGTTAACTCAGAGGCAGTAGGTACTGGATCAGCAATGCCAGGTATCGGTTCCAACGGAGGCATCGACATCGATGGTGATACAGGACCAGCGGTCAAAGTTGTCATCGGGGACTGCTGCAGTGGTACCGAGATCATGAGTTTAGAGTTATGGCTAGGATCTGCGGAACTGCTTATCTGGAAGCGAGCGGAGTCGGTTCCAGGACGCGTCGGTACCCAGTCCTCGAGACTAGAAATCGATTCAAGACTCGGCATCGATGGAAGCGAGTCTATCGATGCATGCCTCGAGGGTACCGACGTCGGTGGCAGTATCGGCGATACCGATACCGATAAAGCAGTCTGGGTTACATCGATCGGTCCCGAAGGTACCGAGGATACCCGATGATACCCACCTGCGAGAAACAGGTTACTGCATCCCGATGTCGTAGCCAGGGCATCGGAACCGTTCGACGGCGTCGGTACCGTCTCCGAGCATGGCTGGGATATAGAAATGTCCATGCGTAGCGTATCGATCGGCCCCGAAGGTACCGAGGACGCTTGAGGACGATCCCTGGTGGCGAGTGGAACACTCGACACCGGTGCCGATGCCGGGGTATCAGTACCGCTCGAAGCGGATACCACCACCGGACACGGTGGGGATCGAGGGAAGTCAATCTGAAGCGTATTGATCGGCCCTGAAGGTACCGAGGACGCCAGATGACGATCCCTGGGGAAGAGTGGAACACTCGACACCGGTGCCGATGCCGGGGGATCGGTACCGCTCGAAGCGGATACCACCCCCGAGCATGGCTCAGGTATGTTCTGTGAGGGGTGAGCCCCAGGAACAACCTGAAACCCCTTTAATGCTTTGGAGCCCATAGACTCCCACAGGGGTAATGCCAATGGATTCTTGAGGGTAAGGCCGGAGCCGTCACCATGCTGGGCATGGGACATACCACTCAAGCATTGACTAGTCTTAACAGACTGTTTGTGGGTTACCTGATCCTGTGAAATGGAGAAACCGGGTACCCTCACTGCCGAGGAAAAAACGGCATCGAGGGAAACTTTAAAAACTGAAGGTTTCCTCACAAAAATATCTTCTGACATGTCAGGGGAAAAAGGGTCAGGACCCACACAGTTGAGACACCAGTTATTGGAGTGTAAAAGGAAACAAGTGTTTCCACATCGAATGCACTTCTTAGGAAAAGGCGGCTCCATGAGGCCTGGTAGGCCTAACAAGTTAAGGCAGAAAAAACTGAAGAAAAAGTTTCTCAGAATTTAGGCAAAAATCCACCGGCGGTACCGGTGGCGGTGGGAAATACAGCCGCGACCACAAGAAAACAAAAAACTAAAGAAATTAAGTAAGTAAAAAGAAAAGTTTCTGCGGTGACAGGAAGGACGTCCTGCCGGCTCCGCAGAAAAACGAAAACTGAAGAGAGGCTCTGGAGAAGACGGGAAGTCAGCGCGCAGGCGCGAGGGATGCTGCCAAAAGCTTTCTGATTGGAAGCTGGGCAGCATTCCCGTGCAGGCTCCGTCGGTACCGACGTACCCATATGTGAAGACTAATTCCTGCTGTCCCAGAGATCACCTGTTACAGCTGGAGGGAAACCCGTGTATCGAGGGAACCTCGATACTGAGAACTTCTTCTCCCCAAACTGTTGTCAGGACTCAAGCAGGTTAGACACCGACTTCGAGGGTCTAAAAACAAAGTTGTACCGCCACAGTTTGAACATTTCTCGGAGAAAGTGGCTGGCGGTTCCATGAAGGAAAAAGAAGAGGCCTAAAAGGCCTAAGACACTATGAAGAAAAAATATTTCCCTGAAGGAGCTTTTACAAAAAGAGAAAGAAAAGAAAACACCGGCGGTATCGGTGGCGTCGGGAGACAGCCGCGACCACAAGAAAACTAAGAAATAAAAACAAGAATTTTCTGCGGTGACAGGACGACGTCCTGCCGGCTCCGCGGAAAACGAAAACTGAGGAGAGGCAGTTGGGAAAGGCGGGAAGGCAGCACGCAGGCATGGGGGGATGCTTCCAAAAGCTCTTTGATTGGACGCTGGGAAGCGTTCCCGCGCAGACTCCGTCGGTACAGACGTACCCATATGTGAAAACTCATTCCTGCTTGTTCCTGGAGATAGAATCACTACCTCTGTCTTCACAAGTGCTAAGCCAACAAGCGAAGATGAGCATTTTAGAGCAAAGGTGGACAAAAATACCATATTTTGAATAAATATAAACAGCAACAAGGTAATTACCTATCTAGGGAAAGGACTCTATTAATGAGCTGCCAATTTTAATAAACTTGTTAGCCCAATTCCCACGCAGATTAATCGAAGGAGCACTAAATGGCTTATTGGAAAACTGAGCAGTCACTGTGTAACATCCAGTCAATGATGATGTTAAAATACAGAACTAAATTGACTGGACATTTTCTAAATGTTTTTGACTCCCTTTGCCTCTTTTTGGAGGGTTTTCAGGACAGAAATGAAAAAACAAAACCCTAAATTACGTCATTTCTGTAACGCTAATTACTGCAGGTTGCCTTGGGGTTCCTTTGGAAGGGGACATTCTCTTAACCATGATTACTCCCATAAAGTTAAACGACTGGAGCAGTAATCTGGGATAGGAAGAGATGTGGGAAGGGAGGTAGGGGAGGGTATGATTTTTGGCCTTAAATAGTGTTTGAAAAAGGGGAAGATTTCAAATTGTGGAATTTTTCAAATTACTTATACAGCCTGATGGCTTGAGTGGGAATTTAAGAAGAATGGGATGGAAGTTATGTACATACTACTGTTAGATGTGATTAAAATGACAGCGACTTGGGGCTGATTTGGTCTGATGAGGTATGATGGAAAGAAGGACAGCAGGTCATGGGGTGGAGAGGGGTAACAAAGAAGGAAGGAGAACTGCAAGGGAAGAGGGATGTAGGTGTGGAGATTAATATGTTTGAATGTGTGGTAAAAAAAGGGAATTTGGGAAAGTGGGTGGGTGGGTGGGGGAGGGAGGTACTATTACTACTACTGATCATTTGTTGAGCACTACAAGACAGACAGGATGAGACCAAACACATGGATGCAATGTCAAATAGATTGGGGAAAATTTGAACATGAGGAAGCTATAACAAAGGCAGCAATGGGTGTAGATGTGAGGGTCTGGCTGGGGCATCCTCACAGACATATGGAAAATTATATGACTATGTGAAATATGTGTTCTGGAAAATGAGTGAGATTAAAATTGCAACCTGGGGTGTGCATGGGATAAATTCCCTGATTACGAGAGCAAACGTGTTAAAACTGAAAAGTTTGGTAACAAAAGTATTTCGTTTTGCAAGAAACCTACTGTACTTAACAGAATAGTAACATAGAAAGCCTCAAAGGAAATGGGTAAGAGAAACATTTTCATCATCTTATAATAACAGGCCACAGGGAGTGGTGATTCTCATTCACAAATATCTTCCTTTTGAAGTGCATAGAACAGTAACAAATAAGGAAGGTTGATACGTAATAGTATTAGGAGAACAGTCAGGCAGGAACGCCTCTTGTATAATGCATATAGCCCACATGCATAAAATCACAAATCACCAGTTCTTAACCTCTTTGATTCATAAAACATAGGGTAAGCATAGTTACTCACCTGTAACAGGTGATCTCCGGGAACAGCAGGAATTTAGTCTTCACATATGGATATCATCGGTACAGACGGAACCTGCACGGGAACTCTCCCCAGCGTCCAATAGGAACGCTTTTGGGAGCATCCCTCAGCACATGCGCGCAGCCTTCCCGCCTTTCCAACTGTCCCTCTTCAGTTAAGTTAGTAGCTGAGTGAAAGGATAGAAGGAGAGAGGAAAGAGGAAAGAGACAAAGAGATAGAGAGACAACTCCTAGGGGAGGTGGGTGGGTTGCGAAGACTAAATTCCTGCTGTTCCCGGAGATGACCTGTTACAGGTGAGTAACTACGCTATCTCCAGGAACAAGCAGGAATGTAGTCTTCACATATGGGGACTCACTAGCTGCAGATGCCGGGAGAAGGCCCCAGATGTTGTGTGCCCTTGTGAAAGGGCTCCACTTCCCCCCATGGATCTCTGGCATCCAACCAGGGATGGTGGGTAGGAGCTGATTAGGTATGGAACAGGTGTTGAAGAACAGCCTGACCAAAGAATGGCATCCCGGCGGTAGTCCTTGTCTAAGCAGTAATGGGCTGTGAAGGTATGAACCGAAGCCCAAGTGGCTGCTCAACAGATGTCATCGATAGACACAGAGTGAGGATGAGCCATAGAGGCTGCCATGGCCCTCACACTGTGAGCTGTGACATGGCCTTCAAGAGGAGGGTTTTTACTCTCATAGGCAAAAGATATACACTGTGCAATCCAGCTGGATAGTGTTCTCTTGGAGACTGGAAGTTCCAAACGACTAGGATCAAAAGCAACAAAGACTTGAGAGGACTTTCTATGTGGCTTGTCAAACCTTCACCCACTCCCCAACCTTGTGAGCTAAGGAGGGATAGGCCTTGTGTAGTTGTGGGGGCCAAATGAATATGCGGTGACAAGAAAATTTATTTGTCTTCAAGGATTTTTATTTCCCCGCTCCGTGAGAGAGACAGGAACAGAAAAGATCAGTAGATCAGGAATCATGCAAACAGAGGCTTACAATATTGTGCTTCAACAAAACTTCTCATATGGAAAAACACATTGCTTCATGTGTTTTCTCCGTGCAATATATACAGGTGCTCAGGTAAGAAGTGTATTTGCTCTCTTTAGCAATTATATCACAGTCCAGCATACATTCAATGTTAGGATATGCTTTCCTTTCAATTGCACTAAATAATACTTCTTGTCAGGTACTCTTTTAGCAATTCTGGATTAGCATAACCAGAATAAAAGTCAGGTATAATCATTCAAGCTTTTGTCTCGTCGGTTCTCTCTATTAATCCTACAGAGCAATCCATCGGTTGATTGATGTCAATCATGGGAACTTGGGCTTGGGGAATACTCTTGCCTTCAGGATTATTCACTGCTTGAAGAATAGCTTGTTGTGAAATGACTCTTTCATTCAAGAGTTGTCTAAGGTCACTTAAGAGTTGTTCTGCTTGTTTCCTAGCAGGACTCAACGGTAAAGCTTCTCCTTGTTTAAACAGCTGATTATCTGCATCTGGTGAGCAAACACTGCTTTCCCTATTCAGACAGTCTATGCCCGAGGTAGAGATTCCCTTCCCCCACTTCTCTCTGTTAATGAATGGTGGAATCTCACGTTCGTTTGCAGCAGCTCTATTTCTAAGGAAGGCTTCAAAAGTAAGACTTTCTACATCAGGATAACCTGGTCTCTTTGTAAACAGCTGGGCTGTATTTCTTTCCTCCGCTTGTTTGTTAAGAACAGGTATTACTGGCTGAGTAAAACTTGGCTTGCATGGAGTTTCCAGGGTAAAACAAACTTCCTTTATATCCCCTGAAACTATCCTCTCCACTATAAACAGGAGTCTCTCTTCCTGGCATATAACACTTATCAGAAGGATTAAAAATAGCAGGTACCTTCAAATGAGACTGCTCAGGAACTGTCTTGCCAGCATGCTTTTCTTTCCAGGGATAAAAACTGCTTTACAACAACGTGTGCTTTTCTCCTCGTGTTGGATTAGTTTCCCTTCTGTTGCAGCTGGGCACAGCTTCTGTAGCCAGGTCAAAGGGTTCTGCAGTCTGTGGAACTTCCTGCCTTCCCAATACCTCTTGCTTTCTCTCCTGTGGATTTAAAGCAAACTCTCTCCTCAATCCACTAGCAGTGCTTACTCCTTCATTCCTTCGTGACAGCCTCTGGCTTGGTCCTGTTCCTCCATTCGTTCTAGTCCTTCTGCTCCTCTCTTGAGTGTTCCCTCTCTCTGTTTAAGAAGGATCCCTTACTCTGGGATGCCCGCCTCCTCCTAGGGCGTGCCCAATCCATAGCTCCGCTTCTCTCCTCCTCTGAGGTGAGCTGATTGGCTGCCTGAAGGCTATGCTGAGAGTGGGAATTTCTTCTTTTCCCTGCAATACTGGACTCTACCAGGGGGTCAGTATCGGTCTCCATGGCCTCCGCGCCTGGCGCTGCGTCACAGGCTGTGTCCTTTGCAAGAAAAAGGCCAATGCTCTTTTACAGTCCAAAGTATGAAGATTCCTTTCTGCATTTGAGGCATGAGGCCTTGGAAAGAATACAGGAAGGTAAACCGCTTGGTTTAAATGAAAAGGCGACACCACCTTTGGCATAAAGTGTGGATGAGTCCTAAGGACTACCTTATCATGATGGAAACTTGTATAAGGAGGATCAGCCACCAACGCTTGAAATTCACTGATGCGATGTGCTGTGATTGCAATAAGAAAGATGACCTTCCAGGAAAGGAATTTCAAAGAGGTAGTGGCTAATGGTTCAAAGGGCGGTTTCATGAGCTGCCCAAGAACCAGATTTAAGTCCCATGCCACCGGTGGTGGCTTAATGGGAGGCTTAGTTAAAAGAAGGACTCTCATAAATTCCGCTATGAGAGAATGAGAGGAAATAGGTTGTCCATTTAGACGTTTGAAAGAAGTTGCAATAGCACTCAAATGAACTCTCACTGAATTGGTCTTAAGCCCTGCATTTGATAAATGAAGGAGATATTCCGGTAATGATTCCAGAGATATCGCAAGAGGGTTAAGACCCTTCTGCGAGCACCATATAGTAAACCTTTTCCACTTAAATGCATAAGAGTGTCTTGTGGAAGGCTTCCTGGAAGCATAAAGGGTATCCTTTACCTGCTGGGAAAGGTTAAGACCGTGAAGTTCTAGGCTTTCAGCAACCAGGCCCTGAGATGCAGAGACTGGGGATTGGGATGCCACAACATCCTGTCCTCTTGAGAAAGGAGATCTGGAGCAGATCCTAACTCCAGAGGCGGAGCTTGAGAGAGATGTAGGAGCCGAGGGTACCACATCTGCCTTGGCCAACGTGGAGCTATGAGAATCATACGGCCTCTGTCTCTCTGAAGCTTGAACAGGGTTTTGGGAATTGAGGGAATGGGTGGAAAGGCATACAGGAAGTCCTGACCCCAATGGAGGAGGAAAGTATCCATGGCCTGACAACCCTGAGCCGGAATTCTGGAACAGAACTGGGGAGGTTTGGCATTCAGCGGACTTCCAAAGAGGTCTATGTCCGGGGTTCCCCAAATTTGAAAAGTCTTGGTCACTGGTCTGCATGGAGAGACCATTCATGTGGAAGCAGAACTCAACTGAGTCTGTCTGCCCAAGAGTTTTGAATGCCTGGAAGATACACCGCAAAGAGATGAATCTGATGCTCTCTGGCGAGGGCCCATAGTGGCAAAGCTTCACTGCAGAGCGACAGAGAGCCTCTTCCACCCTGCTTGTTCACGTAGAACATGGCTACTTGATTGTCCGTTTGAACTAGGACTGTCTTGTAGCTGAGCTGGATGCGGAATACTCAAAGAGCAAGGAAGATTGCTATGAGCTCCAGGAGATTGATGTGGAGATAGGCCTCCTGTGGAGTCCAGGTACCCTGGGTAGAGAGGCCTGGCAGGTGGGCTCCCCAACCCACCTGTGAAGCATCTGTTGTTAGAGTGGCTTGGAGTGGGGGTTGCTGAAAAGGAGACCCCACCAAAAGGTTTTGGGGAGACTGCCATCATTGGAGGGACAAAATAAGGCAATCTGAGTTTGCTATTTTGTCTGACAGGCAACCTGACACCTGAGTCCACTGAGTGGATATAGTCCACTGGGCTGCCCTCATATGGAGGCGAGCATAAGGAACCACATACACGGTGGATGCCATGTGGCCTAGCAACTGTAACATTTCCCGAGCAGTGAGGTGAGGTTTTAGCACTGCTTGGGAAGCTAACTGCACAATGCGAAGGCAGCGGGGCTGTGGAAGGAAGGCCCTTGTCTGTCTGGTATCCAGCAGAGCTCCTATAAACTCTAAGGATTGAGTGGGAGCAAGGTTGGATTTTGGGAAGTTTATGACAAGTCCCAAATACTGAAGGATGCGCATTGTGCGAAAGAGAGCAACCCTGGCCTCTGGCTCTGAAGAGGCTCGAATGAGCCAGTCGTCTAAGTAAGGGAAGACGAAAATTCCTAGGGTGTAGGGAAATGCTGCCACCACAGCCATGCATTTTGTGAACACCCTTGGTGCCGAGGCCAGGCCAAAAGGAAGAACCCTGTATTGGTAGTGCTTCCCTTGAAACAGAAAGCGAAGGAACTTTCGGTGAGTTGGATGGATGAGAACATGAGCGTATGCATCCTTCAGATCTAGAGAACAAAGCCAATCCTGACTCTGAAGGTAGGGCAGCAGAGTTCCTAGAGAAATCATTTTGAACTTCTCTTTGAACAGGAATTTGTTCAATTCTCTGAGGTCTAAAATGGGTCTGTGTCCTCCTATTTTCTTTGGAATAAGGAAACAGGGGGAGTAAAACCCTGTACCCCATTGGGGAATGGGTACCTCTTCTATTGCCCCTTGAGCAAGGAGCACAGTGACCTCTTGACCTAACTGGTTGTTGAGAGAGGTCTGAGAATTGAACTGTCTTACCATTGTAGGAGGGGGCATGCTGAGGAAATGAAACTTGCACCCCTCTCTTACAATAAACAGAGTCCAATTTTCTGCTGTTATCTGACCCCAGCTGGGGGCAAAATGCCATAACTTTCCTGGGATGGTGGAGGGCTCTGGGCCGTTCAGGGCCAGGAAGACAAAGTTCTCTAGACAGGAGTCAAAGCCCCTGTGGAGGCTGAGTCTGCTGAGACGGTTGAGGCTTAGCTGCTTTTGTCTTTCTTTGCCTAGGTTGTTGCTGCTGTCCCTTTTGGGCAGACTGACCTAAACGATGCCCCTGCAGGGTATAGGAGGGATAAAGCGTAGTTACTCACCTGTAACAGGTCATCTCCGGGAACAGCAGGAATTAGATCCACACATATGGGTATCGTCGGTACCAACGGAGCCTGTGCGGAAACGCTCCCCAGCGTCCAATAGGAACGCTTTTGGGAGCATCCCTCAGCACACGCGCACTGCCTTCCCGCCTTTCCAACTGTCCCTCTTCAGTTAAGTTTGAAGCTGAGTGAAAGGATAGAGACAAAGAGAGAGAGAGACAACTCCTAGGGGAGGTGGATGGGTTGTGAGGACTAAGTTCCTGCTGTTCCCGGAGATCACCTGTTACAGGTGAGTAACTACGCTATCTCCAGGAACAAGCAGGAATGTAGTCCTCACATATGGGGACTCCCTAGCTGAAGATGTCAGGGAAATATCCCCAGGAAGGTGAAACTGTCAAAGGTGAGAATCCTTCCTCCCATGGATCTCTGGCATCCCACCAGGGTTGGTGGGTAGGAGTTGGTTTAGGTTTGAAAGAGATTTTGAAGAACATCTTGGCCAAAGAAGGCATCCCGACGGGAGGCTTTATCTAGGCAGTAGTGGGCTGTGAAGGTGTGTACCGAAGCCCAGGTGCCTGCTCGACAAATGTCATCGATAGACACAGAGTGGAGAATAGCCATAGAAGCTGCCATGGCTCTCACATTGTGAGCTTTGACATGGTCCTGAAGAGAAAGACCCTTACTCTCATAAGTAAAGGAATGCATTGGGCAATCCGTTTAGATAAAGTTCTTTTGGAGACTGGAAGTCCCAAATGACTAGGGTCAAAAGCTACAAAACATTGCGAGGACTTTCTATGTTGCTGTGTTCTTTGAATGTACAAGGCTAAGGCCCTTTTACAATCCAAAATATGAAGGTTTCTTTCTGCAATAGAGGAGTGAGGCCTCGGAAAAAATACAGGAAGCTAAATTGATTGGTTCAAATGAAAAGGCGAAACCAACTTTGGCATAAAGTGTGGGTGAGTTCGAAGAACAACCTTATCATGATGAAATCTAGTATAAAGAGGATCAGCCACTAAGGCTTGCAATTCACTAAAGCGACGGGCAGAGGTGATTGCAATGAGAAAGATGACCTTACAAGTCAAAACCTTAAGGGCTGTAGTGGCTAAAGGTTCAAAAGGCGTCTTCATGAGCTGCCCGAGAACTAGATTTAGATCCCATGCTACCGGTGGTGGCTTGATGGGAGGTTTAGTTAATAAAAGGCCTCTCATAAATCCTGATAGGAGTGGATGAGAGGAAATTGATTGTCCATTCAGAGGCTTATAAGAAGCTGCAATTGCACTAAGATGGACTCTTACCGAATTGGTCTTTATCCCAGAATTCGATAAGTGAAGGAGATACTCTAGTATCGATTCTAAGGGTATGACCAGGGGGTTTAATCCCTTCTTGGAGCACCATATAGTAACGTTTCCACTTGAAGGCATAAGATCTTCTTGTGGAAAGTTTCCTAGAAGCCTGAAGGATATCTTTTACATGTTGGAACAGGTTGAAATCTTGGAGGTCTAAGCCTTCAGCAACCAGGCCGTGAGTTGCAGGGACTGGGGATTCAGGTGCCATAGCATCCCGTTCTCCTGGAAAAGGAGATCTGGAGCATGCCCTAACTCCAGAGGTGCCGCTTGAGAGAGATGCAGAAGCAGGGAATACCACATTTGGCGTGGCCATCGTGGTGCTATGAGAATCATGCGACCCCTGTCTCTCTGAAGCTTGAAGAGTGTCTTGGGGATGAGGGGAATGGGTGGGAAGGCATAAAGGAAGTCCTGACCCCAGTGAAGGAGGAAGGCATCCCTTGCCTGACAGTTGTGCGCTGGAACCCTGGAACAGAACTGGGGAAATTTGGCATTCAGTGGACTTGCAAAGAGGTCTATGTCTGGAGTGCCCCAGAGATGAAATATCTTTGCCACCTGGTCTAGGTGGAGTGACCACTCGTGAGGTAGCAGTACTCGACTGAGTTTCTCTGCCCAAAGGTTTTGAATGCCTGGAAGATATATCACTAGAAGGTGAATTTGATGTTCTCTGGCGAAGGCCCATAGTCGTAAAGCTTCGTTGCATAATGACAGAGAGCCTGTCCCACCCTGCTTGTTAACATTGAAAATGCCTACCTGATTGTCCGTCTGGACTAGGACTGTCTTGTAGCTGAGCTGGGCGTGGAACACTCGAAGAGCTAAATAAATTGCTCTTTCCAGGAGGTTTATGTGTAAACTAACCTCCTGTGGAGTCCAGGTGCCCTGGGTAGAGAGATGATTCAGGTGTGCTCCCCAACCCACCTGTGATGCATCTGTTAGGGTGGCCTGAAAGAGGGGTTGATGGAAAGGAGACCCTACTGTCATATTTTCTAATGATTGCCACCATTGGAGGGACAAAATTAGTCGCTGAGAGATTGTTATTTTGTCCGACAAATGACCCGTGGCCTGTGTCCACTGTGTGGAGAGAGTCCACTGGGCTGCTCGCACGTGGAGGCGAGCATATGGGACTACATGAACTGTGGATGCCATGTGTCCCAGTAACTGCAGTAGCTCCCGAGCAGTGAGGGAGGATTTGCCTACCGCTTGGGAAGCTAACTGCATTATGCGAAGACACCGGGCTTGTGGAAGGAAAGCCTTTGCCTGTCGGGTATCCAGGCAGGCTCCTATGAATTCTAAGCATTGGCAAGGAACTAGTTGAGATTTTGGGAAGTTTATTACCAATCCCAACTATTGGAGGATTTGCATTGTACGAGACAGTGCAGTGCTGGCCTCTGTCACTGTGGAGGCTCGGATGAGCCAGTCGTCTAAGTAAGGGAAGACAAAAATCCCCAGGGTTCTTAGAAATGCAGCTACTACTGCCATGCATTTCGTGAATACCCTTGGTGCTGAAGCCAGACCAAAAGGAAGAACCCTGTACTGGAAATGTCTTCCCCTGAAAAGGAAACATAAAAATTTCCTGTGATCTGGATGGATGAGAGAATGTGAGTGTATTCATCCTTTAAGTCTAGAGAGCAAAGCCAGTCCTGGCTTTGAAGGTATAGCAGAATAGTTCCCAGAGAAATCATTTTGAATTTCTCTCGAAACAGATATTTGTTCAATTCTCTGAGGTCTAGAATGGGTCTGTGTCCTCCTGTTTTCTTTAGAATAAGAAAATAGGGGGAGTAGAATCCTGTACCCTGTTGAAGAATGGGTACTTCTTCTATTACCTCTTGGGCAAGAAGTGTGGAGACCTCGTGATCTAGCAGATCGCCTGCAGAGGTTTGTGAATTGAACTGCTTTAGAACTGTAGGAGGGGGTAAGCTGTGAAAATTAACTTTGTACTCCTCCCCTACAATGGACAAAGTCCAATCTTCTGCATTTATCTGATGCCATCTGTTGACAAAATGGCATAACCTGCCGGGAATATTGGGGGTTTGAGGACTCCTCAGAGTCAGGAAGGCTAAGTTCTCTAGGAAGGAGTCAAAGCCCTTGAGGGGGCTGAACCTGGTTGGGCTCTCGGGCCTTTTGGTTTCTTTTGTTGTCTAGTTTGTTCCTTTTGGGCAACCTGACCTGGAGTTTGAGTCTGGCGGGTATAGGAAGGATAAAACTTCCTCTTTTGGTAAAAGAGGTTTTTTTTATAAGGCTTCCTTTTGGCTGGAGTGGCTGTAGACTTTGACAATCTATCTAAGATAGAATTGTCAGCATCTAACTCGTTAGCCTTCTCCTGCCATTTCTTGCCAAAGAGATTCTCTCCCGTGCAAGGAATGTTGCCTAACTTGTCCTGTACCCAAGTCTCAAAGTCTGATGCCTGTAGCCAGGCAATCCGTCGTGCGCCAATGGCAATAGCAGACGTTCTGCTGATGCATTCGAAGCAATCAAAGGCTGCACGATTGACAAACTTAGAGACATCCTAAGCATGCTTAACCAGAGTAAGAAAGTCTTGTCTCTTATCCTCTGGGAGAAATGGGCTCATAAATTCCAGTCTCCTGTGATTTCTTTGAGAAACATTCCCATATATAGGATATATAAGCTGATCCTAGCTGAAAGCATGGAAGCTTGAAAAGTTCTGCGTCCAAAAGCATCCAGAGTCCTGCATTCACGACCTGGAGGATTGGATGCATGTCTTTTTGCATTTTTCATCCTACACATGGCTGACTCCACTACCATTGAATGGTGAGGCAGCTGAGTCTTCTGAAATCCAGGACATGGTGGGACTCGATACACAGTATCAAGTTTCCTAGAGTGAGGAGAAGTAGTCAGAGGTGTCTCTCACATTCTGAGCATTAAGCTATGCAGAATTTCATGGATAGGCAGAGTAGCTGCCCCCTTAGGAGCTTTAGGATATTGGAGGATTTCCAATTCCTTTGCTCTGGGTTCCTCTTCAGGAGCCACTGTGATTGAAAGACCTTTAGCCATATCACGGATAAAATACTGAAATGACATGTCCTCTGGAGGTGACATTCTGCGTTGGGGAGAAGAAGGATCTTCTAGGAGAAACCCTCTAGTGCCAGCAGAATTGTCAGAGTCTTCGGAATTGGAGGAATCAAAGTATTCCTGTCCCCAATGCTCCTGCAAAGCACGATCCCGGTACCGATCGAAGTCGGTACCGAGGTGACCCGGTACCACCTTATCCACTCCGACCGGAGGTGGAATGGGAAGAGTTACCATCGGGGCCGGTACCGTCTGTACCGGTGTCGGTACCGGCATCGGTGTCGATGTCGGCACCGGTCCCTTTGGGACCACCGGTACTGCAGCTGAGAGAAGAGCTGCGATACTGCGTTCGATAGCAAGAAATCTCTGGTCTATCGATGCTGATGATGCCTGGGTGTCGGTGCCTGTAAGAACGGCCGGAACCCCTGAGCATAGCACAGGTAGTTCTTGCGAGGTTGATGCCTCGAGAACATCCTGAAGCCCCATCCATACTTTGGAAGCCGAAGCCTCCCGCCGGGCCTGTTTTGCCGGTCTGGTTCCCTCAAGGGCAATGCCAATGGCCTCTCGATGCTTAGCAGGAGAGCTACCCTTTGAGGACCGGCTTTTGTGTTTAGTTACCTGAGATCCATGTGAGGAAGAAGAGGCTCTTGACGATGTCGATGCAATGGATCTGGCATCTGAAGAAAAGAGGGTACCGAGCTTTGCGGCCCGGTTCTGTCTTCCTCTTTTGGTCATCCCCATACAGGAGAGACATTCAGTTGGAGAGTGATCAGGTCCTAAACATTTTAGACACCAATCATAGGTGTCAGTGACGGAAATGGTACCGCCACACTTAGAGAACAAAAAAGCAGAACCAGGACCGACAACGGTTATAGGTGAAAAACCTTGTTTATTATGCCCGACGCGTTTCGGCTAAACAGCCTTCTTCAGGGGGTCTTAAAAGGAGCACACCTCAAAAAGAAATGATAATAATGATAGATAATAATAAATAATCATAATCATCTATATAATAAATACAATTAAAACATAACTTTAATTAATACATTAAACATGTTAATCAAGCAGGCAGAATACCTGCAATTCTAAACGCATATTAAAGATAAGATCAAATAGTTAAAAACATGAATATATAAATATGATATCATTAAAAGATCATAAACTTGTAAATAATGATATGAAGACAAGAATGTATCAGTAAATATAGATAAAAGTTTAGTGATAAAAACAAATAAATGTTATATTAAAAGCAAAAGAAGAGACGAGGATGACAAAAATGGATTGAATAAATACCTTAAATCTGTCATATGGAACGCTAAAGACTTAAACCTGTCATGTAGGACGCTAAAAACTGACGATAGATAAATAAATAAATAAGTATAATACTATATATCTGAAAATTTGTATAATGAATAAATAAATACCATATGTAAAAAGGCAATTGCCATAAAAATACCATAATAGAAAGTAATAAATAAAACTAAAACCAAATTTAAAGAACTTATGTAATAGTGTTTCTACAACAAGCAAATAACAAATACAAAACATGTCAAAACAAAATGGTGGGAGCACGTCATAAATAATTGCAATTTAATATGGAGAAGATATCTCACAAGACATTGTTAAAAAATAAACCTTATTGATAGGCAGAGGCGCTCATAAAAAGTAATTGGGGACCCATTTTTCACCCCGCCACCCCAGATAAAGGTGAAAGAAGCCGAGCTCCAAACAAAGTCTTCAATCCGATACCTTGGGGTCACTTTAGACCAACGCCTGGATATGAAATTACATATAACCAATGTAGTCAGAGCGATCTATCTCAAGATCCGGACACTCCGCCACCTTCGCTCCTTGCTTGATCCTGAGGACTTCCGGCGATATTCCAAGCTTTAACCTTACCGCACCTCGACTATGCTAATGCCATTTTTCAAGGCCTCCCACACTCCACCTTAAACCCTCTGCAGCTTGCCATGAACACCGCTGCCAGAGTCCTCTACGGAGCATCAAGAAGGGACCATGTAACACCTATTCTAAAGCAGCTTCACTGGCTCCCCATACATGGAAGACTGTTGTTCAAGACCTTATTACTCACCTTCAAGGCTATCAAAGGCATCACCTCCTCCTCACTAATAGACCTCATTCAGACCGTTCCACCTAACAGATCTAGGAGAACTATATCTACAAACGCGCTAATAATCCTTAAGGCTGCAACAAAATGCTCACTAGCGACGTCTAACAGGGCTTTCAGCTTCTATGCCCCTAAGTGCTGGAACACCCTACCACCGGAGATTCGGGCTGTCTCCGATCTAACGCTGTTCAGAAAGGCACTCAAATCCCACTTATTCCCCCAATATTACCAGACCAGCCAAACACCGACCTGACTGCCCATCCCCTTTTGACCGCCCGCCCATTTTTGACCTGACCGCCCATCCCCTTTTGAACACCTGTTCCACATGACCCATCTCAATCTAAGAATAATACCGCTGTATATACATGTAATTACATATGTAAATAGTCTCAGTTAACAATTTCCCCATGTTATTTATCCAAGTTCTTGTTCCTGTTCTATGTAAAACCAAACAGCTTGTTGTTCTGGTCTGTTATATTGTGAATCGCGCTGATGCTAAATAGTGCGGTATATAAGAGCCTGTAATAAATAAATAAATAAATTGGAACTTCAAGTGAAGGTTAATGAAAAAATGTGCTGAATGAAACAGCTCAGGACAATATGATAAGTAAATGTATTATATATCAGCTGCGACTCAAAAAAGTGAAATCGGGAGGTGTTCAAAAAGAATAATTACACCACAGCTTTAGCACAGCTTATTAACCAGCAAAAATTATGCAGCATGTGTCTTGTTGCAAATTGGATTACATTGCTAAAAACCGCAGTGTTAAAGGGTACATTGTATCAAAGAAGGTAAACAAAGTGCCTACTGAAAACAAAAACAATAGAAACAAGTTCACAATCTTAACTTCAAAAGAATGTGTATTAATAAAGCATGAAAAATATTGTAACATGAAACCTTGTAAAATGATACATGAAATCTTATACGCAAAAACAGAAAAACAAAAGTTTTACCATTGAACACGCTCTGCACAACTATACTGCTCAAAGTAACAAGGCGGCGCTCAAAACAAGTGAGAACATAAGATGTCGGCGTTTTCCCGCCTTTATGGGTTAGGGGTCAGCAAAACCAAATAAATTATTCCAAATTGTATTAAAAACAATCCTGTGTAAACGGTCATATGTATTATTGCATAAAAAATACACTGCCAAAAAACTGTTGACGACCTAAAGATGCTAACGTATCAAAAATTGCAGCGTATATTTATAAAAAGTCCTAGAACCAAAACCACAGGCAGGCGATCCTAACTTCAAAAAAAGAAGAACCGTGTACCATATACCATGGAAATTGTGACGTGAATCCTTGTAAAGTAATGCATGAAACAGTATAGGAAAAATGCATGAAACTTTATAGAAAAAACTGAAGACACGAAGGCTTACCGTTAGATACGTACTGCACAGCTATGCTGCTCAAAGTAACGCGATGGTGCCCCATACAAATGAAAACTTAAATAACAGCACGTTCCCGCCTTTGTGGGTTAGGGGTCAGCAGAACAAATAAACTCCTCTAAATGAATTTAAAAACCTAATACTTTTGGTAAATCGCAAAAACCATAAGGAGACATTCTACAAAACATATATTATGTTACAAAACTGTTTAATTTTAAAACGAAAATACAGAATAAATACAAAAAAGAGGGAACAAAGGGAGGGAAAAGGGGAGGGAAGGGGTGGAGGGGAAGGGGGAAGAAAGGGGAGAGGAGAAGGGGGAGAGGAAAGGGGAAGGAAGGAGGGGGGAAGGGAAGGGAGAAAAAATGGAAAGAGGGGGAGGAAAGGAAAAGAAGTGAAGGGAAAGAAAGGGAAGAGGGAAAGAGGGAGGAAAGGAAAGAAAGGGGAAAAGGAAGGGAAGGGAAGGAGGAAGGAAAAAAGGAAACAAGGGGGAAGGAGGGAGGGGAAAAATGTTGCTAGTGTTTTAATTTATAAAAAAACAATAAAGATCAACCTCTTGGTTTAAACCCAATGGGTGCAGAGTACGAAGTTCATAAATGAACCTCTGTTCAAGACGAAGGAGGAGCTTATCCAAGTCACCCCCTCGCCAATGGGGCCGTACCACTTTCAGGAACAAAATTTTTAGATCAGAGAGTGTATGGCGGGCTTCTAACCAGTGATCTATTAGGGGTTTGTCAGCCACCTGCCTACGAATGTTACTCTTTAATTTAATTAACAGATTATTAATTAACAGATTATTTATATACCGCTCCTTCCATTGATCAGGTGCGGTTTCCATATAACAACAATAAACAGTGTGGTCTGTTTTTACATATAACATTTGTAGCTAGGTAAATACAGTTAACAATTAATAATTAACAATTAACAATTAGTAAACTATGTACAGTTGAACATAATTAAACTATATACATTGTTTTGTTTTTCATTTACTTATTCGCTTTGTTTTAGGGTGTATCACTTCATTCTTTTGATGAGTTGTGTATTACTCGGGGTGGGATTATCCTTTATCCAGTTGGGGGGTGTGTGGTGTGCTGGTCAGAGATCCATAATGCTTTGTGAATAAGTGTGTTTTGAGTTTTTTTCTCCAGGCAGACCTATCATCTCTGCCATAGGGTCCCTCTTTGAGCCCATATCGAAGTATTTGGATGTGTTTCTTCGCCCGTTTGTGCAACTCACCCCTTCTTTTGTGCGTGACTCCTCACACATGATCCAGTTGCTTAGTGTATATGATGGAAATCATAATGATGTTTTTCTCGTTACTTTGGATATTAAATCTCTTTATACCAACATTCCTCAAAATGCGGCGATTGACGTTATAGCTGAATATCTCATCACTAGAACTAGACCTGTTCGCACCCCTACTTGTTTTCTTATCCAATTGGCCACCCTAATATTGTACAATAATTTCTTTTGTTTCCAGGATTTGTACTACCAACAAATAAAGGGGGTCGCAATGGGCTCATCAGTAGCACCAGATGTTGCCAACCTTTATGTTTCGCATTTTGAAAAGGTTTTCCTAAATACACATCCTTACGAAACAAATATAAAAATGTGGAAGCGTTACATCGATGATGTGTTTCTTATATGGAAGGGCACAGAGAACCTGTTATCTTTCATCCTGTGGCTCAATTCTTGTGATCCGCACTTACAATCTGACTATTCATATAGTCCAAATGAAATAGCATATCTTGATATATTAATTAAAAATACATCAGAAGGCTTTATAACAACTTTGTACCGTAAGCCTACTGATAGGAATTCACTCCTACATTTCAGTAGTTTTCATAACCGGTCTTTAAAAGAAAATCTTCCCACGAGCCAATTTTTGAGGATTCGGAGACTTTGTACTACAGATGAAGACTTTAAAGCCCATGCCATTGACATGGGTCAAAGATTTAAAGACCGTGGGTATCCAAATGCCTGCATTAAAAAGGCTCTTCATCGGGCTTGGTCAGCTGATAGAGCAACTCTCTTACAGAAACGTGTTCCTGTTGAATCCAATAATATTGTTTGCACGATCACTTTTTCGGAACACTCTAGAGAAATTGCCAACATATTAAGGAAAGCGTGGCATATTTTAAATCCTCTTCCTTCCTTAAATGAGACAAAACGTTTGGTGGCATATAAGAGAAATTCCAATATAAGAGACATCTTAGTACCGCCTGCTCTAGGTAAGCCTAAATTCATTCCAAAAGCATGTGGACATTTTAAGTGTGGTAGGTGTTGTGTTTGTGAGAATGTTTCGGTGACCAAAAAGGAATTTAAGCCAGGCTCTGCACACAAAATTTTGCTACAAGATTTCTCCAATTGTGAGACTCAGAATGTCATCTATTTGATCCTTTGTCCCTGTAACCTGTGCTACATTGGAAAAACTAAAAGAAGTATAAAGACACGTATAATTGAGCACAAGAGTAACATTCGTAGGCAGGTGGCTGACAAACCCCTAGTAGATCATTGGTTAGAAGCCCGCCATACACTCTCTGATCTAAAATTTTTGGTCCTGAAAGTGGTACGGCCCCATTGGCGAGGGGGTGACTTGGATAAGCTCCTCCTTCGTCTTGAACAGAGGTTTAAACCAAGAGGTTGATCTTTCTGTTTTTTTTATAAATTAAAACACTAGCAACATTTTTTCCCCTCCCCCCTTGTTTCCCTTTTTCCTTCCTTTTTCCCTTCCTCCTTCCCTTCCCTTCCTTTTCCCCTTTCTTTCCTTTCCTCCCTCTTTCCCTTCCCTTCTTTTCCTTTCCTCCCCCTTTCCTTTTTTTCTCCCTTCCCTTCTCCCCTCCCTTCCCCCCTCCTTCTTTCCCCTTTCCTCTCCCCCTTCTCCTCTCCCCTTCCTTCCCCCTTCCCCTCCACCCCTTCCCTCCCTTTTTCCCCTTTTCCCTCCACCCCTTCCCTCCCTTTTTCCCTCCCTTTGTTCCCTCTTTTTTGTATTTATTCTGTATTTTCGTTTTAAAATTAAAGTTTTGTAACAAGGTTTCATGTTACAATATTTTTCACGCTTTATTAATACACATTCTTTTGAAGTTAAGATTGTGAACTTGTTTCTATTGTTTTTGTTTTCAGTAGGCACTTTGTTTACCTTCTTTAATACAATGTACCCTTTAACACTCTGTGGTTTTTAGCAATGTAATCCAATTTGCAACAAGACACATGCTGCATAATTTTTGCTGGTTAATAAGCTGTGCTAAAGCTGTGGTATAATTATTCTTTTTGAACACCTCCCGATTTCACTTTTTTGAGTCGCAGCTGATATATAATACATTTACTTATCATATTGTCCTGAGCTGTTTCATTCAGCACATTTTTTCATTAACCTTCACCTGAAGTTCCAATTACTTTTTATGAGCGCCTCTGCCTATCAATAAGGTTTATTTTTTTAACAATGACTTGTGAAATATCTTCTCCATATTAAATTGCAATTATTTATGACGTGCTCCCACCATTTTGTTTTGACATGTTTTGTATTTGTTATTTGCTTGTTGTAGAAACACTATTACATAAGTTCTTTAAATTTGGTTTTAGTTTTATTTATTACTTTCTATTATGGTATTTTTATGGCAATTGCCTTTTTACATATGGTATTTATTTATTCATTATACAAATTTTCAGATATATGGTATTATAATTATTTATTTATCTATCTATTGTCAGTTTTTAGCGTCCTACATGACAGATTTAAGTCTTTAGCGCTCCATATGACAGATTTAAGGTATTTATTCAATCCATTTTTGTCCTCCTCGTCTCTCTTCTTTTGCTTTTAATTTAACATTTATTTGTTTTTATCACTAAACTTTTATCTATATTTACTGATACATTCTTGTCTTCATATCATTATTTACAAGTTTATGATCTTTTAATGATATCATATTTATATATTCATGTTTTTAACTATTTGATCTTATCTTTAATATGCATTTAGAATTGCAGGTATTCCGCCTGCTTGATTAACATGTTTAATGTATTAATTAAAGTTATGTTTTAATTGTATTATATAGATGATTATGATTATTTATTATTATCTATCATTATTATTATCATTTCTTTTTGAGGTGTGCTCCTTTTAAGACCCCCCTGAAGAAGGCTGTTTAGCCGAAACGCGTCAGGGCGTAATAAACAAGGTTTTTCACCTATAACTGTTGTCAGTCCTGATTCTGCTTTTTTGTTCTCTTATTGGTGTGCGGATACCTCTGTAATTTTTGGTACCGCCACACTTAGTACATTTTTTAAAACCACTAGTTGGTTTTTCTATGATGTTGGAAAAATGGGGCCTAATGCCCAAGATGGCGCCTAGCAACAAAACAGGAAAGTTTCAGAACAGAAACAGTTTAAGTCTAGAGGGTTTGTTTTTTTTTTAGGAAAAGAAAAGAAAAGAACCGGTGGGCCCGCTAGGCGTCGTGCGGTAGGCAAACGCGAGCACAAAAAAGAATTTTAAAGATGGAATTTTCTGCGGTGACAGGGAATAGGTCCTGTTGGCTCTGCGGAAAATGAAGAACTGAAGAGGGACAGTTGGAAAGGCGGGAAGGCAGCGCGCATGTGTTGAGGGTTGCTCCCAAAAGCGTTCCTATTGGACGCTGGGGAGCGTTCCTGCGCAGGCTCCATCTGTACCGACGATACCCATATGTGAGGACTACATTCCTGCCTGTTCCTGGAGATAACTTTTTCTTCTTGCTGAAGAATGGTTTCTTAGAGGATCTTTTCCTTGTAGGATCAGCTGTAGATTTAGACAATCTATCCAAAGTGATATTGTCAGCATCTATCCCATTAGCCTTTTCCTGCCAATTCTTGCCAAAGAGATTGTCTCCTGTGCAAGGTATATTCCCCAGTTTGTCCTGTACCCAGATTTCCAAGTCAGATGCCTGGAGCCAGGCAATCCTACGTGCACCTATGGCAATGGCAGAGGTTCTGCTTATGCATTCAAGGTAGTCAAAGGCTGCACGATTCACAAACTTGGAAACATCCTGAGCATGTTTGACAAGAGCAAGATAATCTTGCCTTTTATCATCAGGAAGGAGAGGGCTCATAAGCTCTAAATCTCCTATGACCTCTTTAAGGAACATTCCCATATACAAGATATAGGAACTCATCCTAGGAGAAAGCATGGAAGCCTGGAAGTATCGACGTCCAAAGGAGTCAAGAGTCCTACACTCACGTCCTGGAGGATTAGATGCATGCCTTTTTGCACTCTTTATCTGTCTAATGGCTGATTCCACTACCATGGAATGGTGTGGTAATTGAGTCTTCTGAAACCCAGGACAAGGAGGAACTCGATACATGGTGTCGAACCTTCGAGAGTGAGGAGATGTGGTTAGAGGTGTTTCCCACATCCTTAACATAAGATCATGCAAGATCTAATGAATAGGCAAGGTAGCTGCCTCGTTAGGAGCTTTAGGGTACTGTAGGGTTTCTAATTCCTTTGCCCTAGGCTCTTTTTCAGGAGCCACTGTGATGGAAAGACCTTGGGCCACATCTCGGATAAAATCCTGAAAGGACATATCCTCTGGTGGAGACATCCTATGCTGAGGAGAAGAGGAATCCTCAGGAAGAAGTACTCTGGTATCGGCAGAGCTTTCAGAGTCTTCAGACTCATCCAAGGATTCGAAGTATCTCCGATCTGGGTGATCGTGCAAGGCACGGTACCGGTACCGATCGAAGTCGGCATCAGAGTGGTCCGGTACCGACTTGTCGATGCTGGATAGAGATGCATGACTCGGTCCCGGTAGAATATCGTCGGTCCCGGTAGAATACCTGCCGATGTCGATGCAGTCGGTGCCGGTACCGGTTGAATTGTCTGAAGCGGTTTCAGGGGCATCGAGGTCGTAAGAAGAGCTACCAGACTGCGTTTAATAGCCAAGAATCTCTGGTCTATCGACGCTGTCGATGCTTGGATATAGGTGCCAGATGAAGCGGCCAGAACCCCAGAGCATGGCACCAATAGTTCTGCCGAGGTTGAAGCCTCGAGAACATCCTGGAGCCCTGTTAGTGCTTTGGAAGCCGAAGCCTCCTGCCAGGGCAATTTTATCGGTGAAAGTCCCTCAAGGGCAACGCCAGAGGCATCTCGATGCTTAGAAGGAGATCTACCCTTTGAGAACCGGCTAGATTTATGTTTAGTTACCTGAAATCCATGGGAGGAAGATGAAGCACTGGAAGACGTCGATGCCACGGAGGCTGCATCGGAGGGAAAAAGGGTGCTAAATTTAGCAGCTCGGTTTTGCCGGCCCCTTTTCGACAGCATCCCCACAGGCAACACATTCTGAAATAGAGTGGTCAGGACCTAAACATTTGAGGCACCATTCATGGGTGTCGGTGACGGAGATGGTACCGCCACACCTGGAACACTTTTTAAAACCCAAAGCTGGTTTTTCCATTCTGAAGGAAAAAGTTGGGCCTAGTGCCCAAAATGGCACATGGTACCTGAGGTGAAAATTACTGGAAGAGATTCCAGAAAGAAAGTTGTTGTTTTTTTAAAAAGGAAAGAACCACCGGCGGTACCGGTGTAGCGACGAGGGAAGGCAGACGCGACCACAAAAAAGAAGAATAAGGAGGGAATTTTTTCTGCAGTGACAGGAAGTGCGACCTGTCGGCTCCGCGGAAAATGAAGAACTGGAGAGGGACAGTTGGGAAAGGAGGGAAGGCAGCACGCAGGCACTGTGGGATGCTCCCAAAAGCTTTCCTATTGGACGCTGGGGAGCGTTCCCGCGCAGGCTCCGTCGGTACCGACGATACCCATATGTGAAGACTACATTCCTGCTTGTTCCTGGAGATATATGATTACTAGTTTAATAGAAGATTTTAACACAGTGAATAAATGTTATAAACCTCCAAAGAGTCCTACCAAAGGTTATGACAAAAAGAAGTGAACTTCCTTATAACAGAACTAGAACAGATGCAAGGCAGACACTGCATCCAGATGAGATGGAATTCGCTTATTTCTCATCATCCTGCCAGTCCAGTTGCATGTGTTTATGCCTTTGAACCACGAATTAAGAAAGGAATCTTAAAGCAGAGCAGTGGAAGTAGGGCAGTAATAGCTGTTTTCTAAGCCCAGAGGTGCAGAAAAAGGCGGAAAATAGTGGCCATGAAGCACAGAGCATTCTCTTTACTGTGTGCGTGTGTGCGTTGCGTGTGTGTGTTGCAGAGGTATGGGTGCTATGTGCATATGGTGCAACAGTGGTAGGTGCCGTGTGTGTATGGTGCAAAAGTGGTAGGTGCTGTGTGTATGTGTGAGTGATGCAGAGGTGGGGGGTGACTGCATGTGTATTGGCACGAGAGGGGTGTGCCTTTTGTGCACACGCACACACACCCAGTGCCTTTTCTTCCCATGCATTCATCTCTTCACCCTCAACACCTTACACTCCTTGTCTTACCCCCTCCCACTCCAAACCCTCTCCTGCTGTCCTTCCCCTTCCACTCCCCTCTCCCCCGCCCCATTCAATATTTACTAAAACCTATTGCTCCTTTAATTTATTCAGCCATGTGTGCAGAAAATGCACTAATCTTTCTTTTGCAGGTTGTGCAGACACCGTCTCAACCCCCATGGGCAGACACTGGCTCTCCCAGCTACAATCGCGGTCCTGTTCTGCACTTCTGCCCACAGGTGTTGGGATCCCCTTGGGTAGACATCAAGAGTCTCCCAGTGCAACTGCAGCCCTTTGGAAAATTCTGCATTACACAGAATTCCCACAGGAGTACATCACACATACAGCCAAACAACTGATAGTTTTGCTAGCAAAGTGTAATAAATATTCACAGGCTGTTTTTTTCTTTTGTTTTTGTCCTCCTCCTCCAAGAAGGATGCTTGATAACTCAAACCTCTGAGAAAACCAAAGTAACCCTGCTGAGACCATAGCAGAACCAACACACTGTTAAACAAGGCAAAAAGCTCTTCCTTCAGAAAAGTCATTTTTCCTGCTAAATGAAGGCATCACTATGCACTGCCTAAAGTGATCACTTCTGTTCAACTTTTCCAGTTCAAGGCACAAAAAGAAAGAGTAGTTACCTGTAACAGGTGTTCTCCGGGGACAGCAGACACCAGTCCTCACATATGGGTGATGTCTGTGCCGACAGAGCCCACGTGGTAACCTCTACCCAGCTTTTAAAGAAAGCCTTTGGGAGATGTACCACATGTGTGGTCCCCTTCCTGCCCAAGCGTGCCATCTTGCTTCAGTATGATATCATAGCACAAGACAGGAAAAAGAAAAGCAACTCAAAGAGAGGAGGGAGTGTTGTGAGGACCGATTCCTGCTATCCCCAGAGAACATCTGTTACAGATGAGTAACTACACTTTCTCCGGGAACAAGCAGGAAGTCAGTCCTCACATATGGGACTCCCTAGCTTCAGGCTACTGAAAAACCTTTAAAAAGCTCATGGGTGATTTATTTATTTATTTATTTATCTTCTCTTATATACCGCGCTATTAGGTATCAGTGCAGTGTACATTGAACAGAACAATATACTGTACGGCTTGGCCGTATAGTGTTTACATTGAACAAGGAATGAAACTGGGATTTAACTGGGGTAACATTTCTACATTTTATTTACATTGTAGTCCATGTTTTCAGGCTATAGTCTATTAAGTACAGGTCGTCTTGGATTGGCTATCTCTTTTCTTGCTGGGTATGTTGATGAGGGGCTCTGAGTGTTTGATGTAAGTGATCGTCGGTTGGTTTCTATAGCTGGTTTCTGGGTAGTGTCTTATGAAGAGATGATGCTTAAGAGCCTTCCTGAATTGAGTAAGGCTTGTGATGACTCGCATGTCTGTGGGGAGGGCATTCCAGGCTCTGGGTGCATATATCATGAAGGCTCTATTGGATGTTACCTTTGTGTACGTTGTCATTTCTTTTGGGATAATCAGGGTGTTAACCTTTGAGGATCTTCCGCTTCTGTTTGGGTGTATAATGTGGATCATCTCATTGATGGATGTAGGTGAGTGATTGTTTAGGGTTTTAAAGGACAAGACTAAGATCTTATAGAGAAGAAGTCTAGCCTGAATGGGTAGCCAGTGAAGATTCTTTAAAATTGGTGTGATGTGTTCCTTTCTTGATACCCCGACCATGACTCTTGCTGCTGTGTTCATCGCAAGCTGGAGTGGGTGTAGCGTTGTCTGCGGGAGCCCGTATAGTATAACACTGGCGTAGTCAAAGTGTGGGAGTACCAAGGCCTGGAAGATTGTTCGGAAATCGCTAGGGTCAAGTAGTGCTCTTATATGTCGAAGTGTCCGTATTTTGTAGTATATTGTTTTTACAGTGTTTATGTGTATTTTCATGTCCAGCCTTTGGTCCAGCGTGATACCACGGTATCGAATTGTGGATTTGGTTATCAACTCTGCATTCTTAACTTTTAGTGAGGCTGGGGGAGTGAATTCTTGGCTCCTCTTGATGAAGAGTACATCCGTCTTGTTGTGGTTGATCCGAAGGTTTTGCGTGTGGAGCCAGTCTGCGACTGCATCAAAGCATCTTGTTAGCGGAGCGAAATCTGGCTGGTCAGTTGCAAATGGCATGTATAGGAGGATATCGTCTGCATATGCTAGACATTGGACATTAAATGATCATATCAGAGCACAGACAGGCTGCATGTAAATATTAAACATTAGTGCAGATAGTGATGATCCTTGTGGCACACCTTGTTTTTGTAGGAATGGTTCTGAGGTTGTGGTGCTGGTCCTCACGTATTGCCATCTATTGGATAGGTAGGAAATGCACCAGTTTAGGGCGGTGCCTTGTAATCCCTTTTCCTTAAGACGTTCTATGAGTATCTCGTAGCTCACAGAGTCAAAAGCCACTGAGATGTCCATGAAAATGAGGGCAAAGCCCTGTCGAGCATTATTGATTCCTGATATTAATGTACTGAAGAAGGTAGTGAGGAGGGTTTCAACGCCATGTGCTTCCCTGAATCCGTGTTCGGATGGGTCGAGTGGTGCATTATTATCAACGTGGAGTTGGATTTGGTGTTGTACTACCTTTTCGATTATTTTAGCAAGCAGTGGTATGCTTGATATCGGTCTGTAGGATTCAACTTTTGAGGGGTCCGTCTTACTGTTTTTCAATAACGGTCTGATGGATGTGTTTTATAGTTTTTGTGGAAAGGATCCTGTTGAGAGTGATTGGTTCAGGATTTTGCCTATGAATTGGCTTAGTTCACAACGCATTTCTCTTATCCAGGGTGCTGGACAGGGGTCATTGGGTGTCGTGGTGGTGTTGATGGAGGCAATGCTATCTTCTATTTCTTTGTTTGAGATGGTTTTGAATTTGGTAAGTATAGGTGGCAGAGGAAGCATGTGCTGAGGGGTGCAATTTATGAGGTTTGTGCTCTTGTCAGTTAGAATCATTTTTGATTGCAGGTAGTCAGAATATGCCTGTGGATGTGGCATGTATGGCTGGTCAGGTGTTGGTTCTTTTGCTAATGTTTTTACAATGTTGAATAGGTCGTGTGGCTTGTTCATTGAACGCTTCAGGAGGTCTGTATGGAACTGTCTCCTTCTCTCCTCTATTTCCTTGCGATGTTTTTTCAGATATACGTTATATTCGCTGTGCGCTTCCGGGGAGCGTGATTGGCGCCATCTTCTCTTGAGTTTGCGCAGGTGGAGGAGCAATGATCGGAGCTCCTTGGAGTACCACGGTGCGTGTTCTTGTTTCATTGGCTTTTTGTGCGTAGCTGGGTGGCGAGAGATGGAGTTGAGGCTGTTGTCCCAGTTATCAATCATTTCGTCCAATCTGTGGGTTAAGTTATCAAGTAGTGGAAGGACTCTCTCAAGTATTTCTTCTTTGACGAAGGGTCTGAATCTTCTCGCCGGCCTTTCTAGAGAGGCATTAGCTCTGTTGGTATTCAGGTTGTGCTGTTTGGTAGGTATATGGAATCTGAGCACAGAGTGATCGGACCATGGTACTGGTGTTATAGTGCGGGGTCGTGTGTTGCATCTAATGCCGTTTGTGGGGTGAAAATCAGATTAGGTTTGTTCCATTTCACATATGTAGGAGCATTAACTAGTTGTTTATATCCCAACTCATCGAGTACTATTTTATGTACGTTAACACCATTTTCTGTTAGTTAATTGTCTTAACTCAGTTCCAGTTAAATTTGTTTATGATACTTTAAGATGTTCTATGTATATCTAAGATGTTCTATGTAAAACAAATTTCGATTTGTTAATAGTTGTTATTTGTACACCGCAACTGATCTCTGGAAGATGCGGTATAAAAATGAATGTTAAATAAAAATGAATGTTAAATAAAAGGAAGGCGGTGGTGTGTGAATCTTGCAGGGTGGGTAAAGCATAGTTACTCACCTGTAACAGGTGATCTCCGGGAACAGCAGGAATTTAGTTTTCACATATGGGTATCGTCGGTACCGACGGAGCCTGCGTGGGAACGCTCTGCAGCGTCCAATTAGGAAGCTTTTGGGAGCAACCCACAGCGCCTGTGTGCTGCCTTCCCGACTTTCCCAACTGCCTCTCTCCAGTTGAGTTTAAATCTGAGACAAGGAGAGAAAGGGAAAGGGAAAGAGAAAGATAGATAGAGAGATACAACTCCTAGGGGAGGTGGGTGGGTTGTGAAGAGTAAATTCCTGCTGTTCCCGGAGATCACCTGTTACAGGTGAGTAAATATGCTATCTCCAGGAACAAGCAGGAATGTAGTCTTCACATATGGGGACTCCCTAGCTTTAGATGCCAGGAAGAGACCCCAGAAGTTGTGTGTCCCTGCGACAGGGCTCCACTTCCCCCCATGGATCTCTGGCATCCAACCTGGGATGGCAGGTAGGAGTTGATTAGGTATGGAACAGGTGTTGGAGAACCATCCCCCTTGTCCAAGCAGTAATGGGCTGTGAAGGTATGAACCAAGGCCCAAGTGGCTGCTCAACAGATGTCGTCGATAGACACAGAGTGCAGATGAGCCATTGAAGCTGCCATGGCTCTCACACTGTGAGCAGTGACATGACCCTCTAGAGGAAGGTTCTTACTCTGATAGGCAAAGGAAATACACTGTGCAATCCAGTTGGACAGTGTTCTCTTGGAGACTGGAAATCCCAAATAAGAAGGATCAAAAGCAACAAAGAGTCGAGAGGATTTTCTATGTTGCTGTGTTCTTTGCAAGTAAAAGGCTAAAGCTCCTTTACAGTCCAAAGTATGAAGATTCCTTTCTGCATTTGATGCATGAGGTCTTGGAAAGAACACAGGCAGGTAGACCACTTGGTTAAGATGAAAAGGCGAGACCACCTTTGGCATAAAGTGTGGATGAGTCCTAAGGACTACCTTGTCATGATGAAACCTTGTATTTATTTTTATTGGATCAGCCACTAGTGCTTGCAACTCACTGATGCGACGTGCTGATGTGATTGCAATGAGAAAGATAACTTTCCAAGAAAGGAATTTTAAAGGGGTAGTAGCTAAGGGTTCGAAAGGTGGCTTCATGAGCTGACCAAGAACCGGGTTTGAGTCCCATGCCACCGGTGGTGGCCTAATGGGAGGCTTAGTTAGAAGGCCTCTCATAAATCTTGCTACAAGAGGATGGGAGGAGATAGGTTGTCCATTGAGGCTTGAAGGAAACTGCAATAGCACTCAAATGGACCCTTACTGAGTTAGTCTTAAGTCCTGCATTGGATAAATTTATTTTATTTATTTATTTGCAGTCTCTTTTATACCGCGCTATTCGACATCAGTGCGGTTTACAATGAACATAAAAGTTGCACATCTCAATTTCGTGATTTGTGCTTACAGTGAAACAGGTATAATAACTTGGGTATACATTAAACAGGAAAATTAAACTTGGATGAATAAATAAATGAAGGAAAATATAGGAAGTAGGAAGTATAGGAAGTATAGAAAGGAAGTATAAATGAAGGAAATACTCAAGTAATGATCCCAGAGGTATCGCTAAGGGATTAAGACCATTTTGCGAACACCATATAGTAAACCTTTTCCACTTGAAAGCATAAGAGCATCTAGTGGAAGGTTTCCTGGAAGCATAAAGGACATTCTTTACTTGCTGAGGAAGGTTAAGATCAAGAAGATCTAGGCATTCAGCAACCAAGCTCTGAAATGCAGAGACTGGGGATTGGGATGCCATAAACTTCCATCCTCCTGTGACAGGAGATCTGGAGCAGACCCTAACTCCAGGAAGGGGGCTTGAGAGAGTTGTAGAAGCAGTGGATACCACAATTACCGTGGCCAATGTGGAGCTATGAGAATCATCCGCCCCCTGTCTCTCTGAAGCTTGAACAGGGTTTTGGGAATTAGGGGAATGGGTGGAAAGGCATAAAGGAAGTCTTGACCCCAGTGAAGGAGGAAAGCATCCCTGGCCTGAGATCCCTGAGCCGGAATTCTGGAACAGAACCGGGGAAGTTTGGTATTCAACGGACTTGCAAAGAGGTCTATGTCCGGGGTTCCCCAAATTTGGAAAATTTTGGTCACCTGGTCTGCATGTAGAGACCATTCGTGTGGAAGCAGAACTCGACTGAGTCTGTCTGCCCAAGCGTTTTGAATGCCTGGAAGATAAACTGCCAGGAGGTGAATCTGATTCTCTCTGGCAAGGGCCCATAGTCGCAAAGCTTCGTTGCAAAGCGACAGCGAACCTGTTTCCCCCTGCTTGTTCACATAGAACATTGCTACCTGATTGTCCGTATAAATGAGGACTGTCTTGTAGCTGAGCAGGGTACGGAACACTCGAAGAGCAAGGAAGATTGCTCTGAGCTCTAAGAGATTGATATATAGATGTCTCTCCTGTGGAGTCCAGGTGCCTTGGGTGGAGAGGTCTTATAGATGAGCTCCCCAACCCACTGGTGAAGCATCTGTTGTGAGAGTTACCTGGGGTAAGGGCTGTTGAAAAGGGGACCCAAGCAACAGGTTCTGAGTGGACTGCCACCATTGGAAGGACAAAATAAGGCGATTTGTGTTTGCTATTTTGTCTGACAGGCACCCTGATGCCCGAGTCCATTGGGTGGATAAAGTCCACTGGGCTGCTCTCATATGGAGGCGAGCATAAGGAACCACATGCACTGTAGATGTCATGTGGCCTAGTAGTTGTAGCATTTCTCGGGCGGTGAGAAGAGGTTTTAGCACTGCTTGAGAAGTTAACTGCACCATGCGAAGGCAACAGGCCTGGAGGAGATAGGCCCTTGCCCTTTAGTATCCAGCAAAGCTCCTAAGAACTCTAGAGACTGAGTGGGAGCTAGACTGGATTTTGGGATGTTTATGACCAGACCCAAATACTGAAGAATACACATTGTGCAAGATAGGGAAGTCCTGGCCTCTGACTCTGAGGGGGCTCGAATGAGCCAGTCATCTAAGTAAGGGAAGACGAATATGCCTAGAGTGCGGAGAAATGCTGCAACCACAGCCATGCATTTCGTGAACACTCTTGGAGCGGAGGCCAGGCCAAAAGGAAGCACCCTGTATTGGTAGTGCTTTCCTTGGAAAAGGAACCGAAGGAACTTTCTGTGAGATGGATGGATGACAACATGGGTGTACGCATCCTTGAGATCTAGAGAACAAAGCCAATCCTGACTCTAAAGGTATGGCAGCAGAGTTCCTAGAGAAATCATTTTGAATTTCTCCTTGAACAGGAATCTGTTCAATTCGCTGAGGTCTAAAATAGGTCTGTATCCCCCTGTTTTCTTTGGGATAAGGAAATAGGGGGAGTAAAACCCTGTACCCTGTTGATGAATGGGTACCTCTTCTATTGCCCCTTGGGCAAGAAGTATAGTGACCTCTTGATCCAACAGGTTGATGAGAGAGGTCTGAGAATTGAACTGTCTTACCATTGTGGGAGGGGGCATGCACAGAAAGTGCAGCTTGTACCCCTCTCTTATAATGGAGTGTCCAATGCTCTGCTGTTATCGGCTCCCACCTGGAGGCAAAGTGACATAACCTTCCTGGAATGGTGGAAGGCTCTGGTCCATTGAGGGCCAGGAAGGCTAAGTTCTCTAGATGAAAGTCAAAGGCCTTGTGGAGGCTGAGACAGCTGAGACGTTTGAGGCTTGGCAGTCTTTGCTTTCCTTTGTTTAGGTGGTTGCTGACCCTTTCGGACAAGCTGACCTGCAGAACGTCCCTGTTGGGAATAAGAGGGATAAAACCTCTTCTTTTTTGAGAAGAAAGGCTTCTTGCAAGATTTCTTTCTGGCAGGATCAGCTGTGCCTTTGGATAGTCTATCCAAAGTAGAGTTGTCAGCATCCATCTCATTGGCCTTTTCTTGCCAATTCTTGCCGAATAGATTCTCACCTGTACAAGGGATATTTCCCAGTTTGTCCTGCACCCAGAGCTCCAAATCGGATGCCTGGAGCCAGGCAATTCTTCGTGCACCTATGGCAATGGCAGAGGTTCTGCTTATGCATTCAAAACAGTCAAAAGCTGCACGATTGACAAACTCTGAAACATCCTGGGCATGTTTAACCAGTGTGCCTTTTGTCCTCAGGAAGAAGAGGGCTCAAAACCTCTAAATCCCCTATGACCTCTTTAAGGAACATGCCCATATATAAAATATAGGAACTGATCCTGGCAGAAAGCATGGAAGCCTGGAACGTACGACATCCAAAGGCATCCAAGGTCCTACACTCATGTCCTGGAGGATTAGAGGCATGTCTTTTTGCACCTTCTGATCCTTCTCATAGCTGACTCCACCATAATGGAGTGGTGGGGAAGCTGAGTTTTTTGGAAGCCAGGATAAGGAGGGACTCGATACATAGTATCCAGTCTGAGAGAGTGAGGAGAGGTGGTAAGAGGTGTCTCCCACATTCTCAACATGAGATCATGTAAAATCTCATGGATAGATAGGGTAGCCGCTTCTTTAGGAGCTTTGGGATATTGTAAAATCTCCAACTCCTTAGCTCTGGGCTCTGTTTCAGGAGTCACAGTAATGGACAACCCACGAGCCAACTCTCTGATGAAATCCTGACAGAAAATATCTTCTGGAGGAGACATCCTACGCTTAGGAGAGGAATGCTCTTCCAGGAGAAGTATCCCGGTACCGGCAGAGCTGTCAGAATCCTCGGAGTCCTCCGAGGATTCGAAGTACCATCTGTCCGGATGCTCTTGAAGAGCCCGATACCCGTACCAACCGAAGTCGGTACCAGGGGTAATCGGTACCGGTGTATCGGCACCGGAAGGCATCACACAACTGGGTGCCAGCAAAGCCGATACCGATGTCGATATTGGTACCGGTACCGATGGAACTGTCTGACGCGGTTCCGAGGGCATCGATGCCGCAAGGAGAGCCGCCAGACTTCATTCAATAGCCAGGAACCTCTGGTCTATCAACGCTGCCGATGCCTGGGTATCAGTACCAGACACAACCGGTACCCCAGAGCATGACACCATTAGTTCTGCCGAGGTCGAGGCCTCGAGAACATCCTGGAGCCCCAATAATGCTTTGGAAGCCGAAGCCTCCCGCCGGGGCAATTTTGCCGGTATGGAACCCTCAAGGGCAATGCCAGAGGCATCTCGATGCTTAGAAGGAGATCTACCCTTTGCGGACCGGCTGGACTTATGTTTAGTTACTTGAGATCCATGGCAGGAAGACGAAGCCCTGGAAGACGTCGATGCCACCGAAGCTGCATCGGAAGGAAAAAGAGCACTGAGCTTGGCAGCTTGGTTCTGTCGACCCCTTTTGGACATCATGGCATAAGCCAAACACTCGGAGATAGAGTGGTCAGGACCTAAACATTTAAGACACCAATCATGGGTGTCGGTGACGGAGATGGTACCGCCACACTTGGTGCATTTTTTAAAACCCGAGGCGGGTTTCTCCATAGTGGAGGAAATTTTGGGCCTAAGGCCCAAAATGGCACGCACCTGGAAAAAAGTCTGGAAAAAGATTTTTTTTTTTTTTTTTAAAGAAAGAACCACCGGCGGTACCGGTATAGCGTTGGAGAAGGCAGATGCGACCACAAAAAAATAAAGAACAAAACAAAACAATTTTCTGCGGTGACAGGAACATGACCTGCTGGCTCCGCGGAAAACGAAGAACTGGAGAGAGGCAGTTGGGAAAGGCGGGAAGGCAGCACACAAGCGCTGTGGGATGCTCCCAAAAGCTTCCTAATTGGATACTGGGGAGTGTTCACGCACAGGCTCCGTCGGTACCGACGATACCCATATGTGAAGACTACATTCCTGCTTGTTCCTGGAGATACTGAAGTCACCTAGTAGCCAGTTTTGGGCTCGTGGCTTATTTGTGTCACAAGCTATGTTGATTATTGTTGAGAGGTCATCTGGTGATGATGTTGGTGCTCTGTATAGTAGGTTGATTGTGCAGTGGTCGTTTTCTATGGTGATGGTGTCTAGGTGGGTTGTGCTAATGGCATTATTCAGCTGGAATTGTGATCAGAAAAAAAGGGGGAACAATGAGCAGCAGCAATGAGTCAAGAGAAAACAGACTCATGAGCAGCCCAGCTGCCGGCGACGAGCCAATGCTTCGGTAGCCTGACCACACCAAAGGGCCGGAGGGCAGGAGTTGCCTATACACCAAACAAATGACAGAGTACTGCCTGGTCAAAGGTGCTGTCCCATCAGGACTCTCTCTCCAGGCACTAGTGTGCTGCGAAAGTGTAGAATGAGGATCAGGTGGTGGCCTGGCAGAATTCAGACAAGGGCACAGAGCGCAGGTTCGCTACAGAGGGCACTACGACCCGGACGCTGTGCGCAGTGACAGCACTCCAGCGAGAGACTAGCCTGCTCATATGAGAAGGTGATGCAGTCAGCAACACAGTTGGACAGGGTGCACTTAGAGACCGCAGCTACCAACTGACTCGGGTCATAGGAAACAAAGAGCCGAGAAGCTTGGCGGTACTCCTGGGTGCACCTGAGATAAAAGGCAAGCACCTGCTTACAGTCCAATGTGTAGAGAACTGCCTCCGCCCTGCTGGCATGAGGCTACAGTAAGACGGTGGGGAGCACCACCTGCTGGTTGAGATGCAATGGAGATACCACCTTGGGTAAAAAGTTGGGGGTGTGCAGAGCATGATCCTGTTCTTGTAGAACTTAGTGTATGGTGGTTCTGCCACTAGCGCCTGAAGCTCGCTAACCCTGCAGGCAGCTGTGAGTGTCAAGAGGACCACCACCATCCAGGAGAGATACCTGAGATGGCAAGAGCTGAGAGGCTCAAAGGGTAGTGCAGTGAGCTTGGAGAGTACGACTTTAAGGTCCCACTCCGTTGGCAGCGGGCAGCTTCGACAGAAGGAGTCCCCAAAGGAAGCACGAACAAGGGGTTGAGCAGAGAGGGGTTTGCCCTCAATGAGATGGTGGTGTACTCGAGAGCACTGTGGTACACTCTTACAGAGTTAGACTTCAGCCCTGCCCAGGACAGGTGAAGGAGGTACTGCAGCACTAGCTGGATGGAGCAGGAGAAAGGGTTGACCGAATGCTCTGCACACCAGACGGAGAGCCTACACCACTTGAAGGTGTACGACAGACAGGTGGAGGTTTTACTGGAAGCGAAGAGGACCTCCTCCACTTCGATACAGAGATTGAAAGTGGTCAGGGCTAGCTTTTCAGCAGCCAGGTCGTGTCAGGGACCCCAGGATGGTGTGCAGAAGAGAGCCCTCCTCCTGTGTCAGTAGGCCTGAACTGCACCCCAGGAAACCAGGGGTGGTGTTGTCAGGCGGAGGAGCAAGGAAAAACACAGCTGCCTGGCCCATCGCAGGGCCACCAGGATTACTGTGGCCCTGTCGCGCTGGACACTGAACAGGGTAATGGCGATCAGTGCTGTACGCAGGAAAGCATAAAGGAGGCCCTCCATTCAAGATAACAGAAATGCATCCTCCGCCACCTGGAAGGGATGCGGCTGCCACGAACAGATGCGGGGCAATTGTGCATTGACTGGACTGGCAAAGAGGTCCATCCTCAGGAACTCCCAGCACTGGAACAGCTGGTCGGTTACCCTTGGGTCCAGCTTCCACTCATGTGACTGGAGGACTCAGCTAAGCTGGTCCGCCAGGATGCTGTCCTAGGCAGAGGGGTAAACTGCCCACAGGAGAATCCTGTTGCTGCTGGCATATGAGTAGAGGTTCACTGCTTCCTGGCAGAGCAGGGCTGAACCTGTGACACCTGCTTGTTTATGCAGATCACCACCACCTGGTTTTCGGTCTGAACCAGCATCACCTGGTGCTGCAGGTGGTGGTGAAAAGCCCGGAGGGCTAAGGCTATGGCTCAGAGTTCCAGGACATTGATTTGCTGGAGGATCTATGTCAGTGAACAGCTGCCCCAAATGCAGAGGTTGTCGCAATGCGCTCCCCACCCCAGCTTGGAGCATCTGTAGTGAGGATACAATGGGGTGCGGGGGGCTAGAAGGGCATCCTGGCCAGCAGACCCTGGAGGTTTTGCCACTAGTTTAGAGAGAGAGTCAGGGGACAGGTGATGAGCACCATGTCCCGCAAGTGTCCAGTGGCCTGGGACCACTGTGAGTCAAGGGCCCACGGGGCCATCCGCATCCACAGGCAAGCATCTGGAGTGACATGCACCATGGATGGCCATATGCCCCAACAGGCAGAGCATGAGGATGCCGAGCGACTGTAATGTGTGCTTGCAGCAAGCATTTGGAGGAATAGGGCCATGCCCCATGGGAGAAAAGCCCTGGCTTGGACCATGTCCAGCCGAGCACCTATGAACACCAGGTCCTGGGTTGGCTGGAGATGGGACTTCAGGTAGTTTATGATGAAGGTGAAGCGCTCCAGCAGGATGGTGCATGTCCTCATCTGATGGGCCTCGAAAGCCATGCTGCCCTTTACAAGCCAATCATCCAGATAGGGGACGACGAAGAACCCCTGGAGACTGAAGTGGGCTGTGACCACTGCCAGGCACTTGGTCAATACCCTTGGGGCAGAGGCCAGGCCAAACGGTAGCATTCTGTACTGATGATTTTCTCCTCCGACCACAAAGCAAAGGTACTGCCTGTGTAGGGGGTTAAGGATGTGTGTGTGCGTGCATCCTTTAAGTCCAAGGAGCATAGCCAGTCTCCCTGGAGATATGAAAGCAATGTTCCAAGAGAACATTTTGAACTTTTGCCTCACCAGGAATCTGTTGAGATCCCGCAGTTTGAGGATGGGGGGAAAACCCTCCAGTCCTTATTGGTACCAGGACGTAGCAGGAGTAGAGCCCTGTGCCGGGCTGGGACAGGTTTCACTGTCTGATCTTCTAGAAGATCTGCAAGTTCCTGCCAGAACAGGTCTCGGAAGAGGGGAGTCCTAGGAGCTATCCTGGGAAGAATGGTGGGGTGTGTGATGAAGGTGGAGGAGATAACACACTCACCACTCAAAGGGCCCATGTGTCTGTGGCAATGGAAGGCCACCTGTGAGCAAAGAGCACCAGATGTGCCCACATGTACATACCTACTTCAAAGAGCCCAGAACATCTGTGCCAAAGTAGTCACTAAAGCCCGCCTTGTAGACCATGTAACCCCAATAATGCTGGAACTGCATTGGCTCCCTATAAACAGCAGAATCAGATATAAAATCCTCCTAATCACATTCAAGCTCCTAAACAACATCGCCCCCTCATATCTATCCATGCTATTACATACCCCATCAGAATCAAGAACTCGCAGACTAAACGCAACACACTCACTTGAAATACCAAATTCATTCAAAAAAACTAAAAAATCCACCAGCACCAGAGCCTTCTCATTCACTGCCCCCATGCTCTGGAATAATCTCCCAATAAACCTTCGGATCATAAAAGACCTCACCCAATTTAGAAAGGAACTCAAGACATATCTTTTCTCCGAACACTATGAAATCCCATACCCCCAAGTCCAACCACACACCATCCCCAAACACTCAAACACAAAGCCCTAAAATCACACTCAACTACCCACACACATACACTCACCACATACTCCCACCACATACACCCCAAAATACTCCCAAGAGATGAAAAAAAAAAGGAAATAAATTCCTCCACACACACACACACATATGAAAGGTAGAAAACTCTGACTACCTGTAAAAAGGTAGAAAAATTCTGATCAACACTATGATACAGAAACTTATTAATGTATATAAAATGTAAATAGTTTCGACAATTAATGCACAGTTATTTGTATAAAGTTACAATGTTATAAATCTCTGTTAATAACTATTATCTGTATAAAGTTAAAAATCTCTGTTCCATGTAATGTATACATTAGTATACAAATTTGTTTACTTGTTCCATGTAAACCGCCACTGATCTCTGGAAGGGGCGGTATAGAAGAAATAGATAAATAAATAAATAAATAAATAAATGTGCTGCAGGGCTGTGCCTCCTGGGGAAAGAGGCTATGGCTCAAGGAATGAAAAGCCCCATCCAGGTTGCGCTGGGGACTTGGGCTGGGGTTTAGAGGTCTTAAGGCTTATGTGGGCTATGCCCTTGTCCCTTGGCCTGCTGGTCTTGTTGGGGAGTTGGGAAGGCCTGGTATTGAGGGCAGTTTCCATAAGCCTTCCTCTTATTCAGATATGAGGGCTTTCTACCCGAAGCCTTCCTTTGGGAAAAGTCAGAGGTCTTCTTGGAGAGCCTGGTCCTATCAGGAACTCTGATTCTAGCTCGGCGGCCTTGTCTGTCATGGGTTTCCCTTAGAGGTTTTCTCCACAGCAAGAGATGTCGACCAATCTGTCCTGGACCCATTGCTCCAAGTCAGAGGACTATAGTCAACCTTGGCGCTGGGCACTATTGCACACCATAGCTACTCTAACCTCAGACTGAAAGCCATCGCAAGCCGCTAGAGTAATAAACCTGGAGCACTCCCTGACTGCAGAGGCCAGGGTCCGTAACTGCTGGAGGGGTCCCTCCAAGAGACCAGCCGAGAACCCGGCAAGCTCCTTCGCCAGGTCTCGAAAGTATATGTCTATGTACAACTGGTAAACCTGGATCTGGCCAATAAGCATCGAGCCCTAGAAGCACTTTTTGCCCATGGCGCGGGCCTCCCTGACTGGGGGCACCGAGTAGTACGTTGTCTGGCATTTGAACCTCTCCATGGCCAACTCCACCACCATGGAGTTGTGAGGCACTTGGGCTTTTTGGAAGTCAGGGCTCCGGAGGATCAGATACATTGAGTCCAGTCGCCTGCTAACTATGGGCACCCATGCAGGGGTCTCCCAGTAGCAGAGGAGCAGCTATTTCAGGATGGGGATAGAAGGGCACCATGAGCGCCTCTTTAGGGGTGGGGGTGGGACTCGTACTGGAGAATCTCGAGGTCCTCCATGCAAGAGTCCTCCTCCAACTCTGTGGCAAAAGCAAGAGCCTTGGTCATGTCCCACATGAAGTTGAGGAAGGCAATGTCCTCAGGTAAGGACCAGCAACTTGACTCCGGAGGGGAGGATCCAAGGGCACATCACAGTGACAGCGGGTATCAGGGGTCTCATCGTCATCGGCCTTCCAACTGAATCTGGCTCGGAGGAGTCAAGGGTCCTACAGGACTCGGGGTGATGGCCCAACCCAGAGGACCTCAGGGCTATGGCGGCCCAGCGCTCGGAGCCAAAGGTACAGAGTGGTGAGGATCGCAGCAGAAGCATCTCTAGGCCAATGGTGCTAGAGGATCGGCTTGACCTCCAGGGAATCCTTCATGGTAGAGGGGGCCCACGAGTTGGGAGTGATGAAGCAGGGAACTGGGCCATCAGAGCCTGCTGATGGGCCATGAAGACAGACAAACTGCACTCCAAGGACACCATCCTGGCCTCAAGGCCAGATGGCTCTCCAGCCTTCAGTGCAGGCATAGAGATCTTTAGGCCCGGCTCCGTCAAAGGAAAGTGCTTGACCAGGATAGCCTCAAGAGTCCAAGACCGGTCCCGGGGCATTGACAGCTCCTGGCGAGGCAACTTGGATGGCTGCTCCTTGCCATCTCCCCCTGCCTCTCGTTTAGGGTTGCAGGACCAGAGCCCCTGGGATTTCCCCACTTTCCCCAACTTATCACCCGATGGGGTTCTCTGGGTTTTCCAGTCCTTCTTGGCACAATCCTCGATGCAGGAGCTCCGGCCGGTGGCAAGAGTAATGCACCTACCGCTCCGTGCAGGTCACCCCTCCACATGCCTTTGTTCAGGGGTGTACCTACTGCTCCATGCAGGTCACCCCTATTTGTTGAGGTAGCAGAGATAGTTAAGCTTATTTTGATCTTATCCTGTTGCTATAAAAGAATCCACTGTGTCTGTCCTATGCCATTTTGAATTATATCAATGTATTTGCCCCAACACTTCCATCAGGAGGGCATTCCAATCATCCATCACCCTTTCAGTGAAAAAGCAATTCCTGACATTGCCTCTCCATTTACCCTCTTGCAGCTTCATGTTCTGTCCTCTATTTTTGCAGCTTTCGCGTCTTTGAAAAAGGTTTGTTTGTTCATTAATGCTCTAAGGGGTATGTTTACTAAACCTTCTTAACGTGCGCGCTGTGCAATTAGCACGCGCTAAGATACCTTAGCGCGCGCTGACGCTTTACGGGGCAAAAATGCACTTTAGTGCGCGCTCACGCGCGCAGCGGTGCAAATGAATGCTGAAGGCGTGGAAAGGCTCCCGGAGGGCGGAGGAAGGCTCCCCAGGGGAGGAGAGAAGGGGTCAATGGGTGGAGAGTGGGAGGGGAGAGGCTCCCCGCACACTAACGATGTGAAATTCGAGGCCAAAACTAACGCAAGTGAAAACCTCGCGTTAGAGCTGATTTAAAGGGAAAAGAAACCATTTCTGTCAGCAATGTACAGCAAAACCAGGGAAACCTACAAAAAAGTGATAAGTGTGATACATGTGCACGGAACAAAAGTGCAAATAAACATTGAAAATGACCCCAACAAAATAAAAAAAATCATAATCAAGCTGGGCAATAGTGATAGTAATGGGAAACATCAAAAAACACTCCCAAGAAAGCCCCAAAATATAAATATGAATTTTGGAAGGGTCTAAGTTCCGTCCCCATAAAAGGTGAAGGATCCCACAGTGAAATAGCACTGATCAGGGTTTCCCTTTCCTTTCGACAGGTTACCTATGGCATGCACATGTTCCACAACAGCAGGGCGGGCATGTCGGAATGGGCAACTGGACAGATGCTGGGAAAGGGGATACAGAGGGCTGCAGGCGGCACATGCTGTGGTGCAGCTGGGGCACAGGGCAGACTAGGCAGATGCCTAGGTGGCACTTAGGAATGCTGAAACTGAACAGCAGCCAGACAGCAACTGATGAGGGCCCAAAATGGGCACGAGAGTGTTTATCACAGTGTCACAGGGGATAGTACCCAGCAGGTACCCCCAAGGGCACAGAACATTGGCAGGCGGTGTTGGGGGGAAGCGTGGACGCCTATGCAGGCACCCCTACCCCACAACACGCACCATAGGCAGCCGCCTACCTGCACACTGGATGGCTTGAGACTGCACACCACCAGCACCACCAGCAGAAGGGCATGTCAGCATGGTGGCAGAGGGGTACTGGTGGTAGAGGGGGGCAGTGGCAGCTGCCCAGAGCAGACCATGGCCTAGCCCTCTGTAGGTGGGTGCCATGCACTGCAACAGACAGGCCCTGCCGGACAAACAGTCATGGTATCACCAGGGAATGCACTGTCTCTGTGGCAACACGGTGGTGCAGTGTACACAACCAGTGTGTTTGGAGGCAGAAGGTCACAGGTTCAAGTCCCAGCTATGGTGCCTGCCAACCCAGTCCCCATATTTTACCCACTAATACAACGTGCTAATACAGACAGAACATTTATTGCAGATTATGTAAACATGCCCAAAACACCTACATTTTACCCTACAGAGCAAAGACACCATAAACAGGCGCATTACCTAGAGCAGTGTCTCCCAAATGCAGTCTTGGAGGGCCAAACACAATTCAGGTTCCATGCTGCCTCTAATAAAGATGCCTGTGCTGCATATCTATGCATCACCCCCATGGTATGCAGATGTATCTCATGCATATTCATGAGGGACAGCATGAAAACCCGAACAGTATTAGGCAGACCAGGACTGGAGTTGGTAACCTCTGCCGTAAAGCAGCAGCCAACAGGGGCAGACACACCCACAGGCTCCATTAGCCCCACCTGGGGACAGCAATCTCAGGCCGGCGGGACTGGGATTTCTAGTCCTATAGGCACTCCTTGTGGTCTTGGGCAAGCCACTTAACCCTCCATTGCCCATGTTCCCTGTAAGTATTAGCGTATGTGTGTCATATCCCCTCGTGTTAAATGTATCTCCCGATTGACCGCTTTGACCCGGTGAAAAGCGGGATATAAATACAGATAGATAGATAAATAAATAAGCCAATGCCTCCTGGAGAGGCAGGACATTGGGCCCTGCGTGCATCTCCCAATACTAGCACTTGCATACCTTAGCAATGACACCCTACACCTGGGAATACGGTACACAGCTATCAAGTTTGCTATGATTACTGGCAGATAGCAATTCCTACGTTAAGCACAGTTTGCTGATTGAGCTCCATCATAGCAACCTTTCTCATGTCTGTGGAGTGTGCTTCAGGTCTGGTCTCTGACAGTGTTTACCACCCTGGGGAGTGACCCCCAACAGTATTGCGTACCATATCCATGCCTGCACTGTGCCCAGGACTGGTGTGGTGGCCAGGGCTGCTAAACTCCTATATAGTAGCACAATGCTGGCATAGGTGTGGGAGTGTGTGTCTGTCTATCCAGTGTGTGGTGGCTGCAAACACCTTCCACAGCCCACACTGCCAGCACTGTTGCCAGTATTGGCCTGCCAATGTGCATAATGAGGAGCAAGGTACCATGGGTATAGCCCGGACAGGGTGGCCTGGCCAGGATGCATCTGCACAGGGCATAGGGCACTGGCTGGGACATTGTAGTGCCCAGCCACCACCTGCACAGACAGGGTGGCCACAGCATGTCCTGCTGGGAGATCACTCTCACCCTGACTGTGCAGTGACCACACCATGGCTAGGCACCCCCATAGTGCTATATAGTATTTCTCTCATCTGATATTTATGGGTTTCCTTTTGGGGCCCAGTCACTGACTTATCTGCTTGTTGTGTACGCCGACATCCCAGTTCTGGGTGCATGCAGTTCCACCAGGAACATGCACTATGGACTAGCTAGCAGACTGTCTGCAGCTGGTATGTGTCTTGATGGAGCGCCTTGCAGGGTGCAGCGGCTGTAGGCTTGCTGCAGGAGAATATCAGATAGTGGTGAGGTGCAGCTTAGCATATCCAGGCCTAATGTCTGTCTGCTATTGCATTATGGATGTGTACAGAGCTGCATTGACTGCCCTGTAGGGTGTCTGTTCCCCAGCAGGACTGGGGTTGATGGTCCCCTCTACTGCCACCATTGCAGGGAGGTAGAATGTGGATCTGTTGGTGGGAGACCCTGTTTACCACCCTCAGCCCTGGAGGAGGAGGAGGAGGGTGGTGGTACATAATCCTCCTAGGGGTCCATAGGTGCTACACCTGACTGAGACATACAGATATATCCAAGGTGTGTCTGCAGAAACTACCTATCTCACACATTAGCACTGCTGGGGACCTGCAGCATGGCCTATCTCTGCTGTGGACCTGGTGCTGGGCACCCCACCTCACCCTCAGGGTGAGTGCAGTACCTGCACAATGTGACGGTGTGTAGCTACTCTGTGCCAGTACCACACACGGTCAGTTCCCCCTACCAGGCCGAGGTGCTGTGGGGGTGCATACCCCATCTTGTGATCATCTGCAGACTACTGATTTGCATGTGCAGTGCATCATGGATATGGGTGGGTTAACCCTATCCTGGTGACCACAGCAGACTGTTTGTGTGGTGACTTGCAGTCCTTCTGCAGCCAGCCAGGTGTTTGCTAGCAGCTACAGAACTGTAGCCCACTGGTTACTTCACTGCCTGTGGAGCCAGAGGTCATGGGTTCAAACCCACAGTGGGGTTATTTGATAGGGCTGTCCAAAGCATTATCTATTTTTAATGTACATTAGTGCTGCCAGCAAAAACACCCTCAGCGTACTGTACCCATAAGGTGCCTCAGAGGGCGCTTTATAGGGTGCCCTATAGGGCACCTTATGGTTACCGTCCATATAAGGTGCACTATACAGTATCCTATGGAGCGACTGATAGGGTGCCGTGGCGGATAGTGCACATTCTAATGTGCCCTATGGAGTGCCTTATAGGGTGCCTTATGCGGCACCTTAGATTACGGCACATGAGGGTGTGTTTGCTGGCAGCAATTAATAAAATACAAATAAAGTGCCGCAGGAAACAATACTTACATGTCAAAGCTGATACCTCAGCCAGCCTTACGTATTAGGCACACTGGGGATCGAACTCATGACCCCTGTATCATCAGTCAGTGCCTTAACCATTGTACTACACTGCTGTTCCTCCTTGCATGTCAGCGCACCTACTTAAGATTTCCATGCGTTTAAATGCACAGTGCTGCCATCAAAAACAGTGCTATGACCTTGCTGTGCCTCATAGGGCACCCTATATGGCGCCCTATAGGCCACCCTTTAAGCAACATTGTAGGGTGCCGTGGCAGACAGTGCACTTTAAAATGTGCCCTCTGGGGTACCTTATGGGGTGCCTTATGCAGCACAGCGTAGTTACTCACCTTTAACAGGTGTTCTCCAGGAGCAGCAGGAATCAGTCCTCACATATGGGGTGATGTCGGCGCCGACGGAGCCCTCGCGGAGCAATTTTCCCCAGCTTTCAAAGAAAGCCTTTGGGAATTGCAGTGCGCATGCGTGGTCCTCTTCCCGCCCAAGGGTGCCATCTTGCTCAGTCAGATGACATAGCTAAAAGACAGCAAAAAAATTAGCAAAAAAAGAAAGCATAGAACTGCAACTCCAAGGGGAGGAGGGAGGGTTGTGAGGACTGATTCCTGCTGCTCCTGGAGAACACCTGTTACAGGTGAGTAACTACGCTTTCTCCAGGACCAAGCAGGAAGTCAGACCGCACATATGGGACTCCCAAGCTTAAGGCTACCGGAGACCCTAAGCACAAAAAGGAGCTCCCTCAAGCTCAGTAGCCAAGAAGGAAGGAATCTTCTCTGAATACGTCTCCAACCGGTAGCCCAACATCCGGGATGGAGGGTAGGAGTTGCCTATACCTCGAAGAGGTTACGGAGGACTGCCTGACCGAAAGCACTGTCCCTGCGGGACTCCCTCTCCAGGCAGTAATGGGCCGCAAAAGTCTGGCTTGAAGACCAAGTAGCGGCCCGGCAGATGTCTGCCAATGGAACAGAGCAGAGATAAGCCACTGACGTAGCCTTCGCCCGAACACGATGGGCCGTGACTTGACTTTCCAACGAGAGGCCGGCTGCCTCGTAAGCCCAAGCAATACAGTCAGCAATCCAGATGGACAGAGTACGCTTGGAGACAGGGAGCCCCAACTTATTGGGGTCATAAGAGACGAAGAGCTGAACAGCCCTTCTGTGTTCCCGCGTACGGTCAAGGTAGAAGGTTAACGCCCTTCTACAGTCCAGGGTATGCAGGACCATTTCAGCTCGGCTGGAGTGTAGCCTGGGAAAGTAGGTCGGAAGCACCACCTCCTGGTTGATGTGAAAAGGGGAAACCACTTTGGGAAGAAACTTAGGGCGAGTCCGTAGGACTACCCGGTTCTTGTAGAACTTAGTGTACGGAGGATCAGACACCAGGGCCTGCAGCTCACTAACGCGTCTAGCAGAAGTGAGGGCCACCAAGAACAAGGTTTTCCAAGAAAGAAAACGAAGAGAACAGGTAGCCATAGGTTCAAAAGGCGGACAGGTAATCCGCTGTAAAACCACATTGAGATCCCAGTCCGGGGCTGGTGGGCGCAAAGGTGGTTTAAGGAGAAGGATGCCTCTGAGAAAACGAGCCACCAGAGGGTGGCCAGAAAGAGGTCTGCCATCCACCGGCATGTGATGCGCAGAAAGAGCACTGAGGTGGACCTTGACAGAGTTGGACTTAAGTCCAAGATTGGAGAGGGAAAGCAAGTACTGCAAGACCACTGATGCTGAACCAGAGAAGGGATCTTGAGACTGCTGAGCACACCAGACGGAGAACCGACGCCACTTAAGAGCGTAGGACTTCTGGGTGGAGGGCCGCCTAGAGGCCAAGACGACCTCCTCCACATCCGGATGCAGGCGGAGGGGAGCAAGGACTACCCTTTCAGCAGCCAGGCCATCAGATGAAGGGACCGGAGGTTGGGGTCCAGGGGAGTCCCCTGATCCTGTGACAGGAGGTCGGGCTGAAATCCCAGAGGAAGAGGGGTGTCCACCGCCAGCTGCATTAGAAGTGGGAACCAAGGTTGTCTCGGCCACCGGGGAGCCACTAGGATCACCGAGGCTTTGTCTCTGAGAACCTTGAAGAGTGTCCGAGACACCAGCGGCATGGGAGGAAAGGCATATAAGAAGCCTGTGGACCATGGAATTAGAAAAGCATCCGCCGCTACTCTGAGAGGATGCGGTTGTCGAGAGCAGAATCTGGGAAGTTGCCGGTTCAGAGGACTGGCAAACAGATCCATGGTGGGGAGGCCCCACTTGAGAAAGATCCGCTGAACCACCAGCGGATCCAGCCGCCACTCGTGTGGCTGGAGGATCCTGCTGAGCTTGTCGGCCAGGTAATTTTCTTGACCTGGGAGATAGACAGCCTTGAGGATGATGCCGTGGTGGACTGCCCAAGAGCATAGTTTTTGTGCCTCCTGACAGAGAAGGAAGGAGCCTGTTCCGCCTTGTTTGTTCACGTAGAACATTGCAACCTGATTGTCTGTCTGTATCAGCACCGACTGGTGAGAAACCAGGTGAGAGAATGCTTTGAGCGCTAGGCGGATGGCTCTGAGCTCCAGGAAGTTTATCTGCTGAGCAGACTCCCAAGGAGTCCAGAGGCCTTGAGTACATGTCCCTTGGCAATGTGCTCCCCAACCCAGGAGAGAAGCATCGGTCGTCAGGACCTGAGAATGCGTAGGGGGCTGAAAAGTCACTCCTAGTACTAGGTTTGGCAGATGAAGCCACCATTGTAGAGAAGAGACCAGCTGGTCGGAGATCTGTACGGAGTCCGCTAGGCTCCCAGTGGCCTGATGCCATTGAGTGCGAAGGCACCATTGAGCAGGTCGCATGTTCAGGCAGGCATTGGGGGTCATATGGACCGTGGAAGCCATATGGCCGAGCAGTCTCAGAAATTGCCTGGCCGAGACCAGGGCATTGCTGTGAAAGTGGCTGGCGAGATCCATGAGCCGCTTGGCCCTGTCCAGAGGGAGGAAGGCCCACGCCTGAAGAGTGTCTAACCTGGCGCCGATGAATTCGAGATTTTGAGAGGGGAGCAAAGTGGACTTTGCGAAGTTTATGACAAATCCCAAGTGCTGGAGTAGAGTCACAGTGCGATGAGTGGCCTGAGTGGCCTCTTGTGAAGACTGGGCTCTGATGAGCCAGTCGTCCAGGTATGGGAACACAAAAAGGCCTTGAAGTCTTAGATAGGCCGCCACCACTGCCAGGCATTTGGTGAACACCCTGGGGGCGGAGGATAGGCCAAAGGGCAGTACTCTGTACTGGTAATGATTTCCTCCCACAACAAATCTGAGATATTGTCTGTGGTCTGGATGAATAAGGATATGAGTATACGCATCCTTTAGATCCAAGGAGCATAGCCAGTCACCCTGCTGGAGGTAGGGCAGCAGGATTCCAAGGGTAAGCATCTTGAACTTTTCCTTTGCAAGGAACTTGTTTAGGTTTCGCAAGTCCAGGATGGGTCTGAGGCCTCCTGTTCTTTTTGGTATCAGAAAGTACCTGGAGTAAAACCCTTGACCCTTCAGGTGGTGGGGCACCGGTTCCACAGCCTGTTCCTGAAGGAGACTTGCTAACTCCTGAAGGAGTAAGTCCTTGGGCAGAGGGAGTCTCGGAGGCTCCCCTGGAAAGTAGGAGGGAGGTACCTGGTGAAAGTGAAGAAGATAGCCCTTTCGAACTATGTGAAGTACCCAGGTATCTGTGGTGATGTTGGACCACCTTTGGGCAAAGTGGACCAGCCGGCCTCCTGTGCTGAGAGAAACCAGCTGAGGGGGAGAGGCTATGCTGATGAAGTCAAAAACCCCCACCCTGCTGAGCAGGGGCCGGTGGTGCAGGCTTGGGGCTTGCTGCCTACGGGACCCATTACCCCGTCCCTTGGCCTGCTTACCCTGTGGGGGAGCAGGTGAGGCCTGATACTGAGGGTAGTATTTATAGGCAGCCGCCTTCCTCGGGTAAAAGGGCTTTTTCCCCGAGCCCTTCTTTTGAGAAGGGGCAGAGGTCTTCCTTGAGAGACGAGTCCTAGTGAGAGTCTCGGTCTCGATCTGTGCAGCCTTCTCATCCATGGGCTTGCCAAAGAGGTTTTCACCCCTGAAGGGGACATCGACCAACTTGTCCTGCACCCATGGCTCGAGGTCGGACGTCTGAAGCCAAGCCTGGCGGCGTCCACTGATGCCGGCTGCGGCTACTCGAGCCGATGCCTCAAAACCATCATAGGCTGCCCGAGAGATAAACTTTGAGCACTCCCGAATACCAGTTGACAAGGTTTGGAACCTCTGCAAAGGTTCGTCGGAGAGACCAGCAGAGAACCCGGCTATTTCCTTAGCCAGGTCCCGGAGATACATGCCCATGTAGAGCTGGTAGGTCTGGACTCGACAAGCAAGCATAGAGCCCTGGAAACACTTCCTACCGAGGGCATTGCTGCCGACTCCTCAACGCTTTTGAGGACATTTTGCCACACGACCACAGATCATCGGGTCATGATCGGGTCCGAGGCAGCGGAGGCAGAAGTCGTGTGTGTGTCTGTAAGAGACATGAGTTTCTTACAGAGGTCACACTTTTTAAACCCGCTGGCAGCCATCGGGGGAAAAAGGGCCCCTGCGAGGTCAAAAGACTGGGCTGCCAGTGAAAAAGTAAAAAGGCGCAAAATCTGTCACGAAGGACAAAAAACCGAAAAATAAAGAACGGACTCGCAACCGGCGTCGCGGGTCCAGGCGGGAAAAGAACCGGCGTCGAAACCGAGAGAAAAAAGAGAAATAAAATCAACTTTTCTGCGGGGATTCACAAACAACGTCTGTAGGGCTCCGCGGAAAAAAGAAGACTGAGCAAGATGGCACCCTTGGGCGGGAAGAGGACCGCGCATGCGCGCTGCAATTCCCAAAGGCTTTCTTTGAAAGCTGGGGAAAATTGCTCCGCGAGGGCTCCGTCGGCGCCGACGTCACCCCATATGTGAGGACTGACTTCCTGCTTGGTCCTGGAGAACTTATGTTACAGCGCTTTGAGAGTGCGTTTCATAGCAGCAGTAATTAAAATAAAATTAAAAAGCCTCATAATGCAATATTACACATAAATGGTAGTGCCTCAGCCAGCCTTATTCACTGGGCACAGTGGGGGATTGAACCCATGACCCCTGCACCATCTGCCAGTGTCTTTACCATTGTACTGCAGCCCTGTTCCTCTGTTTGCACATCAGCACGCCTGCTTATGCTTCCTGCGCGCGTTTCTCGTGCGCTAATGTGCGCAGTGCACAAGAGCGCGCAGCGCAGCGCAGCGCGCGCTAATCCCGTTTTGCTATTTTTGACCGGACCGCCCACTCCTTTTATGGCATCCTGCAGACTAACACGGCGCGCACGTTAAGGTTTAGTAAACATACCCCTAAGTATTTAAAGGTCTGTATCATATCTCCCCTATCCCTCCCTCTCCTCTAAAGTATACATATTTTGTTCTTCAAGTCTCTTCTCATATGTCTTCTGGCACCGGCACCAAATCATTTTGATCACCTTCCTCTGAACAGTTTCCAGTCTTTTTTTTTTTTTTTTTTTATAACTTTGTTTATTTATTTCCACCAATACACAGCCATAAACACGATACAACAGAATCTCCGAGTGGGGTGAACTCCGATCCCCACTTCAGAGGCAACCCATTGTCACAGTGGATTACAACAGTTTGTTTTTTACCCTCCCCCCCCGTACAATACAACTATACAACGGGCACAAGACAGAGTGATAATGATAACCACCCAGGGCACCCCTAGAAATATCTATAGGAGTCCCAACTTACCCTTGCCCCCACCCCCCATGCCTTGAAGAGCTAACCCACCCAGACCTCCCCCCCAGTGGGCCCCACAGCAAACCCAGCATTCCCACCCAAAATCCCTTGCCTAATCAACGTAGGGTCACCTTCCCCCCTCCATTTCAGGAGCCACACATCAAAGCGCTGCCACATCTGTCGGAAACGCTGCAGCCGATGCTTACTATAGGCCGCAATCTCACACATACCTCGCAGCTCACATAATCTCCCAACTATATCTCCCCGAGTGGGGACATCCCGGCACTTCCAGCGCGCCAGGAGCTCCCCCCTCGCGGATACAATACAATAGCCAATCATCTGCAGCATGTCCCGCTCCCCGTCATCCCCCAACTCATTCAGCAAAACCATGGCCGGAGCCAACACAACTGGAAACCCCGTCACCGCCCGAATAACCAATTCCCAATCCACCCACATACCCCGAACCACCGGACAGTCCCACAACAAATGATACAGATCACCCTTCCCCTTACACCCCCTCCAACACTCCCCCGATTCCCCCGCCCCAAGGACCCTCAGCTTCCATGGGGTCCAATAGGCGTGATACCGAATCTTTAAACTCCCCTCCAAATAGACCATCCCCGGCGCCAATCTTTTAGACCACCCATAGATGCCCTGCCATCGCTCCCTAGTCCATTCCCCCCCCAGAACCTTCTCCCACTCCACCTCCCCTCTTATACTCCCCCCCACTCCCCCCAATTCAAGCAACGCTCCATAGAATTGGGTGATAGTTCCCTTGCGCCCTCCTTTCACTAACAGGGTCTCGACCCTCGTGAACTCCCGAACCAAATCCTCCTTAACCTCCCTCCTACTCACAAAAGACGCCACCTGTAAGTAGGCGAAAAACCCCTTACTCTCCAGCCCAAAGTCCTTTACCAGCTCCCCCAACTCTTAAGCTCGCCCCCCAAATGGAGTAACTGACCCACAGCCCTCAACCCCTTCCTCTCCCACTCAACAAACACCCCTCCCTCTCTCCCAGGGACAAATTCCCTGACCCCCGTAATATACATGCTCCTTGTATAGCGCTTCTCCCCTAACAGCGGACGCTTCAGTCACAGCCAAAGCTCCTTCGTCATCGCTCGAAAAGGGTTACTCATCCCTCCACCCTCCGCCACAGCCCCGGGGTCCCAGATCCACTTCGCCAGGTTCTCCCCCCGGTCAGGGTCCCCCTCCAAATGCACCCAACGGGGAGTCTCATCCCCCCCTTGCCAACTCTGTAAGGCCCGTAATTGGGAGGCCCAATAGTACTGTTCCAACCAGGGTACGCCCATCCCCCCCTCCTTACTATGTCGATACATGGTAAGCCGCGCCACCCTCGGACGCTTCCCACCCCAAACAAAATCCATCAGAAGCTGTTGGGCCTGCTTTAAATAGCGCCTAGGTACCTTACACGGTAGAGAACCAAACAAAAACAGAAACCGCGGTAGAACATTCATCTTTAAAACTGCAATCCGACCCAGCCACGTGAGATACAGGCCCTTCCACTTATGGAGGTCCCGTCGCACTTCCTGCAATAATCCTCCATAATTCGCCCTCCCTAACCCCCCGATATTCTTCCCCATCTGAATACCCAGGTATCGATATCGCTCTCCCACCCACCGAAACGCAAACGCCCCTTTCAGCCCGTCCTCCAACCCCCCACTTAAATGAAACCCCAAGAGCTCCGATTTACTATCGTTAATCTTATACCCAGCCACTTTACTGTACCCTTCAATCTCCTTCATTAAGTTTAGTAACGACGTCAAGGGCTCCCGAAGCGTAAAAATCACATCATCCGCAAAGAGAGTAATTTTCACGTCTTGGGAATTCATGCGAACCCCCTTAATATCCAAGGACCGCCTAACCCTCGCCGCTAACGGCTCGATAACCAAGGCAAAGAGCAGAGGGGACAAGGGACAGCCCTGTCTAGTACCTCTCCCTAAACTGAACGGCCTTGAATAGCTTCCATTTACCCGCACCCTAGCCTGCGGCCCCGCATACAGCGCCTGTATCCATCGAACAAAATGACCACCCAGCCCTACTTTCTCCAGCACACTCAGCATAAAAGGCCACTCCACCCGATCAAATGCTTTCTCAGCATCTACTGAGAGGAAAACGGCCTCCTGACCCGTCCGCTGCACCTCCCACGTAAGGTTACAAATCTTACGAATATTGTCCCCACCTTGCCTACCTACGATGAACCCAGTTTGGTCTGGATGGATCAAGGCTGGCATCACCCCAGCCAACCTAGTGGCCAGTACCTTTGCCAACAACTTAGCGTCTACATTTAATAGTGAGATAGGCCGGTACGACCCGCACACCATCGAGTCCTTACCCGGTTTAGGAAGAAGAGTTATACCGGCCTCTCTCATGGAACGTGGGACCTCTCCCCCTTTTAAGACCCCATTAAACACCTCCACCATCAAAGGTCCCAAACTGGAGCGGAACACCTGGTAAAATCGCCCGGACAACCCGTCCAGCCCAGGAGCCTTACCCCTTCTCAAGTTACCAATCGCCGCCTCCACCTCACTCTCTGTTATGGGCCTATCCAACCACTCTGACTCCCCCCTTGACAACGAAGGCAAATCACATTCCCTTAAATATTCCTCACATTGGGCCTTCCCTCCCAGCACCTCACTAGTGTATAACTTTGTATAGTAATCCACGAACACCTCCCGTATTTCATTATTCCCATGCACCATCTTCCCTCCCACCCCCTGAATACCCCCAATATTGTGCTGCTGGGCCCTACTCCTTAACCGTTGTGCCAAACGCCGCCCCACCCTATTGCCCCCCTCAAACCAGCCTTGCTTCAGAACCCGCAGCTCAAAAGCTATTTCGCTCGCACGCAATTGTCCTAATTCCCCCCTTAGCGCCTTCAACTTTTCCACCACCTCCCCCCTTCCCCTCCCAGTACCCATCCTCTCCAACCGACCAATCTCTTTTAACAACCCATACTCCCGCTCTCCCCGTTGCCGACGCAGCCGGGCCGCTTCCTGCACTAAATGCCCCCTTACCACCGCCTTAAGCCCATCCCACACTACCCCTAGCTCAACCTCCCCGGTTAAATTAAAATCCTGGTATTCCCGCACCACCTTCCCTAGCCTTTCAACCACCGCTGGTTCGTCCAACAGGGCCTCATTAAGCCTCCAAAACTTGACTCCCTCATCCACATATCCCAGGTTAAACTTCACCCACACAGGAGCGTGGTCAGTCCACGTAATCAAGCCATGGTCCGCCTCTAGCACCCTATTCAACCATCCCCCCCCCCCTGCCCACACCATGTCAATCCGACTATACGTACCATGAGGTGCGGAATAAAAAGTATATTGCTTACAACCCGGGTTCTGACTCCGCCACACGTCCTCCAACCCCAAACCCTCTTTCAGGTGTCTCAACTTGACCCTATCCACTCTCTTACCCAACCCACTACCCCCTCCGTTGTCCAAGCGTGGGTTAACCGTCAAATTAAAATCCCCCCCAAGAATAATAGGGGTCCCACTCATACTCCCCAATTCAATTTGCATTCTGTCAAAAAATTCGCCCTGTTTTTCATTAGGGCCATACAAACACACTATCCAAACATACTCCCGCCCTAATTGGACTTTAATCCCCACCGCTCTGCCCTTCTTATCCCGATATTCCCCCACCACCCTATCCACCCAGTTCGCTCCTACCAAAATACCCACCCCCCCCCCCCCTCCGGGCCTCCGCCCTTTGTCCCGCTAACAGTACCCGTGGGTAGCGCTTCGACTGTACCAACCGCTCCTGTCCCACCTTCAAATGGGTTTCTTGCAAACAAAGAAAATCCGCTCTCAACCTCCCTCTTTCCCTCTCCACCATTTTACGCTTCCTCCAAGTGCCCAACCCCCGTACATTTATGGTAGCCACTACCATTTGCTGCTGGCCCACTTTCCCCCCCCCCTGCCACTGCCCACCCCTCCCCCCCACCCCACCCCCCCACCCCCCTCCCCGATCTTGCCCCCCAACTCCCGTTCCCCCCCTCCCCCCTTCCCCCACCAGGTCCCCCCTCCCACCACTGGAGGTCGCCAGCGGAGTAGTGCCCATCAGCCAGAGGCAACTACCACCTCATCCCCCTCCCCAACCCCACCCACTTCCCCCCTCCAGTCCCTTACTACCCACCTCACCTTCCCGAACCCGCACACCCCCCTCCCCCCTTCAACAACATCCACAGCATCCCTCCACCCTCTCCCCCCCTCCCCTAGAATCAAGCTCCCTCCCCCACGCTGCCCCGTCCACTATCCCACCACCCCCTTTTCCCTAATTACAACTAACACCCCACATAACACATGCATCACAACAAGCAGATAAACTAACTCTGGCACAGACAAGTGCACAGCGGAACAGTGAAAACCAAACCCAATGAGTCCCCAATGCTTCAAGTGTCCTCTTCCCTATCAGATCTTGCAGGACTCTCCTCCGCCACCACCTCCGGGCTGTGCTGTCGCTTTTCACCGCTCCTCCGGGGCGCCTGCTCAGCTGCACCAGACCGGCCCCCTTGCAAGTCCGTGGGCAAACCACTCGCCAAGCCCGCCTTTGTTAAGGCTGTCATAGCATCCGACAACGAATGAGCTTTCCAGTTCTTAAGCCCCACTGTAAATAGGAGGCCAAAGGGGTACAACCATTTATAGCGGACGTTCTCCCTCCGCAGAATGGCCGTGACCGGCTGCATGTCCCGCCTCCGCTGTAATGTCCCCGCAGCCAGGTCCGGGTAGATCTGCACGCCATACCCTTGCCAGATAAAGTCTTTGCGGGTACGCATAAGCTGTAGTATCCGTTCCTTCAACTTATAATCCTCCATACACAGGACCAGGTCACGTGGTCGGTTAGGCCTACTGGGGCCGAGGGCACGATGGGCTCTAACAAGTTTCAAGTCTGCCAACTCAGTCTCGTTGCCCAGGTCCCTCAGAATAGTCGCAAGCACTACTTTTGCCACCTTTTCGCTGTCAGCGAACTCCTTCTACTCCGGCACCCCGCGGATGCGCAGATTATTCCTGCGGGTCCGGTTCTCTAAGTCCTCCAGTTTGAGTAACATCGAGTGTTTCCAGGCGTCCACCTCCTTTAACGATTGTGCCAGGTCACACTGTTGGGTGTCAAGTCTTCCCAGCCGCTGCTCGTGCTCATCCACTCTGTGGCCTAGCTCACCCATCTCCTCCCGCAATGCGCTGCACATTTCGGCTACCTCCGCCTTTACTGTTTGCATTTCAGCTTTTAGCTCTCCAAACCAGCCACACAGTTCTTCCCGCGTCACATTGTGTACGAGCATCTCCGCCATCACCGGTGGTTCATTCCGCCTTCCCGTACCAGTTTGAGGATCGCCTGTTCCCGCGCTCTGTCCAGCCATTTTTTTCTCCCCGGCCAGGGACTTCGCGCCGCCATACGCGAATTCTTTCAGATCCGCCGCCTTTCTTCTCGTCGCCATAAAGGTCGGTAGGATGCTGCTCACCTCCCGCTACTTTTGCACCCCACAAATTCAAATTCAACTCGGGGGAATATTGCTTAATCGTGAGCTGCCCTCCGGAGCTCGCCACTTATGCTGCCATGCTAGCTGATGACGTCACTTCCTTCCCCCTTCCAGTCTTTTTATATCCTTAGCGAGATATGGTCTCCAAAACTGAACACAATATTCCAAGTGAGGTCTCACCAGCGACTTGTACAGTGGCATTAGTACCTCATCCTTTCTGATGGTAATTCCTCTGTATGCAATCCAGCATCATTCTGGCTTTGGCCACCGCCTTGTCACACTGTTTCGCCACCTTGAGAACCTTAGAACAATCACTCCGAAGTACTTCTCTTGGTCCGTGCACACGAACCTCTCGCCCCCTATCACATACAATTTCCTTGTACTTCTGCACTCCAAGTGCATGACACTGCACTTCTGCACATTAAATCTTAACTGCCAAGCATTAGACCATTCTTCCAGCTTTTGTAGATCTTTCCTCATGTTATCCACTCCCTCAAGGGACTCCATTATAGCAAATGTTCATATCATCTGCAAAAAGAAAGACTTTTCCATTCACTCTTTCAGCAATATCACTCACAAATACAATGAACAGTACACCGGTCCCAGGACCGATCCCTGGGGCACGCCACTAATCACCTTCCTTTCATCCGAGTGAGTTCCATTTTACCATCACCTTCTGTTGTCTATCAGTCAAACAATTTCTGAACCAGTTCACCACCTTGCGACTCATCCCCAGGCTGTTCAGTTTATTGATAAGCCTCGTATGAGGAACAGTATGAAAGGCTTTACTGAAATCTAGGTAGACCACATCCATCGCATGCCCTTTAACTAGTTCTCTGGTCACCGAGTCAAAGAACTTAGATTTGTTTGGCATGATCGTCCTTTGGTAAAACCATGTTGCCTTGGGATCATGCACCTATTGGTTTCAAGAAAGTCCATTCTTCTCTCTTTCAGGAGTGCCTCCATTACTTTTCCTGCCACAGAGGTAAGGCTTACTGACCTGTAGCTTCCCACTTCTTCCATATTGCCACTTTGTGAAGAGGTACCACATCAGCCCTTCTCCAGTCCTGTGGAACTTCTCCTGTCTCCAAGGATCTATTAAACATCCTTTAAAGGCCCTGCCAGAACCGCTCTGAGCACCCTAGGGATGGACCCTAAAGTTACTACTTGGGTTAGAAATTGTTGGGTGGGAGGCGACAGAGTACAAGTAAATGGAGCTCACTCTGAGAAGGATGTTACCAGTGGTGTGCCCCAGGGATCTGTCCTTGGTCCAATTCTTAGTGATATAGCGGAAGGGCTTTCAGGTAAGGTTTGCCTCTTTGTGGATGGTACCAAAATCTGCAATAGAGTAGACACCCAGGAAGGGGTAGATAACATGAGGAGGGATCTAGCTAAGCTTGAAGAATGGTCTAAAATTTGGCAGCTGGGATTTAATGTTAAAAAATGTAAGGTCATGCATTTGGGCTGCAGCAATCCAAGGGAGCAATATAGTATAGGGGGTGAAGTACTTTTGTCCACTAAAGAAGAGCGGGACCTAGGCGTGGTTATGTCTGATGATCTTAAAGTAGCTGAACAGGTAGAAAAGGCGACGGCAAAAGCTAGAAGGATGCTTGGGTGCATACGGAGAGGAATGGCTAGCAGAAAAAAGGAGGTGATGCCTCTGTATAAGTCTTTGGTGTGACCTCATTTGGAGTATAGTGTGCAATTCTGGAGACCGCACCTTCAAAAGGATGTGAACAGGATGGAGTTGGTGCAGAGGGTGGCTACTAAAATGATTAGTGGTCTTCATTATAAAGCATATGAGGACAGACTGAAGGATCTTAATATGTACACCTTAGAGGAAAGGCGGGATAGAGGTGATATGATTGAGATGTTTAAATACCTCCGTGGCATAAATGTTCAGGGAGAGAGCCTCTTTCGACTGAAAGCAAGTTCTGCTACGAGGGGACATGGGATGAGGGTGAAGGGAGATAGATTCAGGAGTGATATGCGGAAATATTTCTTTATGGAAAGAGTAGTGGATCCGTGGAATAGTCTCCCAGTGGAGGTGGTAGAGATGAGGACAGTAACTGAATTCAAAAAAGCATGGGACAAACACAGAGGATCTCTAAAGGTAAAAAGGGGACTGTTGTAGTTATGGAAGGCAGACTAGATAGGCCATGTGGTCTTTTTCTGTCGTCATATTTCTATGTTTCTATGTTTCTTTCAGTATCCTGGGATAAATCCCATCCATTCTTACAGCCTTGTTCACTTTCAGTTTTGCAAGCTGTTCAAACACATCTTCTGTGAATGGTATGGTATCTACATCATTCCCATTTGTGTATTTGTCAATCACAGGTGGTCCTTCTCCAGGATTTTCTTTAGTTAAAAAAAGAACAGAAGTATTTGTTTAGCATTTTTGCTTTTTCAATGTCACTTTCCACGAATCCGTTCTCGGCACTTTTGAGTCTTGCAATTCCATCTCTGAGCTTCCTCTTCTGCCAAATATACCTGAGTTTTCTCATCACGCTTTAGATCTTCAGCCATCTTTTATAAGAACATAAGATATGCCATACTGGGTCAGACCAAGGTCCATGAAGCCGAGTATCCTGTTTTTAACAGTGGCCAATCTAGGTCATAAGTACCTAGCAGTTTCCCCAAAAGACACAGGTTCCTCAGTGCTTGTATTAGGCCAAGAAGTGATATCCCGGGTCCCTTTTAATAATGGTTAATGAACCTTTCCTCCAGGAACTTATCCAAACCTTTTTTAAAGACAGCGACACTAACAGCTTTTACTACATCCTCCTGTAACAAATTCCAGAATTTGATTACATGTTGAATGAAAAAATATTTTCTCTTATTAGTCTTAAATAGGTTACCCAGTAGCTTCATTGTATGTCCCCTAGTCTTTCTATATTCTGATGATGTAAATAATTGATCTACGTTTACTCATTCCACTCCATTCATTAATTTATAGACCTCTATCATATCTCCCCTCAGCTGTCTCTTTTCCAGGTTGAAGAACCCTAGCCTTTTTAGCCCCTCTTCATAGGGGTATCCTTCCATCCCCTTTACCATTTTGGTGGCTCTTCTGTGAATCTTTTCTAATACTATATCCTTTTTAAGATACGGCAACTAGAACTGCACACAATATTCAAGGAGCGGTCGCATCATAGAACGATACAGAGGTATTATAATATCCTTTGTTTTATTTTCCATTCCTTTCCTTATGATATCTAGCATTCTATTTGCTCTCTTGGCTGCCACTGCACACTGGGCGGAGAGTTTTAACTTGTTATCCACGATGATGCCTAAACCTTTCCTAGATGGTGGTTCCTAATGTGGAACCTTGCATCGTGTAACCATAGTTTGGGTTGTTCTTTCCTAGGTGCATAACTTTGTACTTGTCAACATTAAATTTCATCTGCCATTTGGATGCCCAGTCTTCCAATTTATCAAAATCCTCTTGCAATTTTCCACAATCCTCGTGGGTTTTCACAACTTTAAATAGTTTTGTCTCATCTGCAAATTTAATAACCTCACTCGTTATTACCTTTTCCAGGTCAGTTATGAATAAGTTAAAAAGCAGCGGACCCAACACAGATCCCTGGGATACTCCACTATTCACCTTTTATCCATTAGGAAAATTGGCCATTTAGCTCTACCCTCTTTCTATCTTTTAACCAGTTCCTGATCCACAAAAGTACACTGCCTCCTATCCCATGACTTTTTAGTTTTGTCAAAGGCTTTCTGAAAGTCCAGATACACTATATCAACTGACTCACCTTTGTCTACCTGTTTATTCACACCTTCACAAAAACATAACAGATTAGTAAAACAAGATCTTCCTTGTCTAAAGCCATGTCGGCTGTCTCCCATTAAGCCATGACTATCTACATGTTCAGTAATATTGTTCTTTATAATGGTTTCTACCATTTTAACCAGTACCAACATCAGGCTCACCGGTCTGTAGTTTCCTTATCACCCTAGAACCGTTTTTAAAAATTGGCGTTACATTGGCCATCCTCCAATCTTCAGGTATTACAGACGATTTTAATAATAGTTCATAAATTATTAATAGCAGGTCTGCAATCTCGTATTTCAGTTCTTTCAACACCCTTGGATGTATATCATCCAGTCCAGGTGATTTGCTACTCTTCATTTTATCAAATAGTTGTAATACATCTTCCCAATGTAACGATATTTCTTTCAATTCTTCTGCAGTATTACCTTTAAATACCACTTCAGTCATGGGTAACATCCCTACATCTTCCTCAGTAAAGACCAAAGCAAAGAATTCATTCAGTCTCTCCGCTATGGCCTTGTCCCTCTCTTACCCCTCTATCATCTAATAGTCCAACAGACTCTCACAGGTTTTTTTTGCTACGAATGTACTTGAAAAAGTCTTAATTACGCGTTTTTGCTTCCACAGCAAGCTTCTTCTCAAATTCTCTTTTTGCCTGCCTTATCAATTTCTTCCATTTAACTTGCTAGTGTTGTGCTGTTTCCAGTTTTCATCATTTGGCTCTTTTTTCCATTTCCTGAAAGATGCATTTTTGGCAACAGCCTCTGTCCTCACCTTTAAACCATGCTGGCAGTTTTTTGGACTTCCTTCCACTTTTCTGAAAGCGTGGAATACAGCTCGTCTGGGCTTCCAAGATAGTATTTTAAACACTCAAGTTTGATGTAAATCTAACCTTTGCAACTGTTCCTTTTAGTTTTTTCTTAACTATTTTCCTCATTTTATCATAGTCTCCCTTTCAAAAGTTAAACGGTAGTACTGTGGATTTTCTTATCATTCCTCCTCCATTAATTAAATCAAAAGCGATCATACTATGATCACTATTGCCAAGTGGCCCCAACACCCTTATCTCTTGCACCAGATCTGGTGTTCCACCAAGGACTAGGTCCAAAATGGCTTCCCCTCTGTTCGGTTCATGAACTAGCTGCCCCAAGAAGCAGTCATTTATTTCATCTAGAATCTTTATCTCCCTAGCATGTCCTGCCATGACACTGACCCTGTCCATACCAGGGTAATTGAAATCACCATTATTACTGTGGTGTAACTTTTGTTAGCTTTCCCGATTTCTTTGAGCATTTCATCATCCATTTGTTCATTTTGGCCAGGCGGTCTATAGTATACCCCCACTGACATAGCCTTCCCCTTTTCAAATGGAATTTCAATCCAAAGAGATTCTACAGCAAATTTGGTTTCTTGCAAAACTTTAATCCTTTGTGACTCAATGCCCTCTCTAACAGAGTGCAACCCCTCCACCAATTTGATCAACTCTATCATTACGATATAGTTTGTACCCCAGGTATCACAATGTCCTACTGGTTGTCCTCCTTCCACCATGTGTCTGAGATACCAATCTAACTTCTCATTTATACATTCTAACTCTCCCATCTTATTTTTTAAGACTTCTAGCATTTGCATACAAGCATTTTAGAGACAGCACAGTTACTTACCTGTAACAGGTGATCTCTGGGAACAGCAGGAATTAGTCCTCACATATGGGTACGTCGGAACCGACGGAGCCTGCGCGGGAAAGCTCCCCAGCTTCCCAGAAAGGAAGCTTTTGGGGCCTCCCACTGCACATGCGCGCTGCCTTCCCGCCTTCCTGACCAGCTCTCCTCAGTTCGAGTTTTATAGCTGAGACAATAGAGAGAGGAAAGGAAGATAGATAGAAGATACAACTCCTAGGGGAGGTGGGTGGGTTGTGAGGACTAATTCCTGCTGTTCCCAGAGATCACCTGTTACAGGTAAGTAACTGTGCTATCTCCAGGAACAAGCAGGAATAAGTCCTCACATATGGGGACTCCCTAGCTAAGATACCTGGGAGATCCCCTACCAAGGGTTCGCCATCTTCGTATGGATCTCCGGCATCCATCCTGGGAAGGTGGGCAGGAGTTGTTCAAGTATGGAACAGGTGTTTGAGGACAGCCTGACCAAACAAGGCATCCCGGCGGGAGTCCTTGTCCAAACAGTAATGGGCTGTGAAGGTATGAACCGAGGCCCAGGTGGCGGCTCGACAGATCTGATCTATGGATACAGAGTGAAGATGAGCCATAGAAGTGGCCATGGCTCTCACATTGTGAGCTGTGACATGGCCTTCCAGATAAATGTTTTTACTCTGGTAAGCAAAGGAAATACACTGAGCAATCCAATTGGAAAATGTACGTTTGGAGACTGGAAGTCCCAAATGAGAAGGATCAAAAGCCACAAAAAGTTGGGAAGACTTTCGATGTGGCTGAGTCCTGTTGAGGTAAAAGGCAAGAGCTCTTTTACAATCTAAAGTATGAAGGTTCCTCTCTGCACTGGATGCATGAGGAGCCGGAAAAAAGACAGGTAGATATACCTCTTAAGATGAAAAGGCGAGACCACTTTGGGCATAAAGTGGGGATTCGTCCTGAGGACCACCTTATCATGATGAAACCTAGTATAAGGTGGATGAGCCACTAAGGCCTGTAGTTCACTGATGCGGCGAGCCGAAGTGACTGCAATAAGGAAAAGGACCTTCCAGGAAAGAAATTTCAAGGAGGTAGAAACCAACGGTTCAAAAGGTGGCTTCATAAGCTGACCTAGAACTAGGTTCAAATCCCATGCTACCGGAGGAGGTCGGATGGGAGGCTTAGTTAGAGTCAGGCCTCTCATGAACCTTGCAATAAGAGGATGAGAGGAGACAGGTTGTCCATTTATAGGTTTTAAAGATGCTGCAATAGCACTCAAATGGACTCGTACTGAATTTGTCTTAAGGCCTGCATTAGAAAGATGCAGGAGATAGTCTAATAGAGAATTCACAGGAAGTGCTAGAGGGTCAAGACCCTGTTGAGCACACCAAATGGAAAAGCGTTTCCATTTGAAAGCATAGGAACGCCTCGTGGAGGGTTACCTAGAGGCATGAAGGATATCTTTCACTGGTTGAGAAAGATTGAAGTCATGAAGGCTTAGGCCTTCAGTAACCAAGCTCTGAGGTGTAGGGACTTGGCGTTTGGGTGCCACAAAGTCCCCTCCTCCTGAGACAGAAGGTCTGGCGCCGCTCCCAGGTCCAGGGAGGGTCCCTGGGAGAGATGCAGAAGTAGAGGGAACCACACTTGGCGTGGCCAGCGTGGAGCTATGAGGATCATCGATCCGTGATCCCTCTGGAGTTTGAACAGAGTCTTGGGAATCAAAGGAATGGGTGGAAAGGCATATAGGAATTCCTGACCCCAATGCAGGAGAAAGGCGTCGTTGGCCTGAGCTCCCTGACACGGAGTCCTGGAACAGAACCGGGGAAGTTTGGCATTCCACGGACTTGCAAAGAGGTCTATGTCCGGGGTTCCCCATTCCTGAAAGATTCTGCCTATATGGTCCATATGTAGGGACCATTCGTGTGTGGAAGCAGAACTCGACTGAGTCTGTCTGCCCGAGAGTTTTGAACCCCTGGAAGATATACTGCCAGAAGATGAATTTGATGTTCTCTGGCGAAGGCCCATAATCTGAGAGCTTCGTTGCAAAGCGACAGAGAGCCTGTCCCTCCTTGTTTGTTTACGTAGAACATGGCCACCTGATTGTCTGTCTGAACTAGGACGGTCAGGTTGACAAGGAGGGTATGGAAGACTTTGAGGGCAAAGAAGATTGCTCGCAGTTCCAGGAGGTTGATGTGAAGGGTGGTCTCCTGTGAAGACCAAGTACCCTGAGTGGAGAGGGATTGCAGATGGGCTCCCCACCCTGTTTGGGAGGCATCTGTTGTGAGGGTTGCATGGGGCAACAAAGGTTGGAAGGGGGCCCCCAACAACAGATTCTTGGTGGACATCCACCATTGGAGGGACCAAAACAGACGCTTTGAGGTGAGGATTTGGTCGGAGAGCACTCCTGATGCTTGAGTCCACTGGGTGGCCAAGGTCCATTGAGCTGCTCTCATATGAAGACGAGCGTAGGGCACCACGTGAACCGTGGAGGCCATGTGGCCCAGAAGTCGCAGCATTTCTCTGGCTGTCAAGTGACTGCTGGACTGAGCTTGGGAGGCCAAGCACACCAGACGTTGGCCCCGGACTTGAGGTAGGTAGGCCCTTGCAGTGGTGGTGTCCAACTGGGCCCCTATGAATTCCAGAGACTGAGTAGGGATAAGTTGAGACTTGGGAAGGTTTACCACCAGTCCCAGATACTGCAGAATGTGCCTTGTGCGGTCCAGGGAAATCTGGGCCTCTGACTGAGATGGAGCTCGGATGAGCCAGTCGTCCAGATATGGGAATACAAAAATTCCCAGACCTCTTAGAAATGCGGCAACTGCCATGCATTTGGTGAACACTCTTGGAGCAGAGGCTAGACCGAAGGGAAGTACTCTGTACTGGAAATGTTTTCCCTGAAACAGAAATCTTAGATATTTTCTGTGGGATGGGTGGATGAGTATATGTGTGTACGCATCCTTGAGATCTAGAGAACAAAGCCAATCCTGACTCTGAAGGTATGGAAGGAGAATGCCTAGAGAAAGCATTTTGAATTTCTCCTTGTACAGAAATTTGTTCAATTCTCTCAGATCTAGGATAGGTCTGAATCCCCGTGTCTTCTTTGGTATGAGAAAATAAGGGGAGTAGAATCCTGTCCCTTGTTGAAGAAGAGGAACCTCTTCTATTGCCCCTTGGGCAAGGAGAGAAGAGATTTCCTGACCCAACAGGTCCAGGAGAGATGGGGGAGAATTGAAGTGCCTCACCATGGTATGTGGAGGAAGGTTGGAAAAATGAAGTTTGTAGCCCTCTCTGATGATAGAGAGGGTCCAGTGCTCTGATGTAATTTGCCCCCATCTGGGAGCAAAGTGAGCTAACCTTCCGGGAATGGTGAGGGGCTCTGGTTGTTCTAGAGCCAGAAAGGTTAAGTTCTCTAGGGGCAAGTCAAAACCCCTGAGGGGGTTGAGCCTGCTGAGGAGTGGCAGACGCTGCAGGCTTTGACCTTGCCTGTTTAGGTTGCTGACGTTTAGCAGCAAAGCGAGGCTGAGAAGATTGTTGGCCAGTATTTGTGGAAAATCTGGCCTTCTTGTAGTAAGGCCTCTTGAAAGACTTTTTCTTGGCAGGAGTAGAGGTAGACTTAGAAAGTCTATCTAATGTAGCATTTTCTGCGTCCATTTGAGTGGCTTTAATTTGCCAGTCTTTACCAAATAAGTTCTCACCTGTACAGGGCAGATTCCGTAAGCCATCCAGGACCCAGGGTTCTAGGTCAGAGGCCTGGAGCCAAGCAAGTCGTCGGGCTGCAATAGCAATGCCCGAAGCTCTATCGGCACCCTCAAAGGAATCAAAAGCTGCTCTGTTGGAGAACTTAGAAACATCTAGAAGCTGTTTCACCAGAGAAATGAACTCCTCCTTTCTATCCTCAGGGATAAAGGAGGCAAAATGCCGTACCTTTAGGGCAAGTTCCCTTAGAAACATGCCCATATACAGACTGTATGAATTAATCCTGGCTATAAGCATACTAGCCTGGAAGATTTTCATACCAAAAGAGTCTAGGGTCTTACATTCCCGCCCTGGAGGGGTAGAAGAGTGCCTTTTGGTACTCAATCTTTTTCAGCGCAGACTTCACCACAATGGAATGGTGAGGCAGCTGAGTTTTTTGAAAACCAGGAGAAGGAGGGACCCGGTACATGGTGTCCAACCTACGGGAATGAGGAGACAACGTTAGAGGAGCCTCCCATAAGTCCATCAAGTGTTCTTGAAGGATTTCATGGATAGGCAGGGTGACTGCCTCTTTAGGAACCTTAGGGTATCCTAAAATATCCAATTTCTTTGATCTAGGTTCTTTTTCAGAGGATGTGGTAATAGAAAGTCCTTTAGCTACTTCTATAATGAAGTCTTGAAATGTGCAGTGGGAGGCCCCAAAAGCTTCCTTTCTGGGAAGCTGGGGAGCTTTCCCGCGCAGGCTCCGTCGGTTCCGACGTACCCATATGTGAGGACTTATTCCTGCTTGTTCCTGGAGATTGTATTTTATTCATATTAATCTGGCTATCGGCAGGTAGGGGTAATTTGGAATCTTTAAACTCTGTCTGCTCCGTACTCAAGGGCATTTGAGCTACTTTTGTCTTTATTGGACGCTCTCTGCTGATATTTATTTACTTAGACAGATTTGTATACCACCTTATCCTACAATAAAAGTGGTCACATCACAATTGGAGGGTTACATTTAACATGAGAGTTACATTTAACATGAGGGTACTTTACAACATTATACAAAGGTACGTTACAGCATTACACCTTGAACTCATATGTCTAGTTGGGATGAGTGAGTATCGAGTTGGTGGAGGTAGCTGCATTACCGTTCGGGTGGAGACTGTTGTCTGTCTGCTCATAAGTTTCTGTAAAGAGCAGGGTTTTAAGGGCCTTGAGGAAGTCTATGATGTCATTCAAGGCCCTCAGGCCCGTTGGGAGGGAGTTCCAAAGCGTGGACGCCAGTAGCGAAAGAGCTCTTCTAGAGGTTGTTTGTTTAGTCTTATGATATCCTGCAGGTGTGCCGATCGTGTTGTCATTGTTGGTCCTTCTTGGTCTATTGCTGATATCCCTTGTTATATCTTGGAGTGCATCTGCCGAGAGATTGTGAATGATTTTAAAGATGATCAGGACTGTTTTGAATTTTGCTCTGGCCATCATTGCAAGCCAGTGCAGTTGCTGTAAGACGGGGGGGGGGGGGGTGCTCAGTTCTTAGAGTGTCCGTGATGATGTGTGCTGCAGTGTTTTGCACCATTTGGAGGGGGTGTAAGGTCTGCTGAGGGAGTCCTTGATATAGCAAGCTTCCGTAGTCAAGTAGAGGTGTGATGAGTGCTTGGCACACTTTGTGGAAGTGGTCCTGGCCCTAACTTCATTCTTTTTGTAGTATCCTTCAAGGATACATTGTTCCAAACCATGAGCTCTTGGGCGACTGTCAGATCTCCCCTATTATCTAGTTTAAAAACTGCTCTATCTCCTTTTTAAAGGTTAATGCCAGCAGACTGTTTACATCCTGGTTAAGGTGAAGCCCATCCCTTCGGAAGAGCCCCTCCTTTTCCCAGAATGTTCCCCAGTTTCTAACAAATCCAAAACCCTCATCCTTGAAACCATCGTCTCATCCACACAGTGAGGTTCCAGAGCTCTGTCTGCCTTTTGGGTCCTGCGCATGGAACAGGAAGCATTTAGGAGAATGTTACCCTGGAAGTTCTGGACTTCAACTTCCTACCTAAAAGCTTAAATTTAGCCTCCAGAATCTCCCTACCACATTTTCTTATGTCATTGGTACTGACATGTACTGATAGCAGACTCCTCCCCAGCACTAAGATCTTGTCTAGGTGACGCGTGAGGTCCACTACCTTCACACCAGGCAGGCATGTTACCAGGCGATCCTCACGTCCACCAGCCACCCAGCTATCTGCATGCCTAATGATCGAATCACCAACTATAATGGCTGTCCTAACCCTTTCCTCATGGGCACATTGCCCTGGAGAAACTCCCTCGGTGCGAGAGGGCTTTACATCACCTGGAGGACAGGTCCTAGCTACAGTATCACTTCCTGACACACCAGGGTGATGCTCTCCTGTCATATGACCTCTCTCCTCCATGGCAACAGGGATGTTGCCAGACTGGAGGTGGGACTTCAGGACTATATCCCTGTAGGTCTCGTCTACGCGTATGTACTCTCTGACCTCCTTATGTCTTCCAAGTCTGTTTCTCTAGCCTCCAGAGATCGGACTCGTTTCCTGAAAGCAAAGAGCTCCTTGCACCTGGTGCACACGTAAGACCCCTCACCAACTGGGAGAAAATCATACATGTGACACTCAATACAAAAGACCGGAAAGCCCCCATCTCACTGCTGGACTGCTGCCTGCATCTTAGTTTTAAGGTTGTGTTTAGATATTTAAGTTCTTTACTTATTAAGGGTTGCTGGGGATACTTATACTAATAAAACTATACCTAATACGTTTACTTATACTAATAAAACTAAACCTAATACGTTTAATTAAGCTTCAGATGAACAAAGTACATTAATCTCAGGTCCTTAATGTACGCTGATGAGAATAAACAGCTGCACCTGAGAGTGAATATGACACCTTTAAGAGGTTTAAGCACCTATAAAGTACCTATAAAGCTATGATTATCCCAGGGGTAGGTGGGTGTCGGGGAGGGAGGGAGGGAAAGAAGACTTATCAAAAGCTGGCTGCTACACAGTATCCTGTCCTGTGCTTCTAAGGTAATCTGTAACCAATCTCCAGGGGGAGTCCCACAGCCCTTGCTTGGATAGAGGGAGTCTTGGGGTCTCAATTTAACCAGAAAGCTCTCTGCTGTGTTTTAAATTTAAACTGAAAACACTTTGCTACTACTAGGCCCTGACTGATTTTTCAAATACACTGGGTTCACAGATTAATCAGCTTTAATCTAAAGCATTCCTTTTTCCCCAAGATTTAGAAAAATTCCCAGACGTAAATCATTGCAGATCTCTCTCCAGAAGTAGCAGTCCCCTTTTGTAGGCCTTCAAGACTGAGAATCACAGAACTCTTTTCTTCTGCCTTGATTTTGCTATCCTTACTTCTCTTTTTGTCTTTTAGCTTTATTTATTTAGCTGTATTTATATTCCGCTTTTCACTGGGTCAAAGCGGTCAATTGGGGGATACATTTAACACGAGGGGATATGACACACATACGTTAATACTTACAGGGAACATTTATGCTGTATTCTTTTCTATGTTCCTCAATTTGTGAACTTCTGAATTTTGTGAAAGCTGTTTTTTGCCTTTATTTGTGCAGCCATTTCTTTAGAGAACCAAATAGGTTTTCTTTTCCTCTTGTTTTTATTGACTTTCCTTACATATATATCTGTTGCCTTTTTATTGCCTCCTTTAGCTTAGCCCACTGTAATTCCATTTCCCTTACCTCCTCCCACCCTGTCAACTCATCCTTCAGGCACTTGGCCATTTTACTGAAGTTAGCATTTTTGAAGTCTAGGACTTTGAGCTTGCTGTGATTGGACTCTGCCTTGGCTTTTATCTCAAACCACATGTGATTATCGCTGTTGCTCACATGGACACGCTGTCTCCATTGGTGAGTACTAAATCTAGCATCAAACTCCCTGGTTGGTTCCATCACCATTTGTCTAAGTCAGGCATCTTGAAGGCATTCACAATTTTTTTTTTTTTACTTCTTTCCAGATTTGCAGAAGGAATATTCCAATCCATATCAGATAGATTAAAGTCACCCAATATGATCACTTCCCCCTTCATGGCTACTTTTGTAATATCAATGATCAAGTCCCTATCAATTTCTTCGGTTTGAGCTGAAGGCCTGTAGACTACACCAGTATGGATGATTGTGCCATCTCCTCTTTCCAACACAATCCACAGTGCTTCTTTTCCCCAAGTCCACTGCATTTCAGCAGCTTTAACATTGCTTTTGACATACAGTATAGAGCTACTCCTCCTTTTCTGCCTTCTCTCTCTCCTCTAAATAAATTATAGCCAGCTATGGCTATATCCCATTCATGTTAAATAATGTTTCTGTAATGGCCACAATGTCCAAGTCCATTTCCACCATTAGGACTGCCAGGTCAGGAACTTTGTTGGCTAGGCTTCGAGCATTTGTGCTCATTGCTTTCCAGCATTTGTTGACTGGCTTGTCTGCATTTTGCATGGATTTTGTTGTACATGCCTCTTCCCAAGTGCCAATGATGTGTGGTTTAATAGTGTGGCTCTTTCCCAATGTTATGTTTTCACTGAGTGACGTCCTGAACTTGTTTTTTCTCCATCAGTTAAACCCCCCCCCCCCCCCCCCAATTTTCCTTTTCCTAGTTTAAATGCCTGTCCACATAATGCCTAAATTTTTCACTTAGGATCCTTTTTCCCTGTGACAGAGAGATGTAGTCCATCAACACAGTATAGCCTCTTGTTGTTCAATCTATTTCCCCAGCTGCTTATATATCTAAATCCTTCTTGGTTGCACCAGGTTTGGAGACATGTATTAAAGTTGATTATGCAATGCAGCCTTTCTGTCCCCTAACCAAGAATAGGTAGAACTTTTGAGAATGCTATAGAGTTAACAATGGGTTTGAGTTTCTCTCCAAAAATCTGGAAGTCCCTTTGAACTGTAGAGGCACTGTTTCTAGCCAGGTCATTTATATCCAAGTAGATGATGCAAAAAAGTGAGCACTCCAAAACTGATGCTAACTATGCTAACAATTTGGTTCGTATTCCTGCTGGCTGAAGAGCCTGGGAGGCACTTGTCCATCTTCTTTTCTTTGAACTGTATTCTCAAGTTGTTGCGCCTGATGATGGAATCTCCAAGTAGCAATAGTTTCCTGTTTTGTGATTTTTTTCCTTCATATTTGGTGCATTATCAGTAGATTGGGCATTAAACTTCTCATTTAAGGGTGCTTCAGTTTCCCTAATTGGGCACTCTCATTTTCTAAGGTAGAGAAGACATTATGCAGGGATAGCTCTTGATGGAGAGTGTGCCTCCATGTTACGGATCGCAACCTACCAGAGCCCACTGTGATCCATTTGTTCATGAGCTGTTTGATTGTTTGTGGGAGCAGTGGTGGATTTTTTTCAATTTGCACCCTGGAGGTGTGTTTAATTGCAGCTAATTCTTCCATTAATAGAATCAGTTCTTTATGCATAGCAGATAACTTGAGACATATGGGGCAAACTCTTAAGCTCCAAATGATTCTTCTTAGAATGAAGGCACCACAGCTAATGCATTGAATACAAGACATGTTGATTAAGACTGTGATAAAGCAGTGCTAGGACAAGAAGGAAAGGGGAAAAGGTGGGTATTACAACTAATTGGAGAACAGATGTCCATCTATATGACGACTATATAGGCAATGCAATACCGGGGTGGGTGGGGTGAGGTGGGCAGGAATTTAAGTGCCCCTGGCCAATAGACCTTACGAGGGGGTACCCAAAAAAAACAGGAACAACATTGCCGTGGGCGGAGCTTGTGTAGTACGCACTTCTGCCGCTAGGCGTGTATAGTGCAATTCATTGTCAGTTCAGTGCCGCCTGTGTTGTTGACCTGGCTTGTTCTGTTCATCTGCAGTGATTGTTTTTGCTAGCGCTGTTTTGTTCTTGTTTCTTTTTTATGATGACAAGTTTAAGTGAACAACGTGCAGCTGTGAAATTTTGTTTTCTACTCGGTAAAAATGCTGCTGAAACTGTTTTAATGTTGAAAACAGCTTATCAAGATGACGCTATGAGAAAAAGTCAAGTGTACCAGTGGTTTGCTCGGTTTAAAAATGGCGACATGTCGATTGATGACAAACCTCGTTCTGGGCGTCCATCAACTGCCCGAATCGACGAAAATATTGAAAATATTAGAGAGCTTGTGCTCACAGACCGTCGACAGACAATTGATCAACTGTCAGAGATTAGTGGGTTATCTTGGAGCTCGGTTCAGCGAATTTTAACGGAAGATTTGGGAATGAAAAGGGTTGCTGCCAAGTTTGTTCCGCGGGTTCTGACTGACAATCAAAAGGAACATCGAGTTGAAACATGTCGTGTTTTGAAACAGCTTGAAACTGATCCAGATTTTCTGTCAAAGGTCATTACAGGTGATGAGTCATGGTGCTATGGTTACGACCCAGAAACAAAGCAACAGTCAAGCCAATGGAAGACGTCATCGTCACCCCGTCCAAAAAAATGTCATCAAGTTAAATCAAACATCAAAACAATGCTGATTTGCTTTTTTGATGCCAAGGGGGTAGTTCATTCAGAGTTTGTTCCCCCAGGTCAGACCATCAATCAAACCTTTTATTTGGAAGTTTTAAGAAGATTGCGCAACAGTGTTCGTCAAAAAAGACCCGACTTGTGGCAGACAGGAGACTGGTTCTTCCACCACGACAACGCACCTGCACACACAGCCAGCTCTGTTAGACAGTTTTTGGCTAAAAATGGCATGGTTCCGCTGCCCCACGCACCTTACTCGCCTGACCTGGCTCCGTGCGACTTTTTCTTATTTCCACGCATGAAAAGGGGCATGAAAGGACACCGATTTGACAACATTGAAGAAGTCAAGAAATAAAGGAGGGAGGAGCTGTCAGCCGTTTCTAAAGATGACTACAAAAAATGTTTCGAACAGTGGAAGCACCGGTGGGACAAATATATCAATTGTAATGGAGAGTATTTTGAAGGGGATAAGGTTGTTTTGTAAAGAATTTGAAATAAATAGCTTTTAAAAAATAATTTCTGTTTTTTTTGGGTACCCCCTCGTATATGACTGAGGGCACACTCAGATGTCCGATTTAAAAAGACTATGCAAGGAATGTAGGCAAGCTAAATATTCCTAAACTGATAATCAAAAGTTAGGTTGTTTGCCACTAGACTGTAGATCAAGGTGGCTGTGAACAGATAGAACTGGGATAGAGACAGAAAGATGGTTTTTTTTGTTTTGTTTTTTTCTGTGTTTGACCCCCTTCCTTGGTGCAGGTTCCCCTAACACACCACAGTGCCTAAGTAGTCTTATAAGAGAATAAAACAGGTAATAGATAGGCAAGGAAAAGTTATGAAAATTTATATCAAAACCAGCCAACTAAGTTTGAAAGCTTAGCTTTGTAAAGTCTCTTGGAGTAAGCTTTGCTCAGGCAGCAACCTTCAGCAGCCACGCCGTGAGAAGGGGGGCTTATAGTTGGGATAGAGGAGTTGCCCCTGATCCTGAGAGAGGAGGTCGGGGTCATGACACAAATCGAGGGGTGGAGTCTGTGCTAGACTAAGCAGCAGAGGAAACCACAGCTGCAAGGGGCCAATAAGGGGCTATTAGAATCATGGCCTGCAGTTTGAATAGAATTTTGGGTATCAGGGGGAGAGGGGTGGCGGAAATGTGTAAAGCAGGCCTGTGCCCCAATGAAGGAGAAAGGCATCCACTGCCAGACTGTCTAGAGGGAATCCTTGAGCAAAAAAGCAGAAGATGCGCATTCTCTGGGGAGGCAAACAGATCTATTAGAAACATAGAAACACAGAAATATGACGACAGAAAAAGACCACTATCAGTAGAACTTCCTTTTCCTAGCAATGCTGCGTTTGTCTTCAATTAACTCTGTCCACCTCTTCCTCTTGTGTGGGAGGTCTGTATATCACACCAATGCAAATAGATTTCTCTTTCCCTCTTTCTAGTTTAACCCACAATGCCTCTTCGTTCCCTTTTAAGCTCTGTAATTCCAAAGCTTTAATAGTAGTTTTTACATATAGTGCCACTCCTCCTCCCCTTCTTCCTACCCTGTCCTTTCTGAATAAAGTATAGCCAGGAAGAGTCACCCAGTCAATGATACGTGGTTCAAATTTGGAAGGATACTTTTATTTAATAATCAACAACCTGAGAGCCTGACACAGATATTGAAGATCCAAGATGCTGTGTCCTGATGCAGAGTCCACTCATGTTGAAGAAGGATCTGGCTAAATCTGTCCGCAAGGACATTGAGTTAGTCTGGGAGATACAATGCACGGAGGTGAATGCGATGTGTAATGGCAAAGAAACAGAGGCAAAGGGCTTCATGGCAGAAAGGATAAGAACCCATTCCCCCCTGCTTGTTCACGTAGAACATGGTTGTCTGTCTGAACTAAGACAAGTTTGACCGAAAGTTGGGTTTAAAAAACCCAAAGGGCATTGGTGAGAGCACAAAGCTCTAGGAGACTGATCTGCATTTTAGATTCTTGTGCTGTCCACTGCCCCTGCGTGTAGAGAAGCTGTCCAGATGTGCTCCCCCACCTTAGCTTGGAAGCACCCATCATTAGGGTGCACTGAGGTGGAGGCATCTGAAAGGTAGCCCTCCTAGAAGATTTTGGGGGAAGCACCACCAGTGAAGGGAGTTGACAAGGAGTGATGAAAATCTTGTCTGAGAGACGCCCAGTTGCCTGAGTCCATTGGCATGATAGGATCCATTGGGTTTGTCTCATGTGCAGGAGGGCATATGGGACAACGTGGATTGTGGAGGCCATGTGTCTCAGAAGATGCAGCATGTCTTGAGCTGTCACAGCACTTTGACCTGGTATTGTGAGGGCCAGCTCGATAAGACGAGCAGAGCGGTCCTGAGAAAGGAAAGCTCATCACTGATGAGTATCTAAAAATGCTCTGATGAACCAGTTACTGGGATGGAACTAAGTGAGACTTGTGAAAGTTTAGAAAGTGATGGTGTGAGAAAGTGACTGCTTTTTCACTTCTGGGGATTCTCCCCTTATCAGCCAGTCGTCTAAGTAAGGGAAGACAAAGACCCCCCAAAGTACACGGGTATGCTGTGACCACTGCCATGCATTTTGTGAATATTCTGGGTGCAGATGCTAGCCCGAAAGGGAGCACCTGATACTGGAGTGGATTTGCGGAACTCAAAAGCATGGATATTGTCTGTGATGAGAGTGGATCAGCAAATGGGTATAAGCATCTTTAAGGTCTAGAGAACATAGACAGTCGTACCTCTGAAGGGTGCCAAGGGAAATCATCTTGAACTTTTCCCAAACAAGGAATTTGTTGAAATCTCTCAGATCTAGAATTGGTCCGAATTACTAGTGTTGGTGCCGACAGTCATTTATTCTTATTGCCAAAATATACTAGCGGCTATGCTATTCTCGGCAACATCCGTTCGTTCTTTTACAAATACCAGCTTGTTCAAATGAACGGTACCAGCCAGAACGGGTACATCTGAGAATCGGCTGGCTGGTACCGTTCATTTGAACAAGCTGGTATTTGTAAAAGAACGAACGGAGGTCGCCGAGAATAGCATAGCCGCTAGTATATTTTGGCAATAAGAATAGATGACTGTCGGCACCAACACTAGTAATTTTGTGAATCAGTTGCGGCTCAATTTGTTCAATAGAGCAATCAGTGTGGCAAGGTACAGATTATGGAACACACAGCCATAAGCCCCTGATGAAGGCATAAGCAAAACACGGCCTTGTCGGGCCTGGCTTTAAGAGTAAGAGTGTTCTAATAAAGAGTACCTCCATGCCTCAATCCATATCTTATTTTTAAAGTGGCCCTTTTTTCAAAACGCAACAGCATCTGTAAGTTGGAAAGCGTTGCGCGCTCTGACACACTTAGACAGACTTTCCTGCCAAAGCTAGGTCACTAGGCTAAGCATCATTTACAGTCGCAAACTGACATCGAGTGCAGGCACTGGGAGGCTTATCCCATGGAAACTAAGAAATTCAAAACAGATCTGGCATGCACCCTAGCTTCGCCTGGTGGCGTAAAAGGGCCATATGCTGCTCCAACCATGGCAGCAGCGAGCAGGCTCCCTCCATACCAGACAACTGCAACATAGCAGTGGTCTCCCCCAATCAACGAGGATGTTGGCCACAGCACCTCCGCTCAACATGCTGAGCACAGGAGGCTTCAAGGTCCACCTTCCCAGAAAACAATCTGTATTCAATAATCTTAGAACCCACGGGATGCTCCAGAACAGCTTAGGTACCCCTCTGATGCATATCATTTTCCCTTTTTCCTCTTTTCCATCAGCAGCAAATCTCTCCCGGCCGCCTCCCAGAAGCTGCAGGAGAAGCAGGGGAAGGACATACCCTGGATTGCCTTTTGCCCTCAACTTGGGGAGGGGGAAAGAAGAAATGCCTCCATCTAGGCTTCTCCACAATGTTCTACAATTTTGAATGGTGGGAGGATGGAGGGGTGAAAGAAAGGAACCTGGTACCACTAGGTTCTGCACCCCAGAACTCACATAACAGAAACGGCTGGTATGCCCCCAATTTCTAGTCATCCTCTTCAGGCCAATCCAGACTGCACAGGCTTAACCAACCTCCAATTACTGGAGACTGAGAAATACTGGTAAGCAGAGGGCTGACATCAAATCAGTGGTTCTCAGTCTACATCTGCAGGTAGAACGGCATAAAATCATGCAGCTGGACTGGATTGAATGAGGAGGAAAAGGTTTTGAAGCACAGGTCAGTGAGGAGGCTCCCTATTGCTTATTGGAAGGACATGATGCTAAAGAGGGCCTTTTGGGAGCTTCAAGCATATGAACATATAACATCCATCCTGGAGTTAGTCTAAAAAAGTGTAGTTACTCACCTGTAGCAGGTGTTCTCCATGAACAGCAGGAATGTCATCATGTATGGGTGACGTCCCCCTGACGTAGCCCCATGTGGTAACACTCCCCAGCTTCCACCGAAAGCTTTTTTGGAGCCTCCATGTATGCGTGCTTGCCTTCCCACCCACTGCAGCGCCATCTTATCTTCAATAGAATACAAAAAGCTAGTATCCAAACTACTCCACGGGGAGGTGGAAGGGTTGTGAGGACTTATTCCTGCTTTTCATGGAGAACACCTGCTACAGGTGAGTAACTATGCTTTCACCATGAACAAGCAGAAAAAGTCCTCATGTAAGGGACTCCCAAGCTATGGGCTACCAAACATGAAAAATTAGCCCAACCGGGGCAACAAGAACCAAGAGAAGCAGCAGATGTAGTCTCACTTCGGGACTCAACCAATTCAACGTCCACAGCAGCCATTAACATCAGGACGACTTTTTCGGTAGCCTGGATGGACAGAAGGGCTGGTGGGAAGGGGTTGAACCTAAGTCCAAAACAGAGTATACAGCTTGGCCAAAGTGAATGTCCCACCGGGAATCACAATCCAAGCAACAGTAGGCTCAAAATGTTGACAGAGAACCACGTGGCAGCCCTGCAAATCTCCTCTGTGGAGATAGAGCATAGATTAGCCACAGACGCAGCTATGGCCCAGACATTGTGGGACGTGACATGACCCTCTAGGCTCAGATCTGCCTTAGCACAGGCAAAGGATATGCAATCTGCCAGCCAAATGGACAGCGTGCGTTTGGATACAGCCACGCCCAGTCTGTTCGGGATCTAGAAGACAAACAGCTGTGTAGAACGCTGGTGCGGACTGGTTTGCTTGAAGTAGAAGGCCAATGCACACTTGCAAACCAGCATGTGAAGCTGGGCCTCCATCCTGTTGGCATGAGGCAGAGAAAAGAAGGTGGGCAGTACCACAGACTTATTGAGGTGGAAAGCAGAGACCATGCTGGGCAGGAAGAGCAGGTGGGTGCGGAGCACCACCCAGTTATGGTGGAACCTCATGTATGGCATGTGGGCCACCAGGGCCTGGAGTTCATTGACTTGGCGAGCTGAAGTGAGCACCATCAGAAAGGCAACCTTCCAGGTCAGAAACTTCAAAGGACAGGTAACGAGTGGCTCAAAGGGCACCATCAGCAACTGATGCAAGACCACATTCAAATCCAACACCATCAGCAGGGGCCGAATCAGAGGTTTCAGCAGGAGCAAGTCCTGCACAAAGTGGGCCACCAGCAATTAAGCAGAAATGGGCTTCCCATCCACGCCCCGATGGTAGGCTGCAATAGCATTCAGGTGCACTTGAACAGAGTTGGACTTCAGGACCGAATTGGAGAAATGCAGGAAGTACTGCAACAAGCCCTCCATTGAGCACGAGAAAAGGTCCAGCACCCTGTTCGCAAACACAGTGAGAACCTGCGCCACTTGAAGGCACAGGAATGATGGGTAGAATTCTCTGCGGGAGGTCAGAACGGCATCCATCATCTCCCCTGGCAAATTGAGTACAAAAGGACTATCTGCTCAGCATGCAAGCTATGAGGACCAGGGACCAAACATTCAGATGCCGCAGGGTCCCAACCTCCTGAGAATTGAGGTCAGGGTTGCAACCCAGCCGGATTGGCTCCTGACAGGAGAGCTAGGGCAGCAGGAAGAACCACATTTGCCTGGGCCACTACAGGGCAATGAATTCAGGAGGAAGGCATCAGACACCAGCCTCTTCGTCACATCTATGCAGAAACAGAAGCTGTCCACCTGTACATTGTGCAGTGAGGCAAAGAGGTCCACTGACTGAGTGCTCCACTCCTGAAAGATGCGCTCCACAACCCTGTTCTTGAGGATCCATTTGTGGGGCTGGAGGACTCGGCTGAGATGGTCCACAAATGTGTTGAGCTCCCCAGGCAGGTAGGTCGCCCGTAGCTCCATGCCATGAGTTACTGCAAATTTCCAAAGGTGTAACTGCCTCCCAGCAGAGGAGATAGGAGCCTGTGCCTCCCTGCTTGTTGATGTAGAACATTGCAACCTAGTTGTATGGATCAGAACAACTTGGTTGGCCTTGAGGGCCTGGAAGACCCTGAGGGCATTTACAATCACCTGTAGTTCCAGAAAGTTGATCTGATTGAGACTCTCCTGCTCAGACCAGAGGCCCTACGACGGGAGGCCATCCAGGTGCACACCGCAACCCAGTTTGGAAGCATCGATGGTGAGAATCCAGTGGGGCGGAATAGACTAGAAAGAGTGGCCTTGGAGAAGGTGACATGGCTCCAGTCACCACCTGAGAGACTCCACCAGAGATGCAGTAATGGCCACTCGATCCCTGAGGTGGACTGTGGCCTACTTCCACTGGGTGAAGAGAGTCCACTGAGACTAGTGGATTCTGAGCCTGGGCCAAAGGGTCACATACACCATGGAGGCCATGTGGCCTAGCATGCAGGGCATCCTTCACATTGTTGTGAGACACTTCTGGCAGATGGTTGCGATCACTTCCATGACACACTACGTGTGGTCTTTTGGAAGGAAGGCTCAGGCCCACAGTGTCCAGGAGGGTCCTGAGGAATTCCAGCTGCTGCAATGGCTACAAGTGAGACTCTGGGAAGTTGACCACAAACCAAGTCACTCGAATACCTGTATCGTCAGGTACGCTGACTGCCGCACACCGTCAGGAGTGAGGGGCCTTTATCAATCAGTCATCTAAGTAAAGGAAGACAAAGACCCTAGGGTCCAGAGTTAAGCAGCAGTAATGACAACCACCAGGGCACATTGTGAAGACCCTAGGGAGGATGCCAATCTGAAGGGCAGCACCTGGTACTGAAAGTGCAGTATTTTCTGTGTGAGGGATGCATTGGAATGTGTGTGTACCCACCCTTCAGATCCAAGGAGCATAGCCAATTACCCTTGAGAAGGTGCGAGAGCAAGGTCCCCAGGACACCATATTGAACTTTCACCGGACCAGGAACCGGTTCAGTTCCCTTAGATCAAGGATGGGCCTGAAACCCCCCCCCCCCCGACTCTGGGGGATGAAGAAGCAGCAGGAGTAGAATCCCTGCCCTATCTGGTCCTGGGGCATGGGCTAAAATCGGCCAGCAGCAGTGATCGCCACTTGAAAGAGCAGCTGTGCTGCGGGTTTAGGTGATACTCCCCTGGGAAGAAAGGAGGTGGGAGCTGGGCAAAATGCAGCAGATACCCCTCTTGCAGTATCTGTAGCAACCAGGTGTCCATGGTGATGAGGGGCCACCTGTGTGCTAAATGAATGAAGCAACCCAACTGAGAGGGCATGCCTTCGGCAACTGAGTGCCTGAACATAAGAACATAAGATATGCCATACTGGATCAGACCAAGGTCCATCAAGCCCAGTATCCTGTTTCCAACAGTGGCCAATCCAGGTCACAAGTACCTAGCAGTTTCCCCAAAAGACACAGATTCCACAATGCTTGTACTGGGTCAAGCATTGATATCCTGGGTCCCTTTTTAATAATGGTTTATGGACCTTTCCTCAAGGAACTTGTCCAAACCTTTTTTAAACCCAGCTACACTAACAGCTCTTACTACATCCTCCGGCAACAAATTCCAGAGTTTGATTACACGTTGAGTAAAAAAATATTTTCTCTTATTTGTCTTAAATAGATCACCTTGTAGCTTCATTACATGTCCTCTAGTCTTTCTATATTCTGATAACATAAACAATCAATCAATGTTTACCCGTTCCACTCCATTCATTAATTTATAGACCTCTATCATATCTCCCCTCAGCCGTCTCTTTTCCAGGCTGAAGAGCCCCAACCTTTGTAGCCTTTCTTCATAGGAGTAGCCTCCAATCCCCTTTACCATTTTGGTGGCTCTTTTCTGTACCTAAAAGGCAGGCTGTTGTGCCCTGCGTGGAGCGGCAGCCCCCACTACTAGCACCTGCATACCTTAGCAATGCCGTCATAAACATGGAAACACATCCCATATATATCAAAAGGTAGCTATGACCAATGTCAGATAACAAATCTCAAATTAAACACTTCTTTCTAACAAAGATCCATTATAGCAACCTTTCTGATTTTATGTGGTGTGTGCCCCCTAATCAATTTCTGACAGTGTTTACCACCCTGGAGAGTGATCCTAACAGTATTGCATATCCTACCAATGCCTGCACGAAGCCCATGACTGGTGTTGTGGACAGGGCTGCCAACCACCGCTATCTTTGCACAATGCTCAAATAGGTGTGGTAATCTGTGTATGTTTATCCATTGTTTTGTGGCTGCCCACACCCCACTGAGCCCCTAATGTTTGCACTGGTTCCACTGTTCCACTTCCAATGTGCATAATGATGAGCAAGGTATTGTGTGTATGGCCCCTACAGGGCGTTTTATCCAGGATGCATCAGCATAGGGCATAGGGCAATGGCTGGGATATTGTAGTGGGCAAACACCATCTTCACGGACAGGGTGGCCACAGCAAGTCATGCTGTGAGGGCACTCTCACTCTGATTGAGCAGTGACCATGGCTATGCTCCTGAGGAAGGCGACAAACCCTGCACCTCCCCCCACCAGTGGCCTCCTGCAGCTTCGCCTGACATGGCTGCCGCTGGGATTGTGCCTTAGGTTGAGCCCATTGGGGACTGATAGTGGCAGTGCATGTGCTTGTAGAAAGACTTCTTTTCCTGACGTTTCTTCTTGGCAGGATCCGCCGTCTTGTGAGAGAGGGGGGGAAATGGTCATATGCACGGTCTCAATTTCAGTCACCCCCTCCTGGCATTGGTTTACTGAAGAGGTATTCCCCAGTGCATGGCACGTCAGCAAGCTTGTCCTGGACCCACTGAGCCAAGTCGGGAGGACTGAAGCTAGGCCAGCCAGTAGGCATCGATGACCACTGATGTCACCCTGCCCACCAACTCAAACAAGTCATACATGGCCCGCACCATATACCTGGAGACATTCTTACCATGCCCAACCAGGGCATGAAAGGCCTCTAAGGGTTCTACTGGGATGAGGGAGCTCAGCTCACTCAGATCCCTCATGGCATCTTTTAATCCTTATGTAGAGCTGATATAATAGGACCCGGGCTTCAAGCATGGAGCCCTGAAAGCAGCAACTGCCAAACCCATCAAGTGTCCTCTGCTCCGGGGGCACCGATAAATGCGTCTTGGAACTTTTGGAGCAGAGAATGGTGTGGCAGTTGGACCAGAGAATGGTGTGGCAGTTTTGGACCAGAGAATGGTGTGGCAGTTTTGGACCAGAGAATGGTGTGGCAGTTTTGGACCAGAGAATGGTGTGGCAGTTGGAGTAGCCTAATCGTTAGAGCACTGGCTTGAGAAACAAGAGAGCAGTATTCGATTCCCACTAGAACCCCTTGTGGCCTTTTGCAAGTCACTTAACCCTCCATTGCCTCAGAAAAACCCGTCATCAATGTACCTGTTAGAGGATCTCTAAAGGAAAAAAGGGGACTCTTGTAGTGGGTGATGTGGAAGGGCAGACTATATAGAAACATGATGGCAGAAAAAGACCACATGGACTAAGTTTCTCTATGCACATTCCAAAGTTACAATGTAAACTGCTTTGACTGAAATGATAAAAGCGATATTAAAAAATCTATTAAATAAAATAAACACGAGTACAGAACATTGAATACAGTTGGCAGCTATTCGGGTTCTCCCACCAGCGGAGCAGGAGCTGTTGGAGAATACAATGCACTGGCATCATGACAGTCTCCTTTGAGGCTGAGGGGTACTAGAGGATCTCCAATTCCTCGGCCCTTGGTTCGTCCTCCGTCTCCAGTGAGAAAGGAATGGCGTTGGCCATATCCCGGACAAAGTCCTAGGACATAAGAACGTAAGATAGGCCATACTGGATCAGATCAAGGTCCATCAAGCCGAGTATCCTGTTTTCAACAGTGGCCAATCTAGGTCACAAGTATCTAGCAATTTCCTCAAAAAACACAGGTTCCACAATGCTTGTACTGGGGCAAGCAGTGGATTTCCCGGGTCCCCTTTAATAAAGTGTACTTACTCACCTGTACCAGTTGATCTCCGTGATCAGCAGGAATTTAGTCTTCACATATGGGTGACGTTGGTACCCACAGAGCCCGCGTGGGAACGCTCCCCAGTGTCCAATAGGAAAGCTTTTGGGAGCATCCCACTGCATCTGCGTAGCTGCCTTCCCGCCTTTCCAGCTCTCCCTCCTCAGTTGAGTTGTAGCTCAGATAAAAGGAGAGAAAGAGAAGAGGAAGAAAAGTACAGCTCCTAGGGGAGGAGGGTGGGTTGTGAAGACAAAATTCCTGCTGTTCCTGAGAGATCACCTGTTACAGGTGAGTAACTATGATATCTCCAGGAACAAGCAGGAATGTTAGTCTTCACATATGGGACTCCCTAGCTTGGAGATGCCAGAGAGAGGACCTCAGAGTGAGCTGTGGAATACAGGCCTTATATCATCCAAGGATGAGTGGTATCGAAACCGGGGACAGGGGGTTGGAGTTGATCTAAATCTGAAAGAAATGCTGGAGAACAGCTTGGCCAAACGAGACATCCCGGCAGGAGTCCTTGTCCAGGCAATAGTGAACAGCAAAAGTATGGACAGAGGACCGGGTAGCTGCATTGCATATCTCTTCAATCGCTACAGAGCATAGATTTGCCATGGAGATAGCCACTACCCGAACATTATGTGCAGTGACATGACCCTCAAGAGAGTCCTGCACTGTCATAAACAAAGGAGATACAATCTGCTATCCATCTGGAAAGAGTTCGCTTGGATACTGGTAGTCCTAGGTGACTCGAGTCAAAAGTGATGAAAAGTTGGGAAGCTTTACTGTGCTCCCGAGTTCTCTGGAGATAAAAGGCCAAAGCATGTTTGCAATCCAGAGAATGAAAGGCTACTTCTGCCCTAGAGGAATGAGGTCTAGGGAAAAAAACATGAAGGTACACCGACTGGTTTAAGTGAAAGGGCGAGACCACCTTTGGTATAAAGCGAGGATGAGTCCTAAGGACTACCTTATCATGGTGGAATCATGTATAAGGAGGATCAGCCACCAAAGCCTAAAGCTCACTGTTGTGTCTTGCTGAAATGAGGGCAATAAGGAAGGTGACCTTCCAGGTGAGAAACTTCAGAGAAGTGGTGGCTAGGAGTTCAAAAGGCAGCTTCATAAGCTGTCCTAAAACACTGAGATCCCATGGCACTGGGGATGGCTTAATGGGAGGCTTAGTTAATAGAATACCTCTCATGAAGCAAGCTACAAGTGGCTGAGAGGAGATGGGTTGACCATCTAAGGGCATGTGAGAAGCCGCAATGGTACTTAGGTGGACTTTTACCAAATTGGTTTTGAGTCCAGAAGAAGAGAGGTGGAGAAGATAATCAAGTAATGCATCCACAGGAGCTGAAAAGCAGTTAAGATCCCTTTCTGAACACCAGAGAGAGAATCTATGCCACTTGAAGGCATAGGAGTGCCTTGTGGAAGGTTTCCTAGAAGCTAAAAGGATAGTTTTCACCTGTTGAGAGAGGCTGATGTCCTGGAAGGCTATGCCTTCAGCAGCCGTGCTATAAGATGTAGGGACTGCGGATTGGGATGCAGCAGTGTCCCGTCCTCCTGTGTGAGGAGATCTGGAGCAGACCCCAAATCTACTGGTTGAACTTGAGAGAGACGTAGAAGCAGAGGATACCACAGTTCTCGTGGCTAACGTAGGGCTATAAGAATCATGTAGCCCTTGTCTCTCTGGAGTTTGAAAAGATTTTTGGGGATGAGGGGAATGGGAGGGAAGGCATATAGGAAGCCTTGACCCCAGTGAAGGTGAAAGGCATCTACCCCCTTGTTGTTCTGAGCAGGCATTCTGGAGCAGAAGCAGGGAAGTTTGGCATTCTGAGGACTTGCAAACGGTCTATGTCTGGGGCTCCCCAGATCTGAAAAATGTGAGCAATCTTGTCCGCATGGAGAGATGACTCGTGGGGTAGCAGGACTCGACTGAGTTTGTCTGCCAAAAGATTCCGTTTGCCGGGAAGATACACCACAAGTAGGTGAATCTGATGTTGTATGGCGAAGGGCCACAGGTGTAGGGCTTCGTTGCAAAGTGTCCAAGAGCCTGTTCCGCACTGCTTGTTCAAGTAGAACATGGCTAACTGATTGTCCGTCTGGACTAGAACTGTGCGGAAGCGAAGGTGGTCGTGGAACACTTTGAGAGCATTGTGGATAGCTCTGAGTTCCAACAAATTTATGTGGAGTTATTACTCCTGATGAGACCAAAGACCCTGAGTGGAGAGGTTATCCAGATGAGCTCCCCAGCCCAATTTGGATGCATCCATCGTCAGAGTACATTGATGTGGAGGCATCTGAAAAGGTGACCCTACGAGAAGGTGTTCTGGAGATTGCCACCACTGGAAAGACGAGATGAGACGTGTAGAGAGCATTATTCTGTTTCCCAAGCAACCGGATGCCCGAGACCACTGGGAAGCCAGGGTCCATTGAACTGCACGGATATGCAGATGAGCGTATGGAACAATATGTACAGTAGATTTTAGTAGGAGTTGCAGCATTTCTCAAGCAATGAGAAAGGTCTCGAGACATGCTTGAGATGCAAATTGAATGAGTCTAGCACAATGGACTTGGGGCAGAAAAGCCCTTGACTGTTGAGGGTCTAGGAGAGCCCCATTGAACTCTAGTTTGAAAGGGAATGAGCTGGACTTTGGAAGATTTATTACAAATCCCAAGTGTTACAGCACCTGCATGGTGCGCGAGAGAGAAAGATTGGCCTCTAGAGATATGCTTGCTCGAATAAGCCAGTTGTCTAAGTAGGGGAAGACAAATATCCCTAGAGTCCTTAGGAATGCAGCTACCACTGACATGCACTTTGTAAAGACTCTTGGGGCAGAGGAGAGGCCAAAAGGCAGGACTCTGTAGTGATAATGTTTCTCCTGGAACAGGAAACGCAGGAACCTTCTGTGTTCTGTATGAATAAGAATGTGAGTATATGCTTCCATTAGATCTAGAGTACAGAGCAAATCCTGACTCTGGAGATAGGGGAGAAGAGTACCTAGGGAGATCATCTTGAATTTCTCCCGAAGTAGATACTTGTTCAGTTCTCTGAAGTCCAGAATGGGCCTCTATCCTCCTGTCTTCTATGGAATGAGTAAGTAAGGGGAATAGAAGCCAAGACCTTGCTGGGAGAGTGACACCTCCTCTATTGCACCCTGTCAGAGAAGAGAGGTGACCACCTGCAACAACAGAGTGGTGAGAGGGGGTTGAGAACAGAACTCTCTTGGATGAGCCGGGGGAGGGGGGGAAGACTTCAGAAGTGAAGTTTGTTTCTTCCCGTACTATGGAGAGTCCTCTGATGTTATGAGATGCCACCTGTGGGCAAAGTCTGCCAGGAATGCAGATGGGATCTGGAATCTCCAGAGGCAGGACGACTATGTTCTCCAAAAAGGAGTCAAAGACCCCGAGGAGTTTGGGTCTGCTGGGATGACTGAGCCTTTCTCTGTTTTGGTTGCTGCTGCCCCCTCTGGGGAGCATGGACAGGACAGTGCACCGCAGGGGTGTAAGAAGAGTAGTACTTTTTCTTATTGAAAAAAAGTTTCTTCGATGTCTTTTTCTTAGCTGGGTTGGCAGTAGATCTAGAAAGTCTATTAAGAGCGGTGTTCTCAGATTCTAGCTGAGAAGCTTTATCCTGCCAGTCCTTACCAAAAAGGTTTTCACCCAAGCAAGGTATATTACCCAGAATATTTTGAACCCACTGTTCAAGATCAGATGCTTGGAGCCAAGCAATCCTGCGTGCACCAATGCATATAGCTGAAGTTCTGCTGATGCATTCAAACAGTCAAAGGTTGCCCTGCTAAATTTGGAAACATTTTGGGCATACTTCACAAGGGTGAGATAATCAGCTCTCTTGTCATCAGAGAGAAGAGGAGCCATCAACTCCAAATCCTTAGACACCTCCCTAAGGAACATACCCATATAGACTATGTAGGAACTGATACTGGCCGATAACATGGAGGCCTGAAAACATCGACCACCAAAAGCATTGAGGGTTCTCGATTCCCTGCCTGGAGGGTTCAAGGAATATGTCTTAGCACATTTTATTTGACACATTGCTGATTCCACCACCATGGAATGGTGTGGTAATTGCATCTTCTGGAAGCTGGGACACTCCGATACCCAGTACATTGTATCGAGTCGTCAAGTATGTGAAGAGATGGTTAGAGGTGTCTCCCACATACGAAGCATAAGGTTGTGAAGTATTTGATGAATAGGGAGAGTAGCAGCTTCCTTTGGAGCTGCAGGGTATTGAAGGATTTCAAGCTCTTCAGCCCTAGGTTCTTTCTCCGAAGTCACCATTATGGATACACCCGAGCATCATCGTGAATAAAGTCTTGGAAAGACATGTCCTCCGGAGGGACCATGTGACGTTGTGGGGAAAGAGATGGGTCCTCAGGGAGAGTTCTCATTTCCCAGATACCGGCCGATTTGTCGTCCAACGAATCGGAAACAGAAGACTCGAAGTATCAACGGACAGGGTGATCGCGCTCTGCATATACTCTATACCACTCGAAGCCGGTATCTAAAAGTTGCAGTGCCAAAACCTCAGTACCGGAAACTGATTCGAGGGCCGACATGGGTGGTAGCGTGGTAAGCGGCAAAAAAGTCTATGCAGGCTCTTTCAGTACCATCGTCGGTAGCAATGCCTGAGGAATAGACTGTAAAGGCTTTACCGATACGGAGACCACCAGTAAAGCCGCTAAGCTCCGATCGATAGCCAGCATACGTTGATTCATGGAGGTTGCTTATGCTTGAGTATCGGTACCGGAGTTGCGGGCTACGGTCCCTGAGCATGGCACCAAGAGCTCTCCAGAGGCCTCGGGAGCAACCTGGGACCACGCTAAGGCTTTGTAGGCAAGGACCTCCCGCAGGCGTTTTTGGATTGTGTCCCCCACTCCAGGGTAACGCCCAGGGCATCTCGATGCTTAGGAGATCTATCTTTGGAGGGCCAGCTAGTCTCTGATGAAGACCTAGGTTTTGATACCTGAGATCCTTGAGAGGAAGATGAAGCTCTCGATGACGTCGATGCTACTGACATTGCATCGGTGGCAAAGAGGGTGCCCAGTTTCGCAGCTCTTTACTGTAGGCCTCTCTTTGTCATCTTCCTAAAGAGAGGACATTCTGACAGTTGATGATCTGATCCAAAACATTTTAGACACCAGTCATGGGTGTCCGTGGCTGAAATTGTACTGCCACATTTGGAACACTTTTTAAAACCACTGGCTGTTTTTTCCATTTTGGGAAAAAGGAAAAGGCCTAAGCCTAAGATGGCTTCGATGTGCCCTGAATGAAGAAAGTTTTCTACCCTCAATTTTTTTTTTTAAAAAAAAAGAAAGAACCAAAGAACCGACGGGGTCGGTACCAGCGTCGAGAGGAAGGCAGACGCAACCACAAAAAAATAAGAAAAAATAAATAAATTTCTGAGGTAACAAGAATTGCTTCTTGTCGGCTCTGCGGAAAACGAAGAACTGAGAAGGGAGAGCTGGAAAGGCGGGAAGGCTGCTACGCAGGTGCAGTGGGATGCTCCCAAAAGCTTTCCTATTGGACGCTGGGGAGCGTTCCTGCGTGGGCTCTGTCGGTACTGACGTCATCCATATGTGAAGACTACATTAATGCTTGTTCCAAGAGATTTATTTATATACCTTACCTCCAGGAACTTGTCCAAACCATTTTTAAACCCGGCTACACTAACAACTTTTACTACATCCTCCAGTAACAAATTTCAGAGTTTGGTAACACATTGAGTGAAAAAATATTTTTTTATTAGTCTTAAATAGGTTACACTGTAGCTTCATTGCACGTCCCCTTGTCTTTCTATATTTTAATGACGGAAACAATCTATTTAAGTTTACCAGTTGCATTCCATTCATTAATTTATAGACCTCTATCATCTCTCTCTTCAGCCGTCTCTTTTCCAGGTTCAAGAACCCTAACGTTTTTTAGCTTCTCTCATAAGTCTTATCCTTCCATCTCCTTTACCATTTTGGTGGCTCTTTTCTGTACCTTTTCTAATAATGCTAAATCCTTTTTAAGATACGGCAACCAGAATCGCACACAATATTCAAGGTTTGGCCGCACCATGAAACAATACAGAGGCATTATAATATCTTTTGTTTTATTCTCCACTCCTGTCCTTATGATTCCTAGCATTCTATTTGCTTTATTGGCTGCCGATGCACACTGGGCAGAGGGTTTCACGATGACACCTAAATCTTTTTCATGGGCGATGGTTACTAATGTGGAATCTTACATCGTGTAACCATAGTTGGGGTTATTTCCTAAGTGCATAACTTTGCACGTAGACATTAAATTTCACCTGCCATTTCAACATCCAGTCTTCCAATATATCAAGGTCCTCTTGCAATTTTTCAAAATCCTCTTGAGTTTAAACAACTCTGAATAATTTTGTGTCATCTGCCATTCTGATTACCTCACTCGTTATTCCCATTTCCAGGTCATTTACGAATCTGTTAAAAAGCAGAGGACCCAGCACAGATCCGCTATTCACCTTTCTTCATTGGGAAAATTGGCCATTTAGCATTACACTATCTTTTAACCAGTTCCTGAGCTACAACAGTACACTGCCTCTTCTCCCATGATTTTTAAATTAGCCAAGAGTCTCTTGATTGACCCTGGGCAAAGGCTTTCTGAAAATCCAGATACACTATATCAACTGACTCACCTTTGTCTACTTGTTTATTCACACCTTAAAAAAAACATAATAGATTAGTAAGACAAGACCTTCCTTAGCTAAAGCCATGTTGGCTGTCCCCCATTAAGCCATGACTATCTACATGTTCAGTAATATGTTCTTTATAATGGTTTCTACCATTTTTCCAAGTACTGACGGCAGGCTTACCGGTCTGTAGTTTCCCAGATCACCCCTGGAACCCTTTTTAAAAATTGGCGTTACATTGGCCATCCCCCAATCTTCAGGAATTACAGATGATTTTAATGATAGTTCACAGATTACTAATAGTAGTTCTGCAATCTCATATTTCAGTTCTTTCAACACCCTTGGATGAATACCATCCGGTCCAGGTGATTTCCCTACTCTTTGGTTTATCAAATAGTTGTAAAGCATAGTTACTCACCTGAATTTAGTCTTCACATATGGGTATCATCGGTACCGACGGAGCCTGCACGGGAACGCTCCCCAGCATCCAATTAGAAAGCTATTGGGAGCATCCCACAGTGCCTGCGTGCTGCCTTCCCACCTTTCCCAACTGCCTCTCTCCAGTTGAGCTTTAAAGCTGAGACAAAGAGAGAGAGAGAAGGAAAGGAAAGAAAAGACTCCTAGGGGAGGTGGGTGGGTTGTGAAGACTAAATTTCTGCTGTTCCCGGAGATCACCTGTTACAGGTGAGTAACTATGTTATCTCCAGAAACAAGCACGAATGTAGTCTTCACATATGGGGACTCCCTAGCTACAGATGCCAGGGAGAGACCCCAGAAGTTGTGTACCCCTGTGAAAGGGCTCCACTTCCCCCCATGGATCTCTGGCATCCTATCGGGAAAGGTGGGTAGGAGTTGATTAAGTATGGAACAGGTGTTGTAGAACAGCCTGACCAAACAAGGCATCCCGGCGGGAGTCCTTGTCTAAGCAGTAATGGGCTGTGAAGGTATGAACCGAGGCCCAAGTAGCTGCTCAACAGATGTCGTCAATAGATACAGAGTATAGATGAGCCACTGAGGCTGCCATGGATTTCACATTGTGAGCTGTGACATGGCATTCCAGAGAAAGGTTCTTACTCTAATAGGCAAAAGAAATATACTGTGCAATCCAGTTGGACAATGTTCTCTTGGAGACTGGAAGTCCCAAATGAGAAGGATCGAAAGCAACAAAGAGTTGGGAGGACTTTCTAGTTGCTGTGTCCTCTGTAAGTAAAAGGCAAGTGCTCTTTTACAGTCCAAAGTATGAAGATTCCTTTCTGCATTTGAAGCATGAGGCCTTGGAAAAAATACAGGCAGTTAAACCGCCTGGTTTAAATGAAAAGGTGAGACCACCTTTGGCATAATGTGTGGATGAGTCCTAAGGACTACCTTATCATGATGGAACTTCGTGTAAGGATGATCAGCAACTAATGCTTGCAATTCACTGATGCGACGTGCTGATGTGATTGCAATGAGAAAGATAACTTTCCAGGAAAGGAATTTCAAGGAGGTAGTAGCTAAAGGTTCAAAAGGCGGCTTCAAAGCTGCCCAAGAACCAGATTCAGGTCCCATGCCACTGAAGGTGGCCTAATGGGAGGCTTAGTTAGAAGAAGGCCCCTCAAATCTCGCTATGAGAGGATGAGAGGAAATAGGCTGCCCATTTAAAGGCTTTAAAGAAGCTGAAATAGCTTAAATGGACTCTTACTGAGATAGTCTTAAGTCCCACATTAGATAAATGAAGGCGATACTCCAGTAATGATTCCAGAGGTATCGTAGAAGGGTGAAGACCCTTTTGCGAACACCATATGGAAAACCTTTTCCACTTGAAAGCATAAGAGCGTCTTGTGGAAGGTTTCCTGGAAGCACAAAGGACATCCCTTACTTGTTGAGAAAGGTTAAGACCATGAAGGTCTAGGCTCTCAGCAACCAGACCCTGAGATGCAGAGAGTGGGGATTGGGATGCCACAACATCCCGTCCTCCTGAGACAGGAGATCTGGAGCATATCCTAACTCCAGAGATGGAGCTTGAGAGAGATGCAGGAGCAGAGGGTACCACACCTGCCGTAGCCAATGTGGAGCTATGAGAATCATGTGGCCTTTGTCTCTCTGAAGCTTGAATAGGGTTTTGGGAATTAGGGGAATGGGTGGAAAGGCATATAGGAAGTCCTGACCCCAATGGAGGAGGAAAGCATCCCTGGCCTGAGAACCCTGAGCCGGAATTCTGGAACACAACCGGGGAAGTTTGGCATTCAACGGACTTGCAAAGAGGTCTATGTCTGAAGTTCCCCAAATTTGAAAACGTTTTGCTACTTGGTCCTTATGGAGAGACCATTCGTGTCGAAGCAGAACTCGACTGAGTCTGTCTGCCCAAGAGTTTTGAATGCCTGGCAGATACACCGCAAGGAGATGAATTTGATGCTCTCTGGCGAGGGCCCATAGTCGCAAAGCTTCGTTGCAAAGTGACAGAGAGCCTGTTCCTCCCTGCTTGTTCAGATAGAACATAGCTACTTGATTGTCCGTCTGAATTAGAACTGTCTTGTAGCTGAGCTGGGTATGGAACACTCGAAGAGCAAGGAAGATTGCTCCGAGTTCTGGGAGATTGATATGTAAGTGGGTCTCCTGTGGAGTCCAGGTGCCTTGGATAGAGAGATCTTGCAGATGAGCTCCCCAACCCACTTGTGAAGCATCTGTTAGAGTGACCTGGGGTAGGGGTTGCTGGAAAGGGGACCCCACCAACAGGTTTTGGGTTGACTGCCACCACTGTAGAGACAAAATAAGGCGACTTATGTTTGCTATTTTGTCTGATAGGCAGCCTGATGCCTGAGTCCACTGAGTGAATAGAGTCCATTGGGCTGCTCTCATATGGAGGCGAGCATAGGGAACCACGTGCACGGTAGATGCCATGTGGCCTTGGAGTTGTAACATTTCCCGAGCAGTGAGATGAGTTTTTAACACTGCCTGGGAGGCTGACTGCACAATGCGAAGGCAGCGGGCCTGTGGAAGATAGGCTCTTGCTTTTCTGGTGTCCAGCAGAGCTCTTATAAACTCTAGAGACTGAGTGGGAGTTAGGCTGGATTTTGGGATGTTTATGACCAGGCCCAAATACTGAAGGATACGCATTGTGCAAGATAGGGAAATTCTGGCCTGTGACTCTGATCGGGCTCGAATGAGCCAATCGTCTAAATAGGGGAAGACAAATATACCTAGAGTGCGAAGAAATGCTGCCACTACAGCCATACATATCGTAAACACCCTTGGTGCTGAGGCCAGGCCAAAAGGAAGAACCCTGTATTGGTAGTGTCTTCCTTGAAAAAGAAAATGAAGGAACCTTCGGTGAGTTGGATGGATGAGAACATGAGTGTACGCATCCTTGAGATCTAGAGAACAAAGCCAATCCTGACTCTGAAGGTATGGCAGCAGAACTCCCAGAGAAAACATCTTGAATTTCTCTTTGAACAGGAATTTGTTCAGTTCTCTGAGGTCTAAAATGGGTCTGTGTCCCCCTGTTTTCTTTGGAATAAGGAAATAAAGGGGAGTAAAACCCTGTACCCTGTAGAGAAATGGGTACGTCTTCTATTGCCCCCTGGGCAAGAAGTAAACTGACCTCTTGACAACTGAGTGTTGAGAGAAACCTGAGAACTGAACTGTCTTACCACTGTAGGAGGGGGCATGTTGAAGGAATGAAGCTTGTACCCCTCTCCTACAATGGAAAGAGTCCATTCTTCTGCTGTTATCTGCCCCCATCTGGGGGCAAAATAACATAACCTTCCTGGGATGGTGGAAGGCTCTGGCCCATTCAGGGCCAGGAAGGCCAAATTCTCTAGATGGGAGTCAAAGCCCCTGTGGAGGCTGAGTCTGCTGGGCCGGTTGAGACTTAGCAGTCTTTGATTTCCTTTGCTTTGGGGGCTGCTGTCCCTTTCGGGCGGATTGACCTGCAGAATGCACCTGCTGGGTATAGGAGGGATAAAACCTTCTTTTTAGAGAAGAATGGTTTCTTGTAGGATTTTCTCTTTGCAGGATCAGCTGTAGCCTTGGATAGTCTATCCAAAGTGGTGTTATCAGCATCCAGCTCATTAGCTTTCTCTTGCCAATTTTTGCCTGTACAAGGGATATTCCCCAGTTTGTCCTGTACCCTGAGTTCTAAGTCAGATGCCTGGAGCCAGGCAATCCTACAAGCACCTATGGCAATGGCAGAGGTTCTGCTTAAGCACTCAAAGCAGTCAAAAGCTGCACAATCAGAAAAACTTAGAAACATCCTGGGCATGTTTGACAAGTGTAAATTAATCCTGCCTCTTATCATCAGGAAGGAGAGGGCTCATAAGCTCTAGATCTCCTGTAACCTCCTTAAGGAACATTCCCATGTATAAGATGTAGGAACTAATCCTGGCAGAAAGCATAGAGGCCTGGAATGTTCGATGCCCAAAGGCATCAAGAGCCCTACATTCACGTCCTGGAGGATTAGATGCATGTCTCTTTGCACTCTTGATCCTTCTCATAGCTGACTCCACCACTATGGAGTGGTGTGGCAACTGAGTTTTTTGAAATCCAGGACAAGGAGGTACTCGATACATGGTATCCAGCCTACGGGAATGAGGAGAGGTGGTAAGAGGTGTTTCCCACATTCTTAACATGAGATCATGCAAGATCTCATGAATAGGCAAAGTAGCCGCTTCCTTAGGAGCTTTAGGATATTGTAAAATCTCCAACTCCTTTGCTCTGGGCTCTGTTTCAGGAGCCACTGTGATGGAAAGACCCCTAGCCACCTCCCTGATAAAATCCTGAAAGGATATATCCTCTTGAGGAGACATCCTACGTTTAGGAGAAGGCGGCTCCTCAGAGAGAAGTACTCCGGCATCAACAGAGCTGTCAGAGTCCTCAGAGTCATCGGAGGATTCAAAATATCTTCTATCCAGGTGCTCTTGTAAAGCACGATACCGGTACCGATCAAAGTCGGTACCTGAGGGTTCCGGTACCGGCCTGTCGATACCGGAGGAAATAGCATGACTCGGTGTTGGTAGCATATTCGCCGATGTCGATGCTGTCGGTACCGGTATCGGTGCCGGAACCGGTGTCTGTACCAGTTGAACTGTCTGAAGCGGTCCCAAAGGCACTGATGCCACAAGGAGAGCCGCCAGACTGCGCTCAATAGCCAGGAATCTCTGGTCAACTGACACTGCCGATGCCTGGGTGTCGGTACCGGACGAAGCGGCCGGTAACCCAGAGCATGGCACCAGTAGTTCTGCCGAGGTTGAGGCCTCGAGAACATCCTGGAGCCCCGATAGTGCTTTGGAAGCCGAAGCCTCCCGCCGGGGCAATTTTGCCGGTACAAGTCCCTCAAGAGCAACGCCAGAGGCATCTCGATGCTTGGAAGGAGATCTACCCTTTGAGGACTGGCCAGATTTATGTTTGGTTACCTGAGATCCATGGGAGGAAGACGAAGCCCTGGAAGATGCCGATGCCATGGATGCTGCATCGGAGGGAAAAAGGGTGCTAAGCTTTGCAGCTTGGTTCTGCCGACCCTTCTTTGACATCATCCCACAGGCAACACACTCCGAGATGGAGTGGTCAGGACCTAAACATTTGAGGCACCACTCGTGAGTGTCGGTGACAGAGATGGTACCGCCACACTTGGAACACTTTTTAAAACCCGAAGCGGGTTTTTCCATGTTGAGGAAAAAATTGGGCCTAGTGCCCAAAATGGCGCGTGGCACCCAAGAGAAAAAAGGATTGAAAATCCAGATAAAAGATTAGAATTTTTTATTTTTTATTTTTTAAGGAAGAAAGAACCGGCGGTACCGGTATAGCGTCGAGGAAGGCAGACGCTACCACAAAAAAGAATGAAAAATATGGGATAATTTCTGCGGTGACAGGAAACGACCTGCTGGCTCTGCAGAAAATGAAGAATTGGAGAGAGGCAGTTGGGAAAGGCGGGAAGACAGCACGCAGGTGCTGTGGGATGCTCCCAAAAGCGTTCTAATTGGACGCTGGGGAGCGTTCACGCGCAGGCTCCGTCGGTACCGACGATACCCATATGTGAAGACTACATTCCTGCTTGTTCCTGGAGATTACATCTTCTCGGTGTAACAATATTTCTTTCAATTCTTCTGCGGCATCACCTTTAAATACTATTTCAGTCATGGGTAACATCCCTTCATCTTCCTCAGTAAAGACCAAAGCAAAGAATTCATTCAGTCTCTCCGCTATGGCTTTGTCCCCTCTTAGTGCCCCTTTTACTCCTCTATCATCTAATCGTCCAACTGATTCACTCACAGGTTTCTTGCCGTGAATGTACTTGAAAAAGTCTTTATTTCGTGTTTTTGCTTCCACAGCAAGCTTCTTCTCAAATTCTCTCTTTGCCTGCCTTATCAATGCCTTGCATCTATCTTGCCAGTGTGCTTATGTTGCTTCCAGTTTGTCATTTGGCTCCTTTTTCCATTTCCTGAAAGATGTTTTTTTTTTTGACACCAGCCTCTGACCTCACCTTTAAACCATGCTGGCAGTTTTTTGGACTTCCTTCCACTTTTCTTAAAGCATGGAATACAGCTGTTCTGGGCTTACAAGATAGCGTAGTTACTCACCTGTAACAGGTGTTCTCCAGGGACAGCAGGAATCAGTCCTCACTTATGGGTGACGTCGGCACCGACGGAACCCGTGCGGAGCAATTCCGCAGCTTTCAAATAAAGCCTTTGGGATTGCTACCATGCATGCATGGTCCTCTTCCTGCCCAAGGGTGCCATCTTGCTCAGTCAGGTCCCTTAGCTCAAGCCCTACCAAGCAGATAGCAAGGGAAGGAAAAAAAATACAGCAACTCATCAGGGGAGGCGGGAGGGTAGTGAGGAACGATTCCTGCTGTCCCTGGAGAACACCTGTTACAGGTGAGTAACTACGCTTTCTCCAGGAATAAGCAGGAAGTCGGTCCTCACTTATGGAACTCCCTAGCTAAAGGCTACTGAACCTGTAACCAAAAAACGCCTCTGGCAAGGCCAGAAGCAGAAGCCGAAGCCCGAAGGAGCCCGAGTCCTCGGGGCAAAGCCCTCGGTAGCTGAGAAGAAAGGTAGGAGGGCAGGAGTTGTTTATACCCCAAACAGATTATGGAGTACAGCCTGGCCGAAGGCGCTGTCCCGGCGGGACTCCATCTCCAGGCAGTAGTGGGCGGCGAAGGTATTTGTAGAAGATAAGGTTGCCACCCAGCAGATGTCCATCATGGGCACAAAGCGTAGCGAGGCTGCTTTGGCTCGGACCCCGTGTGTGGTGACTCAACGATCCAGAGGGACGCCCGCCTTTGCATGGGCGAAAGCAATGCAGTCTGCCACCCAAACTGAGAGGATGCACTTGCTGACTGCTTGCCCCTGCCAATTGGGATCGTAGTACACGAAAGGTCTGTCAGATTTGCGGTGAGTCTGGGTACACTGCAAGTAGAAGGCGAGGGCCCGCTTGCAGTCAAGGGTGTGGAGAGCCGCCGACGCCTGGTCGGCGTGGGGCCTCAGGAAGGAGGTCAGGAGCACTCTCTCTTGGTTGAGATGAAAAGCCGACTCGACCTTCGGTGAGAATTTAGGATGGGTCTGGAGGACCACCCTGTTCTGATAAAACCTGGTGTAAGAGGCACCAGCTAAGAGCGCCTGAAGCTCACCGACTCAGCGAGCCGAGGTCAGCACCACCAGGAAGGCCACCTTCCAGGACAAATGCCGGAGCAAACACATCGCCATCAGCTCGAAGGGTGGACGGGTGAGCTGCGTGAGCACCACTTTCAAGTCCCATTCCGCTGGAGAGGGATGGATGGGTGGCTTGGATAGCAGAAGGCCCCGCTTGAAGTAGGAAACTAGCAGCTGCCCCGAGAGAGGTTTTCCCTCAATAGAGAAATGATTAGCCGATAGGGCGCTCAAATGAACTCTAACAGAGTTCGACTTCAGCCTTTCCCTTGAGAGGTGGAGAAGGTACTGGACAACCCACCGAACCGGGCATGAAAAGGGGTCGATCTGGTGTTCCGAGCACCAGACGGAGAAGCGTTTCCACTTAAAGGCGTAAGTCCGCCTAGTGGAGTCCTTCCTCGAGGCAAGGAGGATTTCCTTGATCTCCTCCAGAAGGGCCAGAGAGGCTAGATAAACCCATTCAGCCGCCAGGCAGTTAGGGATAAGGAGGTTAGGTTCGGGTGCAGTACCCGACCCTCCTCCTGTGTTAGCAAGTCCCTGGCCAAGCCCAGGGGAATCGGAGGCTCCGTCGACAGCAGGAGCGGGAACCAAAGCTACCGAGGCCACGAGGGGGCAATGAGAATCAATTATGCCCCGTCCCGTTGAGCCTTGAACAGAGTCCTCACAATGAGGGGGAAAGGAAGGAATGCATATAGAAGACTGGAGGACCAGTCAGGAGAAATGCATTGTGGCCCTCCCTGCCCAGGTGCGGTACCGGGCCTCAAAAGCGAGGGAGTTGCATGTTCTGGGGGCTGGCGAAGAGGTGTATCGCCAGAGTGCCCCAGCGTAGAAATAGCCAGCCTGCCACTCTGTGATCCAGCCTGCCACTCATTGGGGTAAAGGATTCAGATGAGTCGGTCCACCAGGCCATTCTCCTGACCCGGGAGGTACGTCACCCTGAGGGACATCTTCCATCGGACGGCGAAAGAGCAGATGACTGCTTCCTGGCAGTGGGAGCATGACCCCGTGCCTCCCTCCTTGTTGATGTAGAACACTTCTACACGGTTGTCGGTCTGTACCAGAACTGACTTCCCGTTGAGGAGATCCTCAAAGGCCCTCAGGGCCCACCAGATGGTCCAGAGCTTGAGCAGGTTTATCTGCTGCTGAGACTTCATGGGTGACCATTGCCACTGCGTGCAGAGGGCCGCAATGGAATCCCCACCCTAACAGGGAAGCGTCTGTAGTCAGCACCACATCGTGCTGTGGGGCCCAAAAGAGCGATCCCCGCAGGAGGTTGTGGGGGTTTTGCCACCAGTTCAGGGACAAGTGGAGGTCGGTAAGAACCCTGATGGGATCCCTGAGGTGTCCGAGGGACTGGCTCCATTGGGTACTGAGACACCACTGAGCCGTTCGCATGTGAAAGCGGGATTGAGGAACCACATGCACGGTTGAGGCCATGTGGCCCAGTAGACATAGCATGGACCGAGCGGTGACCTAGTGGGTGCTTTGGACGCGAGCCACCAGAGTTCTGAGGTGGGTGGAGCGATCCACCGGCAAGAAGGCAATGGCCTGCTGAGTATCGAGGCACGCCCTGATGAACTCAAGAGCCTGCACTGGTTTGAGGTGAGACTTTGGGTAGTTGACCAAGAACCCCAAGCTCTCCAAGAGGAGGACAGTGCGCAACATCGCTTGCCGGGCCTCCTCGATGGAGGAGCAAGTAATGAGCCAGTCGTCGAGGTAGGAAAAACCGACATGCCCCGGAGCCGAAGTTGAGCGGCGGCCACGACAAGGCACTTCGTGAAGACCGGTGGGGCGGACGCAAGGCCGAAGGGGAGCACCTTGTACTGGAAGTGCTCTCCCTGCACCCTGAAATGCAGGTACTGCCTGTGTTGGAAGTAGATCAACATATGGGCGTAAGCGTCCTTCAGATCCAAGGGGCATAGCCAGTCGCCCTGCCGGAGAAAGGGCAGCAGCATGCCAAGAGATAACATCTTGAACTTCTCCCGCACCAGGAACTTGTTTAGCCTGCGGAGGTTGAGGATGGGCCGCAGACCTCCCATCTTCTTCGGGACGAGGAAGTACCAGGAATAAAATCCCCAACCTCGAAGATTGGGAGGGACCTCCTCAACTGCCCGTTGGGCAAGGAGGGAGTGCAATTCACACTGTAGCAGAAGCTGGTGTGCGGGGAGTCGAGGAGGCGCCGCCGGGAATAAAGGTGGAGGAAGCCTGTCAAAATGGAGGCAATAGCCCTCCCAGACAACCTGGAGAACCCAAGTGTCTGAGGTGATGAGCGCCCATGATGGGGCAAAACAGGACAGGCATCCCCCCACTGGCTGCTGCATCACTGGAAGGCGAGGGACCATGCCGCTGGCATCAAAACCCTTGAGTGGGTTGTGGGGGAGCAGGCGTTTGGGTTTTTGGACCCTTGGATTGGCAATGCCTTTGTCCAGGCTTTCCCTGAGCTGGAGTAGCTGGCGTGGGGGGTTGCCGGGTATGGCGGATAGCCATGATATTGGAGGCCTTTCCTGGGGAAGAAGGGCTTCATGGTTGGCTGCTTCTTCCGAGGCAGGGTCAAGGTCTTACGGGAGAGATGGGTCCTGATAAACTCCATCTTGATCTCCGCAGCCTTCTCCTCCATCGGCTTCCCAAATAATTGTTCACCAAGACAGGGCATGTCCAAGAGCTTCTCCTGCACCCATTGCTCCAAATCAGAGGATTGGAGTCATGCCTGGTGGGGAGCCCCAATGCCTGCAGCAGCCACCCTGAGCCGATGTCTCTAAGCCATCATAGGAGGCTCGAGATATGTACTTGGAACAGTTGGTCACAGACTTCAGCAGGGTGCGGAATCTGTCAAGGGGCTCCACATCGAGGCCCATGGAAAAAACCCCAAGTTCCTTTGCCAAGTCATGTAGGGACATACCAATGTACAATTGGTAAGCCTGGATGTGACAAGAAAGCATGGTGCCTTGATAGGCCTTGCGGCCCAGGGCATCAAGGGCTCTCGACTCTCGGCCTAGTGGTACCGATGAGTGTGATTTCGGGCTTTACGGATTCCGCATGGCTGACTCCATCGCCATCGAGGTGTGTGGGAGCTGGGTTTTTCGGAAGCCTAGCCCGCACTGCACCTTGTACATTGTGCCAAGGCGCTTGCTCACAATGGGGACAGAGGCTGGGGCCTCCCACATGCGGAGCAGCAGCCGAGATAGAATCGGCAGTATAGGCACGGTGAGGGATGCCCTGGGTGGGGACTCATATTGAAGAATATCGAGTTCTTCAGCACGAGGGTCCTCCTCGGCCTGGGTGATCAGGTTGAGGGCCCGAGCCATGTCCCGGATAAATACCAAGAAGGAGGTGTCTTTGGGTGGTGAACGCTGCTGGAATGTAGGCGGCGAGGGGTCCGACGGAAGATCCTGTTGGGGGGTGCGGGTTTCCGGGGAGGTGTCCCCATCGGAATCCCAGTCCAAAAGGTCGGTCGAGGGCAGCCTGGAACTGGAGGCCCTGGACGATCTCGCCTCAGAGGAATGGGAGGGTGAGCGAGACCGACATCGAGGACCCTCACGAGGCCCGTGACTCTCAGGGGTTTCCTGGACGGATTTGAGTGTCCCACACAAGGGACCAAAGGTCTCTGGGCATGGGTCAGCGAAGCTGGCCATGAGCGCCTGCTGGGAAGCAATGAACGCAGAAATGCTGCATTCCAGCGCCAGCATATGGGACTCCCGTGCTGGCATGGGGCCCTGGGACGCAGATACCAGGGTCACCGGATCAGGCATTGAGGAAGAGAGGGGGTCCTCACTGGGATGACCCTCAGGAGATGGCGCCTTCGCCAGAGGCCTCCATTTCTCTGTGAGGTACCTTGCGGGGCCGCTCCTTGTCCGACTCTTGGGAACACCGAAGGGGGCTAAGCGACCAGGCGTGGAAGCGTTCGTGCTTGTCATGAGTCCTGGCCAGTGACTTAGAGGCCTTCTTTTTGCGTCGCTCCACCTTGGGGACCCCTGGTCAGAGTTCCACCTGGAACGCGAGGCGGCAGGGAGAGAACCCACCGGAGGAGAGAAGACCGAGGACGCCACCAGAGACTCCGAGGCGGCCTTTCGAAAAATGTCTTCGGACTTCTGCTTACGGCTGAGCAGGGCCTTAGAGGACATTTTCTTACAGAGAGAACAGAGCTTTGGGTCATGGTCGGCTCCTAGGCACCGCCGACAACAGTCATGAGTGTCCGTAAGCAACATGTTCCTAGAGCATCTATCGCATTTTTTAAATCTGGTGGACATGGGGGCAAAAACAGACCCTGCAAGGTCAAAGACCCACACGGTCAGCGGTTAGGAGAGAAAAAAAGGGTGCGAAGTCCGAAAGAAAAAAATAGAGGAAAATGAGTATCCCCGGGAGCTCTAAAATAGAGCAGGGGAAAGGACAGGTAGAGGACCGGTGCAACCGGAAAAAAAGAGAGCCTGTTAAGGCGAAAACAAAACTTTTTACGAGGGACGAGGACGTGCGTCCGAAGGGTTCCGTGGAAAAAGGGAGACTGAGCAAGATGGCACCCTTGGGTGGGAAGAGGACCACACATGCGTGGTAGCAATCCCAAAGGCTTTCTTTGAAAGCTGGGGAATTGCTCCATGCGGGCTCCGTCGGTGCCAATGTCACCCATAAGTGAGGATTGACTTCCTGCTTGTTCCTGGAGAAAGTATTTTTAAACACCACTCATGCTTGATATCAACCCTTAACCTTTACAACTGCTCCTTTTAGGGGTTTTTTTTGTTTTTGTTTTTTTTTTTTATAACTATTTTCCCTCATTTTTTCATAGTATCCCCTTTTGAAAGTTAAAAGGTAGTACTGTGGATTTCCTTGCTGTCCTCCTTTTTATTAAATCAAACGCAATCATGCTATAATCACTATTGCCAAGTAGCCCCAACACCCTTATCTCTTGCACTAGATCTTGTGTTCCACTAAGGACTAGGTCCAAAATGGTTTCCCTTTCTGGTCGGTTCATGAACCAACTGCTCCAAGCAGCCGTCATTTATTTAATCTAGAAACTTTATCTCCCTAGCATGTCCTGCCGTGACACTGACCCAGTTGATACCGGGGTAATTGAAATCACCCATTATTATTACTGTGCTGTAACTTTTGTTAGCTTCTCTGATTTCTTTGAGCATTTCGTCATCCATTTGTTCATTCTGGCCAGGCGGTCGATAGTATACCCCCACTGACATCGCCTTCCCCTTCTCTTTATTACATGGAATTTCAATCCATAGAGATTCTGCGGTGAATTTTGTTTCCTGCAAAAAACTTTAGTCCTTTGTGATTCAATGCCCTCTCTAATACAGAGTGCAACCCCTCCACCAATTTGATCTGCTCTGTCCCACTGGTTGTCGTCCTTCCACCATGTATCTAACCTCTCATTTAGTGCTATATATTCTAACTCTTCCATCTTATTTTTTTTAGACTTCTAGCATTTGCATACAAGCATTTTAGAGGCTGTAATTTAGTCATATTAATCTGGTTATCGGTACCCAGGGGTAATTTGGATTCTTTAAGCTCTGTCTACTCCAGAGGCAACGTCCAGCGCTCATACGGAGGGGATGTCATGAAACTCCCTCGCGGTGACCGGAGACGACTCCTCCATCTCCCAGCCATCTGAGTCAGACTCCAAAAGAAAGTCTAAGTACCTCCTCCCTTCTGCCTGGCATCTGCTCTGCTCTGGCAGCAACACAGATGGCGGTCCTCCTCCGAGCACCAGGGTCCCAGGGCATTGAAACTGTTGACACTTGACAGGGAGATTGCAGTCTGGCCCAGGTGGACTCCAACCACCGACCCGATGTCCATGCATCAGCAGGGAGGGCATGGGTCTCGAGGATCAGCTGCATGGTCAGGTGGCAATGCCACTGGCACTTGTGCAGTCAAAAGAGCCATCATGTGCACTGAGGGCCCGAAGACACTCAGCAAGCACCGTAGTCTCCAAGGGCAGTACAACAACCTCGGCTGCTGACTCCGGCACACCTTCCAGAGATTCCATAATAAGGACATCAGGCAACTGCCGGTGGCCCTCCGGGGCCTTGAGAGTCGTATTCTCCCACCAGGGCAGCATTGAAGGGCATTGCAGGCCACTCCCAACATGATGTTGAGAGGGGCTCCGATGCCATGCTTCCACGACTCCGATAGGGAGAGCCTCTGTTCCAAGCTGCCACGATCCCTCGGCTCTGAGTGAGTACTGGCATCACGCAAAGCGATGCCTTGGCGGAGGCCCTCCAGGGCATTGACACTGATGCTGGTGCCAATGACACCGAGTCGGAGGACCTGAAAATGGACTTGTACTGCTTCTCATGGCCCTTGAGGCTCCTCTTCATCATCTGTAAACAGATGGCATGTCGAGGGCTTATGGTCAGGGCCAAAACACTGAAAGCACCAGCTGTGATGGTCTGTCACAGAGATGGTAGAAACACAAGTGCATTTTTTTTTTAAACCACTGGCTAGCTTTGACATCGCTGGAAAAACGGTCTCCATAACGTTGAAGGGCTCAATGCTGGCAGCAGTGAAAGAAAAAAGCCCAGGAAAAGGAGAGAGCCAGCCTGGCGAAAAAAAGACAAAAAGCGAGGGGGAAAAGCCTTGCATGACGGCCGGCACCAGCAAGACAGATGCCTGACGACAGGTGGGAAAAAAACCCCAGCACACCAAAGGGCAAAAGAACAGTTTTTTCGGGATCACACTGGAACATGTCTGTGGGGCTCCACAGAAAAAGTGAACTGAGGACAGGTGCGCATGCACGATGGAGGCTCCCAAAAGCTTCCGGTGGAAGCTGGCGAGCGTTCCTGCGTGGGGCTCCGCTGGGGGATGTCACCCATACATGAGGACTTCTGCCTGCTTGTTCATGGAAAACCGATATGGTATCTGGAAGGGGGAGGGAATAGGTTAGGTGGGAAAGAAAAAGTGGGTTAGGTGGCAGTGAGAGAGTGAGCAGATGTTTGGTGAGATCGTGGTATTTGTACAGAGTAATGAGGAGCGAATGAATATATGTCTGAGCAAAGAAAAACCTGGGAGCATTGTACACTTATGCCAGTTTTTCTTTTATTTTAACCAAAAGATACATATTACTGGCCCATTGGATTGGATTTCATATAAGGTGAATATTGTGAAGTGGTGTAATGGTAAATGATGCAATCTGAATGTTTGAATGATATTTTGTATTTCTTCTATGGCTTTCAATAAAAAGAAAAAAACCCACTGTACCCTTAAACATAGTAAACAGCTCAACTGCATGACTTATTACATCAGACTAGGGACAGAGAAATGCACACAGTACTTGAATTGTGACTCATTTTTAATGCAGATTTGGAAAGACAAGTAAAATATTAAAATCTAAATACAATTGACTACTATTTCTATAACATTTCAAGTCTGTTTAACACTGACATTTCTACATAAATCTTCAATGGTCTGTCTATACATTTTATCACCTGCAAACAGTCTAAGATCTAAAATGCACCTCCTTTATTTTATTTAACAATTTTTTTAATACCCCTTTATCTCAGAGTCAAAAGTAGTGTACAATTAACTTAAGGAGATTTTTATAAATGAGCAATCTGGGTTACATTTAACTTATTGCTTACCGTGTATAAACAGAAGCATATCTAAAGTGAACTCTTACAGTATACTACCCTAGTCTCACCTCTAGGTAATGTAAAAGTTCTTCCAGGAACACTCTCATTAACAGGTTGTCCACTGTTCTATTTTGTGTTAAGTGTCAATTCTGAAGTGTTCTTGGAAGAGGTGGGTTTTAAGTTTCCTTCTAAAATCAGATATAACATCTATGGTGAAATTAGGCCTTGCCTGCTAATTTTCTTTCCTCGAGTCTCTCCAGTCCAGTCCAGACGCATGGGGTTGTACCCTATTCACCAGCAGATGAAAAATGAAAACCACATATTTTCATGATGTCAAACTATAAGGGTTCCAAGCACATTTTCTCACACCAGTATTCTAACAAAGCAGACTCCACAAGAGATAAGTTATAGAACAGTTAAACATACATAACTATTGTAATCAACAATGAAAGCAGAGATAGCTCACAATAGAGAACCAAGAACATTTAAAGCAATCACAAGAAAAAATTTGACAGATATCCAAACACCGTAAGAGACAAAGAAAGAAGTCTTAGATTAAAAACACCACAAGTCGCAGATTCTTAGAGAAATCCAGGCTCGTCTACCAGAAAGCAGAAATCGGGCAGCTTCTGGACTGGAATGGACTGGAGAGACTCAAGGAAAGAAACTTAGCAGGTAAGGCCTAATTTTACCTTCTTTACTGTCCCTCCAGTCCAGTCCAGATGCATGGGATGTACCAGAACAGTACTCAATCTTGGGAGAGACCCACGAGCCCGGCCTGCAACACTTGTGCCACGAACCGTACCTCCCTTCTGGTCTGAACATCAATGCGATAGTGACAAAAATATGAAACAACCACCAAGTCACCACCTTACAAATGTCAATGAGAGGAACAAGACTACACTTGGCCCACAACCGCTGCTTGAGCTCTAATGGAGTGACTACTCAAGCCAATCGGAAGGAGCTTATTTCTGAGTAAGTTCGCAGAGGCAACGGTTTCCTTCAACCACCACACAAGTGAGGCTTTCCAAGCCGCCTCACCCTTACATGGACCTGGAAAGGGAATAAAGAGATGATCCAATTTTCTGAAAGATTGAGTACGCTACACTTAAAATAATGACAAAGGACACTGCGAATATTCAACAAACTTAGCTGATAAGCAGCTGAGTCTTGGCCAGCACTTGAAAAGACAGGAAGTGTGATGGAGAAATTTTACTTAATGATAATTTCCTTTCCTGGAATCCTGCTAGACCAGTCCAGACTAATGGGTTGTGTCCCCCTGCCAGCAGATGGTGAGAAAAATTCCCGAAGCTTTGCAACATCACCCTTCGTATAAAAACCCATCCCCAAGAGGAGCTTCAGTATAACCATAACAAGCAGCAGGAGTCCAAACAGCCAAGGAAGCACAAAACCAAACCAAAAATGAGTTCATAAACAAATAACTCTCATAACAAGTAAATTGAACAATATGAAACAGGACCCGCAGGCTAAGGAAGTATGCACATGGTGAGGTACAGCAATGTCACCGATACGTAGAGTTTTAGATAGGCAATGGACTAAACAGTTTAGAGGGGTGGGTCCTGGACTGGTCTAGCAGGATCCAAGAAAGAGTAGTTACTCACCTGTAACAGGTGTTCTCCAGGAGCAGCAGGAATCAGTCCTCACATATGGGTGACGTCGGCGCCGACAGAGCCCCCTTGCAGAGCATTTCCCCAGCTTTCAAAGAAAGCCTTTGGGAATTGCAGCGCGCATGTGCGGTCCCCTTCCCTCCCAAGGGTGCCATCTTGCTCAGTCAGATGACATAGCTAAAAGACAGCAAAAATAAATCATATGACTGCAACTCCAAGGGGAGGAGGGAGGGTTGTGAGGACTGATTCCTGCTGCTCCTGGAGAACACTTGTTACAGGTGAGTAACTACTCTTTCTCCAGGACCAAGCAGGAAGTCAGTCCTCACATATGGGACTCCCCAGCTCTAGGCTACCGGAGACCTCAAGTGGAAAAAATGAGCTCCCTCTAGCTCATCAGTACGTAAGGAAGGAATCTTCTCTGAGAACGCCCCTGACCGGTAGCCCAACACCAGGGCCGGAGGGTAGGAGTTGCCTAAACCCCAAAGAGATTATGGAGTACTGCCTGTCCAAAAGCACTGTCCCTGCGTGACTCCCTCTCAAGGCAGTAATGGGCCGCAAAAGTCTGGCTTGAAGACCAAGTAGCGGCCCGGCAGATGTCTGCCAAGGGAACAGAGAGGAGATGAGCCACTGACGCAGCCTTCGCCCTGACATGATGAGCCATGACTCAACCCTCCGACGAGAGGCCGGCTGCCCCATAAGCCCAGGCGATACAGTCAGCGACCCATACGGACAAAGTACGCTTGGAAACAGGTAACCCAATTTATTGGGGTCAGAAGAAACGAAGAGCTGAACAGCCCTTCAATGCTCCTGCGTACGGTCAAGGTAGAAGGACAACGCCCTCCTACAGTCCAGGGTATGCAGGACCATCTCAGCCCGGTTGGCATGCGGCCTGGGAAAGAAGGTCGGAAGAACCACCTCCTGATTGAGGTGAAAAGGGGAGACAACCTTAGGGAGAAACTGCGGGTGAGTCCATAAGACTACCCTATTCCTGTAGAACCTAGTGTAAGGGGGATCAGACACTAGTGCCTGAGGTTCACTCACTCGCCTAGCAGAGGTAAGAGCTACCAGAAACAAGGTTTTCCAGGAGAGAAAACGGAGAGGGCAGGTAGCCATAGGTTCAAATGGCAGACAAGTAATCCCCTGTAAGACCACATTCAGATCCCACTCAGGGGCTGGTGGACGCAAAGGAGGCTTAAGCAGGAGGAGGCCTCTGAGAAAACGAGCCATTAAAGGGTGGTTGGAAAGAGGCCCCCCGTCCACCGGCGAGTGGTGCGCTGAGAGCGCGCTGAGGTGAACCCTGACAGAGTTGGACTTAAGGCCTAGATTGGAGAGGTAAAGCAAATACTGCAATACTACCGCTACCAAGCACGAGAAGGGATTCTCGCTGTGCTGAGCACACCATGCAGAGAATCTACGCCACTTAAGAGCATAGGATTTCCTGGTGGATTGCCTTCTAGAGGCTAAGACTACGTCTTCCACCTCTCTAGGCAGTAGTAGGGGAGCCATGACTACCCTTTCAGCAGCCAGGCCATCAGATGAAGGGACTGGAGGTTGGGGTGCAAGAGAGACCCCTGGTCCTGAGACAGGAGATCGTGTTGAATCCCCAGAGGAAGAGGAGTGTCCACCGCCAGTTGCAGCAGGAGTGGGAACCACGGCTGCCTCGGCCACCTGGGAGCTATCAGAATCATTGAGGCCCCGCCCTTGAGGACCTTGAACAGCGTTCGGGACACTAGTGGCGTGGGAAAAAACGCATACAGCAGGCCTTGGGACCACGGAATCAGAAAGGCATCCAGCTGCTACTCTGAGAGGATGCGGTTGTCTGGAACAGAATCTCGGGAGTTGCCAGTTCAGAGGACTGGCGAAAAGATCCATGGTGGGGAGGCCCCACCTCAGAAAGATCTGCTGAACCACCAACGGATTCAATCTCCATTCGTGTGGTTGCAGGATCCTGCTCAGTCTGTCCGCCAGGTAATTTTCTTGACCTGGGAGGTAGACAGCCTTGAGGAAGATTCCGTGATTGACTGCCCAAGAGCAAAGTCGTTGTGCCTCCTGACAGATAAGGAAGGAGCCCGTGCCTCCTTGTTTGTTCACGTAGAACATGGCAACTTGATTGTCCATCTGGAACAGTACAGACTAGTGAGATGTGAGGTGGGAGAAGGCTCTCAGAGCTAGGCGTATTGCCCGTAGCTCCAGGAAGTTTATATGCTGAGCAGCCTCCCAAGGGATCCAGAGACCCTGAGTACATGCCCCTTGGCAATGTGCTCCCCAACCTAGAAGAGAAGCATCTGTCATCAGCACTTGAGAATGCGGAGGGGATTGAAAACCCACTCCGAGTACCAGATTCGGAAGATGAAGCCACCATTGTAGAGAGGAGACAAGCAGGGTGGAGATTCTCACCGAGTCTGCAAGGCTCCCTGTGGCTTGATGGCACGGAGTTCGAAGGCTCCACTGAGCAGGCCGCATGTGCAGGCGGGCATTGGGGGTTACATGAACGGTGGAAGCCATATGGCCGAGAAGTCTCAGGAATTGCCTGGCGGAGACCAGGAAATTGATGTGAAACTGCCTGGCTACATCCATCAACCTGTGGGCCCTGTCCACTGGCAGAAAAGCCTTCGCCTGAAGACTGTCTAGCCTTGCTCCTATGAATTCTAAGTTCTGGGACGGGAGCAAAGTGGACTTTGCGAAGTTTATGACAAACCCCAAGTGCTGAAGCAGAGCCACAGTGCGAAGGGTGGCTTGACTGGCCTCCTGGGAAGACTGGCCCCTTATGAGCCAGTCGTCCAGGTATGGAAACACAAAAAGACCTTGAAGCCTCAGGTAGGCCGCCACCACCGCCAGGCACTTGGTGAACACCCTGGGAGCTGAGGTTAGGCCAAAGGGTAGTACTCTGTACTGGCAGTGGTTTCCCCCCACAACAAATCTGAGATATTGTCTGTGGTCTGGATGAATAAGGATGTGAGTATAAGCATCCTTTAGATCTAAGGAGCATAGCCAATCTCCCTGCTGGAGGTAGGGCAGCAGGATTCCAAGGGTAAGCATCTTGAACTTTTCCCTCTCCAGGAACTTGTTGAGGTTGCGCAAGTCTAGGATGGGTCTGAGGCCTCCTGTTCTTTTTGGTACCAGAAAGTACCTGGAATAAAAGCCGTGACCTCTCAGGTGGTGGGGCACCGGTTCCACAGCCTGGTCCTTTAGTAGACTTGCTAACTCCTGAAGGAGTAGGTCGCTGTGCAGAGGGAGTCTTGGAGGCTCCCCTGGAAAATAGGAGGGAGGTACCTGGTGAAAATGGAGAAGATAGCCCTTGTGGACTATATGGAGCACCCAGGTATCTGATGTGACGGCTGACCACCTGTGGGCAAAGTGGGCCAGCCGGCCTCCTGTGCTGATGTGAGCCAGCTGAGGAGAAGAGGCTATGCCTTCTGAGTCAAAAAACCCCACCCTGCTGAACAGGGGCCGGTGTTGGTGGCTTGGGGGCCTTCTGCCTACGGGGCCCATGACCCTGCCCCTTGGCCTGCTGACCCTGTTGGGGAGCTGCAGAGGCCTGATAATGAGGGTATTGTTTATAGGCAGATGACTTCCTCAGGTAAAAGGTCTTTTTTCCCGAGCCCTTCTTTTTCTGAGAAGGGGCAGAGGTTTTTCTGGACAGCCTAGTCCGGGTCAGAGTCTCGGTCTCGAGTTCTGCAGCCTTCTCAGCCATGGGCTTGCCAAAGAGGTTTTCACCTCAGCAGGGGACATCGACCAACTTGTCCTGCACCCATGGCTCGAGGTCGGATGACTGTAGCCAAGCCTGTCGGCGGGCACCAATGCCGGCCCCGGCTACTCGGGCCGAAGCCTCGAAGCCATCGTAGGCTGCTCGAGAGATAAACTTCGAGCACTCTCGAATACCAGTAGACAAGGCTTGGAACCGCTGCAAAGGTTCCTCGGAGAGACCAGCAGAGAACCCGGCAATCTCCTTTGCCAGGTCTCGGAGATACATGCCCATGTAGAGCTGGTATGTCTGGACACAGCAAGCAAGCATAGTGCCCTGGAAGCACTTCTTACCGAGGGCATCCAGGTTCCGGGCCTCCTGGCCAGGAGACACCAAGGAGTGCATCTTCTGACTTTTCAGTCGATGCATGGCCGTCTCCACAACCATGGAGTGGTGCGGTAATTGTGCCTTTTGGAACCCAGGGCTCTTGCGGACTCGATAGATGGAATCGACCCGTTGCTTAACACCGGCGTCCAGGCCGGGGTCTTCCAAATGCGGAAGAGCAGCTGCTCCAGCATCGGAGGAACCGGTACAGTAAAGGCCTCCTTCGGGGGAGAGTCATGCTGGAGGGCCTCGAGCTCCTCGGCTTGAGGCTCCTCCTCGGGATCCGCAGGGAAGGCCAAGGTCTTGGCCATATCCCGCACGAAGTCCAAGAACCGGGTATCCTCCGGTGGAGATTGTCTCCGAGGTTCGGACTCCGGCGAGTCCGATGGGACACACCGAGTCCAATAAGTGTCGGGTGACTCTTCGCCCTCCGTCTCCCAGCCCGACTCCTCGGAGGAGGAATCGAGCGGTTGCGGTCGGGCGGGCACCGATGCCATCCGCCCCAACGCCGAGGGTACCGGCGTCGACGACCTCGGTCCCGAACGGGAGGCTGAGGGAGACCGTGGCCGAGGATCGACTTGAGCCCCCATGGACTCGAGGATCAGTTCGGCCTCCAGGGTCGACTTGGACGTCGATGTCCCGGTGGTCGAGGCAGATGCATCGGTGAGACCGGCGATCAATGCCCGCTGCTGTTCCATGAAGGCAGCGAGGCTGCTCTCCAAGGCCGTCAACCTGAGTCTGAGCTCAGGAGACCCAGCAGCCCCCGACTCGGGCCCCGACGGCGTCGGGCCCGACGTCGGCTCCCCTGGAGGAGAGTCCACGAGGACTACAGCGCTCACGTGTCCAGGAGACTCCATCTCTATACGAGGATGCTTGGCAGGCCTCTCCGACTCCGAAGACCCGGGACGGCTATCGGGGCTATGCGACCTGGCCCTCGAGGAACCAGGAGCGTCCACCGACGCCGCACTCGCGGGTTTCTTCTTCCTGCGCTGTTCCCGCGAAGGAGACCCCCGCTCAGAGGAACGCCGACGCTGCTCGGGGCCAGAGTCCCGAGACGTCGAGGCCTCTGACAAGGTCCGGGCCCATCCGGACGCGGAGTCAGAGAAGATCCTATCCTTCTGGTGCTGCCAACTCCTCAACGCCTTCGAGGACATTTTGCACACGGACCACAGATCATCAGGTGATGATCGGGTCCGAGGCAGCGGAGGCAGCAGTCATGTGTGTCGGTAAGAGACATAAGTTTCTTACACCGATCACACTTTTTAAACCCGCTGGCAGCCATCGGGGGAAAAAGGGCCCCTGCGAGGTCAAAAGACAGGGCTGCCAGTGAAAAAAGACAAATGGCGCGAACGCTAGTCACAAAGGACAAAAACCGAAAAAGAGAGAGTGGGCTCGATATCGGCGTATCGGGCCCAGGCGGGAAAAGGATCCGGCGTCGAACCGAAGGAGAAAAAGAAAAAACAGGGAAATCAACTTTTTCCTCGGCGAAAAACGAACTACGTCCGTCGGGCTCCGCGGAAAAAAGAAGACTGAGCAAGATGGCACCCTTGGGCGGGAAGAGGACCGCATGCGTGCTGCAATTCCCAAAGGCTTTCTTTGAAAGCTGGGGAAATGCTCCGCACGGGGGCTCCGTCGGCGCCGACGTCACCCATATGTGAGGACTGACTTCCTGCTTGGTCCTGGAGAAAAAGAAATCATCAGTAAGTAAAATTTCTCCTTCCAAATACATCCTGCTAGACCAGTCCAGACTAGTTGGGAGTACCATAGCTAAACCACTCCAGGGTGGGAACAAACAGCTGCAGCCAAGAGACTCCGAAGGAAGCTGCTTCTCAAGCTTGGACATTCAAGTGATAGTGACGTGCAAAGTAGAGAGGAAGGATCAGGTGGCCGCCCTGCAAATTTTAGCGGAGTTATCAGTGAGAATTCTGCCCAGGAGGTAGCCTGGGCCCGTGAAGACCTACGGGCACAGGTTTGTTCAATAGAATATAAGCTGACTCAATCATTTGCTTGATCCAGTGTGCAATGACCGCTTTGGAAGCAGCCACTCCTTTTCGTGAACCAGAAGCCTGGACAAAAAGGGTGATCAGAGAGATGAAACATATTAGTGAGTTTGAGGTAACAGTGTAATGCCCTACCAACATCCAACAGGATAAGGACTCCGTTGTCACCCGAAAACTGCTTCTTAAAAAAGGAAGCAAGCACAATCGATTGGTTGGCATGAAAATCCAAAAGAACCTTAGGCAGAAAGGAGGGCACTGTTCAAATGGTAACCCACCTGGGGAAAAAGACAGAAAAGGATCCCGGGCAAGAAAGTGCCTGGAACTCCGAAGGCACTGTGCCAAAGTGAGTGCTAAAACAAACAGTTTTGAGAGTCAAATCTTTGAGAATGCCCTACGGAGAAGCTCAAATGAGGCACGGGTGAGCACGCGAAGCACTAAGGACAAATCCCAAGAAGGGACAATTGGACAAATGGGGAGCCTATGGGAGCAAACGCCCCACACAAAACAGGAAACATCTACATGAGAAGCAAGAGCCCGCTCCGAAATCATGTCAAGGCTGCAATATGCACCTTTAATGAATTAAGGGCAAGAACCTTATCAAATCTGTCCTCAAGGAAGGAAAGAATATCTGGAATATCAACTCACCAAGGGGAGAGGGATCTCTTAGAACACCAAGAAGAAAAAAAGACACCAGATCAGAGCACAGGCACATGAGGTAGAAGACAGTCAAACCCATAGTACAGTAGCCACTACTTGCAGCCAGTAGCCTTTGTAATGCAAGCGACGCCGCTCAATAGCCAAGCTGTAAGCGAGTAAGGAGCGGGGTCATCCATGAGAACCGACCCTTGAAACAGGAGACCTCCCTGGAAACCAAGGGGTAGGGGCGCCTCCCGCAGGAGGCGGAGTTCGGCATACCATAGATGCCAAAGCCAATCCGGGGCCCAACAGCACTACCCATCTGGAGTGCAACTCCATCTAATGGAGTACACGGACAATTAGTGGTCAAGAAGGAAAGATGTAGAGAAACTGGTTCAAGGGCCATATCTGAACCAGAGCATCTAGGCCGTGAGATTTTGGTTCCTTTCGACGACTGAAAGAGATTGACATTTTGGCATTGGAAGAGGTAGCCATTAGGTCTAGAGTCAGATGACCCCACCAACGCACAGTGTTCGCAACACCCACATAGCTAGCTCTCACTCGTTGGGGTCCAGGATACGATGACTCAGGAAATCCACTTGAATGTTCTCCATTCCCACAATATGCTGCGCAGAAAGAGCCAGGAGGCTGGATTCTGCCCAGAGAAATAGAAAACATGTCCAGGGCCATTCTGGGACATTTGGTCCCACCCTGTCTGTTGAGATAAGTCACAGTGGTGGAATTGTTAGAAAGTACTCTGACTGCTCAACCCTAGAGGTGGGATTGAAAGAAGAGTAGAGCCAGATGAACAGCCCAGGCTTCAAGGCAATTTATGAACCAAGAGGTTTCTTGAATGGACTAAGAACCCTGTGCCACCTGACCCTGGCAATGAGCTCCCCAACCTGTAAGGCTGGCGTCCATGGTGACCACCACCCAACACAGAATTTCCAAGGGAACGCCCTTTAAACAAGTGATGGATAAAGCCACCAGCGAAGGCTGCAGCGAACCACTGAAGAAAGGGGTAGATGAATCTGATAATCCTGGGTGGATGAGGACCAGCGTGACAGAAGAGAGTACTGAAGCGGACGCATGTGTGGCATAGGTCCAGGGGACTATGTTGAGAGCAGAAGCCATGGTGCCGAGGAGTTGAAGGTAAATCAAGGCAGTGGGAGCAGGTACAGAAGGCATGGACCTGAAAGCAGAGCTTCTTGTATCAGTCGTAAGATAGGAAGACATGAGCCATTCATGTCGAAGCAGAGAATTCCAAAGACTGAATTGGGCACAGATTGCTTTTGGCATAACTGACTACCCAGCTGAAAAGGTCCAGAAAGGAAAGGACCTGAGAGACCGCAGAAGTAACCTCATCGAAACTCGTTGCTCTGATCAGCCAATCTAGATAAGGATGAACCCGAATACCTTGGTACCACAGGCAAGCTGCCACTACTACTATCACCTTGGAGAAAGTGTAAGGAGCTGTGGCAAGACCAAAGGGCAGGGCACAAAACTCATAATGTTGACAGAAGACAACGAAACAAATACCACTGATGATCTTGGCAGATTGGAATGTGAAAGTATGCTTTCGCCAGGTCAAGGGATGTGAGAAATTTGCCTGGCCAAACAGCTTGAAGACTGTCCTGAGGGTTTCCATCTGGAACCGCGGCACCTGAAAACAGCAATAGACTCCCTTGAGGTCCAGGATAGGACAGAAGGAGCTGTCCTTTCTGGGAATGACAAAGTAAATGGAATAGTGACCAGAACCTTTTTCTGAGGGAGGAACTGGGCATACTGCATTGAGCTGAAGGTGGTGAAAATTCAGGCATACAGCCGCTGCCTTGGCCGTGGAACTTTATGGAGAGATGAGGAAGACATTCCGCACAGGCTCGGTGAAGCCGAGAGCATAACCCTGTGTTATCACCTCGAGTATCCATTAGTCCGATGTTATCTGGGTCCATTCAAGGGAAAAATACTGTAAGCATCCGCCCAGAGGAGGCACCCTGGAATGAACCCAGAAACAGTCAATGGGAAGATTTGGCGGAACTAGGAAAAACTTGTTGGAAAAATTGTCCTGGTTACAACGGATACACCTAAAGGACTGAGAGGCTTAGAACCAGCCTATTTGAAGACGACCCGGGATTTGCCAGGTCAGTAGCAACAAATGTTTCTGAAGCACACTTTATAGGACGACGACGTGACAAGACGGTGAAAATTGGATTTGTGTTTGTCCTCTGACAAATGTTGAGGCTTGACTTCCTCCAAATCCTTCACAAGTTTTTACAATTCCTCACCAAAAAGAAGGCGGCCCTTGAAAGGAAGTTTTGGCGAGACAGGGCTTCGAAGCAACATCCGCATTCCAATGATGGAGTCACAGCCAATGCCGAGCCACTATAGCAGCAGCCACAGACCGAGCAGATAAGTACAGCAGATCATAAAAAGCATCTGCAAGAAAGGCAGTGACCGATTCTAAACAAGGCAAAGCTGGATCATCTGAAAGTGACTGAAGCCATCAGAGTAGAGCACGTGAAGTGAGACCTCTGCAGAGGATGCAATGCCAAGGTCAATGATGAGAAAATGTTGACGAGGCCCTCCACAGTGCCACCCTCCACAAGAATGGTTGTGTGTTTACTGACTGCAGTGACCAGGGCATCTACTTTAGGGAAACGCAACCACTTGTCAAGATCATCCGAAGACTAAATGTAAAAATGCCCCAAGAGATGAGCGGAGCATAGAGACATCAGGAGAATATCACTCTAACGAAACCAGGGGAAAGGGAAAAGCCCAGGTAGTTTCCTGATGCCCACGATGATGGGTTTCCTGATGCCCACGATGATGGGATCCACGATTAGAGGAATCCTAAGGCTGTTGCACGAGAGTCCGAGAGGTGCAGAGCCTCTGTAATTTGGGCAATGAGAGCAGGAAGCTCTTTGTTAAGGAAAGAGTAGTTACTCACCTGTAACAGGTGTTCTCCAGGAGCAGCAGGAATCAGTCCTCACACATGGGTGACGTCGGCGTCGATGGAGCCCCCATGCGGAGCATTTCCCCAGCTTTCAAAGAAAGCCTTTGGGAATGCAGCCACGCATGCGCGGTCCCCTTCCCACCCAAAGGTGCCATTTTGCTCAGTCAAATGACATAGCTAAAAGACAGCACAAAAAAGAAAATGAACTATATACAACTGCAACTCCAAGGGGAGGAGGGAGGGTCGTGAGGACTGATTCCTGCTGCTCCTGGAGAACACCTGCTATAGGTGAGTAAAGCACAGTTACTTACCTGTAACAGGTGATCTCTGGGAACAGCAGGAATTAGTCCTCACATATGGGTACGTCGGAACCGACGGAGCCTGCGCGGGAAAGCTCCCCAGCCTTTCAGATGAAAGGCTTTTGGGGCCTCCCACTGCACATGCGCGCTGCCTTCCCGCCCAGCTCTCCTCAGTTCGAGTTTATAGCTGAGACAATAGAGAGAGGAAAGGAAGATAGATAGAAGATACAACTCCTAGGGGAGGTGGGTGGGTTGTGAGGACTAATTCCTGCTGTTCCCAGAGATCACCTGTTACAGGTAAGTAACTGTGCTATCTCCAGGAACAAGCAGGAATAAGTCCTCACATATGGGGACTCCCTAGCTAAGATGCCTGGGAGATCCCCCTCCAAGGGTAAACCATCTTCGTATGGATCTCAGGCATCCATCCAGGGAAGGTGGGCAGGAGTTGTTTAAGTATGGAACAGGTGTTTGAGGACAGCCTGACCAAACAAGGCATCCCGGCGGGAGTCCTTGTCCAAGCAGTAATGGGCTGTGAAGGTATGAACCGAGGCCCAAGTGGCTCCTCGACAGATCTGATCTATGGACACAGAGTGAAGATGAGCCATAGAAGTGGCCATGGCTCGCACATTGTGAGCTGTGACATGGCCTTCCAGAGAAATTTTCTTACTCTGGTAAGCAAAAGAAATACACTGAGCAATCCAATTGGAAAGTGTACGTTTGGTGACTGGAAGTCCCAAATGAGAAGGATCAAAAGCCACGAAAAGTTGGGAAGACTTTCGATGTGGCTGAGTCCTGTTGAGGTAAAAGGCGAGAGCTCTTTTACAGTCAAGAGTATGAAGGTTCCTCTCTGCACTGGATGCATGAGGAGCCGGGAAAAAAACAGGTAGATATACCTCTTGATTAAGATGAAAAGGCGAGACCACTTTAGGCATAAAGTGGGGATTCGTCCTAAGGACCACCTTATCATGATGAAATCTGGTATAAGGTGGATTAGCCACCAAAGCCTGCAGTTCACTGATGCGGCGAGCCGAAGTGACTGCAATAAGGAAAAGAACCTTCCAGGAAAGAAATTTCAGGGAGGTAGATACCAACGGTTCAAAAGGTGGCTACATAAGTTGACCCAGAACTAAATTCAAGTCCCATGCTACCAGAGGAGGTCGGATGGGAGGCTTAGTGAGGGTCAGGCCTCTCATGAATTTTGCAATAAGAGGATGAGAGGAGACAGGTTGTCCATTTATAGGTTTTAAGGGTGCTGCAATAGCACTTAAATGGACTCGTACTGAATTCGTCTTGAGGCCTGCATTGGAAAGATGCAGGAGATAGTCCAGTAGAGAATTCAAAGGAAGTGCTAGAGGGTCAAGACCCTGTTGAGCACACCAAATGGAAAAACGTTTCCATTTGAAAGCATAGGAACGCCTCGTGGAGGGTTTCCTAGAGGCATGAAGGATATCTTTCACTGGTTGAGAAAGATTGAAGTCATGAAGGCTTAGGCCTTCAGTAACCAAGCTCTGAGGTGTAGGGACTTGGGGTTTGGGTGCCACAAAGTCCCCTCCTCCTGAGACAGAAGGTCTGGCGCAGCTCCCAGGTCCAGGGAGGGTCCCTGGGAGAGATGCAGAAGTAGAGGGAACCACACTTGGCGTGGCCAGCGTGGAGCTATGAGGATCATGGATCCGTGATCCCTCTGTAGTTTGAACAGAGTCTTGGGAATCAAAGGAATGGGTGGAAAAGCGTACAGGAATTCCTGACCCCAATGTAGGAGAAAGGCATCGTTGGCCTGAGCTCCCTGACACGGAGTCCTGGAACAGAACCGGGGAAGTTTGGCATTCCACGGACTTGCAAAGAGGTCTATGTCCAGGGTCCCCCATTCCTGAAAGATTCTGCGTATCTGGTCCATATGCAGGGACCATTCGTGTGGGAGCAGAACTCGACTGAGTCTGTCTGCCCGAGAGTTTTGAACTCCTGGAAGATATACTGCCAGAAGATGAATTTGATGCTCTCTGGCGAAGGCCCATAATCTGAGAGCTTCGTTGCAAAGCGACAGAGAGCCCGTCCCTCCTTGTTTGTTGACATAGAACATGGCTACCTGATTGTCTGTCTGGACTAGGACAGTCAGGTTGACAAGGAGGGTGTGGAAGACTGTGAGGGCAAGGAAGATTGCTCGCAGTTCCAGAAGGTTGATGTGAAGGGTGGTCTCCTGAGGAGACCAGGTGCCCTGAGTGGAGAGGTGTTGGAGATGAGCTCCCCACCCTGTTTGGGAGGCATCTGTTGTGAGGGTTGCTTGGGGCAACAAAGGTTGGAAGGGAATCCCCAACAACAGATTTTTGGAGGATGTCCACCACTGGAGAGACCAAAACAGTCGTTTTGAGGTGAGTATTTGGTCTGAGAGCAGTCCTGATGCTTGAGACCACTGGGTGGCCAAAAGCCATTGAGCTGCCCTCATATGAAGACGAGCGTAGGGCACCACATGGACCGTGGAGGCCATGTGGCCCAGAAGTTGCAGCATTTCTCTGGCTGACAAGTGATTTCTGGACTGAGCCTGGGAGGCCAAGCTTATTAGCCTTTGGCCTCGGACCAGAGGGAGGTAGGCCCTTGCAGTGGTGGAGTCCAATTGGGCCCCTATGAATTCCAGGGACTGAGTAGGGATGAGTTGGGACTTGGGAACGTTTACCACAAGTCCCAGATATTGAAGAATACGCCTTGTGCGGTCCAGAGAAATCTGGGCTTCTGACTGAGATGGAGCTCGGATGAGCCAGTCGTCCAGATATGGGAAGACAAAGATTCCCATGCCTCTGAGAAATGCGGCTACGACTGCCATGCATTTTGTGAAGACTCTTGGAGCAGAGGCCAGACCGAAGGGTAGTACTCTGTACTGGAAATGTTTTCCCTGGAACAGAAAGCGAAGATATTTTCTGTGGGATGGATGGATGAGTATATGAGTGTACGCATCCTTGAGATCTAGAGAACAAAGCCAATCCTGACTCTGAAGGTATGGAAGGAGAATGCCCAGAAAGAGCATTTTGAATTTCTCCTTGAATAGAAACCTGTTCAATTCTCTCAGATCTAGGATAGGTCTGAAGCCCCCTGTCTTCTTTGTTATGAGAAAATAAGGGGAGTAGAAACCTAACCCCTGTTGTGGAGGAGGAACCTCCTCTATTGCCCCTTGGGCAAGGAGAGAAGAGACTTCCTGACCCAACAGGGTCAGAAGAGATGGGGGAGAACTGAATTGCCTCACCATGGTATGGGGAGGAAGGCTGGAGAAATGAAGTTTGTAGCCCTCCCTGATAATAGAGAGGGTCCATTGCTCTGATGTGATTTGTTCCCATCTGGGAGCAAAATGAGCTAGCCTTCCAGGAATGGTGAGGGGCTCTGGTTGTTCTAGAGCCAGAAACGGCAAGTTCTCTAGGGGCAAGTCAAAACCCCTGAGGGGGTTGAGCCTGCTGGGGTGCAGTAGACACTGCAGGCTTTGACTTTACTTGCTTAGATTGCTGACGCTTAGCAGCAAAGCGAGGCTGAGCAGATTGCTGGCCAGTATTTGTGGAAAATCTGGCCTTCTTATAGTAAGGCCTTTTAAAAGACTTCTTTTTGGCAGGGGTAGAAGTAGACTTAGAAAGTCTATCTAGAGTGGCATTTTCTGCATCCATTTGAGCAGCTTTAATTTGCCAGTCTTCACCAAATAAGTTCTCACCTGTACAGGGCAGATTCCTGAGGCCATCTACAACCCAGGGTTCTAGGTCAGAAGCCTGGAGCCAAGCGAGACGTCGGGCTGCAATAGCAATTCCCGAAGCCCTGCCAGCAACCTCAAAGGAATCAAAGGCTGCCCTGTTGGAGAACTTGGAGACCTCTGAAAGTTGTGTCACCATAGAAAAGAAGTCCGCCCTTTGATCATCAGGGATAAAGGGGGCAAAATGCTGTACCTTTAGGGCAAGTTGTCCAAGAAACATGCCCATATAAAGGCTATAAGAATTGATCCTGGCTATAAGCATACTAGCCTGGAACATCTTTCTACCAAAAGAGTTAAGGGTCTTACATTCTCGCCCTGGAGGGGTAGAAGAATGCCTTTTAGGACTCTTTATTTTCTTCATGGCAGACTTCACCACAATAGAGTGGTGAGGCAGCTGAGTTTTTTGGAACCCAGGAGAAGGAGGGACCCGATACATGGTGTCCAACCTACGGGAATGGGGAGACAGTGTTAAAGGAGTCTCCCACAAATCCATCAAGTGTTCTTGAAGGATTTCATGGATAAGAAGAGTGACTGCCTCTTTAGGAGCTTTAGAGTATCCTAAAATATCCAATGTTTTTGATCTGGGTTCTTTTTCAGAAGATGTAGCAATAGAAAGTCCTTCAGCTACATCAACAATGAAATCCTGAAAGGATAAATCCTCTGGAGGAGACATCCTCTTCTTTGGAGAAGAGGGCTCCTCAGGAAGAGCAAGCTCAGCAGAGTCATCAGAGGAATTGAATTCATCAGAAGAATCTGAGTATTCTCTCTGTGCTTTCAATGCACGATACGCATACCGATCGGTATCGACATCGGGCGTATCGGGCATGGGATCGGTATCGGGCGAAAGCCTGAATCCGGCATGCTGAACCGATCGACGTTTGGAAGTCGATGGTCTCGGTTCTGGTGTGGATACTGGAACCGGGGTCGGTACCGATGGAATCGGTACCGAGGGCGTCGCAGCCTTAATGAATGCCAGAACGGCCTGCTGCATGGTCTGGACAGTATTGCCCATAGACGCCACTGCTGCCTGGATGTCGGTACCGGTATGGGCCGGTACCCCAGAGCAGTCCAACAGGTGACCAGTCGAGGCCGTGCCATCGATGTCAACATGTGACCCCATGGTTGCTTTGGAGGCCGGAGCCTCCCGCCGGGGTTTTTTGGCCTGGGCAGAATCCTCGAACTCAAGATTGAGAGCCTCTCGATCTTTAGAAAGAGATTTGCTTTTAGAGGATTTGCCCACAGAAGTTTTGGTTACCTGAGATCCATCCGGAGAGGAAGACCTGGATGACTGTGATGCTGGATTATCTGAAGCAAACAGCACATGGAATTTGTTGGCCCGGTTCTGCAACCCACGTTTAGACATCTGGGAGCAGGATGGGCAGTCCGGTATGGAGTGGTCAGGTCCCAAACATTTAAGACACCATTCATGGGTGTCTGTGACAGAAATGACAGCACTGCACTTGGTACACTTTTTAAAACCAGGGACTGGCTTCTCCATGAGGAGAATTTGTGTAGGCCTAAAGGCCTAACAAAAGTTACCAAGCTGTGCTGAAGAAAATAAAAAAGTCTTTTTTTTTTTTTTTTTTATAAAGAAAGAAAGAGAGACCGGCGGTACCGGTTTCGGTATGGGGAAGGCAGGTACGCGGTCTAAAGAAACAAACAAAATTAACAATTTCTTCAGCGGTGACAGGAACACGACCTGCTGGCTCCGCGGAAAAAGAGAAACTGAGGAGAGCTGGTCAGGAAGGCGGGAAGGCAGCGCGCATGTGCAGTGGGAGGCCCCAAAAGCCTTTCATCTGAAAGGCTGGGGAGCTTTCCCGCGCAGGCTCCGTCGGTTCCGACGTACCCATATGTGAGGACTTATTCCTGCTTGTTCCTGGAGATCTACTCTTTCTCCAGGACCAAGCAGAAAGTCAGTCCTCACATATGGGTGACTCCCTAGCTCTGGGCTACCAGGATCCCAGGCTGAAAAATAGAGCTCCCTCTAGAGCCCCAGCAACAGTGAGAGAATCTTCTCTGAAACCACACCTGAACGGCAGCCCAACACCAGGGCCGGAGGGTAGGAGTTGCCTAAAACTCAAAGAGATTACAGAGTACCGCTTGCCCAAAAGCACTGTCCCTATGGGACTCCCTCTCGAGGCAGTAGTGGTCCGCAAAGGTCTGGCTTGAAGACCAAGTAGCGGCCCGGCAGATGTCTGCCAACAGAACAGAGTAGAAGTGAGCTACAGATGCGGCCTTCGCCCGAACTCGGTGGGCCGTGACTCGACCCTCCAGGGAGAGGCCGGCTGACCTGTACGCCCAGGCGATACAGTCTGCCACCCAGATGGACAACGTACGCTTAGTGACAGGTAACCCCAATTTATTAGGGTCTAAGGAAATGAAGAGCTGAGAAGCCCTTCTATGCCCCTGCGTACGTTCAAGGTAAAAGGACAGCGCCCTTCTACAATCCAGGGTATGCAAGATAGTCTCTGCTCTACTGGCGTGCGGCCTGGGAAAGAAGGTTGGAAGAACCACCTCCTGGTTGAGGTGAAAGGAGGACACCACCTTTGGAAGGAACTTAGGATGAGTCTGCAAGACTACCCTCTTCCTATAGAACCTGGTATACAGCCTATCCGAGACCAGGGCCTGAAGCTCGCTCACCCGCCTAGCCGAGGTGAGTGCCACCAGGAACAATACCTTCCAGGAGAGGAAACGTAAATGGCATGTTGCCATCGGCTCAAAAGGTGGGCGAGTCAGTTGCTGCAAGACCACATTGAGATCCCACTCAGGAGCAGGTGGACGCATGGGAGGCTTAAGCAGAAGTAGGCCTCTTAGAAAGCAGGACACCAGAGGGTGGCCTGAGAGAGATTGTCCATCCACCTGCAAGTGGTGAGCTGAGAGGGCACTGAGGTGAACCCGGACAGAGTTGGAGGCCTAGGTTGGAAAGGTTGAGGAGGTATTGAAGCACCACCTGGACAGAGCAGGAGAAAGGGTCCTCTTGCTGTTGAGAACACCAAATAGAGAACCTACGCCACTTTAGAGCATAGGCCTTCCTGGTGGAATGTTTCCTGGAGGCCAACACCACTTCTTCAACCTCCCTAGATAGGAGCAAGGGAGCAAGGACTAGCCTTTCAGCAGCCACGCCATCAAATTGATTTGAGGTTGGGATGCAAGAGGGACCCCCGGTTCTGAGTCAGAAGGTCGGGTTGCAACCCCAGAGGAAGTGGAGTATCCACCGCCAACCGCAGAAGAGGGAACCACGGCTGCCTGGGCCACCTGGGGGCTATCAGGATCACCGTGGCTCGGTCCTGCTAGATTTTGAATAGAGTCCGGGCCACCAGAGGTGTGGGAGGAAAGGCATACAGCAGGCTCCCTGACCAAGGGATCAGGAAGGCATCTGGCGCTGTTCGCAAGGGATGCGGTTGCCTGGAACAGAACCGGGGTAGTTGCCTGTTGAGCGGACTGGCAAAAAGATCCATGGTGGGGAGACCCCACTTCAGAAAGATCTTTTGCACCACCAGAGGATCCATCTGCCACTTGTGAGGCTGCAGGAGTCTGCTGAGTCTGTCCGCCAGGTAGTTTTCCTAGCCTGGGAGGTAGACTGCCTTGAGGGTCATGCCCTGGGTGACAGCCCAGGAGCAGAGAGCTTGTGCTTCCAGGCAGAGAAGCCTGGATCCCGTGCCTCCCTGCTTGTTGACATAGAACATAGCCACCTGGTTGTCAGTCTGAATTAGGACAGACTGGTGAGAGAGGATCTGAGAGAAAGTCCGCAAGACCACCCGCCTGCAGGGAAGCATCAGTTGTCAGTACCTGAGTGTGTGGGGAGGCCTGAAAAGGAACACCCCTGACCAGATTTGGGAGATGCCGCCACCAGCGTAAGGAGTCCACCAAGGGTTTGGACACCTTTATTCTGTCTGACAACTTCCCTGTGGCCTGCAGCCAGTTCATTCTGAGGTACCACTGAGCCGGCCTCAGGTGCAGCTGGGCATGTGGGGTGGCATGCACTGTGGAAGCCATGTGACCTAAGAGCTGGAGGAAGTTTCTGGCCGAGACCAAAGAGTCCGCCTGAAACTGACTGGCCAACTTCATGGGCCTGTGAGCTCTGTCCACAGGCAAAAAGGCTTTTGCTTGGAGGGTATCCAACCTGGCCCCTATGAATTCCACATCTTGTGAGGGGACCAAAGTGGACTTTGGGAAGTTTAAAACGAACCCCAGGTGCTGAAGCAGGGATATGATTCTGCAGGTGGCCTGTTTGGCCTCTTGTGGAGACTGGCCTCTGATTAGCCAGTCGTCCAGATAAGGGAACACAAAGATTCCCTGGTTCCTGAGGTAGACAGCAACCACCGCCAGGCATTTTGTAAAAACCCTGGGGGCGGAGGTGAGGCCGAAAGGAAGCACTCTGTACTGGAAGTGCCTTCCTCCCACCACAAATCTGAGGAATTGTCTGTGGCTTGGATAGATGAGGATGTGAGTATAAGCATCCTTCAGGTCTAAGAAGCATAGCCAATCTCCCTGCTGGAGGCAGGGCAGTAAGATTCCAAGGGTAAGCATCTTGAACTTTTCCCTCTCCAGAAACTTGTTCAGATTTCGTAGTTCAAGGATGGGTCCGAGGCCTCCTGTTCTTTTTGGTACCAGGAAGTACCTGGAATAGAAGCCTTGCCCTTCCAGGTGGTGAGGCACCGGTTCCACCGCCTGGTCCCTCAGCAGACCTTCCAACTCCTGAAAGAGTAAGTTTCTGTGCAGAGGGGGTCTTGGAGGCTCCCCTGGAAAGTAGGAGGGGGTATCTGGGTGAAGTGGAGCAGATAGCCCCTTTCGATGACTTAACACCCAAGTATCCCCTGTGATGGCTGGCCACCTGTCTGCGTACAGGGTCAGCCAACCTCCTGTGCCCTGGAGGAGAGGCTATGTTGGCATAGTCAAAAACCCCCTCCCTGCTGAGCAGGAGCCCCAGTAGGAGGCTTGGGGGCCTTCTGCCTATGGGGCCCATGACCCTGTCCCTTGGCCTGCTGGCCCTGTTGGGGAGTTGCAGAGGCCTGGTAGTGAGGGTAGGTTTTATAGGCAGTGGTCTTCCGCAGGTAAAAGGTCTTTTTCCCCGAGCCCTTCTTTTTCTGAGAAGGGGCAGAGGTCTTCCTGGACAGCCTTGTCTGGGTAAGAGTCTCGGTCTTGAGCTCTGCAGCCTTTTCGGCCATGGGCTTGCCAAAGAGGTTTTCACCTCGGCAAGGGACTTCGACCAACTTGTCCTGTACCCACGGCTCGAGGTCCGAGGATTGTAGCCAGGCCTGACGGCGTGCACCGATGCCAGCCCCTGCTACTCGGGCCGAAGCCTCAAATCCATCGTAGGCTGCTCGAGAAATAAACTTCGAGCACTCTTGAATACCAGAAGACAAGGCTTTGAACCTCTACAAAGGTTTCTCAGACAGACCAGCAGAGAACCCGGCAATCTCCTTTGCCAGGTCTCGAAGGTACATGCCCATGTACAGCTGGTAGGTCTGGACGCGGCAAACAAGCATAGAGCCCTGGAAGCACTTTCTACCGAGGGCATCCAGGTTCCGGGCCTCCCTGCTGGGAGGCACTGAGGAGTGCATCTTCTGACTCTTCAGGCGATGCATGGCCTATTCCACCACCATGGAATGGTGCGGTAGCTGTGCCTTCTGAAACCCAGGGCTCTTGCGGACTCCATAGATGGAATCGACCCGTTTGCTTAGAACCGGCATCGAGGCCGGCGCCTCCCACATGCGGAAGAGCAACCGCTCCAGCATTGGAGGAACCGGGACAGTAAAGGCCTCCTTGGGAGGAGAGTCATACTGCAGAGCCTCGAGCTCCTCGGCTAGAGGCTCTTCCTCGGGGTCCGCCGGGAATGCCAGTGCCTTGGCCATGTCCCGTACGAAATCCGAGAACCTAGTATCCTCCGGGGGGGACCTAGTCCGAGGCTCAGAGCCCGGTGAGTCTGAAGGGACGCACCGAGTCCGGAAGATGTCCGGGGACTCCTCCTCCTCCGTCTCCCACGCCGATTCCTCCGAGGAGGAATCGAGCGGCTCCGAGTGGGCGGGCACCGACGCCATCCGCCCCGACGCCGAGGGAATCGGCGTCGACGACCTCAGTCCCGAACGGGAGGCCGAGGGTGACCGCGGCCGAGGATCGGCTCGAGTTCGCATGGTCTCGAGGATCGGCTCGGCCTCCGGGGTCGACTTGGACATCGATGTCCCGGTGGTCGGGGCAGATGTGCCGGTAAGACCGGCGATCAGCATCCGCTGCTGCTCCATGAAGGCAGACAATCTACTCTCCAAGGCCATCAACCTGAGTCCGAGCTCAGGAGACCCAGCAGCCTCCGACTCGGGCCCCGACGGCGCCGGGCCCGCCCACGAGGACTACAGTACTCACGTGACTCGGGGCCTTCGACTCCACACGAGGATGCTTTGCAGGCCTCTCCGACTCCAAAGACCCGGAACGGTGATCGGGGCTATGCGACATGGCCCTCGAGGAGCCAAGAGCGTCCACCGATGCCGCCCTCGCGGGTTTCTTCTTCCTTCGGTGCTCCCTCGAGGGGGACTCCCTTTCAGAGGAGCCCCGACGATGCTCGGGGTCAGACTCCCGAGACGTCGAGGCCTCTGACGAAGTCCGGACCCGTCCAGAGGCAGACTCGGAGAAGATACTCTCACGCTGGTGCTGACGGCTCCGCAATGCCTTGGAAGACATTTTGCCACAGGGACTGAAGACCGTAGAATCGTGGTCTGGACCCAGGCACCGGAGGCAGCAGTCGTGTGTGTCGGTGAGACACATCAGTTTCTTGCACCGATCTTAAAGCCACTGGCAGCCATCGGGGGAAGAAGGGCCCCTGCAAGATCAAAAAATTGGGCTGCCAGGGAAAAGAAAAAAAAAGGCACGAACGCAGTCTAAGAACAAAAACCGGAAAGAGAGATCCGGGCTCGGCACCGGTGTACCTAGTCCAGGCGGGAAAGGAACCGACGTCGAACCGATGAAAAACTCGACCCAACGCAGGAAAAATCAACTTTTTTCACGGGCGACAAGGACAGGCGTCCGTAGGGCTCTGTGGAAAAAAGCAGACTGAGCAAGATGGCACCTTTGGGCGGAAAGGGGACCGCACATGCGTGCCTGCATTCCCAAAGGCTTTCTTTGAAAGCTGGGGAAATGCTCCGCATGGGGCTCCGTCGACGCCAACGTCACCCATATGTGAGGACCGACTTCCTGCTTGGTCCTGGAGAATAACTGGATATCCTGACCATCTTCTCAAGGCTCCTGATTCTCTTTCAATGGCAAGAGCTCTCCTCCTTCCCGGCTGGATTCAGAAATAAAAGAATGTTCATCTGAAGGACCATCATTGTCTTCCCCTGCAGGGCGCCATTCCCCTGAGGGCGATGAGGTATCCTTGGCCAGATCTAAAGAAGCTCTAGCCAAACTTCAGCAGGCATGCTTTCTAGATGGTAGATCAGCAGCAGCTACTCCGACTGAAGTCCCCAAGCGCCACATATCCCAGGCCTGACGGAATAGCTGCATAAACTGGAGATCAGAACCATCAGCTAAAGTCTGCATAGGCTGAGTAGAAAGTTGTAGAGGGTGAGCAGGCTGCTCAGGCAACAAAATCAGAGGAAGTGCATCTTGAGATCTAGCATTCCCTGAGGTAACCCAGAGGGAGCTAAAGCAAGAGACTTGGAAGGGCTACCGGAACAAGGACCAGCAGACGCAGAAGGACCCCTTTGATCAAAACCATAGGAGGAACACAAATTACTTGTCAAAGTCTTACATTTCTTCTTACAGCCCAAGCAGCATTGTAGGGAAGGCAGCATTTTCACAACAGGATAAAAGAAAGAGTCACAGGAAGAGCCGGGGAGCCAAAAATCAACAGCTCTGAAGAAAGAATGGCAGCCGTGACACAAAAATTATGGCAGGAAACAGCAAAACAGTTGGGAAGCAGCCGCCGACTGACCATGTGAAGAGAAGCAAGAAAAAGGCAACTGCAGAAAATAGAGCACATCGAAAAAAGAAGGGTGCATGCGGTCAGAAGAATAAGATATCGCCAAAAAACAGATCAGGATGCTGCTTTAAAAGAACTGCAAAAGAAATAAAACACTCACTGTTCTTGAAGGAGGAAAAACAGATGGAGGAAGGGTCCAGAGAAGAAAAAACTGCCCAACAACTTCCTCAGCAACCAGGTCCCTGAATAAGGGGTTTTTTTTTAAAACAAACTTTAAGACGTTAGAAAAATAACAAAAGTTGACTGCCAACTTAGCTGATAGAAGTCTTGCTTGCAGAACAGCCAGAACGGAAGGCTGCAACTGCTCCTCATGAGCACGAGCACTTCCCTTCAGAGGTGCTCTACTGGTCGTCTTGACCAGGAGCAGCTCTGTAAAGTGAAGAAAGAAAAACTTTTGTCAAAGAATGGGCACCACAGTGTGCACAACTGCCACAGATAGCTACACTGACACCAAATCTCTTCTCAGAGAATGCCAAGAGCTAGGAGAAGTCCACCATCTGCTGAGACAGAGAAAGTACTGAAGAGGGATGGATTTTTATACCAAGGGTGATGTCACAAAGCTTCGGAAATTTTTCTCTGTCTCACTATCTGCTGGCAGGGGACCCAACCCAGTAGTCTGGACTGTTCTAGCAGGATGCATTTGAATAGACTATCTATGAAGGAACTCTGAAACTAACTTAGGCAAGGAAGGAAGGAACCGCTCTCAAGTTTACCCTCTTTTGAGATCAGAAGAAAAGGTTCCTACATGATAAAGCATGCAACTCAGAAATCCTCCAAGCTGAGGATATGGCAAGAAGAAAAACAACCTTCAGTGTGAGACCTTTATGAGAGGAAGCACTCAGAGGCTCAAAAGGAGGACCCGTGAGAACCAAGATGACCAAACTGAGATCCCAGAAAGGAACAATTTGACAAACCGGCAGATATAGCTGCTTAACTGCCTTGAGAAAAAACACACGACATCCAGATGAGAAGCCAACGAAAAACCTTGCACATGACTGCGGTAACACGCCAAGGCTGCCACCTGAATACACAAGGAATTAAAAGCCAGACCTCTCTCTAAACATGCCTGCAAAAAAGCCAACAAATCCGGCAGAGACAGAGCTCGTAGACCTCTCTTCATACCAGGCTTGAAACACACGCTAAACCCGAGCACAAGTCAAAGACATGAACCTCTTTGGAGCTCTCAGTAAAGTCATGATGACTTGGTGCAGAGTAGCCTCTCTTTTTTAACCTAGCCCTTTAAAGAGCCAGGCTGTAAGCAAGAAACTATCCACTTGCGCCATGAATACTGGCCTCTAGGAAAGAAGACTGTATACTACAGGAAGATGCCATGGAACACTCACCAAGAGACAAATTAGGTCCAGATACCAAAGCATTCAAGGCCAGCCCAGCGCCACTAGAATGATCAACCTTTGGTGTGCCTTTTTTTTTTTTTTTTGCAGAGAATGGCCTATTAGAGGCCATGGAGGAAAACATACAACAGGCTGTTGCACAGCCACACCTGAGCTAGAGCATCGAGACCCTCGGACATCGGTTCCTTTCTGCGGCTGAAGAACTGCTCCACTTTGGCATTGGAGGCGGATGCCATTAGATCCATTATCGGCTGACCTCAGCGCTGAACTATCTCGTGAAAAACAGACTCCTTCAGAGACCACTTCCCCAGATACAAGTGATGACAGCTGAGGAAGTTGGCCTGAACGTTTTCTTTTCCTGCTACATGAGCTGCCAATAAGACTTGCAGATTGAGTACCATCCAGTGAAGGAGAGGAGCATTCTACAGCCAGAGCTGCACTGCCTGTGCCATCCTAATGATTAAGGCAAGCTACCAGGCAGAAGCCCCGGCCGATTCTAGTGATGGGGGTCAAAGGGGGGCGGGGCTTGATTTGCAGCAGGCCATGTGCTTCGGCACATATGGCTTGCCGCTTCTGACCCCCCTCCAACATATCTTTGGGGGTTCAGAAGCAGCAGGCCATATGTGCGTGCTGACTGCAGCAGCAGGGCAGCAGCACAGCACGGCTTAGTCGGGGGGGCTGCTTGGGGTGCGGGAGGGGGCAGCAGCCCACAGAGATCTGCCATCCTAGGCAGTCCCCTAGCCCATCTAGTGGATGGGCCGGACCTGTGCGCCCCTATCCTGAGAGATTTGCTTCAATGGTGACTTTCACCCATTTGGGCGGTTCCAGCAGCATCCCTGACTGCAGTTTCAGGGGATCCAACCACCAGAGTAGACCCTTTACAGGCTGTGGGCATGACAATTTTCATCAGAGTGCATGTTTCTGTAGGGACCACGGGGTCAAGAGCGTCCCTGGCAATGGACACATATGAGCTCTGGCCCAGAGCACCAGATCCATAAGAGCACCAGATCCATGGTCGCTGCTATGGAACCCAGGAGCTGAAGGTAATGCCAAGCAGATGGGGGATTGAATCTGGTAGAGCTTTCTGATTTGACTTTGCAGCTTCCTGACCCGGTCCACCAAAAGAACACCCGACCCTTTCAGTGTCAAACAGAGCCCCTAAATAAATCAGCTCCCGTGTTGGAACTAAGGAGCTCTTGCTGAAGTTGATCACCCATCCTAGACTTTGCAAAAAGGCCACCACTCGTTGCGTCGCCTCTAGACTCTAAGCAGATTTTGCCATGATTAGCCAATCGTTGAGGTACAGATGAACCAGGACCCTCTGACGTCGAAGAGCAGCAGCCACTACCATCATCACCTTTGTGAATGTTCAAGGGGGCCATAGCCAGACTGAACGGCAAGGCACGAAAATGAAAATGCCCCTTAGGAACGGCGAAACAAAGATCAGTGATGATCCAGCTGAATGGGTATGCATAGATTAACATCTCTGGATGTCACAGAGGCCTAACACTCGCCTTTTCTAATCACCACAATTGCTGAACGTAAGTTTTCTATATGAAAATGAGGTACTTGCAAGGCTTGGTTGACATTCTTGAGGTCAAGAACGGGATGAAAGGAACCTTCCTTCTTGGGAACTACAAAATAAATGGAATATTGGCCTTGATCGAGCTGGTCCAAAGGAACTTCGACCACCGCTTGTAGCTGGATCAACCACTCGAGTGCATCCGCAACTGCCTTTGCCTTGACTAAAGCCTTGCAGGGAGACAAAATCATCAGAGAGAGAGGATGAGCCAACTCCAGAGCGTAGCCATTATGAACGATTTCCGTCATCATATTCAAAATTATCTACAACAGTTCAGCTCCCTGCCTTCAACCTCTTGTCTCAATGCCCAAAAACAACAGACTTCAGAGGCAAGGCTCAATTAACCTGCTAGCCATCCCTACTCAAAAAAAAACAGAAGCAAGCAAACAGTCTTCTTGGAATCAGGCACTCTCACTTTTCGCACCCACAATTTGGAATTTGCTACCCCCAATTCTAAGAAGATACCCAGACTTGGTAGAATTCAGGAAAAAGCTGAAGATTTATTTATTTCAAGAATACTTCAAAGCCAACACAACACCTAATCCCTGATCAGACCTTGAATCAGAACCACCGATTACCTAACCAATGACAGGAACACTTTAAGAGGCTAATGATAATTGTAAATAGTCACTGGAATATATCATTGTAAATATTATCTGTATATAGTTGCAATAGTTATGAATCCGCAATTGTAATTTTTACTTTGATTTAATGTTATTAACCTATACTCAAGTTTAGATTTAATGCACAACAGTATGCATTTCCATGCCCTGTTAAATCTTGGTTTCATGTTAACCGCTTTGAATAGTAGAAAGGCAGTATAGAAATAAGTTTAAATAAATAAATAAATGCCCACTGATCTGACATAACTTGGATCCAAGCAGAGTAAAAGGCCTGAAGCTGACCTATCAGAATCAACTCCACCTAGGCCCTCCTCACTTCATTGGGACTTCTTGGAGGCACCTGCCCCTGCTGCATAATATACTCTCTACCTGTTCATCTACCTCCCCGGAAGGGATGACCCTTGGAAGAATAGCAAGAACTCTGAAAAGGAGGAAACCATACTGCATGAAAGACAAAAATCTCTGAACTGCTCCCTTGTTGAAGCCATAGACTTCCCAGCCTTAGGCTTATCCTCTGGAAGCCTAGCACTTTAGCCTCACCCAAATCCTTAACCAACTTCTCCAGAGCTTCTCCAAAAAGCAGTTTACCCTTGAAAGGAAGTTTACCAAGGTGAGTTTTAGAAGATACATCCACAAACCAACTGCGAAGCCAGAGAAAACGAGCTAACACCACCAATACCATGCTCTTAGCTGAAGCTCAAACCAAACCATACAACACATCTGCTAGATACACAGAACCAGACTCCATTTTAGCTGCCTCAGACAACATCTGATGATCCCCAGAACTAGACTCCAGCAAACTCTGTGCCCATCTCAAACAAGCTCAAGCAACATAAGATCCACAAATAGAAGCTTGCAACGCCACGGCATTAATCTCAAAACACTACTTCAACAAAGTTTCCAGCTTTCTATCCTGAGCACCCTTCAAGGTGGCTCCACCATCCACAGGAATGGTAGCCTTTGGGTCAGTGCCGAAACAGCACATCCACTTTTGACAACTTGAGAAGATCCCTCTCCTCAAGAGGAATTAAGTACTAATGAGGCATAGCTCTGTCACCACACAAACTGGCCCCAGGCACTTCCCATTCAACATCAGTCATTTCCTTAATAGCCTTCTGTACCGGAAAGGATCTTTGTGGCTTTCTAATACCCTGCAATGAAAGATCCTCTAACTTGTCTTCCAACAATGGAGAAAAATGAGGAATATTAAGGGCTGAGAAAGATTTAGTAATGAGAACCAATGACTCTTCCCAACGAAAAACCCAAATAATGTTGGGGTCCTCACCTGGAAGAATTTCTCCCTCCAAATCTGCCCCAGCAGGATCTCCCCCCCACACACACACACACAAATCTGAGGGGTCTTCCAAAGGATCATCTGGTGCTGTGGATAAATACTAACCCATGCTCTTCTCAAGAGTCTTCCAGTACCTGCGGGTGCTTCGCCAAAGGCTCTAGCAGATCCTCAGAGGCGGCTAAAGTGGCTTTCGACAAGCTGGCATTGAATTCCTGAGAAGGTGGCTCTACCAGGCCCTGTTTTATGCAGTATGTTTGGTGTAACAATAGAACAAAGTCTGGGGAAAAATGGCATACTCAAACAAACCCAGAGACATCTAACCTTACCTGCAGCTCCTCCGCAGCAGCAGCAGGAACTGAACCCTGCCTGCTGGAGAGGTCCCCCATCTCTGCCACTGAAAATGATAACATGGCCGCGGTTCCCGCCAAAACCACAGGATCCTGGAGGAAGTAACGTCACCCACCACAATGGCTGCTTGAGCAGAGAGCTCCGGGGCCATCCCAAAGCAAACCACAGTAAAATTCCCCTGAGAGGTGGACTGCTGCTTCCCCGATCTCAGGAGAAAGAGAGGAGAGGAGTCGGAGCATGGCGACGCGGAAAAAAGCGGCAGACATCAGCGATTTCGCATGTGCGGGCCCGAATGCAGGAGCGGGGGACAAAAGGATGGTGCTGATGGACGGATCGCAGGCTCTGATAAGGAAGCTTATCATAGTTCAGGAGGGAGTTATAAAAGAGGTGAATTGGCTTTGAACAAGCAACCTGTCTTTGCTGGCAGAAATACTAAAACAGAATGTTTTCATAAAAGACTACCAGTCCCAGAATGCACCAGGTTTCAAACAGCCTCTAGAAGGGCTGAAGTGGGGAAACGTGTGTTCAATCAGGAGAGCTATGAGGTAATCCCCAATTACTCATCTCCAAGGGCAGGGCTTGATTCAGCACACCTGGGCTGTGCTAGGGTGGAGTGTCCCTCTAAGCACTTTAAAAGTAAAAGATATTCTACACAGAGACAGAATAGGGAGAACAGGGAGAAACAGCACAGGGAGAAGCAGAAGCTGCAGATCCAGAAACAGAAGCCATTGGAGAAAGAAGAGAGAGAACTACAACAGCCGAAGCAACGTGGAAGGAAGAACAGAAAGACATCTTGGAGGTCTAAAGAAGGAGCCCACAGCAGTACGTGTGTTAGGGGTGATTCCAGAGGCAAGCCATTAGAATGGAGGAAGCCAGAGGATTGGGATTATAGAGCCAGGAATTCCCAAACGGCACCTTTGAGGGAGACGGCTGCATTTGGAAGGGGCCCTAAGACCGGTGGCAAGAAGGTATGTGAAGAGAGACCCAGTGTCCAGGGATCTTGATTGGAAGGCTGGACATAAAAGCTAGACTACTTACTGGCCAGGATACCAGGAGAGGAAACCTAACAGCAAGGGAAGCTCAGGTATGAACTTTGATCGATGCCCTAGCTCTTCATCTGGAAGACAGCAGGGAAACAAATATTATCCTGAGAGTGATCAATTAAGGAATTCCTCTGAGCCAGACCATGATATTGATTCCATGATATTTGAGGAAGAAGGAGATATATCAAATGATCAGTTGGAATACATGGATTGCTCCCTGTCTAGGCTGCTGTTTTAAAGTAGTTTCTCACTAATACAACAACCACCAAAAGGAACTATAACTTGTTCTTTTATCTACCCAGAAAAGTCTCTGCAAGAAAGCTTTAGGGTAGGATTGAGCCACGTAGAGAGAGTGAACCAGCAAAGGGGTTTGCAGCTGGCTAATTATTGGTAATTGAGCCAGGCACAAGTGCACGTGAGCTCTAGAAGGAAACTTCTTCCTTGTGTGTGTGAATAGAAGAAAGTTATCCTTGATAAAGAACAGGTTTTTTTGCTACTTTTGGGTTTGTTTTTGCCTTTTGGAGCACTGCTAAGGTCATTAGCAGGAGCCATCAAAAAGACCTTTTCTGTTTCCCATCAAGGTCTTTATTGATTTATTGCTTAAGAAGTTCAGTTACCTTATAACATGTTTTGTTTTTCCTGAGTACAATACTTGAAGTGTCCTTTTGTGTTACCAAGTAAATCTGTGTGGGAGAATTAACCCCATGAATAAAATCTGGTTTTCTTTGCTTACACTCGAGCATCACAACTCATTATTTTGTGAACGGCTGATTCTGGTATGAATGAACTACAACCCCCACACACCTTTGCAAGTCATAATAATATTTTGCCTTTGCCAAGACTGTGGACATTCACGACCAGCAAGCGTAGTTACTCACCTGTAACAGGTGTTCTCCAGGAGCAGCAGGAATCAGTCCTCACTTATGGGTGACGTCGGCGCCGACGGAGCCCTCGCGGAGCAATTTTCCCCAGCTTTCAAAGAAAGCCTTTGGGAATTGCAGCGCGCATGCGCGGTCGTCTTCCCGCCCGAAGGTGCCATCTTAGCCAGTCAGATGACATAGCTAAAAAAGACAGCATAAAAATTTGCAAAAAGAACATAAGCAGACGATTGCAACTCCAAGGGGAGGAGGGAGGGTAGTGAGGACTGATTCCTGCTGCTCCTGGAGAACACCTGTTACAGGTGAGTAACTACGCTTTCTCCAGGACCAAGCAGGAAGTCAGTCCTCACTTATGGGACTCCCAAGCTCAAGGCTACCGGAGACCCTAAGCACAAAAATGAGCTCCCTCTAGCTCAGCAGCACAGAAGGATAGAATCTTCGCTGAATTATCACCCACCGGTAGCCCACATCCGGGATGGAGGGTAGGAGTTGCTCAGACCTCAAAGAGATTACGGAGGACTGCCTGTCCGAAAGCACTGTCCCTACGGGACTCCCTCTCGAGACAGTAATGGACCGCAAAAGTCTGGCTCGAAGACCAAGTAGCGGCCCGGCAGATGTCTGCCAGCGGAACAGAGCGGAGGTAAGCCACTGACGTGGCCTTTGCCCGAACGCAATGAGCCGTGACCCGACTTTCTAAGGCGAGTCCGGCTGCCCCATAAGCCCAAGAGATACAGTCCGCAACCCAGATGGACAGAGTACGCTTGGAGACCGGGAGTCCCAATTTATTGGGGTCAAAAGACACAAAAAGCTGAGCAGCTTTACGGTGCTCCCGCGTACGGTCAAGGTAGAAGTTCAATGCCCTTCTACAGTCCAGGGTATGGAGGACCGTCTCAGCTCGGCTGGAGTGTGGTCTGGGAAAGAAGGTTGGAAGTACCACCTCCTGATTCATGTGAAAAGGGGAGACCACTTTAGGCAGAAACTTTGGGTGAGTCCGTAGGACTACCCTATTCTTGTAGAACCGAGTGTAGGGGGGATCAGACACGAGGGCCTGCAATTCACTTACGCGCCTAGCGGAAGTGAGGGCTATCAAGAACAGTGTTTTCCAAGACAGAAAACGGAGGGAACAGGTAGCCATAGGTTCAAAAGGCGGACAGGTGATCCGCTGTAAAACCACATTCAGGTCCCAGTCAGGTGCTGGCGGGCGCAGAGGTGGTTTAAGTAGAAGGAGACCTCGGAGAAACCTCGCTACGAGAGGGTCGTTGGAGAGAGGTCTGCCGTCCACCGGCACATGATGTGCTGAAAGAGCACTGAGGTGAACTTTGACGGAGTTGGACTTAAGTCCCAGATTAGAGAGGTGTAGCAAGTACTGTAAGATCACCGACACCGGGCAGGAGAAGGGATCCTGAGACTGTTGGGAACACCAGATTGCAAAGCGACGCCATTTAAGGGCGTAGCATTTGCGGGTAGAAGGCCGTCGCGAAGCCAAGACGACCTCCTCCACCTCCGCCGGCAAGAGAAGAGGAGCAAGGACTACCCTTTCAGCAGCCAGGCCATGAGGTTGAGAGACCTGAGGTTGGGGTGCAGTAGGGACCCCTGATCCTGAGTGAGGAGATCCGGTTGTACCCCCAGAGGGATTGGATCCTCCACCGCCAGTTGCAGCAGGAGCGGAAACCACGGCTGCCTGGGCCAGCGAGGGGCCACCAGGATCATGAAGGCTTTGTCTCGGAGAACCTTGAAAAGAGTCCGAGAGACTAACGGGATGGGAGGGAAAGCGTACAGAAGGCTCCCCGACCATGAGATCAGAAAGGCGTCCGCCGAAACCCGAAGGGGGTGTGGCTGACGAGAGCAGAAGCGAGGAAGCTGCCGGTTGTGAGGACTGGCAAAGAGATCCACCGTGGGGAGGCCCCACCTGAGGAAGAGCTTCTGAACGATCAAGGGATCCAGACGCCACTCGTGCGGCTGGAGGACCCTGCTGAGCTTGTCCGCCAGGCAATTTTCTTGGCCCGGGAGATAAACTGCCTTGAGGAGAATGCCGTGACTGACGGCCCAAGAGCAGAGCTTCTGTGCCTCCCGGCAGAGGAGGAAGGAGCCCGTGCCCCCCTGCTTGTTCACGTAGAACATGGCAACTTGATTGTCCGTCTGGACAAGGACGGACTGTTGGGAGGTCAGGTGGGAGAAGGCTTTGAGAGCTAGGCGGATCGCCCTGAGCTCCAGGAAGTTGATCTGCTGAGCAGACTCCCACTTGGTCCAGAGGCCCTGAGTACGTGCCTCTTGGCAATGTGCTCCCCAGCCCAGGAGGGATGCATCGGTGGTCAGCACCCGGGTCGGCTGAGGTGACTGGAAGGGCATTCCTAATATCAGGTTCGGCTGCCGGAGCCACCACCGGATAGACGAGACCAGCGGCTCGGAGACGCGCACTAGGTCTGCTAGGCCGCCTGTGGCTTGTCGCCACTGCCGGCGGAGACACCATTGAGCAGACCGCATATTCAGGCGGGCATTGGGGGTCACATGGACGGTGGAAGCCATATGGCCGAGCAGTCTCAGGAAGCGCCTGGCGGAGACCAGGGGCTGGCTGCGAAAGCGGTCGGCTAGGTCCATGAGCCGCTGAGCCCTGTCGAGCGGTAGGTACGCTCGCGCCTGAGGAGTGTGCAGCCTTGCGCCGATGAACTCGAGATCCTGTGAGGGGAGCAAAGTGGACTTTGCGAAGTTTATGACAAAGCCCAAGTGCTGCAGGAGAGTCACCGTGCGGCACGTGGCGTTGGTGACCTCCTGAGCAGACGCTGCTCTGATGAGCCAGTCGTCGAGGTACGGAAAGACAGAGGCCGTGAAGCCGGAGATGGGCCGCCACTACCGCGAGACATTTTGTGAAGACTCGCGGTGCGGAGGACAGGCCAAAGGGCAGTACTCTGTACTGGTAATGATTTCCCGCCACCACAAACCTTAGGTATTGGCGGTGGCTTGGGTGGATGAGGATGTGCGTGTAGGCATCCTTTAGATCCAAGGAGCATAGCCAATCTCCCTGCTGGAGGTAGGGCAGAAGGATTCCAAGGGTAAGCATTTTGAACTTCTCCCGCACAAGGAACTTGTTGAGGTTGCGCAAGTCCAGGATGGGTCGGAGGCCTCCTGTTCTCTTTGGTATCAGAAAATACCTTGAATAGAAGCCCTGACCTCTCAGGTGGTGTGGCACCGGTTCCACCGCCTGATCCTGCAGAAGACCTGCTAACTCCTGAAGGAGCAACTCCCTGTGCAGAGGGGGGCGCGGAGGCTCTCCCGGAAAATAGGAGGGAGGGACCTGATGGAAGTGGAGAAGGTAGCCCTCTCGCACGACCTGAAGCACCCAGGCATCTGCGGTGATGCTGGACCACCTGTGGGCGAAGTGAACCAGCCGGCCTCCGGTGCTGGGGGGAACCAGCGGGGGGGGAGAGGCTATGCTGAGCGAGTCAAAAACCCCCACCCTGCTGAGCAGGGGCTGGTGGTGCAGGCTTGGGGGCTTGCTGCCTACGGGACCCGTTACCCCGTCCCTTGGCCTGCTGGCCCTGTTGGGGAGCTGCAGGGGCCTGATAATGGGGGTATTGTTTGTAGGCAGCTGCCTTCCTCGGGTAAAAGGACTTTTTTCCCGAGCCCTTCTTTTTCTGGGAAGGGGCGGAGGTCTTCCTAGAAAGCCTGGCCCTGGTGAGAGTCTCAGTCTCAATTTGTGCAGCCTTTTCCGCCATGGGCTTGCCAAAGAGGTTTTCGCCTCGGCAGGGGACATCGACCAACTTGTCCTGTACCCAGGGCTCAAGGTCGGACGACTGAAGCCAAGCCTGTCGGCGGGCACCGATGCCGGCTGCGGCTACTCGAGCCGAGGCTTCAAAGCCATCATAGGCTGCTCGGGACATGAACTTTGAGCATTCCCGAATACCCGTGGACAAGGCTAGGAACCTCCGCAAGGGCTCCTCGGAGAGACCAGCGGAGAATCCGGCTAGCTCTTTAGCCAGATCCCTGAGATACATGCCCATGTATAGCTGGTAAGTCTGGACACGACAGGCGAGCATAGAGCCCTGGAAGCACTTCTTGCCAAGGCCATCCAGGTTACGGGCCTCCCTTCCAGGAGGCACCGAGGAGTGCATCTTCTGGCTCTTAAGACGATGCATGGCCGATTCCACTACCATGGAGTGGTGTGGCAACTGTGCCTTTTGAAAGCCAGGGCTCTTGCGGACTCGATAGATAGAATCGACCCGCTTGCTCAGGACCGGCGAGAGGAGGCCGGACTCTCCCACATGCGGAAGAGTAGTCGTTCCAGCATAGGAGGAACCGGCACAGTAAAGTGTTCCCTCGCGGGAGAGTCATACTGGAGGGCGTCAAGCTCTTCGGCCCGAGGCTCCTCCTCGGGATCCGCAGGGAAGGCCAAAGCCTTGGCCATATCCCTAACGAAGTCCGAGAACCGGGCATCCTCCGGGGGGGACTGCTTCCGAGGCTCGGACTCCGGAGAGTCCGATGGGACACACCGAGTCCGGAAAGAATCAGGTGACTCTTCCTCCTCAGACCGACTCCGACGAGGACTCGGTGGGGTCGGCCCGGGCAGGGTGCGGCGCCAGCCGCCCCGACGCCGAGGGAGTCGGCGTCGGCGACCTCGGTCCCGAACGGGAGGCCGAGGGCGACCTCGACCGAGGATCGACTCGAGTTCTCATCGACTCGAGGATCGGCTCGGTCTCCGGGGTCGACTTGGACGTCGACGTCCCGGCGGTCGGGGCAGCGACGCCAGCGAAGCCAGCGAGCAGTGCCCGCTGCTGGTCCATGAAGGCAGACAGTCTGCTCTCCAAGGCCGTCAACCTGAGTCCGAGCTCAGGTGACCCAGCAGCCCCCGACTCGGGCCCCGACGGCGTCGGGCCCGACGTCGGCTGTCGCGGAGGCGAGTCCAGAAGGACTACAGGACTTACCCGGGCAGGCATCTCCGACTCCAGGCGAGGTCGCTTCGGGAGGTGTTCCTTCTCCAAGGACCCAGGGCGGCTGTCGGGGCTATGCGACCTGGCCCTCGCGGAGCCAGGAGCGTCCACCGACGCCGCCCTCGCGGGTTTTTCCTTCCGACGATGGTCCCCGGAGGGAGAACCCCGGTCGGAGGAGCTCCGGCGACGGTCCGAGCTGGAGCCCTTTGACACGGAGGCCTCCGACGAGGTCCGGGTGCGGCTGGGGTCAGCGAAGATTCTCTCGCGCTGATGCCGCCGACTTCTCAACGCCTTCGAGGACAGTTTGCTGCAGGGCCCACAGATCAGTTCCTCATGATCCGGGCCCAAGCAGCGGAGGCAAAAGTCGTGTGTGTCGGTTAGTGACATATTTCGGCCACACCGACCACACCGCTTAAAGCCACTGGCAGCCATCGGGGGAAAAAGGGCCCCTGCGAGGTCAAAGGACCGGGCTGCCAGGGAAAACGAAAACGAAAGCTGACTAAGTCAGAAAAACCGAAAAAACGTTAGAGGACTCGAGACCGGCGTCGCGAGTCCGGGCGGGAAAACGATCGGCGTCGAACCGAAAGAAAAAAGTATAAAATAAAGAGGAAAATCAACTTTTTCGCGGGGACAAGACGGGGACGTCTGCAGGGCTCCGCGGAAAAAAGAAGACTGGCTAAGATGGCACCTTCGGGCGGGAAGACGACCGCGCATGCGCGCTGCAATTCCCAAAGGCTTTCTTTGAAAGCTGGGGAAAATTGCTCCGCGAGGGCTCCGTCGGCGCCGACGTCACCCATAAGTGAGGACTGACTTCCTGCTTGGTCCTGGAGAACCCCCGTTTACAAGGCTGAGCACGTGGAGACGGCCAGCAGAGCATGCGGAGGATCAGAGGTAGAGAGAAATGCTGGATTAAACACCATGGTGTCACGGGCAGAGCTCCGGGAGTGGTTTGAGGAGCTGAAGGCTGAGGTGCAAACAGCAAAGAACGAGCTGGGGAAGATGCTGGCAAGCATGAAGGAGGAGGTTGAGGAGCTGACCTACAGGATGGGGGACCACAAAAACAGGTTGGAGACGCTGGAACTGCAGCAAGAAGAGCTGGAACAGAAGGCAAGTAAGGAGAGAGAATGGAGCGAGCAAGTGCAGCTAAAATTGGAGGATTTAGAGAATAGGTCGAAACAACCTGCGCATACGAAGGGTCCCCTGAAAAGGCAGAGTTAGAGAACTGTCAAAAGGTAGCTGTGTCAATATGCCTGGAGGCCTTGCATTGGGGGGGGGGGGGGCGTGAAGAGGACTTTGCTAAGCCTATGGAGATAGATCGGGCGGATCTTGCATTGGGCCCAGTCAGGGCTAATAGACCCCAGAACATTATTATTTGCCTAAAGTACAAAATAAAGGAAAGCATCGCAGCTAAAATGAGAGGCCTGAACACTTTTCAGTGGCAGGGTTATTCAGTGGCTATATATGCGGGCTTATCATTGGGAACTCTACAAAGAAGGAGAGAGTTGGGCCCAGTAACTAAAGCCCTGCAGGGGTAGGGGGTGCGCTACCGTTGGCTGCATACTTTTGGATTAGCTTTCACTAAAGGAGAGAGGACTTGGTGAGTGCAGACGGTGGATACAGTGCTGGCAGCATTGAAGGAGGCTGGCTTGGAGTTGCAGGAGGTGAGGCCTGGCAGGAATGTGAGCGAAGAGCGCAGGGAGGCCAGCAAACTAACCCGGTGGAGCGAAGGTGGCGAGGTCAACAGCAACAGTCAGAGAAGAAGAGTGATAGCAGGAAGACGCAGCGCAAAAGTGCAAAGAGATGACTGTGTGCAGATCTGTGGAGAGCGCAGATGTGAGGAGGAGGAAGGGAGTCTCCTAAATGCATCTATGACTCTAAGACAGGGGGTTAAAGGGGGGTGTGGGGGTGCAGGGTTAAGGGAATGTAATGGGTATAGGAATAAGGCCTTCCGTAGATGTATGGGAGGGGGGGGGGGGTTTCAGCATGAGATGGGGGAGGGAGGGGGAGTGTGGGATTCTTTTGATGTATCGAAGGAATGTAGTAATGGTGGAGGTGGGGGTGGAGAGGGAGGGGGATTGTTGGATATAGGGGTTAGGGTGGAGAGAGGATAATAGTGAGTGGGAAGAGGGCGGAATGATGGGGGATGGTGGGTGTGGCACTACTCCATGTGTAGCCCTGGGATTCAGAGGCGGGGAGGGGGGAGTGGGGGCCGTATCAGGTGGCGGGGGAATAGGTAGTAGGGGGAAGGTGGGGAACCAGCAACTGGTAGTAGCCACAGTGAAGCAAAAGGGCTATGAACGTGGCGAAAGAGGCAGTGGAGAGGGAGGGGGTGAGAATGAAAGCAGATGTGTTGTGCATACAGGAGACAAATTTGCGGGTGGGCCAGGAGAGATTGGTGTGTTTCAGGAAATACCCTAGGATTGCTTTGGTGGAACAAAGGGCGCATCCTCAGAAAGTGGGAGTAGGTATACTTGTTAGTGGAACGTACCAGGATGCAGTAGTGGAGGAGCGCAGAGATAAAAAGGGTGCGTGGGTAGCGGTGAGGCTTAAGATTAAAGAAGAGGATGTGTGGATAGTAAGTGTGTTTGGGCCGAACGCAAGGAGAGAGGAGTTTTTTTTGCAGGTCTGACAGCGGAGTTGGAGGGTGGCGGAGCGACTCCAATTGTTCTAGGAGGGGATTTCAATTTGACACTAAATCCAAGGTTAGATAACAGTGGGGGAGTGCAAGGAGGAGTTGGGAAAGAAAGGGCGTGCCTTTTAAGGCTTAAGGAGCACCTGGAATTGGTAGATGTGTGGAGGTGTAGACACCAAAGAGCGAAGAGATACACATTCTACTCACATGTGCAATGTACGTACAGAAGGCTGGACATATGGGCTAATGGAAAGAGGGCAGGTAGAGTTAGGGAGGTGGAACAGGGGAGCATAACATGGTCAGATCACACACCACTTAGTGTTAATTTTGAGGTAGGTGAGAGAGATGAAGGGGTTAGGTTTTGGCGGCTAAATGATGTTTTGTTGGAGGAACCAGAGTATGTGGCACGTATAAAGGGAGTGGTGACAGAATATTTGGATTTTAATATGAATGGGGAAGTAGCAGTGGGAATGGTCTGAAGGCGGTAGCAAGGGAACATTTGATAAGCATGGCGGTGCAGGAGAAAAAGAAAAAAAGGGATGGAGGAGAGGCAACTGTTGCAGCGGATAGAGAGATTGGAAATGAGCCAGAGTGATCATAAACCTCAGGTGACAGCAGAATTGGTGAAGTTGAGGGAGGAGCTTAGCCAGTTAAGAGCAGCAGAAATAGCACATGAAATGGCTCTGTTAAGGCAGGTTCACTTTGAAGAGGGAAATTGCATGGGGAAGGTATTGGCTAGTAGGCTGCAGGTTAGACAACAGCAGGCGTGGGTAGGGGGATATAGAATCAAGAAGGAAAGTTGGTCCATAAATCGAAGATAACAGGTGTGTTTAAGGAGTATTATGAGAGGTTGTATACCAGTGAGGTAAACAGGGGGGAGTTATTTCTCAATGAATGTCAGTTATCGAAGGTAACGGAGGCAGAGCAGGAAGAGTAGGAAAGGGAGATCAGTGAGGAGGAGGTGGAGATAGCCATAAAAACATTGAAATTGGAAAGGCACCAGGGTTATATGGGTTCTCAGCTAAGTTTTATAGATTGTTACATCAGCAGGTCAGAGGTATTCTGGCGAAGGTATTCAATGCGTGCTTTTATGGAGAGGCGATGCCAAGAACTATGGAGGAAGCGAGGATTACGATATTGCCGAAACCGGGGAAGGATAGCACTACCTGTGCATTTTATAGGCCAAACTCCCTGATTAACTTGGATGCAAAAGAATTAGCAAAGATATTGGCCACGCGATTACAGAAAGTAACCTAAATGTTAGTGCATCATGACCAAAACGGGTTCATAAAGGGCAGGCAAGGGGGGAATAATATAAGGAAAATTCTGAATACAATTTATTTATTTATTTAGTATACATTTGTATACCGCTACTTCCAGCGATCAATAGCGGTTTGATTACATGTTGAATGATGTCAATCATGACAGAAATTTGGGTTATAAACACGTTGATTTGAAGGGAAAAGCACAGCATACAGGAAGATGGTTTAAAGGAGCGGATTCAGGATTTACATATCTACATTTTTACATTTCGTATCACAGTTCTCATTGTTTCGTAGCGAGGCCACTTGGGGACCCCTGGGAGTTACATCATATTGTATTGACACTGGAATAGATGTGTCTTGAGTTTTTTTCTGAAAACTATTAGGTCTTTTATTGCTCGTATCTCAGGTGGTAGTTGGTTCCAGAGGGTGGGGGCAGCGTATGAGTATGCTCGGTGGCTAGTACTGGCTTTGACAGATCTGATATCGGTTGGAACATGTAGGGTGTCCGAGTTGGCGGTTCTTCTGTCTCTGTTTGAGGGTTGCGTGTTGATAAGGGTGGAGAGAAAGGATGGCGCTGTGTTATGTATGAGTTTGAATGTGGTTATCAGTGTTTTATATTTTATCCGAGCCGTGATGGGGAGCCAATGGAGTTCAATTAATACAGGTGTGATGTGTTCAGTAATGTTTTTTCTCATGATGATCCTGGCTGCCACATTTTGGGCCATTTGCATTATGTTTAGGGTTTTCTTTGGCAGCCCTTGTAAGATAGTGTTGCAGTAGTCGAAGTGTGGCATAATGAGTGCTTGCGCAACAGTCCTGAAATCGTGCGGTTCAATGATGCTACGTAGAGGTTGTAGTACTCTGAGTTTGTGGAAGATTGCCTTATTGGTTTTGCGTAGGTGTTTTTCCATTTCTAGGTTGTTGTCTAACGTGACCCCTAGGTATTTTATCTCATTCTTAGTGTTGTATGTGTTCTCGCACAGGGTGATAGTTGCAGGAGATTCAAAGTTGGGTTTACTGGAGATATACATCACCTCTGTTTTCTTATGGTTTATCATCATGTTGTTCTGAATACTGAGATTGCAAAGTGGGGGGGACAAGACGCAATGTTTGTGACCGTAGATGGCGAGAAAGCATAGTTACTCACCTGTAACAGGTGATCTACGGGAACAGCAGGAATTTAGTCTTCACATATGGGTATCGTTGGTACCAACAGAGCCTGCGCGGGAACGCTCCCCAGCGTCCGATTAGGAAGCTTTTGGGAGCATCCCACAGCGCCAGCGTGCTGCCTTCCCGCCTTTCCCAAATGCCTCTCTCCAGTTGAGTTTAAAGCTGAGACAAAGAGAGAGAGAGAGAGGGAAAGAGAAAGAGATAGATAAGAGATACAACTCCTAGGGGAGGAGAGTGCGTTGTGAAGACTAAATTATTGCTGTTCCCGGAGATCACCTGTTACAGGTGAGTAACTATGCTCTATCCAGGAATAAGCAGGAATGTAGTCTTCAGATATGGGGACTCACTAGCTTTAGATGCCAGGAAGAGACCCCAGAAGTTGTGTGTCCCTGGGACAGGGCTCCACTTCCCCCCATGGATCTCTGGCATCCAACCTGGGATGGTGGGTAGGAGTTGATCAGGTATGGAACAGGTGTTGGAGAACAGCCTGACCAAACAAGGCATCCCGGCGGGAGTCCTTGTCCAAGCAGTAATGGTCTGTGAAGGTATAAACCGAGGCACAAGTGGCTGCTCGACAGATGTCATCGATAGACACAGAGTGCAGATAAGCCACTGAAGCTGCCATAGCTCTCACATTGTGAGCAGTGACATGGCCCTCAAGAGGAAGGTTCTTACTCTGATAGGCAAAAGAAATACACTATGCGATCCAGTTGGACAGTGTTCTCTTGGAGAGTGGAAGTCCCAAATGAGAAGGATCAAAAGCAACAAAGAGTTGAGAGGACTTTCTATGTTGCTGTGTTCTTTGCAAGTAAAAGGCGAAAGCTCTTTTACAGTCCAAAGTATGAAGATTCCTTTCTGCATTTGATGCATGAGGTCTTGGAAAGAACACAGGCAGGTAGACCGCTTGGTTAAGATGAAAAGGCGAGACCACCTTTGGCATAAAGTGTGGATGAGTCCTAAGGACTATCTTGTCATGATGAAACCTTGCATAAGCCACTAGTGCTTGCAACCCACTGATGCGACGTACTGATGTGATTGCAATGAGAAAGATAACTTTCCAAGAATGGAATTTTAAAGAGGTAGTAGCTAAGGGTTTGAGAGGTGGCTTCATGAGCTGACCAAGAACCAGGTTTAAGTCCCATGCCACTGGTGGTGGCCTAATGGGAGGTTTAGTTAGAAGAAGGCCTCTCATAAATCTTGCTATAAGAGGATGGGAGGAGATAGGTTGTCCATTTAGAGGCTTGAAGGAAGCTGCAATAGCACTCAAATGGACCCTTACTGAGTTAGTCTTAAGTCCTGCATTGGATAAATGAAGGAGATACTCAAGTAATGATCCCAGAGGCATCGCTAAGCGGTTAAGACCCTTTTGCGAACACCATATGGTAAACCTTTTCCACTTGAAAGCATAAGAGCATCTAGTGGAAGGTTTCCTGGAAGCATAAAGGACATCCTTTACTTGCTGAGGAAGGTTAAGATCATGAAGATCTAGACCTTCAGCAACCAAGCTCTGAGATGCAGAGACTGGGGATTGGGATGCCATAACCTTCCGTCCTCCTGAGACAGGAGATCTGGAGCAGACCCTAACTCCAGGGAGGGGGCTTGAGAGAGATGTAGAAGCAGGGGGTACCACACTTGCCATGGCCAATTTGGAGCTATGAGAATCATTCGCCCCCTGTCTCTCTAAAGCCTGAACAGGGTTTTGGTAATTAGGGGAATGGGTGGAAAGGCATAAAGGAAGTCTTGACCCCAGTGAAGGAGGAAGGCATCCCTGGACTGAGAACCCTGAGACGGAATTCTGGAACAGAACCGGGGAAGTGTGGCATTCAACAGACTTGCAAAGAAGTCTATGTCCGGGGTTCCCCAAATTTTGAAAATCTTGAACATCTGGTCCACATGTAGAGACTATTCGTGTGGAAGCAGAACTCGACTGAGTCTGTCTGCCCAAGAGTTTTGAATGCCTGGAAAATAAACTGCCAGGAGGTGAATCTGATGCTCTCTGGCAAGGGCCCATAGTCGCAAAGCTTCGTTGCAAAGCGACAGAGAGCCTGTTCCCCCCTGCTTGTTCACGTAGAACATGGCTACCTGATTGTCCGTATGAATGAGGACTGTCTTGTAGATGAGCAGGGTATGGAACACTCGAAGAGCAAGGAAGATTGCTCTGAGCTCTAAGAGACTGATATGTAGATGAGTCTCCTGTGGAGTCCAGGTGCCTTGGGTGGAGAGGTCTTGTAAATGAGCTCCCCAACGCATTGGTGAAGCATCTGTTGTGAGAGTTGCCTGGGGTAAGGGTTGTTGAAAAGGGGACCCCAGCAACAGGTTCTGAGTGGACTGCCACCATTGGAGGGACAAAATAAGGCGATTTGTGTTTGCTATTTTGTCTGACAGGCACCCTGATGCCTGAGTCCACTGGGTAGATAAAGTCTACTGGGCTGCTCTCATATGGAGGCGAGCATAAGGAAACACATGTACGGTGGATGCCATGTGGCCTAGTAGTTGTAGCATTTCTCGGGCGGTGAGAAGACCTTTTAGCAATGCTTGAAAAGCTAACTGCACCATGCGAAGGCAATGGGCCTGGGGGAGATAGGCCCTTGCCCTTTTGGTATCCAGCAAAGCTCCTATGAACTCTAGAGACTGAGTGGGAGTTAGACTGGATTTCGGGATGTTTATGACCAGACCCAAATACTGAAGGATACGCCTTGTGCAAGTTAGGGAAGTCCTGTCCTCTGAATCTGATGGGGCTCGAATGAGCCAGTCGTCTAAGTAGGGGAAGACGAATACGCCTAGAGTGCGGAGAAATGCTGCTATCACAGCCATGCATTTCGTGAACACTCTTGGAGCTGAGGCCAGGCCAAAAGGAAGCACCTTGTATTGGTAGTGCTTTCCTTGGAAAAGGAACCGAAGGACCTTTTTGTGAGTTGGATGGATGAGAACATGGGTGTACGCATCCTTGAGATCTAGAGAACAAAGCCAATCCTGACTCTGAAGGTATGGCAGCAGAGTTCCTAGAGAAATCATCTTGAATTTCTCCTTGAACAGGAATTTGTTCAATTCCCTGAGGTCCAAAATAGGTCTGTATCCCCCTGTTTTCTTTGGGATAAGGAAATAGGGGGAGTAAAACCCTGTACCCTGTTGATGAATGGGTACTTCTTCTATTGCCCCTTGGGCAAGAAGCATAGTGACCTCCTGATCTAACAGGTTGATGAGAGAGGTCTGAGAATTGAACTGTTTTACCATTGTGGGAGGGGGCATGCACAGAAAGTGCAGCTTGTACCCCTCTCTTATAATGGAGAGTGTCCAATGCTCTGCTGTTATTTGCTCCCACCTGGGGGCAAAGTGACATAACCTTCCTGGAATGGTGGAAGGTTCTGGACCATTGAGGGCCAGGAAGGCTAAGTTCTCTAGATGAAAGTCAAAGGCCTTGTGGAGGCTGAGACTGCTGAGATGGTTGAGGCTTGGCAGTCTTTGCTTTCCTTGGTTTAGGTGGTTGCTGACCCTTTCGGATAAGCTGACCTGCAGAACGTCCCTGTTGGGAATAAGAGGGATAAAACCTCTTCTTTTTCGAGAAGAAAGGCTTCTTGAAAGATTTCTTTCTGGCAGGATCAGCTGTGCCTTTGGATGGTCTATCCAAAGTAGAGTTGTCAGCATCCATCTCATTGGCTTTTTCTTGCCGAACAGATTCTCACCTGTACAAGGGATATTTCCCAGTTTGTCCTGCACCCAGAGTTCCAAATCGGATGCCTGGAGCCAGGCAATTCTACGTGCACCTATGGCAATGGCAGAGGTTCTGCTTATGCACACAAAACAGTCAAAAGCTGCACGATTGACAAACTTTGAAACATCCTGGGCATGTTTAACCAGTGTGAGAAAATCCTGCCTTCTCTCCTCAGGAATTAGAGGGCTCAAAACCTCTAAATCTCCTGTGACCTCTTTAAGGAACATTCCCATATATAAAATATAGGAACTGATCCTGGCAGAAAGCATGTAAGCCTGGAAGGTACGACGTCCAAAGGCATCCAAGGTTCTACACTCACGTCCTGGAGGATTAGAGGCATGCCTCTTTGCACGTCTGATCCTTCTCATAGCTGACTCCACCACAATGGAGTGGTGTGGAAGCTGAGTTTTTTGGAAGCCAGGACAAGGAGGGACTCGATACATAGTATCTAGTCTGTGAGAGTGAGGAGAGGTGGTAAGAGGTGTCTCCCACATTCTCAACATGAGATCATGTAAAATCTCATGGATAGGCAAGGTAGCCGCCTCCTTAGGAGCTTTGGGATATTGTAAAATTTCCAACTCCTTAGCTCTAGGCTCTGTTTCAGGAGTCACAGTAATGGGCAACCCATGAGCCACCTCCCTGATGAAATCCTGAAAGGAAATAAATTCTGGAGGAGACATCCTACATTTAGGAGAGGAAGGCTCCTCCGGGAGAAGTATCCCGGTACCGGCAGAGCTGTCAGAATCCTCAGAGTCCTCCGAGGATTCGAAGTACCGTCTATCCTGATGCTCATGACGAGCCCGATACCCGTACCGACCAAAGTCAGTACTGGGGGTAATCGGTACCGGTGTATCGGCACCAGAAGGCATCGCATGACTGGGTGCCAGCAAAGCCAATACCTATGTCGATGCTATCGGTACCAGTACCGACACCGGTACCAGCATCGGTGACGGTCCCGATTGAACCATCTGACGCGGTTCCGAGGGCGTCGATGCCGCAAGGAGAGCCGCCAGACTGCGTTCAATAGCCAGGAACCTCTGGTCTAGCAACGCTGCCGATGCGTGGGTGTCTGTACCGGATGCAACCAGTACCCCAGAGCATGGCACCAGTAGTTCTGCCGAGGTCGAGGCCTCGAGAACATCCTGGAGCCCCGATAATGCTTTGGATTCCGAAGCCTCCCGCCATGGCAATTTTGCTGGTATGGAACCCTCAAGGGCAACGCCAGAGGCATCTCGATGCTTAGAAGGAGATCTACCCTTTGAGGACCGGCTGGATTTATGTTTAGTTACCTGAGATCCATTGGAAGAAGACAAAGCCCTGGAAGACGTCAATGCCACCGAAGCTGCATCGGAAGGAAAAAGGGCACTGAGCTTGGCAGCTCGGTTCTGTCGACCCCTTTTGGACATCATGGCACAAGCCATACACTCGGAGATGGAGTGGTCAGGACCTAAACATTTAAGACACCACTCGTAGGTGTCCGTGACGGAGATGGTACCGCCACACTTGATGCATTTTTTAAAACCCGAGGCGGGTTTCTCCATAGTGGAGGAAATTTTGGGCCTAAGGCCCAAAATGTCGCACCTAGAAGAAAGTTTGGAAAAAGGAATATTTTTTTTTTTTTTTTTAAAGAAAGAAAGAAGAACTGGCGGTACCGGTATAGCGTCGGGAGAGGCAGACGCGACCACAAAAAAATAAAGAATAAGGAAACAATTTTCTGCGGTAACAGGAACACGACCTGCTGGCTCCACGGAAAACGAAGAACTGGAGAGAGGCAGTTGGGAAAGGTGGGAAGGCAGCACACAGGTGCTGTGGGATGCTCCCAAAAGCTTCCTAATTGGACGCTGGGGAGCATTCCCGCGCAGGCTCCGTCGGTACCGACGATACCCATATGTGAAGACTACATTCCTGCTTGTTCCTGGAGATAGCATTCGACAGAGTGGAGTGGCAATTTAGGGTCCAGGTACTGCACAGAATGGGGTTCGGAGAAAGATTTGTAAGTTGGATTAGAGCCCTGTATAAGAGGCCGACAGCGAGGATAAAAGTAAATGGAGGATATTCAGAGAGTTTTGTATTGGGAAGGGAAACAAGGCAGGGGTGCCCATTGTCAGCCTTGCTCTTTGCTCTGGTAATCAAGCCACTGGCGGAGTATGTGCAAAGACAGCTGGATATTAGGGGGATTGAAGTAGGGGGGCAACATTTAAAGATAGCGCTGCTCGCGGACGATGTGATTTTTTACTTTGGGGCAGCCGCTAACCAGCCTACCAAATTTAATGAAGGCAATCAGAAGGTATAGTGAAGTGGCGGGTTATAACATGAACATGGGTAAGATGGAAATATTAGGCTTTAACCTCTCTAAAGATTTAGAAGGGAGGTTGCGGGCAGGGTTTGTGTTTAAGTGGGTGAAGTCGATCTTTAGGTATTTGGGAATACAGCTAAGCAACACTTTGGAGAATTTACAGGAGTGGAACTATGCACCACTTTTAGAGAATATGAGGAAGGATCTTTCTAGATGAGGGGGCTTGCATCTGATGTGGCTAAGCAGAATAGCTACCATTAAGATGAATGTATCACTGCAAATCCTTTTTCTGTTCTCGGCGATGCCATGTAGTGTGTCGAGAGGCCTGATATATAAAATACAAGGGATGATTATGTGTTTCATATGGGATGGAAAAGTCCCTAGGGTGGCGCGGAGAACTATGTATAGGGTTAGAGAGGAGGGGGGCCTTGGGGTGCTATGTATAGCACAATATTATGACGCGGCACAATTGCGGGCATTATTTGCTTGGCGTGAAAGAGGTGAAACTCCTCGGGGTGAGCAGCGGATGTCATCGGGAGTGAGCGGGAGCTCCTTTCTCTCCTCCTTCGCCTGCCAATCAGCTGCCCTTCCAACGGCTTAAAAACCGCCGCTTCTGAGGCGCACAGCAGATCGGGGTGAGCAGCGGATGTCATCGGGAGTGAGCGGGAGCTCCTTTCTCTCCTCCTTCGCCTGCCAATCAGCTGCCCTTCCAACGGCTTATAAACAGCCGCTTCTGAGGCGCACCCGCGCCTTGCGGGCCCGTGCCTGAGGGCCTCGCCAGAAGGCCCTTTGGCGTGGCCCTTAGGCGTAGGTCCGTAGCGTGTGACTAAAGTCTACTTTATAATCGTTGGGCTTATCTGTTAGGCTGTTATATTATGGCTGCAATCTGCTGCTTTCCTTCCTTCTTGATTCCTCTTTTCTTTTAACTGTCACTGTCTCTCTAAACCTGTCCTATCTCATAAATGGCGTTCTTTTCTTGTTTTCTGTAATATATTGTATTGTAAACCGCTCTAATGCTTTGGCCTGAGCGGTATATCAAATTGTAATTAAACTTAAACTCAGTGGGTGGCTATGGAAAAGGGGCATGAGGACAGTTTGGAGGCAGTGATTTGGGAGGAGGGGAGGGAGGGGAGCTTGGTGAGGGGAGACAAGCCTATGAGAGCATTGACGGTGCAGATTTGGCGGAAATGGAAGCCCTACCCTCTTAGATGGTAAGCAGGTGTCGAGAATGACCCGTACAAGATAGGGCAAATAGTAGCACCTGGGGGGAAAACAGAGAGTTTTCCTGAACTCAAAGACGCATATGGATTGACGCAGGTAGATATGGGTATGTGCAAATACTGTATTATTTACAGCAGGGAGTAGTGAGAAAGGGATTACGGGCCAGAGATACTCCTTTTGAGGAGTTAATGGAAAAGCGAAATACCCTCAAGGGGGTATTGTCGAGTCTGTACCAGCTGTAAAATAGGAAGCAGGAGGGGGAATTGAGGTGGTAGGGGAGATGGGGGAAAGAGTTGGGTGGGTCTTGGGATGAGGGGGGTGGGGGAATATTTATGAGCAAGAGAGGAATATAGGAAGTGGTACCTCTCTTTTGGAGAATTGCTGGAGAATGCGTCTGCGAATGGTATGGACTCCGGCTAAAATACAGGCTATATATCGGAATAAGTCGGATAAGTGTTGGAGGCGTTGTGGAGGTAGGAGAGATCTGCTAAGAGTAGTTACTCACCTGTAACAGGTGTTCTCCAGGAGCAGCAGGAATCAGTCCTCACATATGGGTGACGTCGGCGCCAATGGAGACCCCATGCGGAGCATTTCCCCAGCTTTCAAGGAAAGCCTTTGAGAATACAGCACGCATGCGCGGTCCCTTTCCCACCCAAGGGTGCTATCTTGCCCAGTCTGATGACATAGCTAAAAGACAGCAAAAAAAAACCCAAAATGAAGTATATGACTGCAACTCCAGATGAGGAGGGTGGGTCGTGAGGACTGATTCCTGCTGCTCCTGGAGAACACCTGTTACAGGTGAGCAACTACTCTTTCTCCAGGACCAAGCAGGAAGTCAGTCCTCACGACTGACTCCCCAGCTCTAGGCTACCGGGAACCCTAAGCTGAAAAATGGCTCCCTCTCAAGAGCCTCAGCATTCGTGAAAAGAATATCCTCTGAGAACGCCCCCATACGGTATCCCAACACAAGGGCCAGAGGGTGGGAGTTGCCTAAACCTCAAAGAGATTATGGAGTACCGCCTGTCCTAAAGCACTGTCCCTTCGGGACTCTCTCTCGAGGCAGTAGTGGGCTGCAAAAGTCTGGCTTGAAGACGAAGTAGAAGCCCGGCAGATGTCTGCCAATGGAACACAGCGGAGATGAGCTACTGAGGCAGCTTTCGCCCTGACATGGTGGGCCGTGACTCGACCCTGCAAGGGGAGGTCGGCTACCTTGTACGCCCAAGCGATACAATCTGCTACCCAAGTGGACAACGTACGTTTGGAGACAGGTAACCCCAGTTTATTAGGGTCAAAAGAGACAAAGAGCTGAGTAGCCCTTCAATGCCACCGCATACGTTCTATGTAAAAAGACAAAGCCCTCTTACAGTCCAGGGTATGCAAGACTGTTTCAGCCCGGCTGGTATGCGGCCTGGGAAAGAAGGTTGGAAGAACCACCTCCTGGTTGAGGTGAAAAGAGGAGACGGCTTTTGGAAGGAACTTCGGGTGGGTCCGTAGGACCACTCTGTTCCTATAGAACTGTGTGTATGGTCTATCAGAAACCAGAGCTTGTAGCTCACTCACACGTCTGGCCGAGGTAAGAGCTATCAGGAAGAGCGCTTTCCAAGAAAGGAAGTGCAAATGGCAAGTAGCCATCGGCTCAAACGGTAGGCGAGTAAGTTGCTGCAAGACCACATTCAATTCCCACTCAGTTGCCAGTGGACGAATCGAAGGCTTGAGAAGCAGCAGACCTCTGAGGAAGCGGGACACCAAGGTGTGAACCGACAGAGAATGTCCCTCCACCGGTGAGTGGTGCGCTGATAGAGCACTGAGGTGGACCCGAATAGAGTTAGACTTAAGGCCTAGGTCTGAAAGGTGAAGTAGATACTGCAGCACTACTGGCACAAGGCAGGAGAAAGATCTTCACTGCGCTGAGCACACCATAATGTGAACCTACGCCACTTAAGGGCATAGGATTTTCTGGTGGACTGTCTCCTAGAGGCCAAAACTACCTCTTCAACCTCCTTAGGTAGAAGCAAGGGAGCTAGCACTATCCTTTTAGCAGCCAGGCCATCAGATTGAGGGACCTGAGATTGGGGTGCAGAAGGGAACCCTGATCCTGAGACAGGAGATCGTGTTGCAACCCCAGAGGGAAAGGAGTTTCCACCGCCAACTGTAGCAGAAGTGGAAACCACGGTTGCCTTGGCCATCTGGGGGCTACCAGAATCACCGAGGCCTTGTCCCGGAGAATCTTGAACAGAGTTCGGGCCACCAGGGGTGTGGGAGTAAACGCATACAGGAGGCCCGTAGACCAAGAGATCAAGAAAAGCATCTGCTGCCATTCTCAGGGGATGCAGCTGTCTGGAGCAAAACCTGGGCAGCTGACGGTTCAGAGGACTTGCAAAGAGATCGATGGATGGAAGTCCCCATCATAGAAAGATCTGCTGGACCACCAATGGATTCAACTGCCATTCGTGGGGCTGGAGAATCCAGCTTAGTTTGTCTGCTAAGAAGTTCTCCTGACCAAGTAGATAAACTGCTTTGAGAAACATGCCTTGTTTTACTGCAAAGGAGCAAAGGGCCTGCGCCTCCTGACATAAGAGCCTGGACCCTGTGCCCCCTTGCCTGTTCACATAGAACACTGCTACCTGATTGTCTGTCTGAACTAAGCCAGACTGGTGAGAGAGGGCATGAGAAAAAGTCTGGAGAGCCAAGCGGATTGCTCGCAGCTCCAAAAGATTGATCTGCTGTGTGGCCTCCCGAAGAGACCAGAGGCCTTGAGTGCACGTGCCCTGGCAATGTGCACCCCAGCCCTTTAAGGAAACATCGGTCGTCAGCACCCTTGTCTGTGCTGGGGTCTAAAAAGGTACCCCCCTGAGAAGGTTTGGGAGATGTAGCCACCACTGCAAGGAGTCCAAAAGTGGTTTGGACACCTTTACTCTGTCTCGGAGGTCACCTCTGGCCTGCGCCCACTGAGCTCTGAGGCACCACTGAGCAGCCTGCATGTGCAGATGGGCATTTGGAGTCACATGTACCGTGGATGCCATGTGGCCCAGGAGCCGCAGGAAGTGCCTGGCAGAGACCTGAGAATTGCTTTGGAACTGGTTGGCCAAGTCCATCAGTCTCTGGGCCCTGTCCTCGGGCAAGTAAGCTCTTGCCTGCAGGGTGTCTAATCTTGCCCCTATAAACTCTAGGTTCTGTGAGGGGAGCAAAGTGGACTTTGCGTAGTTTATGACAACGCCCAAATGCTGAAGAAGAGAGACAGTGCGAAGAGTGGCTTGTCTGGCCTCCTGGAGAGACTGGCCCCTGGTGAGCCAGTTGTCCAGGTGTGGAAAGACAAAAATTCCCTGATTCCTGAGATAGGCCACCACCACCACCAGGCATTTGGTGAAAACCCTGGGGGCGGAAGTCAGGCCAAAGGGAAGTACTCTGTACTGAAAATGGTTTCCTCCCACCACAAATCTGAGATATTGTCGGTGGTCTGGGTGAATGAGGATGTGAATATAAGCATCTTTTAGGTCTAAGGAGCATAGCCAGTCTCCCTGCTGGAGGTAGGGCAGCAGTATTCCAAGGGTAAGCATCTTGAACATTTCCCTCTCCAGGAACTTATTTAGGTTTCGTAAGTCTAGGATAGGCCGGAGGCCTCCTGTCCTTTTTGGTACCAGGAAGTACCTGGAGTAGAAGCCTTGCCCTTCCAGGTGGTGAGGCACCAGTTCCACCGCCTGTTCCTTTAGAAGACTTGCCAACTCCTGAAGGAGGAGGTTTCTGTGCAGAGGGAGTCTTGGAGGCTCCCCTGGAAAGTAGGAGGGGGGTAGCTGGTGGAAGTGGAGCATGTAGCCCTTTTGGACTATGCTGAGTACCCAGGTATCCCCTGTGATGGCTGGCCACCTGTATGCGGTACAGGGTCAGCCGATCTCCTGTGCTGAGTGGAGCCAGCTGTGGAGAAGAGGCTATGCTGTGGGAGACAAAACCCCGCTCCCTGCTGTGTAGGAGCAGGAGCTGGCGGCTTGGGGGTCTTCTGTCTATGGGGTCCATGCCCCTGCTCCTTGGGCCTGCTGGCCCTGTTGGGGAGCTGGAGAGGCCTGATATTGGAGGGTAGGATTTGTAGGCAGCACCCTTCCTCGGGAAAAAAGGCTTCTTTCCCGAGCCCTTCTTTTTCTGAGAAGGGGCAGAAGTCCTTCCTGGACAGTCTTGTCCTGGTGAGAGTCTCAGTCTCGATTTCCACAGCCTTTTCAGTCATGGGCTTACCAAAAAGGTTTTCACCTCGGCAGGGGACATCGACCAACTTGTCCTGCACCCATGACTCCAGGTCTGATGACTTCAGCCAGGCCTGACAGCGTGCACCGATGCCGGCCGCGGCTTCCCACGCCAAAGCCTCGAAGCTATCATAGGCTGCTTGAGAGATAAACTTCGAGCACTCTCGGATCCCTGTTGACAAAGCCTTGAACCTCTGCAAAGGTTCCTCGAAGAGGCCAGCTGAGAACCCGGCAAGCTCCTTTGCCAGGTCTCTTAAGTACATGCCCATGTACAGCTGGTAGGTCTGGACACGGCAAGATAGTATAGAGCCCTGGAAGCACTTTCTACCGAGGGCATCCAGGTTCCGAGCCTCCCGACTGGGGGGCACCAGGAAGTGCATCTTCTGACTCTTCAGGCAGTGCATGGCCGATTCCACAACCATGGAGTTGTGCGGTAGCTGCGCCTTTTGGAACCCATGGCTCTTACGGACTCGATAAATGGAATCGACCCGTTTGCTAAGAACCGGCGCCAAGGCCGGTGCCTCCCACATACGGAAGAGCAGCCGTTCCAGCATCAGAGGTACCAGTACAGTAAAGGCTTCCTTCGGAGGAAAGTCATACTGGAGGGCAACGAGCTCTTCGGCTCGAGGCTCCTCCTCGGCATCCACAGGGAAGGCCAAGGCTTTGGCCATGTCCCTCACGAAGTCCGAGAACTGGGTGTCCTTCGGGGGGACCATCTCCGAGGCTCGGACTCCGGTGAGTCCGAAGGGACGCTCCGGGTCCGGAAGGTGTCCGGGGACTCCTCGTCCTCCATCTCCCATGTCAACTCCTCCAAGGAGGAACCGAGCGGCTCCGGCCATGTGGGCCTCGGTGCCACTCACCCTGACACCGAGGGTATTGGCATCGACGACCTCGGCCCCGCATGGGAGGTCGAGGGGGACCTTGACCCATTGACTCGAGGATCGGCTCGGTCTCCGGGGTCCACTTGGACGTCGAGGTCCCGGTGGTCGGGGCAGATGCACCGGTCAGACTGTCAGCACCCGCTGCTGTTCCATGAAGGCAGCCAAGTTGCTCTCCAAGGCCCTCAACCTGAGTCCAAGCTCAGGAGACTCAGCAGCCCCCGACTCGTGCCCAACGTCGGCTCCCCCAGAGGAGAGTCCACGAGGACAACAGCACTTACGTGACTCGGGGACTCCGGCTCCACGCGAGGTAACTTGGATGGCCTCTCCGACTACGAGAGTCCGGGGCGGCGGTCAGGGCTACGCGACCTGGCCCTCAAGGATCCGGGAGCCTCCACTGACGCCGCCCTCGCGAGCTTCTTCTTCCTTCTGTGCTCTCCGGGTGGGAGACTCCCTCTCAGAGGAACCCCGACAGTGCTCGGGGTCAGACTCCTGAGATGTCGAGGCCTCTGACAAAGTCAGGGCCTGGCTGGACGCGGAGTCAGAGAAAATTCTCTCACGTTGATGCTGATGGCTCCGAAGCGCCTTAGACGACATTTCGCCACACGGGCCACAGGCCAGCAGGTCATGGTTGGGCCTGAGGCAATGGAGGCAGCAGTCATGTGTGTCGGTGAGAGACATAAGTTTCTTGCACCGATCACACTTTTTGAACCCGCTGGCAGCCATCGGGGGAAAAAGGGCCCCTGCAAGGTCAAAAGACCGGGCTGCCAGTGAAAACACAAAAAGAGCGCAAACGCTAGTCACAAAGGACAAAAACCAAAAATCAAAACTCTGAACTCGATAACGGTGTACCGAGCCCAGGCGGGAAAGGGAACCGGCATCGAACCGAATAAAGGCGGCCAAAATAGCTGAAAAAAATCTACTTTTCCCGGGTGATACGAACTCACATCCATTGGGCTCCACGGAAAAAGAAAGACTGAGCAAGATGGCACCCTTGGGCGGGAAGGGGACCGCACATGCGCGCTGCATTCCCAAAGGCTTTCCTTGAAAGCTGGGGAAATGTTCTGCATGGGGGCTCTGTCGGCACCGACGTCACCCATATGTGACAACTGACTTCCTGCTTGGTCCTGGAGAACATATGGTTTGGGGATGCCCCAAGGTGCAGGGGTTGTGGAAGGAGGTGGATAAAGTATACAAGGAGATCACACAAGTGTGGATTTTAGTGACCGCCGAAATGGTGTGTCTCCTAGAGATGGAGGAAGTATTGGGTGTTGGCGACCAGGGTGAGTTTGTTGAAGAGATGGAAAGCTATTGAGGTGCCACATATCCGGGAGGTTATTATTTATATAGAGCAAGTGAGGAATATGTGTCTGGCAGGGGCATACCAACATGGCCAGAAGTTGAAATATCAAACAATTTGGCAATGGTATGAGACATGGAGGGAGGAAGAGCTGATGAAGTGGCTGGAAGGTACACAGAGATGGGGGAGGGGGGTGGGGGAGTAAGGGGTATAGGATGGGGGAGAATACTACTAAGGAGTGACAAGAAGCATTTCTAAGTAAATATACGTTTATAAGCATTTATACGGCACATACGTCTTATGTAGGGAAGGGCTATTAAAGGGGGATGTATCTGTATTTGTACTTGTCTAAGTGGAGGTAGGTGGAGATAAATTGGAGGTAAACTGTGGTTAATATATACTGTTACACTGTTGTATAACATACTAATGGATATGGAAATATACAGAGGAGTTGATGGGCTTGTCATGGTTAACCTTTGAGAGGCCGCTCATAGAAGCAATTGCTTCTAATACTTAATTGTTATGTATTTTAGTACACTACATGTAAATATGTCAAATATAAATTTTCAGCTAATTTGGATATGTACTTCCTAGGAAAAAGCATGTTCCATTTGTGGAACGTTGGCCCCTCCAAGCGTCATTTTCTCAAAAATTTTAATTGCTTTTTTTATTGAATATCGTAAACTGGAAACAAACAAATACTTAAATTAAGCAATTTTTAAAAGTAATTAGACACAAACGGAGATGACTACAGAATAAAGCTTGAAGGGAAAATTTCAGCGAGAGTGAAAATCCGGAAAACACTTCTCGTGCAGGCGCTTGCCACAAAACTGGCACCATTTATTTTGTATTCTTCGAGCAGACAATGCAACGACCTTGGCTTGTAGAAGACAAATAGTGACTGGTGTTAGCTGAAGCTGTAATAGCAGAGGGAATGGAAGCTGTTGGGCCACCTTTTCGAGAACGATAGCCTTCGAGTCCAACTTTCATAGCCACCAAAGCAACCTCGCGGCAGAAATCCAAGTGACTCAGGGCTTGTTTGCCCAAAAGATGAAATTGCAAATGCCAGGCAGCAACATTCCACCACCATTTTTTGCTTCGTAATTTAGGACGTAGCTACCTAGCAAATGATCTAACAAGTCGACACCACCCATACTTTGGTTATAAGCTCCAATCAATTTTGGCTGCTTGATAATGATTTTTTGCTTTTGTTTGACAGAATATCGATTGGCATTTTGAAGAGGTTTTGGCTGCATCCAATTTGACATGACTGTAACCACACTGTTGTCATTCCAACGGACACACACCACATTACCATCACCACGGTAATCATATTCGCCACAAGGCTTTTTGGCAAGCTCCTTTGAAGAAACCAAGGGGCACTTGCTGGTACGGTTTTCACGAACAGTTCCAACAGCACAAAAGCCTTTTGCTTTCAGATCAATCATGAGATCATATGAAGTGAAATAGTTATCAAAAAACAAGCTGTGATGATTTGGATTTTCAACAACTGATATCAAATCAAGAACAACTCTAGTGCCAAGTGGAACATTGTACTGACCACCATTTTTTTCCTTGGCACCAGTGTAAATTTGCATCGAAAATGGATACCCAGCAGGGCAGCACAACATCCACACTTTGTAACCGAATCAAATTGGCTTACCTCGAATAAACATTTTGCAACTGTGGTGCCCGTAATATGGCACCATTGATTCATCAATACTCAAGTTTTCACTAAACACTCACCGACTTTCACAAACTGTGCTGTGAGGTGATCGTAAAATGGCTCAATTTTTGCTACTTTTCCAGGTTGCAAATTGAGATTATCAACAATGTGGAAGTACGTTTTCAAATCCCGGAAACGTTTGCGACTCATTATCTTTGGGACAATATTATTGCTCAAATCCTCGGCGGTCGACCAATAGTGACTTTCTTTGGGCAACTGGTGGCATCCACTGAGGAGTAAAATGCCAAAAAAATGAATCAACTCGTCCCCATTTGTATCAATATTTGCCAATTTCTGCTGAGCATAAATATTGGTCATACTGGCAAGATGATCAACGTAATCATCACCAAAAATTTGCATAAAGAGGTCAAAGGGAGATTTATCAATCAAATCAGTGCGAAGATAGGCTAATTTTTCGGGAGATGCTTCTGGCATTGGAGTCAAAAAGTCGTCCCTCTTCATCCATTTTGGGGTTGATTTTATCCACTTACGCTTTTTTGCTGGTTGAGCTGACTGATAATTAGATAAGAGTTCACTGTCACTTTCTACCAGCTGATCACTTCCCTCGGATTCCACATTAGTAACTTTTTGAATATCCAGATCTAATTCACCACACACTTCGCCAGGCTCAATAGACTCCAAATTTTCTTCATCAATTTCTTCAATGTCTGAAGCAGCCATTTCATCATTGGGTGGCAAAATCAAAATGTCAGCTTCTTCTACATCTGAATCTTCCGCAATGCGTGTTACTGCTTCTTGAAGCGTCAGGCAACGGTATTTAGGCATTATAACTATATAGAATTAGTTGAATAACAATCCTGCAAAAAATATGGCAGAAATTGTAAAATGAAAAAAATGACACCCGGAAGTCCCAACGTTCCACAAGTGGAACACACGGAAAGAAGTAATCACAAAAACATGAATAGGTTACCAACATGCATAAAACCTGACCAACACACTCATAAAACATTCCAGAGTATGAATCTCACCCTAATAAGACAGACGGACATGTGAGAACAAAATTGTAGAGGGATATATTACATAAATCATAAAGTGCCAACTTTGGTCTACTTTGGCATACTGTATATCGCCAATTGGAAACAAATTTTTTTTATTGCTCAAGAGGGTCAATGTCTATAGACAAAGTTTCATCTAATTTGCTTGAAAATTGATAAAGCTATATCATTGCAAAAATATGTTCCACATGTGGAACGTTGGCGCCTAAAAGGTTAATACTATTATGATTTAAGTTGATGGATTTGTATTGCTATTGTATTGCAGTTATTGCATATTGTGAATAAAAAAACCAAAAAACCACAGGATCCTACGGCGGAGATGAAGTATGAGAGGTTTGCAGCAATTGCCCACCTTTGGACCCCTTCATCGCAGAAACTTTACCAGCAGCAAGCTTAGCAGTTTTAACAGTGTGTTTCATGTTCTCCTGCACCAGCAATGGTTTCCCACAAACAGAAGGCAAACCCCCGCATAAAGAAGCCAAGCAGACGACTGCACTCACCGTGCAGAACGCTTGAGACCCTGACAAAAAAAAAAAACTATGGTTGAAAAAGAAAGAAACCAGTCTACAAGATTACCTTAAGAGAGAAATTGAAGACAATTTCTTGCCACAGAAAAGCAAACCACTTTGGAGTGCTTTCCTTTGCATCTCCTCTCACTGGCTTTTCTCTTTTTAAAGAGGCGGTCAGCTAAAATTTAAAGTACCACCGGGTCCCACCGAAAGAAAAGGGGGGAAAAATCCCAGGCCCCAGAGCTACTCATCTCAAACATAAAAATGAAAGACTTTGTTATGGGGGAGGGACCAGGACCACCCATTTCTGCACCCTAGAAAAAGGGCTAATACCAACTAAACAGTATTAGTTCTCTATGGTAAAACCCCTTTTTCTGAATCGAAAACCACCAATCCATTTTTTTTTAAAGCTAGCAGGAGTCCAGACTGCACAGAAGCTATTCACCATTTGCTGGAGACTGAGAAATACTGGTGTGAGAGGATGTGCACAGAACGCTTACAGTGTGACATCATCATAACCTGTGGTTCTCAGTCTCTATCTGCTGGCGACAGGGCATAATCCCATGCATCTGAACTGGAAGGATGATAAGAAAAGATCTTATATCGCCCGGGAGCAAATTCCAGATGCATGGTGCGTATAATGAAAAGGTTCGGTTGCGTGTGGTTTGGCTGCTTTTCGCCTTTAGGATTGGAATGATGAGTATGTTCTGGGTATTATGTCTTCTTGATCAGTTATCCGGAGCTTTTTGCATAAAGGATTGGAGACAATCTAATGAGAGATTGTGCAGTATCTTAAAAATGTTAAGCAGTGCTTTGCATTTTACGTGGCTTGGTATTGGGAGCCTTTGGGGGTCATTCTGAACTGTGAATAGCGGGGATGTACATCTGATTTGGACGTGCAACCCCCGCTAGTCACGGCCCTGTACGTCTAGCAGGGCAAAGATGGACACCAGACTTATTCCATCTCGAAGGTCGAAGGTGGAATATATCCAACAAATGGCGGAGATCGGGCCAGGGTCCCCCCCCTTCCAACCACAGTGCAGTGTCAGGTAGGCGCCCACTGCCCATTCCTGGCCCTGGCGTCTCCCACCGAGGCTCAGGCAGAAGGGGTGAAGGCTATTTTGGTTGTCGGGCCTTTCAGCACTTATGCATGGCATCCTGGTGCCATGGCGATGAGACGCCACAGCACCAGAGCTCCAGCAGAAGCATAGAAAGGGCTAGCCAGGGAAGTAGATGAACATTCAGCGTTGAAGAATCGGGGCACGTCCAGCACGTCTAAGGGCCCGATTCTGCACCCACAGGAACATCTAGCTCCTGTGGGTGCAGAATCAGGTGCACTTTCGGGCCGTCCATCTTTTGGACGTCCCGGACATGCCCCGATAGGAACTGGCCTTCACGTGTTTAAACACCAGTAGTTACAAAATGTCTAAAAATTAGAACATAAATTAATTACTTCACCTGTTTGGATTGAAGCGCAACAAGACTTTCCACTACAGGCACCAATGATGAGGCTGCAACAGCACGTACATCATCATCAAGGTCTTGCAGACCTTCACTGACAGCTGGCAACACTTTAGGTAGCAAAGCTTTAATCAAGTCCTATAACAGAAAGATTTTTTATTGATCTTTGATTAACCAATTCTGTTGTATATGATACTCAGTACTACATGTTCAGGTCTTTTTTTAACACAAGAAACAATAAAAGAAATAAACATAATATTCAGTCATAACAAAACCTTGAGAAGCCATCAACAGGGCTCAATTTGTGGAGAAACTCTCCATAACAATGTCCTGATATATTTTTCGCTCTGTCACGCCAGATTTTCCCAGCCATCCCCTGGAACAGCTGATATCTTAGCAGTTCCTGAGAGTTTGAGCCATATAAAGCTTGCACTTTGGCAAGATGAGCATAAACATAGGTACCATGCAACTCCAACTCAGAGGTACACAAGTGCCTTAAAAAAAAAAAAGCATCAGCTGTTCTGGAGAATGGCAGCAAAGTGAAACATAAGATAGGAGAACACTGGCCTGCTCGTGGGGAGAAAGAATGCATGGGTAGAGGGTTAGACTGACTCATTTGTGAGAGGGTGGACAGGGGATTGGGATGGAGCAGACAGACATTCTGGCTGGCTAGGCGAGAGGAAAATGGAAGAGTGGAAAAGTATCAGGCAGGGACTGGTTGGTACAGCCCCCTCACTGTTCCACCAAAACTTTATACATGTCAGTGTCCCAAGTTCCACTTTTTTACAAATTAAGTTCTAACCATACTATCAATTTAAAGGTCATGATCTATAGTTTCTCTGAAAAATACGTAAATTATTTGATAAAGCTTGAACAAAACATGAGACACTAATAACAAAGGCTTGCTATTCAACGCTGTGGCTAGTGACGGTGTTGGTGGATAAGTGGAGAGAAGAGGCAAATGCAGTAACCTGAGGGAAAAGAAAAGCAATGATGTTGGCAGTCCTGAGGGAAGGCTGAAATTTGCTGGCACCCCAAGAGGAGGGGGTATCTGGGATGAGGAAAAAGAGGTGGTACAATGGCAAGTGTTGGGGGTTAATGGGAGGAGGAGGAGGATTGATGGTGGTAGCAGATAAAGCATACTCACCTGTAACATGTGTTCTCCGGGGACATTAGGAATCAGTCCTCATATATGGGCGACGTCGGTGCTAACAGAGTCCGTGCGAATCCAATCCCCAGCCTTTGAAGAAAGCTTTTAGGAGCTACACCGTGCATGTGCAGTCACCTTCCTGCCCAAAGGTGCCATCTTACCTCAGTATGATGACATAGCTCAATCAAGCATAAAAAGAAAAAAAGCACATTCCAAAGGGAGGAGGGAGTGTTGTGAGGACCAATTCATGCTGTCCCCCGAGAACACTACTACTACTGAGCATTTATATAGCACTACATGTCGTACACAGTGCTGCACAGACATGTACGAGACAGTCCCTGCTCATCAGAGCTTACAATCTAGTCAAGACAAACACAGAAGGTGTAGGCAGGAATAAAGCAAGGGGAAAGAAAAAGGAGATCAGATGAGTCAAGATCAAAAGGCAGCAGCATTATAGGTAACTACACTTTCTCCGGGAACAAGCAGGAAGTCAGTCCTCACATATGGGACTCCCAAGCTACAGGCTACTGAAAAAAACTGTAAAATCCATAGGTGACCCAAAAAGCAGACCATAAAGGGCAGCAGGGAGAGCTGACTGACTGGAAGTCTGACACTGCAGCAGCAGCATCGAAGATGCAATCCCCACTCTGGTAGCCTAGACATCAGGGGTTGGAGGGAAGGAATTGCATTATTCCCCGAAGTGGTGATAGAGTACGGCCTGGCCGAAGGCACTATCCCTCTGGGAGGTCTCTTCCAAACAGTAGTGCACAGAGAAAGTGTGCAAAGAAGACCAGTAAGAGCACCGAGCGCAGGCTTGCCACTGAGGCCGCAATGGCACACACACTGTGAGCCATCACATGATGCTCCAGAGAGCCCCGCCTGTTAATAGGCAAAGGAGATAAAGTCTGCCATCCATCGTGAGAGGGTGCACTTGGAGACTGCGACTCCAAGTCGACTGGTGTCATAAGAGACAAAGAGCTGCACTGAGCGGCGATGGGGCTGCGTCCTCTGGATGTAAAAGAACAAAGGCTTGCAGTCCAGCATGTGCAGGGAGGCCTCTGACCTAGAAGGATGAGGCCTAGGAAATAAAGTGGGTAATACCACCTCTTGGTTCAAGGGGAAGGCAGAGACAGCCTTTGGCATGAACTTAGGGTGAGTCCTAAGGGCAACCTTGTTCCTGTGGAACCTGGTGTAGGACGCATGTGCTGCCAGCACCTGCAGCTCGCTCACATGCTTGGCTGAGGTGAGCACCACCAGGAACAGGACCTTCCAAGAAAGGTACTTGAGATAGCAGATGGCCAGAGGTTCGAAGGGAGGAGCCATGAGCTTCCCCAAAACCACACGGAGGTCCGACACCACTGGTGGCAGAAGGATCAGAGGCCAGGAGAGGAGGTGGCCTCTCATAAACCGGCCCACTAGAGGGTGCATCGACATGGCCTGACCATCCACTGCGTGGTGGTGAGCAAAGATGGCACAGAGGTGCACTCTGACTGCTGGACTTGAGGACAGTCCCAACAGATGTAGAAGGTATTGAAAGATGTCCAGCATCGCACAGAAGACGTTAAAACCTGCGCCACTTAAAGGCATAAGCCCTCCGCATGGAGTCCTTTCACGATGCAAGCAGAATATCTTCAATAGACCTGGAGAGGCAGTGATTCGCTATAGTCTCTCAGCATCCAGGCCATCAGGGCAAGGGACTGGAGGTTGGGTTGCAGCAGCATCCCGTCCTCCTGTGACAGCAGGTCCAGGTGCTCCCCAGCAGCAATGTATCCTGTTAGGACAGCTGCAGAAGCAGGGGGGACAAGGGCTGCCTGGGCCACCTGGGTGCAATGAAGATGACTGAGGCCGCTTCTGCTTGGATCTTGAGGCCAGCTCGTGGCACCAGGGGCGTGGGTGGAAACGCATACAGGAAGCCACTGGAGGGAAAGAGGAAGGCATCCACTGCCTCCCATCCCCTGGCCGGCCTCCGACAGCGGAAATATGGTAGCTGTATGTTCTCTGGACTGGCAAAGAGGTCTATCTTCGGGGTCCCCCAGCATGGCCGGGTTCAGTCTCCACTCATAGAGCTGGAGGACTCTGCTCAGGCAGTCAGCCAATACGCTGTCTTGGCCCAGCAAATACACCACTCTTATGGAGATGTTCTTCCCCTTTGCAAAGTTCCAGAGGTGCACCGCCTCACAGCAGATGTGGTACGAGCCTATGTTCCCTTGCCTGTTGATGTCCTATATTGCCACCTGGTTGTCCGTCTGGATCTGATCCTCCTGCCCTTACAAATGATCCCAAAGACCCGCAGATATGCCTGGATCTGGGCTGTGAGCACGGGGCCCTGGAAACACTTCCTGCCAAAAGCATTCCATGGTGCGTGCCTCCCTGCCAGGGGGCACAGAGGAGTGCATATTTTGGCTTTTAATGCAACACATAGCTGACTCCACCACCATGAATTTATGTGAAGCCGGGGCTCTGGTCGACCTAATACAGCTAATAGAGTTGACCTTCACAATCTGCACCATCAAACTGCTGTAATACTTCAATGGGAATGCCATCAACACCTGGCGCTTTGTTGATTTCAATGCTGCTTCAGCTTCTTTCATCGCAGATGATTCCGGATCATAAGGTACAGGTTGAAACGGCTGTTATTTGATAAAGATCAAGTGGCCCAACTCTGTATATTCTTTCCACCTTTTCTTCATCTCAGCATCATTTAACATGGATCCTTGAGCATCTTGTAACATTCCAATTCAAGGCTAGAATTTTTTATTTTATTTTATTTATTTAATTTTTTTAACTCAACTCTCATAGCTTTAGGAAAGCTGATCTTGATCTTACTCTAATAATTTCTGCTTCTATTTCCTTGCATGCATCAGTGTAGTACTTCTACTTGTCTTGTCTTGCTGCACGTTTGAAACCTCTGTTGACTTTTGCAATTGCCTCTTTCTTCTCTGGCTTTAGCTCCTCTGCATTTCTGGGCAATTTTCTGAGTTTTTTCAATCATCCATTTTGGCCATTTTTGCTTTATCACCTTTTGTAGAGATTTCTCACTTTCTTCCGACACAACCATCCCATAACTCTTCTGAAGCTCTGTTATTTGTAGCTAAAGCAGCAAATATATTTTGCAGGCAGTCTTTCGATTCCAGTGGTATATTCTCAAGGACATATTTTGCTACATTTATGAGTGGCTAGCTCTTTTTCAACTTTAGCTTGAGTTTGCATAATAGTAGTTGGTGATCTGTAACACAGTCATCTTCGGGTTTTGTTTTTTGTTGATGCTATAGAGCTTTTCCATTGTTGACATCCATAGATGTCAATTTTATTTTTGTACAATTCATTGTGTGAAGTCCATGTGTACAGTTGCCACTTACATTGCTGAAAGTCGGTGTTTCAGATCGTTGGTCTTGCAGAATTTCTATCAGTCTTTGTCCAGCTTCATTTCTATCGCAAAGTCCATATTTTCCAACCACTTTGCCTTCTTTCTTGCCAACTTTTGCGTTCCAATCACCCAAGACTATCAGGATATCCTGATTGCATGTTCTGTCAATTTTAGCTTATACTTGTTCATAGAACTCATCAACTTCATCCTCTTCTGCAGCTGCTGCTGGGGCATATATTTGAATTATAGCTGTGTTGATGGACATTCCTCGTAGACTAATAGAAAAGAGTAGTTACTCACCTGTAACAGGTGTTCTCTCTCCAGGAGCAGCAGGAATCAGTCCTCACATATGGGTGTCATCGGCGCCGATGAAGCCCCAGCAGAGCATTTCCCCAGCTTTCTATGAAAGCCTTTGGGAATGCAGGCACGCATGCGCGGTTCCCTTCCCGCCTAAAGGTGCCATCTTACCTCAGTCAAATGACATAGTTAAGAACAGCACACAAAAAATGTAAAAAACAAACTATGTACAACTGCAACTCCAAGGGGAGGAGGGAGGGTTGTGAGGACTGATTCCTGCTGCTCCTGGAGAACACCTGTTACAGGTGAGTAACAACTCTTTCTCCAGGACCAAGCAGGAAGTCAGTCCTCACATATGGGTGACTCCCTAGCTCTGGGCTACCGAGGAACCCAGGCTGAACAAAAGAACTTCCTCTAGTCTCAACAGCAAAGAAAGGATTTTCAAGGACACAACCTCCACCGGTAGCCCAACAGAGGGCAGGAGTTGCCTAAACCTCAAAGAGTTTCCGGAGTACTGCCTGGCCAAAAGCACTGTCCCTACGGGACTCCCTCTCCAGGCAGTAATGGGCTGCAAAGGTCTGGCTTGAAGACCAAGTTGCAGCCCTGCAGATGTCTACCAAGGGCACAGAGCGGAGATGAGCCACTGAGGCAGCCATTGCCCTGACACGATGGGCCGTGACCCTACCCGGCAAAGGAAGGTCAGCCGCCCTGTAAGCCCAGGTGATACCGTCAGCCACCCAGATGGACAAGGTACGCTTGGACACAGTCAACCCCAACTTATTGGGGTCAAAGGATACGAAGAGCTGAGTAGCCCTTCTATGCCCCTGCGTACGGTCAAAGTAGAAGGATAAGGCCCTCCTACAGTCCAGGGTATGCAGGACTGCTTCAGCCTGGCTAGCATGAGGCCTAGGGAAGAATGTTGGAAGAACCACCTCCTGATTGAGGTGGAAAGAGGAGACAACCTTAGGGAGGAACTTTGGATGAGTCCTGAGGACTACCCTGTTCCTATAAATCCTGGTGTAAGGCCTGTCACAGACCAGGGCCTGAAGCTCACTTACTCGCCTAGCCGAGGTAAGGGCTATCAGGAAGAGTGTCTTCCAGGAGAGGAAGCGTAGTGGACAAGTAGCTATTAGCTCAAAAGGTGGGAGAGTCAGTTGCTGCAGGACCACATTCAGCTCCCACTCAGGGGCAGGACGACGGATGGGAGGCTTGAGCAAAAGCAAGCCCCTGAGAAAGCGGGACCCCAAGGGGTGACCAGATAGAGATTGCCCCTCTACCAATGAGTGGTGAGCTGCTACAGCTGAGAGGTGGACCCGAACAGAATTGGACTTAAGTCCCTGATTGGATAAGTGCAGTAAGTACTGAAGAACTACTGGCAAAATACAGGAGAAAGGATCCTCCGTACGTAGGTGACACCACATAGAAAACCTCCTCCACTTGAGAGCATAGGTTTTCCTAGTAGACTGTTTCCTAGAGGCTAGGACAACCTCCTCAACTTCCTGAGGTAGGCCCCAGGGAGCCAAAACTACCCTTGCAGCCTCCAGGCCATCAAATTGAGAGATTTGAGATTGGGGTGCAGAAGGGAACCCTGGTCCTGTGAGAGAAGGTCGGGTTGCAACCCCAGAGGCAGTGGAGGATCTACCGCCAGTTGAAGCAGAAGAGGAGACCAAGGCTGTCTCGGCCACCTGGGAGCTATCAGCAGGACCGAGGCCTTGTCCTGGAGAATCTTGAATAGGGTTCAGGCCACCAAGGGCGTGGGAGGAAACGCATAGAGGAGGCCCTGAGACCAAGATATCAGAAAAGCATCTGCTGCTATCTGCAGAGGATGTGGTTGTCTGGAGCAGAACTTTGGCAGTTGCTTGTTCATGGGGCTGACAAAGAGATCCATCAAAGGGAAACCCCATTTCAGGAAGATCTTCCGAACCACTGAAGGATGCAGCTGCCACTCGTGGGGCTGCAGTATCCTGCTTAACCTGTCTGCCAGGTAGTTGTCCTGGCCTGGAAGGTAGACAGCCCTGAGGAGCATGTTGTGCTTAAGGACAAAAGAACAAAGGTCCTGAGCTTCCCGACAAAGGGTCCTGGACCCAGTTCCGCCCTGTTTGTTCACATAAAACATGGCAACCTGGTTGTCTGTCTGAATCAGGACAGACTGTTGAGCCAGGGTAGGAACGAAAGCTTTGCGTGCTAATCGAATAGCTCTGAGTTCGAGGAGATTGATCTGCTGTGCAGCTTCCCAGGGAGACCAGAGGCCCTGGGTGCACTTGCCCAGACAATGCGCTCCCCAGCCTTGCAGGGAGGCATCTGTGGTTAGTATCACTGTGTAACCTGGAATCTGAAAGGGCACCGCTTTCAGCAGATTGGGTGGGTGTAGCCACCAGTTGAGGGAGTGCAGAAATGGTCTGGACACCCTTATCCTGTCTCTGAGGCTGCCTGTGGCCTGTGACCACTGAGTCTGAAGGCACCACTGTGCAGGTCTCATATGGAGCCTGTCATTGGGGGTCACATGTACTGTCGAAGCCATGTGGCCTAGAAGCCGCAGGCAGAGTCTGGCGGAGACCAGGGACCTGCTGAGAAACTGACTTGCCAAGGCCTTGCCAAGGCTCTGTTTTCTGGCAAGAATGCCTTTGCCAGGAGAGAGTCCAACCTTGCCCCTATGAACTCCAAGTTCTGGGAAGGGAGCAAAGTGGACTTTGCGAAGTTTATGACAAACCCCAGGCGTTGCAGAAGAGCAATGGTCCTGAGGGTGGCTTGATTGGCCTCCTGACCTGTCTGACCCCTGATGAGCCAGTCGTCCAGATAGGGGAAGACAAAGATGCCCTGATTTCTCAGGTAGGGCGCCACCACTGCCAGGCATTTGGTAAAGACCCTGGGAGCGGAGGTGAGGCCGAAAGGCAGCACTCTGTACTGATAATGGTTTCCTCCCACAATGAACCTGAGGTACTTTCTGTGGTCTGGATGAATGAGGATGTGAGTGTACGCATCCTTTAGATCTAAGGAGCATAGTCAATCTCCCTGCTGGAGGTAGGGCAGAAGGGTTCCAAGAGTAAGCATCTTGAACTTTTCCTTCACTAGGAACTTGTTGAGGTTCCTGAGATCCAGAATGGGACGAAGGCCACCGGTTCTTTTGGGCACCAGGAAATACCTGGAGTAGAATCCGTGACCTTGCAAGTGGGGAGGCACAGGCTCCACCGCCCTGTCCACCAACAGACCCTGAAGCTCCTGACGGAGAAGGTCTGTGTGCAGAGGAGGCCTTAGAGGCTCCCCTGGAAAATATGGGGGTGGCAGTTGGTGGAAATGGAGGGCATATCCCCTGTGGATGATGTCCAGCACCCAACTGTCCCCGGTAATAAGGGGCCACTGGTGGGCAAAGAGGGCGAGACGACCTCCTGTGCAGGGTTGGGAGAGCAGTGGAGGAGAAGCTATGTTCAAGGAGTCAAAAAACCCCACCCTGCTGAGTGGTAGCAGTGGCCGGAGGCTTGGGGGTCCTCTGCCTACGGGGCCCATTACCCTGGCCCTTGGCTTGCTGACCCTGGGGGGCAGCTTGGGCAGCCTGATATTGTGGGTACTGTTTGTAGGCAGTGCCCTTCCTCGGGTAAAAGGGCTTTTTACCCGAGCCCTTCTTTTTATGAGAAGGGGCAGAGGTCTTTCAAGACAGCCTTGTCCGGGTGAGGTGCTCGGTCTCGAGCTGAGCAGCCTTCTCAGTCATGGGCTTGCCAAACAGGTTTTCACCTCGGCAAGGGACATCGACCAACTTGTCCTGAACCCATGGTTCAAGGTTGGATGACTGCAGCCATGCCTGGCGTCGAGCCGCAATGCCGGCTGCCGCAACTCGGGCCAAAGCCTTGAAGCCATCGTAGGCGGTGCGGGACATGAACTTCGAGCAGTCCCAGATCCCGAGGACAAGGACTTAAATCTCTGCAAGGGCGGAGAGACCAACAGAGAATCCGGCCAACTCCTTGGCCAGATCCCGCAAGTACATGCCCATGTACAGCTGGTAAGACTGGACACGGCAAGCAAGCATCGAGCCCTGAAAACACTTTCTACCGACGCCATCGAGGTTTCGGGCCTCCCTGCCAGGAGGCACCGCAGAGTGCATCTTCTGACTCTTCAGACGATGCATGGCTGATTCCACAACCAGGGAATGGTGTGGTAGCTGTGCTTTCTGAAAGCCAGGGCTCTTCCTGAGTCGATAGATCGAATCGACCCGCTTGCTAAGAACTGGCACCGAGGCCGATGCCTCCCACATACGGAAGAGGAGCCATTCCAGCATCGGAGGAACTGGGACAGTAAAGGCCTCCTTCAGAGGAGAGTCATACTGTAGCGCCTCGAGCTCTTCAGCTCGAGGCTCTTCCTCGGGATCTGCCGGAATAGCCAAGGCAGTGGCCATATCCCGGACGAACTCCGAGAACCGGGTGTCCTCTGGAGGGGACCTACTCCGGGGCTCAGACTGCGGTGAGTCCAAAGGGACGCACCGAGTCTTAAAGGTGTCAGGAGACTCCTCGTCCTCCGTCTCCCAAGCAGACTCATCCGAGGAAGAGTCGGAGTCTGACCCCGTGGGGCCCTGGAGCACCCGCCCTGACGCCGGAAGCACCGGCGTCGACGCCCTTGGTCCCGAGCGGGAGGTCGAGGGGGACCGCGACCGAGGTAGACTCCGAGCCACGATGGACTCGAGTATCGGCTCGGTCTCTGGGTTCGATTTTGACGTCGATGTCCCGGTGGTCGGGACAGATGCGCCAGACAGGCTGGCGATCAGTGCCCGCTGCTGCTCCATGAAGGCAGACATCCTGAGACTCAGCTCGGGAGACATAGCAGCCACCGACTCGGGTCCCGGCGGCGCCGGGTCCGACGTCGGCTCCCTGGGAGGAGAGTCCACGAGGACTATGGGGCTTACGTGTCCAGCAGACTCCGGCTCCACACGAGGAACTTTGGCAGGCTTCTCCGGTTCCACAGGCCCGGGGCAACGGTCGGGGGTCTTAGACCTGGCCCTCGAGGAGCCAGGGACCTCTTCCGATGACGCCTTCGCGAGCAGTTTCTTCCTCTTGCGTTCCCGGTCAGGGGACCCCCTGTCCGAGGAGCTTCGACGGCGCTCGGGATTGGAATCCCGAGATGTCGAGGCCTCAGACGAGGTCCGGGACCGGCCGGAGGCTGAGTCCGAGAAAAGCCTTTCCTTTTGCTGCTGGCGACTTTGTAGTGCCTTGGAAGACATTTTTCCCACAGGCCCCGCACGACTTAGGATCGTGGTCGGGGCCGAGGCACCGAAGGCAGCAGTCGCGTGTGTCGGTGAGAGACATTAGTTTCTTACACCGATCACACTTCTTAAAACCACTGGAAGCCATCGGGGAAAAAAGAGTCCCCGCGAGGTCAAAAGACCGGCCTTCCAGGGAAAAAGTGAAAAAAGGGCACGAACGCCAGCCACGAAGGGCAAAAACCGAAAAAGAGGAATCGGGCTCGATACCGGTGTACCGAACCCGGAGGGAGGGGAACCGGCGTTGAACCAGAAGAAAACGAGCAAAAAAAATCGCTGAAAAATCTAGTTTTGACAGGGAAAACTGGACACACGTCCGGTGGGCTTCACGGAAAAAAAGAGACTGAGGTAAGATGGCACCTTTAGGCAGGAAGGGAACCGCGCATGCGTGCCTGCATTCCCAAAGGCTTTCATAGAAAGCCAGGGAAATGCTCCGCTGGGGCTTCATCGGCGCCGATGACACCCATATGTGAGGACTGACTTCCTGCTTGGTCCTGGAGAAAGTGTAATTACTCACCTGTAACAGATGTTCTCCAGGGACAGCAGGAATCAGTCCTCACATATGGGTGACGTCGGTGCCGACGGAGCCCTCATGCGGAGCAATCCCCAGCTTTCAAAGAAAGCCTTTGGGATTGCATCACGCATGCGTGGTCCCCTTCCCGCCCAAGGGTGCCATCATGCTCAGTCTAATGACATAGCTAAAAAGACGGCAAAACAATAAAATTAATGATAGGACTGCAACTCCAGGGGAGGAGAGAGTGTTGTGAGGACCGATTCCTGCTGTCCCTGGAACACCTGTTACAGGGGAGTAACTATGCTTTCTCCAGGAACAAGCAGGAAGTCAGTCCTCACATATGGGACTCCCTAGCTATAGGCTACCGAGAACCCATAACTAAAAAATAGGTTCCCCTCTAGAAGAGCCACAGCAGCCATGATAGGAGTTCAACCGAGAACATAACACTCCGGTAGCCTGACACCAAAGGGTCGGCAGGTATGAGATGCCTAAACCTCAAACAGGTTACGGAGTACAGCCTGGCCGAAAGCACTGTCCCATTGGGACTCCCTAGCCAGGCAGTAATGGGCCGCAAAAGTCTGGCTTGAAGGCCAGGTGGCGGCACGGCAGATGTCTGCCAGTGGAACAGAGCGGAAGTGAGCCACTGATGCAACCTTAGCCCTGACCCGGTCGGCCGTGACTCGACCCTGCAACGGGAGATCAGCCGCCCTGTATGCCCAGGCGATACAATCCACCACCCAAGTGGACAAGGTACGCTTGGAGACAGGCATCCCCAGCTTACTGGGATCATAAGAGACAAAGAGCTGAGAAGCCCTTCTATGTCCCCGCGTATGCTCCATGTAGAAGGCCAAAGCACTCTTACAGTCCAGGGTGTGCAGGACTGCTTCTGCCCGACTGGCATGCAGCCTGGGAAAGAAGGTCAGAAGAACCACCTCCTGGTTGAGGTGGAACGAGGAGACTACTTTTGGAAGGAACTTGGGGTGAGTGCGAAGCACCACCCTGTTTCTACAGAACAGTGTGTACGGTTTATCGGACACCAGAGCCAGCAGGTCACTCACTCGTCTGGCCAACGTGAGAGCCACCAAGAAAAGCGCTTTCCAAGAGAGGAAGTGGAGATAGCAGGGAGTCATCGGCTCATAAAGGTGGGCGAATAAGCTGCTCTAAGACCACATTCAAATCCCATTCGGTCACCGGAGGGCAAACCAGGGGTTTCAGCGGAAGTAAACCTCTCAGGAACCTGGACACCAAAGGGTGCACAGAAAGAGTTTGTCCTTCCACTGGAGAGTGGTGGGCTGATAAGGCACTAAGATGGACTTGAACAGAGTTTGACTTGAGGCCTAAATTTGAGAGGTGAAGCAGATACTGCAATACCACTGACACTTGGCAGGAGAAAGGGTTTTCTGCCTATTTATTACACCACACCTCAAACCTATGCCACTTGAACGCATAGGTCTTCCTAGTCGATTGCCTCCTTGAGGCGAGCAGTACCATCCTCTACATTCTTAGGGAGGAGAAGTGGTGCAAGAACTACCCTTTCAGCAGCTATGCCATCAGGTTGAGAGACCTGAGGTTGGGATGCAGCAGAGTGCCCCCGCCTGCGAAAGGTGGCTGGGGTGCAATCCCAGAGGAATCGGGGCCTCTGCCGCCAGTTGAAGCAGAAGAGGAAACCATGGCTGCCTTGGCCACCTGGGAGCTACCAGGATGACCAAGACCTTGTCCTGAAGGACCTTGAATAGAGTCCGAGCCACCAGAGGCGTGGGAGAAAACACATACAGGAGGCCCACCAACCATAATATTAAGAAAGTATCTGCAGCCACCCTGCTTGGGTGTGGCTGTCTGGAGCAGAAGCGGGGCAACTGGTGATTCTGTGGGCTCACAAACAGATCTATGGATGGATGCCCCCAACACTGGGACAGCTGGTGGACTACACTGGGATCCATTTGCCACTCGTGCGGCTGCAGAATTCTGCTGAGCTGTCGGCTAAGAGGTTTTCCTGACTTGGCAAGTAAACCTGCTTTGAGGTGCATACCTTGGCTGACTGCAAACGAGCATAGGTCCAGGGTCTCTTGGCAGAGGATGTGAGACCCTGTGCCCCCCTGCTTGTTCACAAAGAACATTGCCACTTGGTTGTCCATCTGAATTAGGACAGGCTGATGAGCCAGGGTTTGACAGAAGGTTCGTAGAGCTAGGCGGATAGCTCGAAGCTCTAGGAGATTGATTTGTTGTGTGCTCTCCTGTGGAGACCACATACCCTGAGTGCACAATTCCTGGCAATGGGCTCCCCAGCCCAGCAAGGATGCATCTGTGGTCCGCACTCTCGTGTGCGAGGGAGGCTGGAAAGGCACTCCCTCCAGTAGATTACGTGGTTGAAGCCTCCATGTCAATGACCGCACCAATCATTTGGACACCTTTATAGTTGACCTGTGGCTTGTGCGCACTGGTCCCTGAGGCACCACTCAGCTGTTCTCAAGTGGAGGCGAGCATTGGGTGTCACATGTACCGTGGAAGCCATGTGAGCGAGCAGGCGCAGAAAGTGTCTTGCTGAGATCTGTGAATCACTTGCTGCACTAGGGCCACAAGTCTCTGTGCCCTATCTTCCGGTAGATGAGCCGTTGTTTGAAGGGTATCTAACCTCGCTCCTATGAACTCCAGTCCCTGAGATGGAAACAAAGTGGACTTTGTGTAATTTATCACAAACCCTAGGTGCTGTAGCAACTGAATAGTGCGAGACGTGGCCTGTTGGGCCTGATGAGCCAGTCTAAGCAGGGGAAGACAAATACCCCCTGATTTCTTAGGAAGGACGCCACCACCGCTAGGCACTTTGTGAACACCCTGGGTGCAGAGGCTAGGCCAAATGGAAGCACCTTGTACTGGAAGTGGTTTCCTCCCACCACAAAGAGTAGTTACTCACCTGTAACAGGTGTTCTCCAGGAGCAGCAGGAATCAGTCCTCACATATGGGTGACGTCGGCACCGATGGAGCCCTCGTGCGGAGCATTTCCCCAGCTTTCAAAGAAAGCCTTTGGGAATGCAGCGCGCATGCGCGGTCCCCTTCCCGCCCAAGGGTACCATCTTGCTCAGTCTGATGACATAGCTAAAAGACAGCAAAAACACAAAATGAATCATATGACTGCAACTCCAAAGGGAGGGGGGAAGGTAGTGAAGACTGATTCCTGCTGCTCCTGGAGAACACCTGTTACAGGTGAGTAACTACTCTTTCTCCAGGACCAAGCAGGAAGTCAGTCCTCACATATGGGACTCCCCAGCTTCAGGCTACTGGGAACACAAGCTGAAAAATAAGCTCCCTCTAGAGAGTCAGCATCCGTGAAAGAATCCTTTCTGAGAACGCCCCCGTACAGTAGCCCAACACAAGGGCCTGAGGGTAGGAGTTGCCTAAACCTCAAAGAGATTACGGAGTACCGCCTGTCCGAAAGCACTGTCCCTACGGGACTCCCTCTCGAGGAAGTAGTGGGCCGCAAAAGTCTGGCTTGAAGACCAAGTAGTGGCCCGGCAGATATCCGCCAACGGAACAGAGCAGAGATGAGCTACTGACGTGACCTTCGCCCTGACACGGTGGGCCGTGACTCGACCCTGTAAGGAGAGGCCGGCTGCCCTGTACGCCCAGGCGATACAATCCACTACCCAAAGGGACAACGTACGCTTGGAGACAGGCAACCCCATTTTATTAGGGTTAAAAGATACGAAGAGCTGAGGAGCCCTTCGATGCTCCTGCGTACGGTCTATGTAAAAGGACAACGCCCTTCTACAGTCCAGGGTATGCAGGACTGTTTCATCCCGGCTGGCATGCGGCCTGAGGAAGAATGTTGGAAGAACCACCTCCTGATTGAGGTGGAAGGAGGAGACAACATTCGGAAGGAACGTAGGGTGAGTCCGCAAGACCACCCTGTTCTTATAGAACCGTGTGCATGGTCTATCAGAAACCAGAGCCTGTAGTTAACTCACATGCCTGGCCGAGGTAAGAGCCACTAAGAACAACACCTTCCAGGAAAGGAAGCGTAAGTGACAGGTAGCCATCGGCTCAAACGGTGGGCAAGTAAGTTGGTGCAAGACCACATTCAAATCCCACTCAGTGGCTGGTGGACGGATCGGAGGCTTGAGCAAAAACAGGCCTCTGAGGAAGCGGGACACCAAGGGGTGACCTGACAGAGATTGGCCCTCTCTATCTGTGAGTGGTGTGCCGATAGAGCACTGAGGTGGACCCGAACAGAGTTGGACTTAAGGCCTAGGTCTGACAGGTGAAGCAGATACTGCAGCACCACTGGCACCAGACACGAAAAAGGATCCTCATGGCGCTGAGCACACCAGGAGGAGAACCTACGCCACTTGAGGGCATAAGATTTTCGGGTGGATTGACTCCTAGAGGCCAGAACCACCTCTTCCACTTCCTTAGGTAGAAGTAAGGGGGCTAGAACTACCCTTTCAGCAGCCAGGCCATCAGATTGAGGGACCCGAGGTTGGGGTGCAGGAGAGATCCCTGATCCTGAGATAGGAGATCGGGCTGCACCCCCAGAGGGAATGGAGTGTCCACCGCCAACTGCAGGAGTGGAAACCATGGTTGCCTCGGCCATCTGGGGGCTACCAGAATCACCGAGGCCTTGTCCTGAAGAACCTTGAACAAGGTGCGGGCTACTAGAGGCGTGGGAGGAAACACATACAGTAGGCCCGTGGACCAAGAGATTAGAAACACATCTGCTACTATTCGGAGAGGATGCGGTTGCCTGGAACAAAACCTGGGTAGCTGACGGTTCAGTGGACTCGCAAAGAGATCGATGGTTGGAAGACCCCATCTTAGAAAGATCCCTTGGACCACCAGGGGATTCAAATGCTATTCGTGAGGCTGTAGAATCCTGCTCAATCTGTCTCCCAGGGAATTTTCCTGGCCAGGCAGATAAAGCACAGTTACTTACCTGTAACAGGTGATCTCTGGGAACAGCAGGAATAAGTCTTCACATATGGGTACGTCGGTACCGACGGAGCCTGCGCGGGAACGCTCCCCAGCTTCCAATCAGAACGCTTTTGGAAGCACCCCAACATGCCTGCGTGCTGCCTTCCCGCCTTTCCCAACTGCCTCTCCTCAGTTAAGTTTTAAAGCTGAGGCAAAGAGAGAGAGAGAGAGCAAGAAAAGGAAAGATAGAGATAGAGAAAAGCAACTCCTAGGGGAGGTGGGTGGGTTGTGAAGACTTATTCCTGCTGTTCCCAGAGATCACCTGTTACAGGTAAGTAACTGTGCTATCTCCAGGAACAAGCAGGAATGAGTCTTCACATATGGGGACTCCCCAAGCTAAGATGCCCAGAGGGAGTCCAAGCATGTAGCGAATCTAAAAAGAGCCATGCTACTCCTCTGAACCTCAGGCATCTTGGGGATGGAGGGTAGGAGTTGAGTTATAGAAAAGGTGCTGTGGAACAGCTGGACTAGAACAGGTCTTCTATGGAGGAAGATCCTTTATAGATGACATTTAGTAGTAAAATAATGAATGCAATATTCTAATATGGACCTCCCTTGGTGGTACTGTAAAAAGTCTATTGAGGTTCATATGGATCTATTAGAAGAGCCAGTAGAAGATCCTCAAGGAGTATCTCACTGTGAAGTAGAGGTAATAAACTGTAGGAAAAACAAGTGGAGGTCAGAACCCATCAGGGTGAGAAAGAGCCCCAGGGGAAAACTGGGGTAGTACAATAAGGTAGGGCTTCTGCGGGAAATGCAGAGGGTACTATTAGATAAAGCTTAAGCCCTTTTGGTCAAAGAACCGTACAATGCTAGGACCAAAAGGAAAAATAAGTCTGACCGATTTGGACTGACAATAGAAATAGTCCCTGTAGGCGAGAAGGGGTGGGGAGACCCCTATATCCGATAACAAGTAAGGACAGACTTACAAAGTGTTATAGGTTTAGATTAACTGAAAATCCGTGATGTCTTTCCTAGATGAGGTCCATTAGGAAAGACAAAAAGGTACATTGAAAGCTTCAGAGGTACCTAAACCTGAAAGGTTATGGTTAGAGAAGCAACAAATTTGTTAATTACCACAGAGAGTGGTTATATGTGTAAAAACCCCAAGCATGCTGGCACAGCATTGATAGGGGTAGTGCGCATCTGTCAGAGTCATATAGGAATATATGGATATATGACTCTAGACAGAGAGATAGATAAGCACATAGATACATATCTACCTAGAAGATATATCTCGACTGGTATATATATATGACATAGGTCTCCATGTAGTAGATGGAGACATGGCTATAGAACTAGATCCCTCGGGGCAGCTGAGCACATTTAAAAAGGAGCGCGAGGCCACCGATCCTTCTCTTCAGCCCAGGCAGACCTCCCAGGAGGGAGAGAGATTTCCCACCGAGCCGGGCTGCCTCTGCACGCTCCTGCTGTCCAATCGGGGCAGCTGACCACATTTAAAAAGGAGCGCGTTTTGGCGCACCCGCGCCTGTCGGGCCCGCGCCTGAGGGCCCTTTGGCGTGGCCCTTAGACGGGAGCCCGTAAGACGAGAGCCCTTCAAATCTCAGCAAGACAGCATCCAGACCTCCAAGTCTCACGGTCCCCCCCCATCGACAGAGATTGAGTGAACAAACTCCGATCCAGTGTCTTCAAACAAATCACACCAACTTCTTCAGAGGTGATCAACTGCTACCTCAACCGGGAACCATACAACTGACCAGCTGGAGCTCCCCATCGGTCGAGCTCGCTTCAACTCAGTCAACCAAACCATCCATCTAGAACTGCAAGTACACCACCACTAAAGGAACTAATGAAATAATATTAACTGTAACTATCAGCACACTTACCCTTACTGTTGTCAGTATTGTTACCATTAATAATTTTTATGTGTACTGTTGCTATTAATGATTAATCACCTTACTGTCGCCAGTAATAATTAATCATTATACTTTTAACCACCTTACTGTCGCCAGTAATAATTAATCACCTTACTGTCGTCAGTAATAAGTAATGAATATCCAGCTGAATCAGCAATAAGTAGCCACTGTACTGTTGTCAGTAATAGCTAGCCACTATACTGTTATCAGTAATAACTAGCCTTAGTACTGCTGATATTAATGATCAATGATTAATGATTGATCACCAACTGAATTTAAGCTATCATACTGTGGTCTGTAACATAATACACACTATACTGTTGTCAGTAACCACCCAGTTCCCCGGGAACCGCTATTAACAGATATATACCTGCTGAAGAAACCAAGTAACAACTGAATTACTTGCTAATAATATAATTCTCTCACTGTCAAACTCATAACTTTAACCAGCGGTTGTTGCCCCCTGTATCTCAAAAATCTCATAATACTTTATTACTGCCATAAACTATATATTTTAGTACTAGCTTGCACCTATTACCCACAATACACTTTTTTCCGACCCTTTATCCTCACCTGCATAACTAACTATGGATCTAAAAAGATTTCTTACACTCACCTTAAACATTCTAATGCTCATATTAGGGCTTCTACTCTCTCACACCCCTCCCATTCACTCTTTAACTCCAACCACAAACATTCTCAAGCCAGCACACATCCCTATCATTCCATACAAACCCAGACACAACACACAAAAATATATTATCGGTGACCCCTCTATAAACAGACCACACACAAACCAACACATTCGTGTTCAAAGGCTAATCCAATTGAACACTTCACCAATAAATAACCCCATACAAAACACTACACATTCAACACAATTAAATTGCATACTTATTAACGCCAGGTCAATTAGGAATAAAATCCCTATCATAATCGATCTTATTATAGATAAAAATCCTCACCTACTCTGCATAACTGAAACCTGGCTAAATGAATCTGACTCAGTTCTCCTTAACCAACTAGGAGTACATGGTTATACCATACTCAACAATAACAGAGACAGAAAAAGAGGTGGCGGAGTTCTTATAATAGCAAAAACTCATCTCAATCTTTCGCCTACCTTACTAGATAAACATGATGGTATTGATATCCTCAGAATTGAAAGTCACACCATGGCCATCTGCCTTATCTACAGACCCCCCACACCTGACATACATAGCCTAGACATAATACTTGAGGTTGCATGTAACTCTTCACTGAGAAAGCCCTCTGTTATCTTAGGAGATCTTAACCTTGCCTCATTACCAGATAGCCATGCCCTATCCTTCCTTGAAGCAATGGAGGAAATGGAATTTAAACAAATAATAACCCTCCCCACTCACTGCAAAGGTAACACCCTTGATTTAATATTCATACCATCACACTTCACACTCTCATCGACTCCTACTCCACCCACCACAACTCAGGTACCATGGTCAGATCATTTCATGATACATTTCTCTCTCCCTTTACAACCCACCAACTCTACTCAAGGTAACACCAAATTCACAGAACAAAGATTCCGCCAGTTTAACAAGGAAAGTTTTCTGGAATCTATTTCCCCAAAATTAGACAACACCGCAAACAATCTTAACGAATTTGTTTCTACCTGGAACTCTATTATTGAGGCAGAAGCTAAATATTCAACCTCCAATAAAAGAAAATCTAGATCTAAATTGACTGAAAAATGGTACACCTCTGAGCTTGCTACACTAAAGAAAAACCTTCGGAAATTGGAGACTAAGTGGAGGAAGAAAAAAACCACTGAACTCAGAGTTCAATACTTCACAAGCCTTAAAACCTACAAGGAAGCCATTAACAACACAAAAAGGCTATTCCACACTAAAACATTAGCCAAGGCCATCAATCGACCCAGAGAACTTTTTGAGATTATTAAATCTCTAACTAAGGTTCCCGATAACACCTCTAACAAAACACCAATAGATCCACAACTCCTTGCAAACCATTTTGCTAATAAGCTTAAACTAAGCGTCCATCCAAGCATTATCTTGACCTCTCCCACACCAAATTCCATCACGGAGTGGAGCTCATTCCATACAATCACCAACAAACAACTGATAGAGATTATATCAAACCTCAATACCACCACGTCATTACTTGATCCTTGCCCAGTGTCTTGGATTAAAACAACAAAATCCGAACTAGCCCCATACATTTTGAAGCTGGTAAACCAATCTCTACTTCAAGGCTTCATGCCAGATGATCTGAAATACTCGGCGATTCGCCCTTTACTAAAAAATAAAACCCTTAACAGTTCTGACCCTTCCTCATACCGCCCCATTGCCAGCATACCTTTCTTGGCCAAAATTATTGAAAAGGTAGCTCAGACACAACTTCAGGATCATATTGATACCAACTTCCCTTTAGATGAATACCAGTATGGTTTTCGCTCATATCACGGAGTAGAAACCCTACTCATATCCCTTCTTGATTCACTTATTCGAGGTATGGATAATATAAAACAGACCTTCTTGCTCATCTTCCTTGACATTTCCTCAGCCTTTGACAGCGTTGATCATAATACGCTCTTATCTAGACTATCCCAACTAGGTTTAAAAGATACCACTCTTAACTGGTTTAAGTCCTACATTTCTAATCGCTTCCAATATGTCCATTTAGACCATTCCCCCTCACTACCATTCCCCCAAGAACGTGGTATCCCACAAGGATCCTCACTCTCTGCATTACTTTTTAACCTTTATATACAACCTATCTGTACAATCTTTCAACGCCACAATCTAAAATATTTTATCTATGCAGACGACATCATGCTGTTCGCCCCGTTAGACATAGCTAACCTTAATTTCAACAAAATCGCCACCTGCCTCTTTGAAGCTGAAAAATGGCTCCACTCAATCCATATGGATATCAATTTCAAAAAGACCGAAGCACTTTTCGTAACCAGAAGTACCACCTTCACCCCTCCAACTTCCATCAACCTTATGAACATTACTCTCCCAGTCAAGTCTGAAATTAAATACCTTGGAGTTACACTAGACAAAACCCTAAGCATGACCAACCACATAAAACAGACTGCCAAAACTATATTTTTCAAACTGAGAACCATTCAGCAACTCAGACCCCTCATCGACATCAACGATTTCAGAACAGTTGTCCAGGCTCTCATTATGCCACATTTAGACTTCTGCAATGGCATACTCCAAGGAACATCCAAAAAGAATTTACACATCCTTCAAAAAGCTCAGAATGTCACTGCTCGAATCATTATGAAAGCTAAAATATTCGATCACATCTCTCCTATCCTATACGCTCTCCACTGGCTTCCTATCTATAGTAGGATTCAATATAAAACACTTGTCACCACTTTTAAACTCATTAATGACCTAGCCCCATCACAGTTGGCCACTCTACTCCAAACCCCACAAGAAAACAGAATCAGAAGAAAAACTAACCTCAACATGCTATTAATTCCCATTGCAGTGACAAAATCAAAACAAATAACCACCAACACTGCTTTTTCATATTATGCTCCCAGCCAATGGAACAAACTGCCACTAAACCTCAGAGAGATTAAAGATCTTACAACTTTCAGGAAGGAACTTAAAACCTACCTATTTAGTCAACACTATAGCAACATACAACCTGAAATCAAATTTACTACACAAAAACATGCAACAAACCAAACACAAGTCTACCCCACCTAATTCCATTTTCATATCCACCCAAGTTAGTCTACTCCCAACACTGTACTTATGATCGCAAATAACTATTATAATCTCTTGCTAACCATGTAAAGCTACTTTTTGGTTCTTTGTAACATAGTTTTATGTTTCCTTTTATGTTAATAACCCACACATTGTTTTCCATGTAACCTAGTTCTTATGTAATCTAGTTTTATGTTCACCTAATGTTTAATGTAATGCAATATTGCACTGTTTTGCTATATTGTTGTTTTAAGTTCCTTGTAAACCGCCCCTGATCTCTGGAAGAGGCGGTATAGAAAAGCACACAAATAAATAAATAAATATGGGGACAGAGGGAAGATTCATCTAATAGCAAGAAGGGAGATACCTGCTTGAATAGATGTATAATCTTCTTTCCCTAGTTATAAGTGACAGAGTCAGAGGAATGGTCTCCCTGACAAGGAGTCGTCTAGATTCCTTCAAGAATTCGAGTTCTTAAGTAACCAGGGTGGCCTACGTGAAAAATGCAGAGGATAACTTCAGTCTGCAGGCAGCAAGTCCAGATTTCTTTAGAACTGCAGTATGGTGAATGAATAGAGGACGCCATTGGAATAAGATACCATATTGACCCGCCTATGAGGGCAAGATGGGTATCAGGCATCCTTGAGCTGCAACTGAAAGAAAAGTATCCCTGGCGGGAAGTCCAAGGGGATATGGACCAAGCCGGGGAATTGGCCATGCTTTAGGTTTTCACGTGATGTAAGGCCTGTGTCTTTTGTCTCGAAAAGAGATTTTAGATGAGATGGTAAGGGTAGAAAACACCTACCAGTCATGGGGCATGACTGGGTGAACCCCTCCTAACCATCTAGGATTATCTGCTAGGCAAGATACTAATGCTCTCTAGCAAGGGCCCATAGTGCAAAGCTACTTTGTAGAGTTGAAGAGAGCGTGTTACAGGTTGGTTAGAAAAGAAAACTGGCTGGTTAAAGCCAGTAGGTAAACTATTCTGCCAAAAACAAGGGAATTGGAGATGGCGAAGAATAGAAGTCAAACCAACGTGTCTGTGATGATAGGATTTCCAAAAAAGGTTGATAACCTGTTTTGGGTTTAGCACTGAGGCCAGAAGGATTGCTAGTGGAGGAGAAACCCTGGTTGTGTGGTGAACAGAACCAGTGGCTTAACCACTAGGAATTGCTGCAGTTGCAGCAACTACCAGGGCAGCGGGAAAAAACTTTTTTTTTTTCCTAGATTGGAAAAAGAAGCAACAGACATAAGTAGGAGTGGTAGACCACCTTATTGTCTGAGAAGCTGCCCTAAAGTAAGGAAATGAAAAAGACAACTCTGGAAGGGAAAATCCCTTTGTGAAAATAGGTATAGGACCATAGGGGCTTACCAGTGTAATAGATCCGCTCTTACAAACTAATGTTGTAGTAAGAGGGAGGTAAGACAGAGTTGAAGGAGACTTACTATGTAGTAAGTCTCTAAAAGGTAAGATGATACATGCTAGTACAGGGAAAAACTGTCTTATTGACAGTTTGTCACCTCTCTTTTCCCAGTAGGAGGAAGAGAAACCTGTTAACTATAGACATGATCATCATAAAGACTCTTAGAGCAAAAAGAAAGGATGTCTCGTGAAGAGAGATCCATGAGAATTTAGGATGAAATTAGTGTAGATGCTTCAAGTGAAAAGCAGCAGACTGCAAACTCTAACCAGCAACCAGGAGATGTAATGATAATCTATCTGAAACCCCGCGACTGCTGGGTTTGCTGATCCTGTTGAGGTTGTGGTTTCTTTAGACTAGTACGATGTTTCCCCTGTTTGGGAACATCTGTATGATGGGCAGAAGATGGATAAAACTTTTTCCCCTTAGGGGAAGAAAGTTTGTTAGGAAATTTCCTACCAACTAGGAAAGAGGAAGGCGTAGAACAGCCTTTGGAAACAGCAATGTCAGTGGTTAACTGAGCAACTTGGAGTAAAGCCTCCTTGTTAAAAAGACTTTCTCCAGTAGAAGGAGTATTTCCCAGTCTTTCTTGTGCCCATTTGTCCAAGTCTGAAACTTGGAGCCAGGCTTTACGTCGTGCCCCTATAGCTATAGCAGAAGTTCTGCTAACAGACTCAAAGGAGTCTAGGGAAGCACGAGTAAGGAACCTAGAGATATTTTGAGCATGACTAACCAATGAGGAAGGGGTCAAAAGCAATAATTTCTTTGTGACCTCTTCAAGAGATAATCCCATATAGAAAATATATGAGAGAATTCTTGCTGAAAGCATAGATGCCTGGAAGGTTTGGCGTCCAAAGGCATCTAAAGTCTTAGACTCACAACCTGGCGGATAAGAAGAGTGCTTTTTAGTACTCTTAATACGCCTCATTGCTGATTCTACAACAATGGAATGATGAGGAAGTTGAGTCTTTTGAAACCCTGGAGAGGGGGGCACCTTATATAGAAGATCAGTTGCCCTAGAAGGTGGGGGGTACCATTAAAGGAGTTTCCCACATTCGTAAGAGGAGATCCTGCAAGGTCTGATGCACAGGAAGCATGATGTTCTCCTTTAGACTCCAGGGAATATACAGGGATTCTGTATTCCCTGGTGCAGGATCCTGACCAGGTATAGAAATGGCAAGTGACTTTGCCATATCAAGCAGGAATGCTTGAAAAGAAAAATCCTCAGAGGGAAGTCCTCTAGAAAGAGGATGAGAGGCTACATCTGTTGAAGAACTAGCATTGGCACCCAGGTATCTATCCAGATTTTGAGGAATAGAAGACCCTAAAGGGTGGAGTATCAGATCCTTAGAGGATGGTCGCCGGTACCGTAGGAGGTCGGGACCAGCCACAGTCGGTAACGCATCGTCCATGCTAGGGATTGATTCCAAACTCAGTACCGAGGGAAGTGACCCTGATGAGAGAAGCAAGGAAGGTACCGACAGCAATGGTAATGTGGATACCGGTACCGACTCCGGCACCGTATCTGATAGCGATAGATGAAGGCCAGCCGGTGACAACTAACGGTATCGAAGAAACCGAGAGTGCCCGACAATGTTCCCTCTAATTTTCTGTAGGCTGTGTGCGCATAAAATATCAGCTGTGCAGCTTTTGAAGGAAGGTTAAATTTTCGTGCGCCACATGACGACACTCTGAGTTATATACTTTAAAATTTGACTACACGTCAGAATACAGTATGTACACCACATTGATTTTAATCAAATTAAATGAAAATAGACGATTACTAAATGAAGCAGAAACTTTCTAGTAATTACAACCACAACTTTTAAATTTTAAGACATCTGTGTTTTCTATCAGAATCAGAACTGTAATTTTTGTGCGCTCAGTTGTAAAGTATGTGCGCTCACTCGGCGAGGTGTGTGCGCGCGCACATGCGCACAGCTTAGAGGGAACAGTGGTGCCCGACCTGGATCATCGGAACAGTGCCTTCAGTACCGTCTGGTATCGGTACCAAGGCGAGTCGGTACCCAGTCATCCAAACTGGAGATCGATTCTAGACTCGGCATCGAGGGAAGCGAGTCTATCGATGCACATCTGGAGGGTACCGGCGTCGGTACCAGTACCGGTACCGGGATCGATACCGATACAGGAAGATCGGTCTGCAGCGTATCCAACGGGCCCGCAGGTACCGAGGATGCCAGACTACGATCCGTGGTGAGGAATGTTTCATCCAACACCATGCCGATGCCGGGGTATCGGTACCATTCGAAGCGGATGCCACCACCGAGCATGGCTCAGGTATGTTCGGAGAGGTGTAAACCTCAGGAACAACCTGAAACCCCACTAAGGCTTTGGAGGCCGAAGACTCCCACCAGGGTTTTAAAGCCAGTGTATCCTTGAGGGCAAGGCCGGAGGCATCTCTATGCTGTGCAGGAGATCTACCACTCGAGGACTGGCTAGTCTTAACTGATCCTGTGAAGAAGAAAGGGTGTTCGGTGCCCTGAAGTTAAATGGGGACCATGTATCGAGGTGAACTCGATGCTGAAGACTTCTTCCGACTATACTGTTGCAGGAGGGGCACTCCAGCGGATAGTGGTCAGGACCCAAGCAGGGCTGACACCAGTTATGAGTGTCTAAAATGAATTTTGTAACGCCACAGTTTGAACATTTCTTAGGGATAGTGGCTGGCGCTTCCATGAGGGAAAAAAAGAGTAGGCCTAGCAGGCCAGAAAAAACCGTCAGCACTAAGAAGGAAAAAAGTATTCCTTATGAAGGAAAAATTATTAGAAAAAAGAAAAGAAACACCAGCGGTACCGGTGGCGTCGGGGAAGGCAGACGAGACCACAAGAAAACCAAAAACTAAAAGAAGAATTTTCTGCGGTGACAGGACGATGTCCTGCCGGCTCCGCGGAAAAACAAAAACTGAGGAGAGGCAGTTGGGAAAGGCAGGAAGGCAGCAGGCAGGCGTGTTGGGATGCTTCCAAAAGCGTTCTGATTGGACGCTGGGAAGCGTTCCCGCGCAGACTCCGTCGGTACCGACGTACCCATATGTGAAGACTCATTCCTGCTTGTTCCTGGAGATACTGCCTTGAGAAACATGTTGTGTTTGATTGCCAAGGAGCACAGGGCCTGCGCCTCCTGACAGACGTTTGGAGCCTGTATCCCCTTGCTTGTTCACGTAGAACACTGCCACCTGATTGTCTGTCTGAACTAAGACAGACTGGTGAGAGAGGACATGAGAGAAAGTCTGTAGAACTAAGCGAATAGCTCGCAACTCCAACAGACTGATCTGCTGTGTGGACTCCCAAGGAGACCAGAGGCCTTGAGTGCAAGCCCCCTGGCAATGTGCACCACAGCCCTGAAGGGAAGCATCGGTTGTTAACACCTGTGTGTGTGGAGGCGCCTGAAAAGGCACCTCCTGGACTAGGTTCGGGAGATGCAGCCACCACCGTAGGGAGGCTTCCAGCAGTTTGGACACCCTTATCTTGTCTTTCAATTCGGCTGTGGCTTGCACCCACTGAGCTCTGAGGCACCACTGAGCAGGTCACATGTGCAGACGGGCATTCGGAGTTACATGGACCATGGATGCCATGTGACCCAAGAGCCTTAGGAATTGACCCATTTGCTGAGCACCAGAGCCGAGGCCGGTGCCTCCCACATGTGGAAGAACAGCCATTCCAGCATCAGAGGAACCGGTACAGTAAAGGCCTCCTTAGGTGGAGAGTCATACTGGAGGGGCTCGAGGCTCCTCCTCGGGATCCGCGGGGAAGGCCAAGGCTTTGGCCATGTCCCTCACGAAGTCTGAGAACCGGGTATCCTCCAGGGGGAACGTCTCCAAGGCTGAGACTCTGGTGAGTCCGAAGGGACGCACAGGGTCCGGAAAGTGTCCGGGGACTCCTCGTCCTCCGTCTCCCACTTGGACCCCTCTGAGGAGGAATCGAGCGGCTCCGGCCAGGCGGGCATCGATGCCATTCGCCCCGACGCCGAGGGCACCGGCGTCGATGACCTCAGCCCCGAGCAGGAGGCTGAGGGAGACCTTGGCCGAGGATCGACTCAAGGCCGCATCGACTCGAGGATCGGCTTGGCCTCCGGGGTCGACTTGGACATTGAGGTCCGGTGGTCGGGGCAGATGCACTGGTGAAAACGGCAATCAGTATCCGCTGCTGCTCCATGAAGGCAGCCAAGTTGCTCTCCAAGGCCGTCAACCAGAGACTCAGCTCAGGAGACTCAGCAGCCCCCGACTCGGGCCCCGACGGTGTCGGGCCCGATGTTGGCTCCCCAAGAGGGGAGTCTATGAGGACAACAATACTCACGTGATTTGGGGACTCCGGCTCCACTCAAGGCAGGCCTCTCCGACTCCGAGGACCCGGGACGGCGGTCGGGGCTATGCGTTCTGGCCCTCGAGGGACCAAGAGCTTCCACAGACGCCACCCTCACGGGTTTCTTTTTCCTTCTGTATTCCCTCAAAGGAGACCCCCTTTTGGAGGAGCCTCGACGGTGCTCGGGGTCGGACTCCCAAGATGTCGAGGCCTCTGACGAGGTCCGGGCCCGGCCGGACGCGGAGTCAAAAGAAAGTCTTTCACGCTGATGCTGACGGCTCCTCAGCGCCTTAGATAACATTTTGCCACACAGGACACAGACCACCGGGTCAAGGTTGGGCCCGAGGCACCGGAGGCAGCAGTCATGTGTGTGGGTGAGAGACATTAGCTTCTTACACCAATCACACTTCTTGAACCTGCTGGCAACCATCGGGGGAAAAAGGACCCCTGCAAGGTCGAAAGACCGGGCTGCCAGTGAAAAAGAGAAAAAAAAAGCGGGAACGCTAGTCACGAAGGACAAAAAACGAAAAAACTAGCTCTGAGCTCGATACCGGTGTATCGGGCCCAGGCGGGAAGGGGAACCGACGTCGAACCGGGCAAAAACCATGAATCCAATGCAGGAAAAAATCAACCTTTACCGGGTGACAACACACGTCCATCGGGCTCCGCGGAAAAAAGACTGAGCAAGATGGCACCCTTGGGTGGGAAGGGGACCGCACATGCGAGCTGCATTCCCAAAGGCTTTCTTTGAAAGCTGGAGAAATGCTCCATATGAGGGCTCCATCGGCGCCGACGTCACCCATATGTGAGAACTGACTTCCTGCTTGGTCCTGGAGAAATCGTAGATACTGTCTGTGGTCTGGATGAATGAGGATGTGTATATAAGCATCCTTTAGGTCTAAGGAGCATAGCCAGTCTCCCTGGCGGAGGTAAGGCAGCAATATTCCAAGGGAAAGCATCTTGAACTTTTCCCTCACCGGGAACTTGTTTAAAGTTGCACAGGTCGAGGATGGGTCTTAGGCCTCCAGTTCTCTTTTGTATCAGAAAATACCTTGAGTAGAAGCCCTTCCGCTTCAGGTGGTGGGCACTGGTTCTATCGCCTGATCCTTGAGAAGACCTGCTAACTCCTTTAAGAGGAGGTCCCTGTGAAGAGGGGGTCTGAGAGGCTCCCCTGGAATGTAAGAGAGAGGTGCCTGGGTGAGATGTAGCCGCTAGCCCACCTGGACTATTTGGAGAACCCAGGTATCTGTAGTGATGGCTGGCCACCTGTGGGCATACAGGGTCAGCCTTCCTCCTGTGCATGGCCTTGCTTCCTTGGAGAGAGGGACTATGCTCTGGGAGTCAAAAACCCCCTCCAGGCTGGGCTGGAGCCTGTGCCTGGGGACTTTTTGCTTATGCGGGCCATGCCCCTGTTCCTTGGCCTGCTGCCCCTTTTGGGGAGCTAGGGAGGCCTGATATGTGGGGTAGTTGCGGTAAGCAGTACCTTTTCTCGGGAAAAAGGGCTTCTTACCCGAGCCCTTCTTCTTAGAAGGGGCAGAAGTTTTCTTCTCAAGTCTTGTCCGGGTCAGGTACTCGGACTCGATCTCGGTAGCGGACTCGATCTCGGTAGCCTTCTCTGTCATGGGTTTGAGGTTTTCACCCCAGCAAGGGAAATTGACCAACTTGTCCTGCCACCCATGGCTCCAGGTCCGATGACTGTAGCCATGCCTGGCGGTGTGCACCGATGCCGGCCACAGCTACCTGGGCCAACGCCTCGAAGCAGTCATAGGCTGCTCGAGTCATAAACTTCGAGCACTCTCGAATCCCAGTGGACAAGACCTTGAAGCGCTGCAAAAGTCCTTTGGAGGGACCAGCTGAGAACCCGACAATCTCCTTTGCCAGGTCTCGTAGGTACATACCCATGTACAGCTGGTATGTCTGGATTCGGCATGACAGCATCGAACCCTGGTAGCACTTTCTGCCGAGGCATCCAAGTTGCGGACCTCCCGGTCAGGAGTCACCGAGGAGTGCGTCTTCTGGCTCTTGAGCTGGCGCATGGCCGATTCCACAACCATGGAGTTGTGCGGCAGTTGTGCTTTTTGGAACCCAGGGCTCTTATGAACTCGATAGATTGAATCGATTCGCCTGCTGAGCACCGGCATCGAGGCCAGTGTCTCCCACATGCGGAGCATCAGCCTTTCAAGAATGGGAGGCACCGGTACAGTAAGGGCTTCTCGAGGGGGAAGGTCATACTGGAGGATCTCGAGCTCTTCGGCTCGAGGCTCCTCCTCGGCCTCCGCCAGGAATGACAAAGCCTTTGCCATGTCCCGGATGAAGTCCAAGAACCGGGTGTCTTCCGGGGGAGACCTTCTCCAAAGTTCAGAACCCAGGGAATCGGAGGGAATGTACTTGGTCCGGTGGGTGTCTGGTGACTCCTTGTCCTCCGTTTCCCAACCGTACCCCTCCGAGGAGGAATTGAGCAGCTCCGGCCTTGAGGGCTTCGGTCTCGACCGCCCCGACGCCGGTGGAATCAGCATCAACGACCTCGGACCTGAAAGGGAGGTTAAGGGGACCTCGGCCGAGGATCAACTTGAGACCTTAGTGACTCGAGGATCGGCTCGGCCTCTGGGGTAGACTTTGACGTGCCGGTGGTCAGGGCAGATGGACTGGTGAGACCGGCTATCAGTGCCCGCTGCTGGTCCATGAAGGCAGCCATGCTGCGCTCCAAGGCCGCCATCCTGAGACCGAGCTCAGGTGGCTCTGCAGTCGCCGGGTCGGGACCTGACGCCGGCTCTCCCGGAGGAGAGTCCACGACGAGGACAGTGCTTACCTGCCTTGGTGTCTCCGGTTCCTTGAGTTTTGCAGGCCTCTCTGACTCTGAGGATCCGGAGCCACCTGAGGACACCGCCCTCACAGATTTTTTCTTCCTCCGCTGTTCCCGCGAAGGAGACCCCCTTTCGGAGGACACTCGACACTGCTCAGAGTCAGAGAGCTCCCGAGACGTCGAGGCCTCCAATGAGGTCCGGGCCCAGGCGGGTGAGGACTCTGGAAAAATTCTATCATGTTGCTGCTGCCTGCTCCTCAAGGCCTTGGAAGACATTTTCTTACACGGGCCACAGACCTTCGGGTCATGGTCGGGCCTGAGGCAACGGAGGCAGCAGTCATGTGTGTCGGTGAGAGACATTAGCCTCATGCACTGATCACACTTTTTAAACCTGCTGGCAGTCATCTGGGGAAAAAGGGCCCCTGCAAGGTCAAAGGACTGGACTGCCAGCTAAAAAGAAAAAGAGAGCGAATGCTAGTCTCTAAGGACAAAAAACGAAAATTTGGACCGGACGCGATACCGGTGTATGAGTCGAGGCAGGAAGCGGAACCAGCATCGAACCGGCTAGGCAGAAAAGTAATTTTCTGGCCTTTAACACTTTTTTCACGAGGGAACTTGGACAACATCCATTGGGCTTCGCGGAAAAAAGGAGACTGAGCAAGATGGCACCCTTGGGCGGGAAGGGGACCGCGCAGGAGTGATGCAATCCCAAAGGCTTTCTTTGAAAGCTGGGGATTGCTCCGCATGAGGGCTCTGTCGGCCCCGACATCACCCATATGTGAGGACTGAATTACTGCTTGTTCCTGGAGAATTAAGCATTCACCGATTGCATTTCATTACAGTTCTTGCAAATTTCTTTAATTATAAATGCAAGACCATTTCTTTGTCTTTCATTTCTGGTATAGCAGACCATGTGATCATCAGATGCAAAGTGCCCTATCTCAGTCCATTTCAGTTTGCTGACACCCAACAGATCGCGTTGTATACGTTCCATTTCATTCTTGACCACCTCCAACTTCCGTTGGTTCATGCTTTATACATTCCACGTCCCAATAAGTAAGACATCTATGCAGGCTCCGACTCATTTCAAGCACAGCTACATCAGCAGTCAGACGACCCAAGAGCTTTGATCCAACAACATCATAAATAGAGAAATTAGACTTACCTGCTAATTGTTGTTCCTTCAGGAACTCCAGTCCAGTCCCGCACCTCTGGGTAGTGTACCTCTTCCAGCAGCTTGGAGACTGAGCATGTCATCTTTTTGAGGACACTAGTGTACATATTCAGCTGGCACCGCCTACCAGCCCCAGTACCTACTGACAAAGTAGACTCAGAGGAGCAACAATTAAGTAGCTAAACATGCAACAAACACTTATGTCTAAATAAACTAGTACCCCCCTCCATCCCCTAGGAAGGATACCCCGTCCCCTCCTCCAGGATAGGGAGGCATACCTGTTAAGCGCATGAGCAACTCCAACCAGCAGGGAGCGAGCAACCAACAGCTCTTGTGGTCCGCCCCTCCCCCCCCCAAACGCTGATTACACACCCCTCCCCGGCTCCCCCAGGCCACTTCCTCCACCAAGGGAACCAGCTTCAGGACCAGGGTGTGCACAGATTATCACAGAAAGCACTCAGGGAGGGTTCCGGGACTGGAAGGAACAATAATTAGCAGGTAAGTCTAATTTCTCTTTCCTTATGATCCCTGCAGTCCAGTCCCGCAACTCTGGGATGTATCAGAGCAGTTAAACTAATGGGAAGGACCTGCACAACCAGCCTGAAGCACTGCCAATCCGAAACAAGCGTTCCCTGCCACCTGGACATCCAGGCGAAAATGTTCAGAGAAAGTATGCCGCCCTACAGATCTCCACCGGAAGAACTAAACTATACTCTGCCCACGAGGCTGCCTGAGGCCTAGTGGAATGCATCCACAATCCCACCGGCACTGCAGATGTATGAGGAAGTGATTGCCTCACCGATCCATTTGGAAATGGAGGCCTTAGCTTCCATCTCACTTTTGCACGGCCTGCCAAACAGAACCCACAGACGGTCCGATCTCCAAAAGGACGATGCCCTTTCCACATACGTTTGCAGGACTCTTACCATCCAGGTGGCACAGCTGTGGAGTGGCAGGGCCCAAATCCACTCTCGCCCACATCCGTGCTTCCCAGAGCTGATAAGGAAACGGCCTGATTTACATGAAATGCTGACACCACCTATGGCAAAAATGAAGGTACCGAGCGCAGGACCACTTTCTCCATGGAGAAGGAAAGGAATGGCTCCTGGCATGACAGGGTCCGAAGCTCCAAAATCCTGCGTGCTGATCAAATCGCCACCAGGAATACCATTTTCAGAGTCAAATCCTTCAGGGAAGCTCAACTCAATGGCTCAAAGGGTTCCCCAGACAGCACCATCAGCACCAGATTGAGATCCCAAGGCGGTACCACCGCCCTCTTTGGCAGACAGAGGTGGGTCACCACCCCTAGAAAGCTCAGCACGTCTGGGTATGTACCCAACAGCACCCCATGGACTTTCCAGCGATAACCGGAAATTGCTGCCAGTTGCACCCTCAACGAACTGGCAGCTAGACCTTTATCAAAAACGGACTGCAGGAATGCCAAGATGTCCGGGACGGAGGCAGTGTAAGAGCGCGCGCCTGCCTCTCTCCACACCACAATTCAAAGATGCGCCCTATGCAGATGCACACCAGGTTCGTAGACCTCCTCTGGGCCTGAAGCAAGGTTGCTATCCCCGAGCCCGATTATCCTTTGTTCTTCAACCTCGCCCTTTCAAGAGCCATGCCGTAAGCGAGAATTGATCCACCTGGGGCATGCGAAGCAGCCCCTGCATCAAGAGGTCCTTCTGAACCAGAAGCCAATCTGCCAGTATCCAAATCAGGTCAGCATACCACGGGCACTTTAGCCAGTATGGTCCCACCAGAATTACAAATCCCCAGTGCACCTCTATCCGTTGCACTAACAGGCCTATGAGCGTCCACGGGGGAAAAACAGAAGACCCTCTTCGAGCCACTGCTGAATTAGAGCATCCAGGCCCTCGGACATCCTCTTCTTCTGCTGAAAAACCGGCAGGCCTCGGCAGACTCAAACATTGCCATTAGGCCCATGACTGGTGTGCCCCATTGGCAGACCACCTGCTCAAACACCGCCTGATTGAGCTGCCACTCTCCGGGGTCCATGTGCATTCGGCTGAGGTAGTCTGCCGTCACATCATCAACTCCCACTACGTGCGCCGCCGATAACGCCTGGAGACTAATCTCTGCCTACCCGAACAGCCTTTCGGGCTCCAGGGCTGCACTGCCCGTGCTTCCTTGCCAGTTGATGTAAGCAACTGTGGTCACATTGTCCGAGAGGACTTGGACCACCTTCCCCTGCAACCATGGCTCAAAACCTTCTAGCGCCAAGGTCACCACTCGTATCTCGAGCCTGTTGATTGACCACAGGGCATCCTGTGGACTCCTGTCTCTGAACAAAGCATCCTTCGCAATGGACTCCCCAACCTGACCGGCTGGCATCGGTCATCAGCGGAACCCACACCAGGGACTCCTTCCAGGCTCCCCACATGCAGCCACCAACTGAGGGCTCTCCTTGCACTCCACGGGCAAGGGAATACTTGGGACAGGGGTTGACACTGATGGGACCATCGACGGAGAAGAGCCCCCTGCAGCGGTCGCATGTGCGCCATTACCCATGGGACTAGCTTGAGAGTGGCCGCCATAGTCCCCAGAACCTGCAGATAATGCCACGCTGATGGTCTTATAAACCTGTTCTTCAAAAGCTTTTCAAGTAACCAATTTTTTTGTCGGAAAGGACAACCAAGCTAAGAGGATCATGCCTCATGCCGTCGTGGCCCGTCCATTTTATTTAATTAAGAAAAAGACACTTTTAAACCACTTCGGAAGCAGAATCAAAGCATGTTACTTAGCTGCATATTCACGTAGAGCAAACCTGAAGGACGATTGGTGCGTACTGCTGCAGTGATTGATTGTCCTCTCACATTCCATGAATCTGCTGGCCATTTTTCTTTTGGCTTCTGTCAATATTGCTTTAACACCATCTCTGGATCTATTTGGGTGGATGGCCATACTCAGATTACATATTCATCTCGTTGGTATATGAATTGCATATCCTCTTTTGTGGTGTATTTAATTATATGCCCCTGTAGTTTTTATTACATTGGCCGTACGTCACGTTTTTTAAAGGTACGACTGGCTGAACATGCTTCCCGATTGAGGACGGGAGCTTTATCGGCCCCTATGGTTGAACATTGCCAGCAATTATCGCATAAATTTGAAGATCTCAGATGGCGTGTGTTGGACTATGTACCCAAACATCCTAGAGGCGGTGATCGTCTCCAACAGCTTCAAAATTTAGAACAGAGGTGGATTTTTAATTTAAACTCAGTACAACCATATGGTATGAACATGCAAATAGACTGGCATACGGTCTATTGATTAGATTTTGCTAATGTCAGCAATATTCTCCAACTTGAGTTCCCTCTGGGGGTGGAGCTTGTTATAATGATCCCTCCCCACAACCACTTTGATTGGCTCTTTTTTAGAACCATTGATTTGAACGATTTGGTGCGATTGAGCAAACGTCATGGGAGCACGGTATATATAAAAAACGCTGTTTTTCGGCTCCAAAAGTTTGAATGGCTGAGAAGTTACTGCGCGGCAGCTTTGACCTGAAGCAGGGGATTATCTTGTATACCCCGAAACGTGTCACGTCGTCTTTCCGCTGACTGCGGCATTATTACACAGCCTTCTTCATGAAAAGGATTCAACTAAGTAACATGCTTTGATGCTGCTTCCGAAGTGGTTTAAAAGTGTCTTTTTCTTAATTAAATAAAATGGACGGGCCACGACGGCATGAGGCATGATCCTCTTAGCTTGGTTGGCCTTTCCGACAAAAAAATTGGTTACTTGAAAAGCTTTTGAAGAACGAGTTTACAAGCACTAGGGTTTGTTTGTGTATTTGAGTATTTTAACCTGGTTGAGGGTATTTAGTTTGTTGACGCTGATGGTCTTCCCATCTTCAGGAACTGCTGTATCCACTGTCATAGTTCCTGCGCCTGGCGATACAGCAGGAAAACCCTGCCCACGCGGGTATCAAAGCACGCTCTCAAATACTCTAGCTCCTGGGTTGGCCGTAACTGACTCTTGGCCAGGTTGACCCCCCAACCAAGACTTTGAAGGAACTCTTCCACCCGCGCTGTTGCTCTTTCGCTATCATCCCTGGACTTCGCCTGGATCAGTCCATCATCTACAGTAGGTACGGGTGGACGAGAACACCTTCCTTGCAGAGAGCTGCCGCCACCACCACCATGACCTTGGTGAAGGTATGGGGGGCGGTCGCCAGACCGAAGGGCAATTCTCAAAACTGGAAATGGCCCCTTGGCACCACAAAGCAGAGAAACTGCTGATGTTCTGGATGGAAGGGAATGTGCAGATATGCCTCCGTGAGATCAAGAGTCGCCAAAAACTCTTCTTCCTAACACCACTATTACTGATCGCAGCATTTCCATGTGGAAGTGCGATACCCGGAGACAACAGTTCATGCCCTCCAAGTCTATAATTGGGTGAAAGGAACCTTCCTTTTGGGCACTACGAAATACATGAAGCATCGACCACAGACGTACTGATCTTGTGGAACCTGTTCCATGGCTCTCAGCTGCAGGAGACAAGTCAAGGTCTCTTCTATTGCCACCAACACCGCTGCGTCCACTTTGGGTAATCAAAGGAGCTTGTTCTTGCTCCAGCAGCGGTTATAGGCGAGTCATGGATTGCACCCCTTTAAGGCCAGCCACCGGCAGAACCCACTAATCCTGGATCATCTGTCCTATTACTCCATGTACTGGGAAGACTTTCTGCGAGTTCCGTACCGCCTGGAACAGCTGATCCTACAGTGCCTCTTCTTCTGCCGGGAGGTTAGCAGGCATATACAGGGCCTTGAGGGACTCCAAGGTACACTTAGAATGTGAGTCCTTTGGGGACGAGGAATTGTATCAGTATCTGTTTGTAGTGATTGTAAACTGCTTTGATGCCCTTCGGCCTGGGCGGTATAGCACGAAATTGCATAAACATAAGCATAAAGATGAGCGCCGGTAGCTCCTCCCGACGGAAAACCCGAACAATCCGGTCCTGATCCTCTTCTGGGCTCTCTCCTTCTTCCAGCTCCTCCTGCAGATCTAGCTCTGTGTCAAGGTCTTCCCCATCCAGCACCTCAGACAATGGCGATTGCTGCCACTCCTCATAAGCCTCTAGCCTGCTTAGACACCACTGCTCCTGACTCGTGCTCTTTTGCATCTTGACACCCTCTTAGCCCTGTTTTCCAGGGCTGAGGAGCCACTTGCCAAGCCCTGCTGATGCAGGCAAAACACCTTATGCAAAAGTAAGACAAACTCCAATGAGAACTCCCCCGGGAGCCCTATTGCTCCCTGGGCTTGAGGGGTGGATGATCCAGGCATCGTGCAGGGACTGGGGGCCAGATCCATAATGAACCAACTTACCCCACCTAACTACTCTATTTACACCTGCAACAGAGAAAACAGAAAAGGTGGAGGAGTCTGCATAATAGCAAGAATTGATTTAAAATACCACACCACCTCTACCAAGGTCACAAACCACATAAATACATTATCCATCTCCAACAAAGCCAATACCATAAATCTTATACACAGAGCCCCAAATGCTCCAGCTGATGATTTCTCAAACATAATTGATCTTGCTATTAACCCTAAAGATCCCGACAAACCTAACTGGCTCCTAGAAGATTTCAATCTGGCATCCACACTGCCATCAGTATCAAACTCCTTCCTCGATGCTATGGACAACCTACATTATAGACAAATCGTAAAAAACCCTACTCATAAACAAGGTAATCTCCTTGATCTCATCTTCGCCCCATCCTCATCCGTTTACTCGCTAAACCAACTTGAGCTCTCAACAACCCCCGTCCCCTGGTCCGATCATAATCTTATAACATTCTGCATACCAGCTGAGGAATCTCCAAGCAAACCATCAGATGTCAATTCACTTTCAAAACCCTCACGATTTAACCCATTCGACAGAGACGCAATCATTTCCCAAACCATCCCAAAACTCTCTCAAATACCCGACAACATCAATGAGACTGTATTGAACTGGAACAGTGCCATTGGATTATCCGCCCAGCTTCTCACCACAGACAATCAAATTCACCTATACCCAAGAAACGGAACGCGCCATGGTTCTCTGCTGAGTTACGAGCCTCCTTACATCAACTGAGGAAATTAGAGAGGAAATGGAGACACTCTCTGAATCCTGATGACCAAGCCACTTACTTATCTCATTTGAGAGCCCATCGTCAGCTAACCTGGGACAAGAGAAAAGAATATCATGCAAGATTCCTTAACCGGTCTCTTAATAAACCGAGAGATCTCTTCCAATTAGTAAAATCCCTAACCAGAGAGCCTACTCCACCACAACAAGAACATGTACAACCACAACTATATGCTGACTACATTCAGTCCAAGACGATCAAAATCACTACGGCAATCTCAAGTGAAACCACACAACCTTCCAATGTTCAGTTCATACTTAATTCTCATCTCCAACTCCGAAAACAATTGAAGAAATTATAACCTCCATCAATGCCACCACCGCCCCTAACGACCCATGCCCAGCCCACTGGATCAAAGCACTGAGAGCAGAGCTTAGCCCATACATAGCAGCCATAGCCGACCAGTCACTCAGCACAGGGATATTCCCAACAGCCCTCAAACAGACCTGCATTCGTCCTTTACTGAAAAACAATAAACTGGATCCGAAGGAGGAAGACTCTTACCGTCCAATCTCCAGCATTCCCCTATTAGCCAAGATCCTAGAAAAGGTCACACTGAGGCAGATTCAACAACACATTGATTCTGAAGCACCACTAGACCCAAACCAGCATGGGTTCAGAGAAGCACATGGAGTTGAAACCCTTCTGGCTTCTTTAATGAACACGCTCATTAATACAAGACAATATTAGAAATGGAGTTGCAATGGTCTTCCTAGACATAGCGGCAGCTTTTGACTCCGTTGACCATGATCAACTGCTAGCCTGGCTCCACGAAAAAGGGATACAAGGAACGGCCTGGAACTGGTGCAAATCTTATTTGGAGGATCGCTGGCAACAGGTCCGGATCGGTAACATTACGTCCCAGCCTTTTCGACAGAAGCAAGGAGTACCGCAGGGTTCCTCCCTCTCGGCCTTGCTATTCAATATCTACATGCAGCCAATCTGCAACATCACCCGTTCATTCGGAATTTCATGCCTTATCTATGCTGACGATGTGCTCCTATTCACACAAATTAATGTGACAAAACCCGACTACACACCTTTAACCACCTGCTTCAATGCAATCTCAGATTGGCTGCTCACATAAAATCTCTGAATCAATTTTAAAAAAACAGATGTCTTGATTATCACAAAGAATAAAGACTTCTCTCCTCCACCAACATTAAGAACAAGAGATGACGATTTACCAGTCAAAACCACGATACGTTACCTAGGTGTTATACTGGACCAGCGGCTGGAATTCAAAGAACACATAAAAAATACAGTAAAAGCCATCTATCACAAGATCAGGACCCTACGACTACTCAGACCCATGCTCGAACCAAATGACTTCCGCACAACCTTCCAAGCATTAGTCACCCCGCACTTCGACTATGCAAACATTATGCTGCATGGCCTGCCCAAGAGCATGCTGAACCCACTACAGTTGGCCATGAATACAGCAGCCAGAGTTCTATATGGGGCTTCAAGGAATCAACATATTACTCCCATCCTGTTTGAACTTCATTGGCTCCCAATAACATGTAGGATCTTATACAAAACCCTTCTCTATACCTTCAAAGCGTTCCACCAAATCTCACCATCCTCGCTTTGACATCCTTCACCACTCTCAAAACACCAGATCTAGAAGATCTGTAACAGAAAACACACTAATGGTCCCAAAAGACCTAGCAAAACTCATGCAGACGACTACCATGAGAGCATTCTCATCCTTCGCCCCCAGATGCTGGAACATGCTGCCACCTAACATCAGATCACAAAAAGACCTGTCCCAATTCAGAAAATCTCTAAAAACACACCTCTTCCTTCAACACTTCTCCCAAGGCATTAGCTCTCCAACTCCTCCCCTTACAACCCAAACCAATGACTATGGTTAGTCAAATAAGTCCCCTAAACTCCTTTACTCGCCCCAGATTAAAATCTCGTGCATCCCTAATCTATGAAGCTCAAAACTTATGCTAATTTGCTGTAAATAGTTGTGAATATTTGTTATTATCTTATCTTATCTTTAACCCCATTTGTCCCTGTTTTCACTCCGTTATCTGTAAACTTGACATTGTTTTATGCTTAAGTACAAGGTTGTTAAAATGTAAACCGCGCTGATGATGAATAGCGCGGTATATAAAAACTGTTAAATAAATAAATATAACATGGCACCCCCCCCCCAGGGTCTGTTGCAACTGGGAGGGACTCTCCTGCCTCATCTCATCTTGCAGGCCCTGCTCCCATGATTTAGCCTCTTGCGTGCAGTCTAGGCAGATGCCTGCCTCCGAGACCGTACCCCATCGGGGACTGCATATCTTGAGGATTTTTAGACTGTGCTGCCGTGTTGTATCTTAAAGATATGAAATTGACCTTGCATTGATCCAATCAAACTGACATTTTCTCCGAGTAAGGTTTAAGTTTTTATTCTAATATTACAAATGGCTATAAGGGAGTACAGCTTCCCTTACAAGCAATATTACAAATTTAATAGGTAAAATAATCTGGGCTAAGAGACGAGGGATGATCATGTCAGGTTACTCACTGACCATAGACAGATGGAAGGATTTCATTTGCCTCCTATCCACTGACTATCTTTCAAATTACATACATTTCTTGTATGCAGGTACTTCCTGTTTTCCACAGAGCTGTAACTGCTACAAACCTATATGCATCACTTTTTTTTTTCTTATCACTTATCTTTCATTTATTTCTGTCTGACTTTTTATCTGATCCTTCTCAGGAGAAAGTCACAATGTCTCAACTGTCACTTACATCACCATACCAGGCACAACAGCACTCTGAAATCTGCCCAACAACATCATATCCGATTAGGCTTTTCCCACAGGTCTGCATCAAGTCATTGTGCACTGAATAAGTTTTGAGCTGTGTAACACAAGGAATGTTTAAGGATTAAGGGGGGTTCACCCCCCCCCCTTAATACCATCATATTCCAGGCACTGCGGTCTGGCCGGCATGGTGGAAAGGGCTGCGGGCACTCCCCAGGAACGCCCTCAATCTGTACCCAGGTAAGTAAAAGGATCCCCAGCACAGTGCATCTCCACGGGCTCAGGCACAGAGCACTAATGTACTTGAACTAAAATAAAATAAAAACAAAATCTAATTAACTGAAACTGAAATTAAAAAGAAACTGCAAATGGCCCCTAGGATGAGGCTGCTCTGTCCTGCTTTACTCTCCAGTGGCTGCCTCTCCCAGGCACCCAAAACACAGCAAGGGGTTAAACACATGCGGACCTGAATAAGAAGAAATCACGCCTAAATGCAGCAGGGGGAGTTTCCCGCACATCAATCAACTGCAGCCCCTGCAGAAGCTCCTCACCCAATAATGGGTTCAGGGGCCGCTAGAAGTCTCACCTGAGAAAGACCCCCCCAGAACTACCCCCCCCCCCCTGAAATCTTGTGGGGAGAGGGGGAAGGAGGAATATCCTCCCCTCAGCCCTGTTATCCCTCGGGTTCTCTGTTGCCTTTAAAAACAAATAAACCTGACCCTTAACAGGGGAAATAAAAAGCAAACTAACTAAACCTATCTCCTTAGTTGTCCCTTCAGTGAGTCCAGCACCCTGGCTCACTATCTCCTCCAGCTGCTTGGAGACAGAGCATACTGGGCCTGGTAGGCGATACCAGCTGCATATGTACACTAGTGTCATCAAAAAGATGACATGCTCAGTCTCCAAGCTGCTGGAAGAGGTACACTACCCAGAGGTGCGGGACTGGACTGGAGGGACGATAAGAAAGCTGGCTTTACTCTGAAAAGTCTTCAGCTACTCCCCAGTAGCCAATTGAGTGCCTCCTGACCTGGGGGTCTCATCGTCCAGCACTATAGTGCAACTTGTTTTGTTGTGATAATCCAATGGGTTTTTGTGGCAAGATACAGAAGTAGATTGCCAGGCCTTTCTTCTACGCAGTTTAATTTTAGTGTCATTGCCGTTGTCAAAGAAATGTGATCCTCCGCCACCAACACCGTCCCTTCTTCTGCTGCCCAGATGGGTGGTTTTTCTTGGTCTGGCACCTCAGCTGAGGCCTGTCCATCTTGGGAGACTCTGCCAGTAGTTAAGCTACCAATAGCTTAGCCATCACAGCACAAGCTGCAAACCAAGTGAGGGACAAAAAAAGTACCTCAGTGAAAAACACGATGCCAAGGCAGTGGACTTAGGTGGCGGAAAGGTGATCTAACCAATAAAAAAAAGAAGAAAATACCAACAAACAGTGGAAAAAAATCAACTAGCTAAACTTAAAGTAGACAAAGTGATGGGACCAGATGGGATACACCCAAGAATACTGGGGGAACTTGGGGACATTCTAGCAGCTCCACTGACTGACCTTATCAATGCCTCGTGGAGTCTGGAGTGGTGCCAGAAGACTGGAGAGAGGCACATGTGATCCCTTTACACAAAAGCGGAAGTAAGAATGTAGTTGAAAACTACAGGCCGGTTAGTTTAACCTTGGTGGTGAGTAAATTATTGGAAGCCCTGCTGAAAGAGAATATAGTGAGGTTTATGGAGTCCAACGGATTACTGGATCTGAGGCAGCATGGATTCACCAGAGGCAGGTCTTGTCAGACAAATCGGATTGATTTCTTTGACTGGGTGACCAAGGAGTTAGACCGAGGGAGAGCCCTAGATGTGGTGTTTTTAGATTTTAGTAAAGTCTTTGACACTGTTTCGCATAGGCGACTTATAAACAAACTGAGCACCCTAGGGATGGACTCTAAAGTTACTGCTTGGGTAAGAAACTGGTTGAGTGGGAGGCGACAAAGGGTACAGGTAAACGGAGCTCACTCTGAGGAGGAGGTTACCAGTGTTGTGCCCGAGGGATCTGTCCTTGGTCCGATTCTTTTTAACATCTTTGTTAGTGATACAGCAGAAGGGCTGTCAGATAAGATTTGCCTCTTTGCAGATGATACCAAAATCTGCAATAGAGTAGACACCCAGGAAGGTGTAGATAACATGAGGTGGTATCTAGCTAAGCATGAAGAATGGTCTAGAATTTGGCAGCTGAGATTTATTGTCAAAAAAATGAAAGGTCATGCATTTTGGCTGCAGCAATCCAAGGGAACAATATAGTATAGGGGGTGAAGTACTTCTGTCCACAAAAGAAGAACGGGACCTAGGCATGATTGTGTCTGATGATCTTAAAGTAGCTAAACAGATAGAAAAGGCGACAGCGAAAGCTGGGAGGATGCTTGGGTGCATAGAGAGAGGAATGGTCAGCAGAGGAAAGGAGGTGTTAGTGCCTCTGTACAGGTTTTTGGTGCGACCTCATTTGGAGTATTGTGTGCAATTCTGGAGACCACACCTTCAAAAGGATATAAACAGGCTGGAGTCAGTACAGAGGGTGGCTACTAAAATGGTTAGCGGTCTTCACTATAAAGCATATGAGGACAGATTTAAGGATCTTAATATGTATACTTTGGAGGAAAGGCAGGATAGAGGGGATATGAATGAGATGTTTAAATACCTCCATGGCATAAATGCACAGGAGAAGAGCCTCTTTCAATTGAAAGCAAGCTCTGCTACGAGGGGACATAGGATGAGGGTGAAAGGGGATAGACTCAGGAGTAATATGCAGAAATATTTCTTTACAGTAAGAGTAATAGAATAGTCTCCCAGTGGAGGTGGTAGAGATGATGACAGTATCTGAATTCAAAAAAGCATGGGACAAACACAGAGTATCTCTAAAGGGAAAAAGAGGACTGATATGGAAGGGCAGACTAGATATTAACATAGAAAAATGACAACAGAAAAAGACCACATGGCCTGAGGTGCAAAGATAGCACCGTCTGCAGGACTGCGGAAAAAAGAAGACTTGAGGGAAGATGGCACCTTTGGGTGGTAAGGTGACCGCGCATGCGCAGTTTTGCTCCCAAAAGCTTTCTTCAAAAGCTGGGGATTGGACCTGCGCAGGCTCCATTGGCACCATCACCCATATTTGAGGGTTGACTTCCTGCTTGTTCCTGAATATAAAAATAAGGGAAAACCGAGGTAGATGCACATGAAAGTTCATGATGTTCGATACAGACCCTGGTTCCTGTTGAGCTGGAAGCAGATAAATAGAAGGAAACTGACAGGTAAAAGGAAAATCTGATTTTCTGGAATGAAAAGCCAACCATACTCAATAAGAAAAAAAGTTAAAAGCTTACCTGACGAACTGCTAAAGCATACTTTATTCCCAAAAGACCACCATGTCTTACTTCCCATTGCTCCTGAGTCAGTAATTTTAGGAGAATCTCCACAGTTTTATATACTCCTTTCTCATTCATGTACCTCAAAACTACTCCCAGAGTTTGAGCACATGTCTCCCGTACTGGTGCCACAACCTTATGCAAAAAATAAAAAGTTAAACAATGGTGGCAGTATGTCAGCAAAATTTTAAATGTAAAGAAAATTTAGACTTGTTGGTATCAGTTCTTACTTCATCTGAAACAAAATCTCCAAATCTGTCTAATGCAAAGACACAGAGAAGTCTAATAGCAAGATCTTCCAGCCATTCCTGATGCTGCTGCTCCATCTATAAGTAGGCAAGAAAACCCAATTTCAGTCATATGTCAAACTTGAATTACAGTATGCTGTTTAATACTTTGAGTACTAATCAGTTTTCAAAAAGCACCAGAATTTTACTTTAATTACTGCTATAAATCAAAACGTGTTCCTTGAGCTGGCTGGCATCTGCTCCTGAATCTCAAGCAGGATGAAGATGCTGTGATGGCTATGTTTACAGCCCATGGTGGTAATATATAATTAGGGCCCAAAATATTAGGGTTCTGCAGGAAGCCCTGGTACAAATGCATTCAGCCAAGGGGTTACTATTATAATTACTGAACTAAGTTGGCTTGGAGCATGATCTGAAAACAGAAGGGATAAAGCCCTGGGAGGCAAACCGAAGGCTCATGATAATTGGCCTTCCTTGGCAAGGCTAACAAAACTGAGCAAAAGAAGAAAACTGCAAAGCCAGACCACCACTAAAAACCATGTTCTTTCATTTAAAAAAAAAAAAAGAAAGATGCCTAGCCCACTAAGATGGGAACTACCATTCTGCTTTGTTTTTGCCCAGGACCTCTGTACTCTCAAAGTTTAGCCAACAGGAATTTTATCTAACAGTTTTTTATACCTATCATGTCAGTCAAAACAGTTTACATTGTAACTTAAACTTGTAAACTTGGTGATATACATTAAACAGGGACATTGATAACTTGGATTTTTCTGAGGCCAATGAAGGGTTAAGTGGCTTGCTCAAGGCCACAAGAAGTGCTAATGAGAATCAAATCCTGGTTTCTTGGTTCCCAAGCCAGCACTCTAAACATTAGGCTACTATACCTATTTACCTAACCTACTACAATATGCAAAAAAAAACATTTTTCTAGTTTGGTTATACATGGGCAATGCATTAAGTAGTCATATTTAAGCTGAAACCTGAATCTTTTTATTGTTGGGCGGGAGGGGCCTGGTTGCTTCCTCTTACTCTAGGCAGCTACATTATCATGTGCTTTTATTTACAATTACCTGGGGGCCCCTAACCCCTTACAATTTACTAACTTTCTAAATATCTCCATTTTCAAACTAGCCCAACCATCATAGCAACAGTTACTGCTAGGGTCATTCATCACAGCTCAGTCTACAAGCCAGCATGTATACATTCCATTCTGGCTACCAGATGCTAGATGTTGCCAGTGTTAACATTGCTTGGACTACTCGAGCAGTGGAAGTTAAGCTCAGACATCATGCCTACATCTTCCACATGGCAGTGTATAACAGCCCATAGCTGCTGAGAAGAAAATGGCTACTAGGTCTAGTGGACATATATAGCTAGTAATTCTGTTAGCAATAAGGCAGCCGAGAATGTAGAGAACAGGGAGGCAGAGAAGACTGAAGAGCAATGGTGGAGAATTAGCTAGACTATTTGAAGTTATCACTTCCAGAGACAATGCATACATCTTTGCAGTTCACTGCACTGCATGATATTAATATGTACCCACAAAAGCGGATGTAAGGATGAAATTGGAAACTACAGGCCGGTTAGTCTAACCTCTGTTAGAAAATTATTGGACAGGCTACTAAAAGAGAATATTGAGGCTTCTGGAGTTCAATGGATTGCAGGATCCAAGGCAGCATGAATTTCACCAGAGGCAGGTTTTGTCAGACAAATCTGATTGATTTCTTTGACTGGGTGACTATGGAGTTGGACCGAGGGAGAGTCCTAGATGTGGTGTATTTAGATTTCAGTAAAGCCTTTGACAGTTCCACACAGGTGACTTATAAACAAACTGAGCACCCTAGGGATGGACCCTAAAGTTACTGATTGGGTTAGAAACTGGTTGAGTGGGAGGCGACAGAGTATAGATAAATGGAGCTCACTCTAAGGAGGTAGGTTACCAATGGTGTGCCATAGGGATCTGTCTTTGGTCCGATTCGTTTTAACACTTCTGTATAAGTCTCTGGTACAACCTCATTTGGAGCATTGTATGCAATTCTGGAGACCGCACCTTCAAAAGGATATAAGCAGGTTGGAGTCGGTGCAGAGGGTGGCTACTAAAATGGTTAGCGGTCTTCATTATGTAGCATATCAGGACAGACAAAGATCTTAATATGTACACTTTAGAGGAAAGGCGGGATAGGGGCAATATAATAGACACATTTAAATATCTCCATAGCATAAATGCACAGGAGGGTCTCTTTCAATTGAGGGCAAGCTCTGCTACAAGATGAGAGTGAAAGGGGACAGACTCGGGGGTAATATGCAAAAATATTTCTTTACGGAAAGAGTGGTAAATGCGTGGAAAAGTCTCCCAGTGGAGGTGGTGGACACGAGGACAATATCTGAATTCAAAAAAGCATGGGACAAGCTCAGAGGATCTCTAAAGATAAAAAGGGGACTATTGTAATTGATATGGAAGGGCAGACTAGATAGGCCATGTGGTCTTTTTCTGGTGTCATGTTTCTATGTTTCTACCCTGGGAAGTAGGCCAGATGCAAAGGGACGCTGCCCCTGATTATCCACATCCGCAGCTTACCCCAGTCTACTGCTAGACTCACTAGTTGCATTGAGCAGGCAGTCAGTCTGTTCAACCACCAAACAAAAAATGTTACACACCTAGAATTAACGCACATTAGTCCACTTTTTTAAACAAAGCGATTGTTCCCCCCTCCAAATTCATTCAGTAAATGTATATTATGTATGACACTGAACAGATCTATATGAATAGATTTTGTAATCCGTCTAGATCATGTGACAGGTGAAATAGAAATATTTAAATAAATAAAATAAAGGGATAGAACATTTAAATTCTGTATGGTTCTAAATATCCTAAAACAATAACCCCACTGCACCTGATCTCCCAAAAAATTCAGAGACACTAAAATGTTTATATTTAGCTTTTCAGAGCACAATAGGAATTCTCTGGTTAAGAAGCCTTTGCTCTAAAATTAACCATCTTTGGTTTATAGTACAACAAAATTGCTTACTTACATAAAGTCTCATTTACCATTTTCAGTTAGATGTTTTTAGTATACAGAATTTTTTTTGCCTTTGAAATTTTACCTCCTCTAAAGTGAAGTCTGCCATTTTGCCGCCACTTTTTCCATGAGCTTTAAGTATTTCCCTTAGCCCGGTACCTGCACCATGTCGAACCTAAAACTCAAAAAACATTAATTCATTATCACACTGATAAACATTTACTTTGTCACAATTTATCAAGTTTTGTGAAAATGAATGGCATATTACACATATATAGCTACAAACCATAAATTCAACTGCCACTTAACTACTCTTTCCAGCATATGAGCACAAGTGCTTCAAAAGACAAAGCTAAGAGGAAGAAGTGATGTCATCCTGCACGTTGGCAGTCTGTGCACTCTGCTCTGGTGCTGTCCCCTGTGAATAGCAGTGAATCTCCTCTCCTGGAGCGAAAAAATAGGAACAGAAGCAGTTACTGGCGAGGGTCTCAGGATGGCAATCTACAAGGGAATGGCTGACCTCTGCAATTTTGCATACACAGGCACTGGCAGACCATGAGGCAGGCAAGATGGCTACCGGAGGCTCAAAGACCATGGATCAAACATTGCGTGAAGGAAAAGAGAACAGAACAGATAAAGGAGCAGCCAAGCTGCAGCAGATTTTTCAGGGAGAGCTCAGGTTCTGGTTTAGAGAGCCGAAATCAGAGCCGAGCATAGTAAGGAGTGAGTTGGGGGAACTAATGGGAGAACTGAAGGTGGAAAGAAGTGAGATAGGCCACCGAGAGGCTGAGTATGATGTGCAACTGGAGCAAGAACTGGAGGAGTTCACTGCGGCCATAAGTTCTAACAAACATGGGAAGGCACAGCTTATTTACAAGGTGGAGGAATTAGAAAATAGACTATGGGAGAAATAATCTAAGGATCAGAGGGGCCCCAAAGATGTGGAGCTTGTAGATAGCCGAAGGGTAGCAGAAGCAATATGCGAGGAGGCCCTGAGTCAGGTAGGGGAGACACAGATTCCTGATACCATGAGCTTGGACAGAGTTCACCTGGCCTCGGGATCAGTGAGAAATAATCAACCAAGGGATATTGTTATATGCCTTAAAGATTATAATCTCAGGGAACTGATTGCATCAAAGATACCATTCAAATCCCCTCAGTTTTCGCCAGGATATAAAGCGCCCACCTACGCCGACTTGTCAGTGGGCACATTATAGAGGTGGCGTGAGATTAGCCCAGTCACGCAGAAATTGCAGGAAGAACAATTAACATATCACTGGCTGTATCCCTTTCACATTGCGTTCTCCAAGGAGGGGAAAACATGGAGGGTGAGAACAGTGGCGAAGGTGGTCAAAGCGATGGAAGAGGCTGGGCTGAAGGTGGAGATCATGGAAAAGCCCACCAATCAGGGGAACAAATACAAAGAGGCGAGACAGAGGACAGGAAGTTGGTCGAGAGTGACAGCAGTGAGCTCCTTGAGGTGCAGGCTGACCATCTCGCAGAGTACCACTGGTTAAGCAGAGGGTGGTCCGACTGGCACTTAAGCGGACTATGAACTCAGAGATTTGATTAGATGTTGGACACCATAGTGTATAGATGTTAAAAGTGTGCCTTTAAGGATTTATTGGATATGGAGGGTGTGTGTTGGTCATTGTGGATGGATGTGTGTGGGGAGAAGGGGGGAATGGAAGAGAAGGGAGGAAGGAAAAAGGGGATGAAGGGGTGATAGAGGAGAGATGTGGCTGGAAACAGGGGAAGGGTGAGAGGGGAAGGGGGAGGAGAGGCAGGGGGAAGGGCAGCAAGTGCAGCATGGGGATTGGGCAGGGTGGGCACTACTCTGACAGGGCCTCTGGAGGGTGAAACACAGGGGGGAGGAAGGACAGAAGCAGAGAGCCTATGGACTATTAATGATGGCCACAATAAATGCCAAGAGGCTTCAGCCTTGGCATAAACGCCATATTATGGTAACCAAGCAACCAGGGTTCGATTCCCACTAGCACTCCTTGTGGCCTTGGGCAAGTCACATAACCCTCCATTGCCTCGGAAGAAAGGCCTGGCAATCTACTTCCAGTGACACTGCCAAGAAAGCGTAGTTACTCACCTGTAACAGGTGTTCTCCAGGAGCAGCAGGAATCAGTCCTCACTTATGGGTGACGTCGGCGCCGACGGAGCCCTCGCGGAGCAATTTTCCCCAGCTTTCAAAGAAAGCCTTTGGGAATTGCAGCGCGCATGCGCGGTCCCCTTCCCGCCCAAGGGTGCCATCTTAGCCAGTCAGATGACATAGCTAAAAAAGACAGCATAAAAATTTGCAAAAGAACTAAAGCAGGTGATTGCAACTCCACGGGGAGGAGGGAGGGTTGTGAGGACTGATTCCTGCTGCTCCTGGAGAACACCTGTTACAGGTGAGTAACTACGCTTTCTCCAGGACCAAGCAGGAAGTCAGTCCTCACTTATGGGACTCCCAAGCTCAAGGCTACCGGAGACCCTAAGCACAAAAATGAGCTCCCTCTAGCTCAGCAGCACAGCAGGAAAGAATCTTCGCTGAATTATTACCCACCGGTAGCCCACATCCGGGATGGAGGGTAGGAGTTGCTCAGACCTCAAAGAGATTACGGAGGACTGCCTGTCCGAAAGCACTGTCCCTGCGGGACTCCCTCTCGAGACAGTAATGGACCGCAAGTCTGGCTCGAAGACCAAGTAGCGGCCCGGCAGATGTCTGCCAGCGGAACAGAGCGGAGGTAAGCCACTGACGTAGCCTTTGCCCGAACGCAATGAGCCGTGACTCGACCTTCCAAGGAGAGTCCGGCTGCCCCATAAGCCCAAGAGATACAGTCCGCAACCCAGATGGACAGAGTACGCTTGGAGACCGGGCGCCCCAATTTATTGGGGTCAAAAGACACAAAATGCTGAGCAGCTTTACGGTGCTCCCGCGTACGGTCAAGGTAGAAGTTCAATGCCCTTCTACAGTCCAGGGTATGGAGGACCGTTTCAGCTCGGCTGGAGTGTGGTCTGGGAAAGAAGGTTGGAAGTACCACCTCCTGATTGATGTGAAAAGGGGAGACCACTTTTGGAAGAAATTTTGGGTGAGTCCGTAGGACTACCCTATTTTTGTAGAACCGAGTGTAAGGGGGATCAGACACGAGGGCCTGCAATTCACTTACGCGTCTAGCGGAAGTGAGGGCTATCAAGAACAGAGTTTTCCAAGAAAGAAAACGGAGAGAACAGGTAGCCATAGGTTCAAAAGGCGGACAGGTGATCCGCTGTAAAACCACATTCAGGTCCCAGTCAGGCGCTGGCGGGCGCAGAGGTGGTTTAAGTAGAAGGAGACCTCGGAGAAACCTCGCTACGAGAGGGTCGTTGGAGAGGTCTGCCGTCCACCGGCACATGATGTGCTGAAAGAGCACTGAGGTGAACTTTGACGGAGTTGGACTTAAGTCCCAGATTAGAGAGGTATAGCAAGTACTGCAAGATCACCGACACCGGGCAGGAGAAGGGATCCTGAGACTGTTGGGTACACCAAACGGAAAAACGACGCCATTTAAGGGCGTAGCATTTGCGGGTAGAAGGTCGTCGCGAAGCTAAGACGACCTCCTCCACCTCTGCCGGCAGGAGAAGGGGAGCAAGGACTACCCTCTCAGCAGCCAGGTCATTAGGTTGAGAGACCTGAGGTTGGGGTGTAGCAGAGACCCCTGATCCTGAGTGAGGAGATCCGGTTGTAACCCCAGAGGGAATGGATCCTCCACCGCTAATTGCAGCAGGAGCGGAAACCACGGCTGTCTGGGCCAGCGAGGGGCCACCAGGATCATGAAGGCTTTGTCTCGGAGAACCTTGAAAAGAGTCCGAGAGACTAGCGGGATGGGAGGGAAAGCGTACAAAAGGCTCCCCGACCATGAGAGTAGAAAAGCGTCCGCCGCAACCCGAAGGGGGTGTGGCTGACGAGAGCAGAAGCGAGGAAGTTGCCGGTTGTGAGGACTGGCAAAGAGATCCACCGTGGGGAGGCCCCACTTTAGAAAGAGCTTCTGAGCTACCAAGGGATCCAGGCGCCACTCGTGCGGCTGGAGGATCCTGCTGAGTTTGTCCGCCAGGCAATTCTCTTGGCCTGGGAGATAAACTGCCTTGAGGAGAACGCCGTGACTGACGGCCCAAGAGCAGAGCTTCTGTGCTTCCCGGCAGAGAAGGAAGGAGCCCGTGCCCCCCTGCTTGTTCACGTAGAACATGGCAACTTGATTGTCCGTCTGGACAAGGACGGACTGGTGAGAGGTCAGGTGGGAGAAGGCCTTGAGAGCCAGGCGGATCGCTCTGAGCTCCAGGAAGTTGATCTGCTGAGCAGACTCCCACGTGGTCCAGAGGCCCTGAGTACGTGCCCCTTGGCAATGTGCTCCCCAGCCCAGGAGGGATGCATCTGTTGTCAGCACCCGGGCCGGCTGAGGTGACTGGAAAGGCATGCCGAGTATCAGGTTCGGCCGATGAAGCCACCACCGGAGAGACGAGATCAGCGGCTCGGAGACGCGCACTAGGTCTGCTAGGCCGCCTGTGGCTTGTTGCCACTGCTGGCGGAGACACCATTGAGCAGGCCGCATATTCAGGCGGGCATTGGGGGTCACATGGACGGTGGAAGCCATATGGCCGAGTAGTCTCAGGAAGCGCCTGGCGGAGACCAGGGGCTGGCTGCGAAAACGGTCGGCTAGGTCCATGAGCCGTTGAGCTCTGTCGAGCGGTAGGAACGCTCGTGCCTGAGGAGTGTGCAGTCTTGCGCCGATGAACTCGAGATCCTGTGAGGGGAGCAAAGTGGACTTTGCGAAGTTTATAACAAAGCCCAAGTACTGCAGAAGAGTCACCGTGCGGCATGTGGCGTTGGTGACCTCCGGAGCGGACGCTGCTCTGATGAGCCAGTCGTCGAGGTACGGAAAGACATAGAGGCCGTGAAGCCGGAGATGGGCCGCCACCACCGCGAGACATTTTGTGAAGACTCGCGGTGCGGAGGACAGGCCAAAGGGCAGTACTCTGTACTGGTAATGATTTCCGGCCACCACAAACCTTAGGTACTGGCGGTGGTTTGGGTGGATAAGGATGTGCGTGTAGGCATCCTTTAGATCCAAGGAGCATAGCCAATCTCCCTCCTGGAGGTAGGGCAGAAGGATTCCAAGGGTAAACATCTTGAACTTTTCCCGCACGAGGAATTTGTTGAGGTTGCGCAAGTCCAGGATGGGTCTGAGGCCTCCTGTCCTTTTTGGTACCAGAAAATACCTGGAATAAAAGCCTTGACCTCTCAGGTGGTGGGGCACCGGTTCCACCGCCTGTTCCTGTAGAAGACCTGCTAACTCCTGAAGGAGTAATTCCCTGTGCAGAGGGGGTCGTGGAGGTTCTCCCGGAAAATAGGAGGGAGGGACCTGGTGGAAGTGGAGAAGATAGCCTTCTCGCACGACTTGAAGCACCCAGGCATCTGAGGTGATGCTGGACCACCTGTGGGCGAAGTGAACCAGCCGGCCTCCGGTGCTGGGAGGAACCAGCGGGGGGGGAGAGGCTATGCTTAAGGAGTCAAAAACCCCCACCCTGCGGAGCAGGGGCTGGTGGTGCAGGCTTGGGGGCTTGCTGCCTACGGGACCCGTTACCCCGTCCCTTGGCCTGCTGGCCCTGTTGGGGAGCTGCAGGGGCCTGATATTGGGGGTATTGTTTGTAGGCAGCCGCCTTCCTCGGGTAAAAGGACTTCTTTCCCGAGCCCTTCTTTTTCTGGGAAGGGGCGGAGGTCTTCCTAGAAAGCCTAGTCCTGGTGAGAGTCTCCGTCTCAATTTGTGCAGCCTTTTCAGCCATGGGCTTGCCAAAGAGGTTTTCGCCTCGGCAGGGGACATCGACCAACTTGTCCTGCACCCAGGGCTCAAGGTCAGACGACTGAAGCCAAGCCTGTCGGCGGGCACCGATGCCGGCTGCGGCCACTCGAGCCGATGCTTCAAAGCCATCATAGGCTGCTCGGGACATGAATTTTGAGCATTCCCAAATGCCAGTGGACAAGGCCAGGAACCTCCGCAAGGGTTCCTCGGACAAACCAGCGGAGAATCCGGCTAGCTCTTTAGCCAGGTCTCGGAGATACATGCCCATGTATAGCTGGTAGGTCTGGACACGACACGCAAGCATAGAGCCCTGGAAACACTTCTTACCAAGGCCATCCAGGTTACGGGCCTCCCTGCCAGGAGGCACCGAGGAGTGCATCTTCTGGCTCTTAAGACGATGCATGGCCGATTCCACTACCATGGAATGGTGTGGTAGCTGTGCTTTTTGGAAGCCAGGGCTCTTGCGGACTCGATAGATAGAATCGACCCGCTTGCTCAGGACCGGCGAGGTGGCCGGACTCTCCCACATGCGGAAGAGTAGTCGTTCCAGCATGGGAGGAACCGGTACAGTAAAGTGTTCCCTGGCGGGAGAGTCATACTGGAGGGCGTCGAGCTCTTCGGCTCGAGGCTCCTCCTTGGAGTCCGCAGGGAAGGCCAAAGCCTTGGCCATATCCCTGACGAAGTCCGAGAACCGGGCATCCTCCGGGGGGTACTGCTTCCGAGGTTCGGACTCAGGTGAGTCCGAGGGGACACACCGAGTCCGAAAAGAATCAGGCGACTCTTCCTCTTCAGACTCCCAGACCGACTCCGACGAGGACTCGGTGGGGTCGGCCCGGGCAGGGCGCGGCGCCTGCCGCCCCGACGCCGAGGGAGTCGGCGTCGGCGACCTCGGTCCCGAACGGGAGGCCGAGGGTGACCTCGACCGAGGATCGACTCGAGTTCGCATCGACTCAAGGATCGGCTCGGTCTCCGGGTTCGACTTAAGACGTCGACGTCCCGGCGGTCGGGGCAGCGGCGCCAGCGAAGCCAGCGAGCAGTGCCCGCTGCTGGTCCATGAAGGCAGACAGTCTGCTCTCCAAGGCCGTCAACCTGAGTCCGAGCTCAGGTGACCCAGCAGCCCCCGACTCGGGCCCCGACGGCGTCGGGCCCGACGTCGGCTGTCGCGGAGGCGAGTCCAGAAGGACCACAGGACTTACCCGAGCAGGCAGCTCAGACTCCAGGCGAGGTCGCTTCGTGAGGTGCTCCTTCTCCAAGGACCCGGGGCGGCTATCGGGGCTATGCGACCTGGCCCTCGCGGAGCCAGGAGCGTCCACCGACGCCGCCCTCGCGGGTTTCACCTTCCGTCGATGGTCCCCGGAGGGAGAACCCCTGTCGGAGGAACTCCGGCGACGGTCCGAGCTGGAACCCCTGGACGCAGAGGCCTCCGACGAGGTCCGGGTACGGCTGGGGTCAGCGAAGATTCTATCCCGCTGATGCCGCCGACTTCTCAACGCTTTGGAGGACAGTTTGCCACAAGGCCCACAGATCATTTCTTCATGATCCGGGCCCAGGCAGCGGAGGCAATGGTCGTGTGTGTCAGTCAGTGACATATTTCGGTCACACTGACCACACCGCTTGAAACCACTGGCAGCCATCGGGGGAAAAAGGGGCCCCGGCGAGGTCAAAGGACCGGGCTGCCAGGGAAAAACCGAAAACGAAAACTGACTAAGTCAGAAAAACCGAAAAAGAAGAAGAGGACTCGTGACCAGCGTCGCGAGTCCGGGCGGGAAAAAGACCGGCGTCGAACCGAAGGAAAAAAGAGTAAATTATGAAGAAAAATCAACTTTTTCGCGGGGACACGACGGGTACGTCTGTAGGGCTCCGCGGAAAAAAGAAGACTGGCTAAGATGGCACCCTTGGGCGGGAAGGGGACCGCGCATGCGCGCTGCAATTCCCAAAGGCTTTCTTTGAAAGCTGGGGAAAATTGCTCCGCGAGGGCTCCGTCGGCGCCGACGTCACCCATAAGTGAGGACTGACTTCCTGCTTGGTCCTGGAGAAAACCCAGGAGCTTCTGGGTCGCCAGGAGTCAGGTCTGACTCAAAGGCACACATTGCATTTTGCATTGCGAGAGGAGGGGGGGGAGACAGAGCGTACATCTTGTGTGTTCAAGAAATGCACCTTAGAGAGGGACAGAAGTTATTACAATCTGAAAGGTATCCTGAGGTAATTATGGCAGCTAAAAGAGCAGCACCAAGGAAGTTGAGGGGGGGGGGTAGCCCTAATGGTTAGTGAAGTGGTTAAGGGAGCAATAGGAGAGATTCAGGACAAAAAGGGTAGGTATGTGGGCGTGAAGGTTTGATTGGAGGGGAAGACAGTATGGGTGGCGTGTATTTACAGGCCTAATGAAAATTAGAGGGAGTTTTATCAGTCACTTATGGAGACATTGGAGGGGTTGGGGGACACCCCCATAGTGCTGTGAGGGGAGGAGGTGGATTATAACCTAAAAGTAAATCCCTGACTGGATAACAAGGGAGAATCCGGGGGGGGGGGAGAGAGAGAGTATAGACGTAGTATGCTTCAAATAAAGGATAGTCTGGATTGGTAGATATATGGAAGTGCAGGCATCTCAGCGAGATGCCACATAACACATACAGCAGACTGGATAAGATTTGGCTCAGTGGGAGGTGGGTGTCCAAAGTTCGGGAGATGGAACATGCGACCATAACCTGATCTAAACATGCTCCAGGGAGCATTACTTTTGATTTGGGTGCCAAGGATGATGGAATCAGATTCTGGAAATCAAATGACTATTTTGGAGGAGGGGGGCCATTTGAATACAACAAAACAGAGTATACAAGAATATATTCACTTCAATGTAGGAGTAGGGGTCCCACTAGGGGTAGTGCAGGATGGGTTAAATGCAGTGGTGAGTAGGCATTTACTGAGCTTGGGGCACGGGTTAAGGAGGAAAGATGTGTAAAAGAATTTCAACTTTTGGAGCAGATAGCAAAACTAGAGGTGCGCCATCACAGCGATCATAACCCCTAAGTAGTGGGGAAGCTGATGGCTGCAAGGGCTGAACTGGGGAGACATAGGGCCAGTCTCCTGGTGCACGAGTTAAATGTCCTCCAACAGGCACATTTTGAAGTGGGAAATAGGGAGTAAGCTTCTGGCAAGTAAACAAATTCCAGGGCTCAGCAGAGCAACATTATGAGCTTCAGAAGTGCACAGGGGGGGAGCTAATGCATGGCTCTCAGAAGATCTGAAAGGTTTTTATCGACTAATATGCAAACCTGTATAAGAGCGAGGTTGGAGTGGAGGAGTAGCCTAGTGGTTAGAACACTGGCTTGGTAACCAAGCAACCAGGGTTTGATTCCCACTAGCACTCCTTGTGGCCTTGGGCAAGTCACTTAACCCTCCATTGCCTCGGAAGAAAGGCCTGGCAATCTACTTCCGGTGACACTGCCAAGAAAACCCAGGAGCTTCTGGGTCGCCAGGAGTCAGGACTGACTCGAAGGCACACATTGCATTCTACAAGAGGGTAGAGAAAGGAGTCACAAATTCTTGCAAGACTGTACATTAAAATGCAGGGAGAGGTAGACAATTAGGGCGTGCTATAAGTGAACCCAAGGGGATGGAGGCAATTAAAACTTTGAAAGTGGGGAAGGTACCGGGCCTTGATGGCATGACGGCCAAATTTTACAAAACGTTTCAAGGGGCACTTGGCTCCATTACTGGTGGAAGTTTTTAATGGTGTGCTTATCAGTGGCAGGGTGCTATCAACAATGGAGGAGGCAGGGATTACTGTGTTATCAAAACTTGAAAAGGATGGTAGTGTCTGTGGCTCATATCAGCCAATTTAGTGATTAATTTGGATGCCAAGTTGTTGGCCATAATTCTGGCCAGTCTGTTAAAGAGGGTGGTGCCACGGTTGGTAGGAAAGGACCAAATAGGATTTGTGTTGGGTAGACAAGGAGACATCAGGAAAATTCTCAACTTAACCTGGAAGCTGCAGACAAGAGAGGAGAAGGCTGTCTTACTCATAGTAGATGCTGAAAAAGCCTTTGACAGTCGAATGGCCATTCATGTTCCAGGTGCTGGAAACTATGGGCTTAGGCGCAAACTTCATACACTGGGTGAAAGCAATGTATGCTAACCCACGGACAAGGAGAAGGATTAATGGGAGTTATTCTGACAGTTTTAGGCTGGATAGGGGAATCTGGCAGGGCTGCCCCCTTTTCCCATTGCTATTTGTGCTGGTTATTGAACCGCTACCTGAGCACATCAATCAACCTGATATAAAAGGGGTGGAGTTGGGGGGGGCCTCTATTTGCAAATGATATTATTCATGCTTACAACTCCTCCCATTACCCTATCGGTTCTAATGAGAGAGAGAGAATTGTTTGGCACGGTCTCAGATTATAAAATCAATACAGGCAAAATGGAGGCTATTGGATTTAATTTGTCAGCAGAGGAGGGCAGCAGGTTATGGGACAGTTTCCCATTTAAGTGGGTAAAACACTCCTTTAGCTATTTAGGTATCCATTTGAGCAATACCCTGAACCATATCAAAGAGTGGAACTATGGCCCTTTACTGGCCGCCATAAAATCAGTGGAAGAAACATCTTTCATGGTTGAGGAGAATTGCAGCTATAAAAATGAATGTGCTGCCAAGGGTTTTGTTCCCTTTTGCATGTCTGTATCACAGAAATTCCTTAAAAAACTGCAAGGGTTAATAATGGATTATATATGGGAGGGAAAAATACCAAGAATAGCTAGGAAGGTCCTATTTCAACGGAAGGATGAGGGAGGGCTGGAAGTTCCCTGTTTTGAGACATATTAAGAGGTGGCCCAGTTGCGGGATGTGATGGCATGGAGAGGGCTGGGCGAGATTCCTCAATGGGTACAGATGGAATAGTGAGGGGAAGTTCCATTAGAATGGTGAGTGTGAGACCCCTTGCTGAAGAGAGAGAAGGGGGAGGATAACCTGATTGAGGTGGAAAGGAGACACTACCTTCGGAAGAAACTTGGGGTGTGTGTGAAGCACTACCCTATTCTTATAGAATCTGGTATAGGGCCCCTCTGCCATGAAGACCTGGAGCTCGCTCACTCTTTGGGCGGAGGTGAGGGCAACAAGGAACACCACCTTCCATGAGAGGTAGCAGAGATGATATGTAGCCATCAGTTCAAAAGGCGGCAAGGTAAGCTGCCTCAACACCACATTGAGATTCCATTCAGGCGCCGGAGAGCAGACTTGGGAATTAGACAGGAGAAGGGCCCTGAGGAATCAGGATACTATCGAGTGTGCCGAGAGTGGCTTCCCGTCTATCGGATGATGGTTGGCTGCGAGGGCACTGAGATGTACTCTGACGGAGTTGGATTTGAGCCCCAAGTAAGAGAGGTGGAGAAGGTATTGTAGTACCATGGCCACTGGGCAGGAAAAAGGGTCGGTTCCTCGAGCCGCACACCAGAGCGCAAACCTGCGCCACTTAAATGCGTACGCCTGTCTGGTAGATGTTCTGCGGGAAGCTAGCAGGACATCCTCCATCTCCATCGGGAGTAGGAGTGGAGCTAGTGAGACCCTCTCAGCAGCCACGCCGTCAGCGATAGGGAGCTGGGGTTGGGGTGCAGGAGAGAGCCCCCCTCCTGGGAGAGGAGCCGTGAGCCTGTCCCCAGAAGGATAGGAGTCTCCGCCGCTAGCTGCAGGAGGAGCAGGAATCATGGTTGACGGGGCCACCATGGGGTTATCAAAATGACTAAAGCTCTGTCGCGAAGAATCTTGAACAGGGTCTTGGCAATCAGAGGTGTCGGGGGAAACGCATAGAGGCCCCCCGATCATGATATCAGAAAGGAGTCGGCAGCCACCCTGTCAGGGTGTGGTTGCCGGGAACAGAAACGGGGCAACTGGTGGTTGTCCGGGCTGGCAGAGGTCCAGTCTCGGGTACCCCCAGATCCGAAAGAGCCTGTGGGCCACTTTGGGGTCCAGTTGCCATTCATGGGGTTGGAGCAGCCTGCCAAGCCTGTCAGCTAGCCAATTGCTGTGGCCTGGTAGGTACACCGCATTGAGGAGAATGCTGTGTTGGACTGTGAATGAGCACAGGTCCAGCGCTTCTCAGAGGACACGGGATCCTGTGCCCCCCCCCCCCGTTTGTTCACGTAGAGCATGGCAACCTGGTTGTCGGTCTGGACTAGGACGGAGCTGTGGCTCAGAGATTTCTGGAACGCCCTCAGGGCAAGTATCGCACGCAGCTCCAACAGAGTTATCTGTTGGGCACTCTCATCTGGAGACCAGATGCCCTGGGTGCGGAATCCCTGGCAGTGGGCTCCCCAGCCCAGCAGAGAGGCATCTGTGGTGAGGACCCTCGAGTGCTGAGGGACCTGAAAAGGCATTCCTGCTTGCAAGTGGCGGAGGGACTGCCACCAGTTTAAGGACAGTGCCAGGCACACTGTGACTCTGATCTTGTCCTGGAGACGTCCCGTCGCCTGGGACCATTGGTCCCTGAGGCACCACTGCGGGATCCGCATGTGTAGACGGGCATCTGGGGTGACATGGACTGTGAAGGCCATGTGCCTGAGGAGGCGCAACAGGAGTCGTGCCGGTACCAAAGAGCGGCGCTGTACCCTCTTTGCCAGTGCCATCAGCCTGTTGACTGTCTGTAGGCAGGAAGGCCTTGGCTGGGAGCGTATTGATCCTTCCCCTGATGAAAAATTCGAGCTCCTGAGTTGGTCTCAGGCTGGACGGGGTAGTTGATCACAAAGCCCAAGTGCTGAAAGACCTGGATAGTGCGAGCCGTGGCCTGCTACACATCGCGGGCCGAGGTGCCCCTGATGAGCCAGTCGTCGAGGTAGTAGAAAACAAAAATCCCCTGAAGCCTGAGAAAGGCGGAGACAACCGCTAGGCACTTTGTAAAATCCCTGGAGGCAGAGGTATTGCCTGTGGTTTGGGTGGATTAGGATGTGGGTGTAAGAATCCTTTAGGTCTAAGGAGCACAGCCAGTCTCCCTGGCGGAGGTAAGGCAGCAATGTTCCAAGGGAGAGCATCCTGAACCTCTCCCGTACCAGGAATCTGTTGAGGTTGCAGAGGTTGAGGATAGGTCTCAGGCCCCCTGACCTCTTTGGCACGAGGAAGTATGTGGAGCAGAACCCCTTGCCCCTGAGATGATGGGGCACGGGGTTCTACCGCTGCCCCCACTCTGCCCTCGAGAATACCCGCAAACTCTTTCAAGAGAAGGTCCTGGTGAAGGGGAGACCAGGAGGGCTCCCCGGGAAAGTAGTGCAGAGGTACTTTGGCTAGGCGAAGGAGGTAACCCTCCTTGACTACCTGTAGAGCCCAGGCGTCAGTGGTGACGGTTCCCCACCTGTGGGCGAACAGGGACAGCCAACCTCCTGTGGGCTGCCTGGCATTGCTGGAGAGAGGGGCCATGCTGTAAGAGTCAAACGCTTCCCCCGGGGTCAAGGCCCGGGGCTTAGGGGCCTTCTGCTTACAGGGACCGTGCCCCTGGCCTTTGGCTTGCTGCCCCTGCTGGGGTACTGGGGAGGCCTGATAGGGAGGATAACCCCAGCAAGGCGCGGAATTTTGTCGGGTAGAAGGACTTTTTCCCCGAGCCCTTCTTTCGGGGAGGGGCCGAAGTCTTCTTAGAGAGCCTGGTCCTCGTCATGAACGTGGTCTCCAGTTTGGCGGCCTTTTCAGTCATGGGTTTGCCGAATAAGTTCTCCCCCTGACATGGGACATCGATCAACTTGTCTTGTACCCATTGCTCTAGGTCGGAGGACTGTAGCCAGGCTTGGCGGCGTGCACCAATGCCCGCCGCGGCTACTCTGGCCACCGACTCAAACCCGTCATAGGCCGCTCGAGATATAAATTTGAAGCATTCACCGATGGCTCTGAACAGGCCCTTGAAGAGCTGCAAGGGCTCCTCGGAGAGACCAACCGAGAACCTGGCGATCTCCTTTGTTACATCTCTTAGGTACGTGCCCATGTACAGCTGGTAGGCCTGGATTCGACCATTCAGCATAGCGCCCTAGGTAGCATTTCCTGCCGAGGGCATCCAAGGTTCGGGCCTCCCTGCCGGGTGGCACCAAGGAGTGCGTCGGACGTTTTAGTCGACGTATGGCCGATTCTACGACCATGGAATTTATGCGTCAACTGAGACTTTTGGAACCCGGGGCTCCGGCGGACTCGATACATCGATTCAAGCTGCTTACTGACCACCAGCGTCGATGTCGGTGTCTCCCACATCCCACATAAGGCGCTCTAGAATGGGAGGAATGGGCACCATCAGGATTTCCCGAGGAGGGGCCTCATAATGGAGGATCTCGAGTTCATCTACTCGAGGGTCCTCCTCGGACTCCGTTGGGAAGACCAAAGTTTTGAACATACCCAGAACGAAGTCTCAAAAGGCCATGTCCTCAGGGGGAGATCTCCTTCGAGGCTCCGACCCCAGGGAATCGGAAGGGACATCTTGGTGAAGGCAAGTGTCTGGAGACACCTCGTCTCCCGACTCCCAGACGGAGTCATCCGAGTAGGACAAGTGGCAGTCGTCGGGCTGCTCCGGCGTTCGTTGGCTCGCTGGTAACGATCTCCACCCCGAAGAGCGGAAGATTGAGCAGGACCTTGGCCGAGGATCTTCTCGGGCCCATAGGGCTTCAAGGATCGGCACGGCCTCCGGGGTCGACTTCATCGTTGAGTCCCCAGTGGCCAGGTAGAGAAACCAGATGTACCGGACACTATTGCCCTTTGCTGCTTTAGGAAGGCAATGATCTTGCATTCCAAGGAATCCATCCTGGAAGAGAGCCCAGGTGGTTCCACAGCCACCGGCTTGGGCGCCGATGGAATCGGGCCCAACGCCAGTTCCCTGGAGGGGAGTCCTCGACTAGGACAGGACACACTGGCCAGGGCCGCTCCGTGGCCGGATCCTTCGAGAGAGCTTGATTGGGAGCTCCTTCCCCGACGCCTCGGGTTGATGTTCGTGGCTCCCTGACCGGCCCCGAGAGGGACCAGGTCGCTCTGAACCATCCAGAGACGCAGTCATCGAGGAAAATTTCCTTCTTTAAGGTTTCCCTGAGGGGGACCCCCCTCTCCGAGGTCCCCTGATGCTGCTCGGGTTCAGAACGCTCCTCCTGGGGCGTGGAGGTCTCAAACGAGGTCCTGGTTTTCAGAGGCATAGGGAGATCAGGGAAAATCTTTTCCTGCTGCTGGTGGCTTTTCAGGGCCTTTGAGGACATAAGTTTGAAAAGGCCACAAACCACCGGGTCGTGGTCCGGGCCGAGGCACCAGAGGCAGCAGTTGTGCGTATTGGTGAGCAACATAACTTTACACCTATCACACTTTTTGAACCCGCTGGTAGCCATGGAGGGAAAAGAGGGCCTCCGCAAGGTCGAAGACCTTTAGGGCTCCCAGCGAGAAAAAGCAAGGGCGGAAAAAAACACCCAAAGAAAATAAGAAAAAAAAAAAAAAAAAAGAGACCGACCCGATACCAGGGTACCAGGGGCAGATGGGAAGGGTACCAGTGTTAGCCGGAAGGAAAAACAGCCAAAAAGCAAGAAGAAAAAACACACTTTTCTGGGACAAAGAACAGGCAACGTCTGAAGGGCTCCACGGAAAAAAGACGACTGAGCAAGATGGCTCCTTTGGGCGGGAAGCGGATCATGCATGCGTTGAGGCAACTCCTAAACGCTTTCTTCGAAAGCTGGGGATTTGCTCCGCGCGGGCTCCGTCGGCGCCGACGTATCTCATATGTGAGGACTGACTTCCTGTTTGTTCACGAAGACTACATTCCTGCTTGTTCCTGGAGATTATGTCTAGCTGAGGTGAGGGTGATTAGGAAGAGTACCTTCCAAGAGAGAATTTAAGAGTGGTTATGGCTAACAGCTCAAAAGGCAGCTTGAGATGCTCCCCAGCATGACATTGAGGTCCCATGCCATCAGAGGTGGCTTAATGGGTAGTTTGGATAGCAGGAGACCTCTCATGAAACGTGCTACTAGCAGTTCAGAGGAGATGGGCTGTCCATCCAGTAGATGTTGAGAGGCCACAATGACACCGAGGTGGACTCTCACAGAGTTGGTCTTCAGACCTGTCAAGGACAGGTGGAGGAGATACTGAGGAGTGACTCCACTGGGGCAAAGAAGAGATTGAGATCTTTCTGGAAACACCAGAGAGAATCTACACCACTTAAAAGCATATGAACGTCGGTGGAGGGCTTTCTAGAAGCTAAAAGGATCTCCTTAACCTCTTGGATAAAGTCAAAGCTTTGTAATGCTATGCTCTCAGCAGCCAAGCTGTGAGATGGAGAGACTCTGGATTGGGATGGAGTAGTGAGCTGTCGTCCTAGAATAGGAGATCGGGCGCGGACCCAACCACAGAGGATGAGTGAGTCAGACGTATTAGCAGTGGAAACAAGGGTTGTCGCGGCCAGTGAGGGGCTATGAGAATCATGGAGCCCTTGTCAGACTGAAGTTTGAAAAGTGTCTTAGCAATGAGGGGTATGGAAGGGAAAGCATAAAGCAGACCCTGACCCCGGTGTAGGTGGAAGGCATCCATCTGTTGGTTGCTAGATGTCTGAGTTCTCATGCAGAAGCGAGGAAGCTTGCCGTTTTGCGGAGTCGCAAACAGGTCTATGTCTGGAGCTCCCCAGGTCTGGAAGATGTAGGTCATTGTGTCTGGATGGAGAGACCATTCGTGGGGAAGCAGGATCCGACTGAGCTTGTCTGCCAAGACAATGAACTCCCCAGGAGGTACATCGCTTGTAGGTGTATCTGATGAGAAATGGCAAAAGACCACAGGTGAAAAGCTTCCTTGCAGAGGGCCCATGAATCTGTTCCTCCATGCTTGTTCACATAGAATATGGCAACCTGATTGTCTGTCCTGACTAAGCAACACCCATATGGCATTTGAGATAGCTCGAAATTCCAAGAGATTGATTTGGAGTAGTGACTCGTGTTGTCCAGAGCCCTTGTAGAGACAGGCAGCCCAGGTACGTTCCAACCTAGTTTGGAGGCATCCATCCACCAGGTTGCATTGAAGTGGAGGCATCTGAAAAGGTGACCCTATGAGCAGATTTTCTGGAGAACACCACCACTGAAGGATGTAGTTAGAGGGGCAGTGACCTGGATCCTGTCCCGGAGACAGCCCGAGACCTGCGTTCATTGGGAGGCAAGAGTGCACTGGGCTATGGGCATATGTTGTTGGGTGTATGGAATGATACGTACTGTAGAGGCCATCTGCCCAAGGAGTTGCAGCATCTCCTGGGCAGTCAGATGGTCTTGTAGGAGAGTCTGGGACGCTAGTTCAACTTGACGGGCAAAACAGAGCTTGGGCATAAACGCCCTGGACTGTTGGATGTCCACTAAGGCTCTGATAAACTCTAGTTTTTGAGTTGGAAAGAGTTGGGATTTTGGGAAGTTTATTACAAATCCCAAGTGTTGTAGTACTGTGATGGTACGATGCAAGGAAAGCAGTATCTCTTGGGAGGTGTGCGCCTTTATGAGCCAGTCGTCTAAGTAAGGGAAGACAAATATCCCTAGAGACCTTAGGTATGCGGCCAAGACCGCCATACTCTAAGGGCAGAGGCAAGTCCAAACGGAAGGACTCTGTATTGATAATGCCTTCCTTGACAGGTGAAGTAAAGGTATTTCCTGTGTCCTGGATGGATGAGGATATGTGTGTACACTTCTTTCAGATCAAAACAGAGACAGTCCTGACTCTGGAGATATTACAGTGATGGACAGACCCTTAGCTAGATCTTAAATGAATTCCTGGAAGGACATGTCTTCTAGAGGTGACATACATCACTGTTGAGGTGGGGAAAGGTCCAAAGGTAGGTCCCAAAGCTCCCGGGAATCAAGCGACTCCACATCCGAAACTGAGGAATCAGAATCAGAGGATACGAAGTATCGATGGACACGGCATTCACTCGAAGCTAAATGTCAGTACCAATGCTCCAAGGTATCGGCCTCGGTGAGCTGCTTGGGTTTGGTACCAGCATTGGTGATAGTTTCAAGGGACAGCATAAGTGGAAGAGATGCCGATGATATCTGTAGCAAACCTGATGTCATGCCCAGAACCGGCGTCAATGTAAATACAGGAACTGGTATAGACTGTGCAGTGCCTGTAGCCAATGGCTTGATAGATATAGAGGCTGCCAGGAGAGCTGCTAAGCTCTGCTCGATGGCCAGTAGGCACTGGTCCATCGAGATTGCCAATGCCTGGATATCGGGGGCGGGTATTTGCATTACCATTCCAGAGCATGGCACCAGTAGCTCTCCAGAGATAGAGGCATTGGGAGCATCCTGGGACCGTTTGATGGCTTTGGAGGGCAGAGCCTCCCAAAGGGGCTGTTTGGCAGGCCGATCCACCTTCAAGGCAAGGCCAGAGGGATCTCAATGCTTTGAGAGAGATCTATCTCTGGAGATTTTCTCTGACTTTGATGTGGACTTGTGCTTGGACTTTGAGGATACCTGGGAGGAGGATGAGGACCTCAACGAAGTGGACACCAATGATACTGCATCCGAGGGGAAGAGTGTCCCAAATTTAGAGGCCTGATTCTATAGACCTCTTTTAGTCATCTTTTGACAGAAAGGACCGTCTTTTGACTGGTGTTCTGGGCTGAGGCATTTTAGACACCAGCTGTGTGTGTCCGTTGCTAAGACAGTGCAGGCACACTTGGAACTTTTTTGAAACCACTAGCTGGTTTCTCCATGCCTTGAACAGATGGGAAGGCTATGGTAGACTTAAAGGTCTGAAAGGGCATGGGCACGCCCATCTGTTTGTTTGTTTTTAACCAGAAGAAAAGAATATAATTAGGGATCAAGCGATGTCTTCAACTGTGCTGCTGTTGACAGGAAGGCAGATGCTACCACAAAAAGAGAAGTTTTTTCTGCAGTGACAGGATTTGCTTCCTGCTGACTCCACGGAAAACAAATAACTGAAGAGAGGGAGTTGGGAAGACAGGGCTCCCAAAAGCTTTCCAATTGGATGTTGGGTAGCATTCCCACATGGGCTCTGTTGGTATCGACGTCACCCACATATGACCACTACCTTCCTGCTTGTTCCTGGAGATCAAGTGATCTCTGAAGGTAACAGCTGGCTAACTATGCAAGTGGGTCATGTGATAAACATGTCAAGTGGCACCAAGCAGAATGAACTGTTTGCTTCAAATTAAAGGTTAAATATTTACTGATCATGCATGGACTTTCCTGCACTGCTACTCTCAATTCCATTCAAGCTATTACACAAAAGTGGACCTTCATTGCTCCTACTGTAAGAGTTGGTTTTGGATGCCGTCCAAATAACTTGGGGATCATTTCCTGCTATTACTTATATGCAGGACAGCAAAGAATCACATTAAAGGAAGGGGCTATTTAAAATGTTAGAGGATGCTGATTCTCTATTGGCGACTTTGACCAATTGGTGGAAATTTGAAAACTACCAGTTCAAGCATTGGATAGTAGTGCCATACCTAGGGCTGTGTGCGCGGTGTGGTCGCACAGAGCGCAAGTAAAAAAAAGGGCACCAATCTCATTACTGCACTTCCAGGAAGCTCAAAAAGAATGAGTTGCAGCTGGGTTTAAAAAAGGTTTAGACAAGTTCCTGGAGGAAAGGTCCATAAATCATTAAAGTGGACACAGAATATCCACTGCTTGCCCCAATACAAACATTGCAGAACCTGTATATTTTGGAGAGACTGCTAGGTAATTGTGACCTAGATTGGCCACTGTTGGAAACAGGATACTGGGCTTGATGGACCTTGGTCTGACCCAGTATGGCATATCTTATGTTCTTATGCATGACTCAGTGGAGTGGGGGGCACCAAATTCATTAGATGCACAGGGCACATTTCTAGCTTGGCACGGTCCTGTTGGACTGTATGCTTCTCAGAAATCTCTCGTCACACAGCAGTTTTCCATGGTATTGGAAGGAATTATGGAGTCTGAAAAATCCTGGCATAAATCCTTAAGGGAAGATGAGAGGTCTTATAGACGATTTGAAGATTCATAATGGTGAAATTAGTCCTTACCTGCTAATTTGCTTTCCTTGAGTCCCTCCAGTCCAATTGCGTGGGTGATCTCCCCCCACCAGCAGCTGGAGATTGAGCATGTCAGGTCTTGATGTCACAATATTTTGGTTGCATGCACTGCCCACCAAGACCAGTATCCTACTGACAAAGCAGACCCCAAAAGCAAACAATTACTAAACAATGCCAAACTCACCTTTTATGTACTTCCGTTTCTTTCCTTTTTTTTTTTTTTTACCTGGTCGCCACTGTGACCAATTGTACTGTGAAACCACCAACAGGCATCCCAGGTGACCACCCAAGAGGCCGAAACTGCCCCATGAAATTACCTGGACACATTATACAATGACCTCTGCAGAATCTGGCTCACCACCAATAAAGCACTGCAGAACAAGGGAGGGTTCTGGGCTGGACTGGAGGGACTCAAGGAAAGCAAATTAGCAGGTAAGGACTAATTTCAGCTTCCTTATTGTCCCTCCAGGCCAGTCCAGTTGCGTGGGATGTAACAGAGCAGTACTAAGTACAAGTGGAACCCACGAGCCTGGCCTATAACACTGTGGCCCTGAAACAAGCATCTCTCATGGCTTGTACGTCCAGATGGTAATGGCAGTTAAAAGTATGGAGGGAGGACCACGTTACCACCCCACAGATGTCCAGGGGTGGCACAAGACTGCACTCAACCCAAGAGGCTCCTGCGCCCTAGTTGAATGAGCATGCAACCCATGTGGCAGTGGCCTGCGCCGCAGCAGGTACACTGAGGCAATAAATCTCTTGAGCCACCAGGCCACAGGGGTCTTGTAGAACCCCTTTTCGCAGACCCGCCCAACAGGACAAATAAATAATCCAGTTGTCGGAACTGCCTGGTCCGCTTCAAATATTTACAAAGGACCCAGAGAACATCCAGCAGTAATGAAGTTGGTGGTCCTCTGCATTACTGCCCTGGTCCAGAAAAAACAGCTAGGTCACCAACAGATTAAGATGGAAAGCTTAGACCACTCTGGGCAGAAAGGATGGGACAAATTGAAGGACCACCTTCTCCTTGGAGAGAACCAAGAAAGGTTCTCGGCATGAAAATGTTTGAAGTTCCGAAATACTCCTAGCCGAACAGATGGCCACCAAGAACACAGCCTTCAACGTCAGATCCTTCAGCATGGCCACACTCAACAGCTCAAAGGGGCTTTCAATCAGCACAGACAGGACCAAATTGAGATCCCATGGTGAAATCAGAGATTGAAGCAGCATCTAACTTACCTGACTGCTCTGAGAAATCGAACCACATCCAGGTGGGTAGACAGAGAGACACCTGAATCCGTTCACGGTAGCATGTTATATTATGTGCATGTGCAGGGAATTTAAGGCAAGACCTTTATCCAAACCTGCTTGCAAGAAGTCAAGAATGTCAGGCAACATGGCAATCAAAGCACAACACCCACTCTCAGTACACCAGTTCTCAAAAATCCTGCAGGCCCACACATGGCAAGGTTGATCGCTTGCGGGCTCTCAAAGTCACAATAACCTGAGCTGAGTAACTCTCTCAGCCTAGCCCTTTCAAGAGCTGGGCCATAAGCGAAAATCGATCCACCTGAGGCATGAGAAAGGGCCCTTGCAACAGAAGGTTAGGTCATGCCGGCAGACACTACGGCATGTTCACTGTCAGCCGGATCAGATCTGCATACCACAGCCGACGGGGCCAGTTGGGTGTGATCAGAATCACGAGCCCGGCATGCGACTATGCATTGGAAAATCTGCCCTATAAGCGTCCAAGGAGGGAAGACATACAGAATTCCGTCCTTCAGCTAGGCCTGCCCAACGGCTTCCAAGGCCCTCAGACATCCATTCTCTCTGCCGACTGAAGAACCAGGAGGCCTTCGCACTGCTGACGGTCGCAATCAGGTCCATGATGGGCTCACCCCATTGTTTGACCACCCTGTCAAAGATTACTGGATAGAGGGACCAATCCCCCGGGTCCAGCCAACGCTGACTCAGTCTGCCTACACATTTTCCTTTCCTGCAAAATGCGCCGCTGAGAGCGCCACAAGATTAGACTCCACCCAAAGCAGGATGGGGCAGACCTCATCCTCGAGAATGACACTGCCTGTGCCACCCTAACAATTGAGGTGTGCTACTGTGGCTGCATTGTCCGCGAGTGCTCGCACTGCCTGCCTCTGAAGGAGCAGTTGGAAGAAACAAAGGGCCAGTTAGACAGCTCTCATCTCTAAGTGATTGATGAGCCACTTGCTCTTCTCAGAGGTCCACCGGCCCTGTATGACCAGGTCCCCGCAGTGCATTCCCTAACCAGAGAGGCTGGCATCTGTGGTCAAATGCACCCAATTAGAAGTTTCCAATGGCATTCCCAACAAGAGATTCTTTGAGACTAGCCACCACCAAAAAGCCACTCAGGTGATCAACGGACAGATCAGCCTCTTCAAGACCAATGCACTAGCAGCACCCTCTGCAATGTCCACAGGTGGGAGGGGGTCCAGGGCACCAGCTCTAATGTAGTCGCCATCGAGCCCAACAGTTGAAGGTAAGTCATGCCACGGGAGCCGCCATCTGCAAAAAGTGGCAAACCTAGCTCCATCTTCTGCGCTCTATCATGGGGCAAGAAATGAGTCCCTTCGCCATCTGAAACTGTACCCCTAAATACACCAAGTCCTGAGACAACTCCAAGCTGCTCTTGGCCAAGTTGATTACCCAACACAGCTGCTGAAGGCAGATTATCACGCATTGGGTAGCATTGCAATTTTCCTTCTACAACTCTGCGCGTATCAGCCAATCGTCCAGATAGGGATGCACCAGCACTGTAGGGCTGCCACCACAGCCACCATGACCTTTGTAAAAGTCTGAGGGGCCGTGTCCAACCCAAAGGGCAACACAAAAAACTGAAAGTGCCTCATGGGAACCACAAAGCAAAGAGTGGAGTAGCAGCCTAATGGTTAGAGAACTGACTTGAGAACCAGGGTTCAATTCCCACTAGTACTCCTTGTAGCTTGGTGCAGGTCACTTAACCCTCCATCGCCTCAAAAAAATCCAAGTTATCAATGTCTTTGGTCATCATACATTACCAAGTTTAAGTTACAATGTAAGCCGCTGAAATGATAAAGTGGTATAAGAAACCTGTTAAATAAATAAAAGATTCCTCTGTCGGCATTGCAGAGGGGGCTGCTAGCGTGTTGTTCTCCGTAGAAGCATGCGCTCTTGAAGAGGCTGATCTGTCCACTGGTCACCAGTGGTGCTTTAGTGGTGGCTAGTCTCAAAGAATCTCTTGTCGGGAATGCCGTTGGAAACTCCTGACTGGATGCCTTTGACCACAGATGTCAGCCTCTCCAGTTGGGAAGCGCACGGCAGGGACCAGGTCACACAGGACCGGTGGACCTCTGAGGAGAGCAAGTGGCTCATCAATCAGAGATGAGAGAGATCTTCCTGGCCCTTTCTTTCTACCATTCCTTCAGGGGATGGTGATGTGAGTGTTCTCGGACAATGCAGTCACAGTAGCAAACCTCAATCATCAGGATGGCACAGGAAGCACCATGTTCAAGAATGAGGTTGGCCCCATCCTGCTTTGGGCAGAGGCGAATCTTCTGGCGCTCTTGGCGGCGCACGTCACAGTAAAGAAAAATGTGCAGGCAGACTGAGTCAGCATCGGCTGGACCTACGGATTGGTCCCTTGATCTAGCAATCTTCGATAGGGCGGTCAAACAATGGGGCAAACCCATCATGGACCTGATGGTGACAGTCAGCAATGCAAAGACATCCCGGTTCTTTAGCCAGCAGAGAGAATGGATATATGAGGCCCTGGATGCCCTTGGGCAGGTCTGGCTGAAGGGCGAATAGGAATGTGCAGATATGTCTCCATCAGATCGAGAACAGTGAGGAACTCCCCTTCTCACACCGTGACAATAAAGGAGTGCAGGGTCTCCATGTGGAATTGCAGCACCCGCAGGGGCCTGGTTATGTGCTTGAAATCCATGATGGGCCAAAAAGTGCCCTCCTTTTTAGGGATAACAAAATAGATGGAGTATCGACCGAGACTGGATTGGTCGGCAGGGACCAGGACCACCACTTCCAACTGAAGACGTCACTAGAGGGTCTCTTGAACCATCTGCACCTTTGCTTGGGCACTGCAGGGCGCCATTACGAAGGCAACTGACAGAGGACACATGAGCTCCAGTCATACCACTCTCGTATGACCTCCAACACCCCAATGGTCAGAGGTAACTTGTACATAGGCGGGACAGAACCGCTGAAGACATCCTCCTACCTGCTTCACTCCCTCCTGGGCCCACCTCGTCTCACTGTGATTTCTTGGGGCCCATGGCAGCGCAGATTAATAGCCTCTGCTGGTGCATCTAACACCACGAAAAGGCTGACCCCAAGCCAGATACCAAGCCCTCTGAAAGGGAGCAAAATGGACAGTCTAGAATCGCCTGAAGTCCTGGAATGGGACCCTCATCATGGCAGCAGATCTGAGCAGCTTTGGTTTCTCCTTTGGAAGTTCCGCTGCCTTGGACTCACCCAAATCCTTGACTAACTAATTCAATGCTTCCCAAACAGGAGCTTTCCCTTAAAAGGAAGCTTGCTAAGGCGAGTCTTGGAGGAACATTTGTCTACCAGTTTTGTAACCTTGCCGTAATGACCGACACCATACACTTGGCAGAGGTTCACATCAAATCATAAAAAGGCATCCACCAGATAGGCCGCCCCGGACTCCAGCTTAGCCACCTTGGACATCGGATGTTGCAGCTGCCCTTCCGAGTCCAGTAAGACTTGAACCCAGTGCAAGCACGCCCAGGGCCACATAGGCGCCGCATATGAATTCTTTTAAAGACAATGCATTAATATCAAAGGCCTGTTTCAACAAGGCCTCTATCTACCTGTCCTCAACATCCTTCAGGGCTGCACCACCCTCCACGGGGGTGGTGGTTTTCTTAGTGACCACCGAAACCATAGCATCCACCTGAGACGACATCAATTGTTCCTTTTCCTGCTCAGGCAACAAATACAACCAGACCACAGCCCAGCCACCTCACAAGCCCACCTCCGGCACTTCCCACTCAACCTTGATCTCCCTTAATGATTATGTACTAGAAAGGCGGTTTGAGACAATAACCTGTAGGAGGGAATCTTCCAAGGGTTCTTTAACTGGCCTGAATGCCTTGGGAAATGTTCAGGGCTACAAGCAAATGCGTGATAAGGGCCATGAGCTCCTCCCGATGGAACACACTCACAATGTTGGGGTCCTCCCCTGGTGGGATTTCCCCTTCCTCGAGCTCCGGCGAAAAAGCCTTCCCCAGAGGTCCGAAGGACCTTCCAGTGGATCCTCTGAGGTATCCAAATTAATGGATTAATGCTAGAAGTCTAAAAAATAAGATGGGAGACTTAGAATATATAGCATAAATGAGAGGTTAGATATGACTGGAATCTCAAACACATGGTGGAAGGACGACAACCAGTGGGAAACTGCGATACCTGGGTACAAACTATATTGCAATGATAGAGCTGATCAAATTGGTGGAGGGGTTGCGCTCTATGTTAGAAAGGGCATTGAGTCAGAAAGGATTAACGTTATGCAGGAAACAAAATTTGCTGTAGAATCTCTATGGATTGAAATTCCATGTAAAAAGGGGAAAGCAATGGCAGTGGGGGTGTACTATCGAGCACCTGGCCAGAATGAACAAATGGATGATGAAATGCTCATAGAAATCAAGGAAGCTAACAAAAGTTACAGCACATTAATAATAATGGGTGATTTCAATTACCCCGGTATCGACTGGGTAAGTGTCACGGCAGGACATGCTAGGGAGATAAAGTTCTTAGATGAAATAAATGACTACTTCTTGGAGCAGCTGGTTCATGAACCGACCAGAGGGGAAGCCATATTGGACCTAGTCCTAAATGGAACACCAGATCTAGTGCAAGAGATAAGGGTGTTGGGGCCACTTGGCAATAGTGATCATAGCATGATCGTGTTTGATTTAATTAGTGGAGGAGGGATAGTAAGAAAATCCACAGTACTACTTTTTAAATTCCGAAAGGGGGACTATGATAAAATGAGGAAAATAGTTAAGAAAAAACTAAAATGAGTAGTTGCAAAAGTTAAAAACTTACATCAAGCTTGGGTGTTGTTGAAAAATACTATCTTGGAAGCCCAGACGAACTATATTCCACGCTTTGAGAAAAGTGGAAGGAAGTCCAGAAAACTGCCAGCATGGTTTAAAGGTGCAGTCAGAAAGGCTGTTGTTGCCAAAAAGAAATGGAAAAAAGAGCCAAACAACAAAACCTGGAAACAGCACAAGCACTGGCAAGTTAAATGCAAGGCATTGATAAGGCAGGCAAAGGGAGAATTTGAGAAGAAGCTTGCTGCGGAAGCAAAAACGCGAAATAAAGACTTTTTCAAGTACATTTGTAGCAAAAAACCTGAGAGAGTCAGTTGGTTCATTAGATGATAGAGAGGTTAAAGGGGCACTAAGAAGCGACAAGGCAATAGCAGAGAGACTGAATGAATTCTTTGCTTCGGTCTTTACTGAGGAAGATCAAGGGATGTTACCCATGACTGAAGTGGTATCTAAAGATGCGGAAGAATTGAAGGAAATATCGATACATTGGGAAGATGTAGTACAACTATTAGATAAACTGAAGAGTAGAAAATCACCTGGGCCGGATGGTATACATCCAAGGGTGTTGAAAGAACTGAAATATGAGATAGCAGAACTGCTATTACTAATCTGTGAACTTTCATTAAAATCATCTGTAATACCTGAAGACAGGAGGATCGCCAATGTAACGCCAATTTTTAAAAAGGGTTCAAGGGGTGATCTGGGAAACTATAGACCGGTGAGCCTGACGTCAGTACCAGGAAAAATGATAGAAACCATCATAAAGAACAAAATTACTCAGCATGTAGATAGTCATGGCCTAATGGGAGACAGCCAACATGGCTTTAGACAAGGAAGATCTTGTCTTACTAATCTGTTGTTTTTTTGAAGGTGTGAATAAACAGGTGGACAAAGGTGAGTCGGTTGATATAGTGTATCTGGACTTTCAGAAAGCCTTTGACAAGGTCCCTCATCAGAGACTTTTGGCAAAACTAAAGAGTCATGGGATAGGAGGCAGTGTACTGTTGTGGATCAGGAAGTGGTTAAAATATAGAAAGAAGAGGGTAGGGCTAAATGGCCAATTTTCCCAATGGAGAAAGGTGAATAGTGGTGTACCACAGGGATCTGTGCTGGGTCCGCTGCTTTTTGACATATTCATAAATTACCTGGAAAAGGGAATAACGAGTGAGGTTATCAAATTTGCAGATGACACAAAACTATTTAAAGTTGTTAAAACCCAAGAGGATTGTGGAAAATTGCAAGAGGATCTTGAAAAATTGGAAGACTGGGCATCAAAATGGCAGATGAAATTTAATGTGGACAAGTGCAAAGTTATGCACCTAGGGAAGAACAACCCAAACTATGGTTACACGATGCAAGGTTCCACATTAGGAACCACCACCCAGGTAAAAGATTTAGGTGTCATTGTGGATAACATGTTAAAACCCTCAGCCCAGTGTGCAGCAGCAGCCAAGAGAGCAAATCAAATGCTAGGTATCATAAGGAAAAGAATGGAAAATAAAACAAAGGATATTATAAAGCCTCTATATAGTTTCATGGTGAGACCGCACCTTGAATATTGTGTGCAATTCTGGTCGCTATATCTTAAAAAGGATATAGCGTTATTAGAAAATGTTCAGAGAAGAGCCACCAAAATGGTAAACGGGATGGAAGGATACCCCTACGAAGAAAGGCTAAAAAGGTCAGGGCTCTTTAACCTGGAAAAGAGACGGCTGAGGGGAGATAAGATAGAAATCTATAAATTAATGAACCGAGTGGAACGGGTAAACCTAGATCGATTGTTTACATTATCAGAATATAGAAAGACATGGGGACATGCAATGAAGCTACAGGGTAAACTATTTAAGACTAATTAAAAAAAATATTTTTTCACTCAATGTGTAATCAATCTCTGGAATTTGTTACCGGAGGATGTAGTAAAGGCGGTTAGTGTAGCTGGGTTTAAAAACGTTTTGGACAAGTTCCAGGAGGAAAGGTCCATAAACCATTATTAAGAAGGGACCCAGGATATCAATGCTTGACCCAATACAAGCATTGTGGAACCTGTGTCTTTTGGGGAAACTGCTACGTACTTATGACCTAGATTGGCCACGGTTGGAAACAGAATACTGGACTAGATGGACCTTGGTCTGACCCAGTATGGCATATCTTATGTTCTTATGGATTGTGGATTCTCCCAGAGCTCCATTTCAAAGTGCTGATGTTTAGAGACTGGCTCCCCAGACACAGGCAGGCTCTGCTGAGACAACCCCAGGAACTCCAATTTTCTTTAGAGATCCTGGCTGAACCGCTGCATTCTCTCCTCCCTGCTTTGACAAACCCTGGAGCTCCCATTTTTTTAAAAGATCCTGGCTGAACCACTGCATTCTCTCTTAATCCCTGCTTCAAGCAGCAAGCTTGATGCAGGAGAACAAAATCAGGTGAAAATGGTACCGCAGGAGAAGTACCACCCAGCCCCTCCTGATTACCTGCAGATGTGGGAGACTGAAACAATGTGTCTTGTCTGACTGCCATCTCAGGTGCTGATAAGCTGGCTTATCCTAAGATGGCCATGGTTCCAATCAAACCACGGGAGACTGAAGTGAAGAGGAAATCTGTTCAGGCTGTAAGCACTCGCTACCTGAAGCTGAAGCAGTTTCCGCGGAAACTGCTCTGCCTCCAGAAACGGCCTCCTCTGCTGAGCAGCTCTAATTTTTGCACCACAGCTGACAGACCTCCCCTGACGGCTCCCACATGCCGCACATGCAGAATTCCCAGCAAGCATTGAAAACTAAAGTAAAAAACCAGCCCACCAATGAAGAGACAAACTACCATGTGAGCCGCCGGCAGTTCAGCCAACGACCCACGAACCCCAGCTCTACTAATACGTCCCACTGCAGACCACCAACCCACATGCCACATGGAGAGGCTTTACTTAGATTACTTTTTTTTTCCTGACAGACCCAGCTGTCCCGCAGAGAAAACAGACAGCACTAACCTTCAAGTCAGAAAGCAGCTGATCAGCCAGAAAACGCAATTACTCACCTGTAACAGGTGTTCTCCGGTGACAGCAGGAATCAGTCCTCACATATGGGTGACGTCAGCACGACAGAGTCCACGCGCAGAATTTCCCCAGCTTTCAAAGAAAGCCTTTGGGAGATGCTACCACGCATGCGTGGTCCCCTTCCCATCTAAGGGTGCCATCTTGCTCAGCCAGATGACACAGAAAAAAGACGGCAAAAATAAAAGATGGTAAAGGAGCAACTCCAAGTGGAGGAGGGAGGGTTGTGAGGACTGATTCCTGCTGTCCCCAGAGAACACCTGTTACAGATGATTAACTATGCTTTCTCCGGGAACAAGCAGGAAGCCAGTCCTCACATATGGGACTCCCCAGCTACAGGCTAGCGAAAGCCCATAATGAAAACAGGGCTCCCTCATGGGGAGCCGCAAGCAGCAGCAATTGAGTCTGTGCCCACAGACCCCACAGTAGGACCCCTATGACCGATGAACCAGCACTCTGATAGCCTGAACACAGAAGAGTCAGAGGGTAGGAGTTGCCTAAACCCCGAAAAGGTTACGGAGCACAGCCTGGCAGAAGGCACTGTCCCATTGGGACTCCCTTTCTAGGCAGTAATGGGTTGCGAAGGTATGGACTGAACTGAAGACCAGGTGGTGGCCTGGCAGATGTCTACCATCGGGACGGAGCGCAAGTTTGCCACTGAAGTCACCATAGCCCTGACACGGTGCGCAGTGACAAGGCCTTCCAGCGGGAGCCTCGCCTGCTCATAAGCAAGGGCGATACAGTCCGCCACCCAAGTGGACAGCATATGTTTGGTCACCGCCTCCCCCAGCTAACTGGGGTTGTAGGAGATGAAAAGCTGAGCAGCTTTGCGGTGTCCCTCAGTGCATTGGATATAGAAGGACAAAGCCCTCTTACAATCCAGTGTGTGAAGGACTGTCTCCGCCCGACTGGAGTGAGGTCTTGGAAAGAAGGTAGGAAGCACCACATCCTGGTTGAGATGGAAGGGCGACACTACCTTCGGCAGGAATTTGGGGTGCGTGCGAAGCACCAATCTCTTCTTGTGGAATCTGGTATAAGGCGCGTCCACTACAAGGGCCTGAAGCTTGCTAACTCTGCAGCGAAGGTAAGCATGACCAGGAAAGCCACCTTCAAAGAGAGGTAGCAAAGGTGGCAGGTAGGCAGAGGCTCGAAGGATGAGCGAGTGAGCTGCCCCAACACTACGTTGAGGTCCCATTTGAGTGCCAGAGGGCGAACCAAGGGCTTTGATAAGAGCAGGCCACGAAGGAAACGGGTCACCAACTGCTGGACCAAGAGGGACTTACCATCCACCGGATGGTTGGGTGCCGCCAGGGCACTAAAGTGCACTCTGACAGAGTTAGACTTGAGCCCGAATGAGAGAGGTGCAGAAGGTACTGTAACACCAGAGCCACCGGGCAGCATCAAACAGAGAACCAGCTCCATTTGAGGGCATAAGCCATCCTAGTAGAGGCCTTGCGATAGGCCAGCAGAATGTCCTCCACCTCAACCGGAAGGTTGAAAGGAGCCAGAGTCACCCTCTCAGCAGCCATGCTGTCAGCGACAGGGACCCCAGGTTGGGGTGCAGGAGAGAGCCCCCCCTCCTGAGATAGGAGTCCCGGGGTGGTCCCCAAGAGGATGGGGGCCTTCACTGTCAACTGCGGAAGCAGCAGGAACTATGGCTGCCTGGCCACCAAGGGGCTATCAGGATGAGCGAGGCCCTGTCGCGGAGGGTCCTGAATAAGGTTTTGGCGATCAGCGGCATTGGAGGGAAGGCGTACATGAGGCCTTCTGACCATGAGACCAGAAACGCGTCAGCTGCCATCCTGGAGAGGGGGGCCTCCCGGGAGCAGAAGCGGGACAACTGAAAGCTATCCCAGCTGGTGAACAGGTCCATCACGGGTTCCCCCCCAGAGCCAGAAAAATCGACTGGCTACCCTGGGATCCAGCTGCCATTTGTGCGGCTGGAGAACTCTGCTGAGTCTGTCGGCCAGCAGGTTGTCCTGGCCTGGCCTGGCAGGTACACTTCCCACAGGAGGTTATCCTGTTTATTTATTTATTTTATTTTTATTTAAATGGAATTGTATCCCACCTTATCCTAAAATCAAAGGGGTTTTCACTTCAAACAATTCAATTTGTAAGGGAGGGGGTGTCAGCATGCAATGGTTGGATAGAGTGTTTGTGTGGGTGTAATATATATGTAGTTTAATTAATAGATGCAATATATACAGCTTGAGCTATCTACAATGTGCTATATATGGGGGGGTAGGCTAGTGTGGGAGGGAGGCGGATGGGGGAGGGCATTTGCAGGGCGGGGGAGAGAGGTGTCAGGAGAAGTTAGTGGCTGGGGTCTCTGGACAGGTTACGTGATGTCGCCATAATGCTCTATGTAGAGTGTAGTCTTGAGTAACTTTCTAAAGTCCTTCATGTCAACAGCTGATCTTAAGCTAGCAGGGGGGGGGGGGGGGGGGAGTTCCATATGGTGGGTACTGCTAGGGATATTTCTCTCCTTGACGTGGTTTGCCTTGTTTTGGTGAAGTCTTTGGAGGTTGTGATGGTGTCAGTGGTGCTTCTCCTGGGTCTGTTTGGGTCAAAACTGATGATGGACTGCAGACTGTTCACTGAAAGGCCCTATTTGACTTTGAAGATGTTCAGTATGGTTTTATATTGGATGCGAGAGTCGATTGAAAGCCAATGTAGTAGGTTCATAATGGGGGTGATGTGATCATGCCTTGCAGAACAAGTTATTATGCAAGCTGCAGTGTTCTGTGCTAACTGCAAGGGCCGTAATGTTTGTTGTGGGAGCCTAAGGTAAATGTGATTACAGTAATCCAATATAGGTGTGATGATCGCTTGACAAACAGTCCGGAAGTGGTCTTGGGAGAAAAATGGCTTAAGGCGTCTGATTGTTCTTATTTTAATGTAGGCGTTCCTGGTGATTTTGCTGATGTGAGACTGGAGGTTCAGCTCTCTGTCAAGGGTGACTGCGAGGTATTTTACTTCCGGTTTTATTGGTATTGTGATGTTGTTGAGTTCGATGGTGGGTGGTGAAATGAAAGCGGAGTTTCTGTTTATAAGAAGAGCTTCTGTCGTCGTAATTTATGGTCAAGTTGTTTTGTAGGAGCCAGCTTGTCATTTGTGGTAGGCAGTCCGCTATTTTTGAGTAGTCTGGGTTGTCAAGGTTGATCGGGGTATATATCATTATGTCGTTGGCATAGACAGAGTATTGGATATTGTGTTTTCTGATGATGGCACAGATGGGGTGTATGTAAAGGTTAAATAACAGTACAGAGATGGCGGAACCTTGCGGTAGGCCTTCTTTGGTTAAGAATGGTCGGGAAGTTACAGGGCCACATTTGACTTGTAGCTGTCTGTTAGTAAGGTAAGAGGTAAACCAATTCAAGGTGGTGCTGTGTAGCCCAATACTTTGGAGTCTTGATAGCAGGGTGCTGTGGTCGACTGTGTCAAAAGCTGATGTGATGTCGATGAAGATGACCCCTCTTTTGATGTTGTCTATCATCTTTAGCAGGTTATCGAAGAGGTATATCAGCAGGGCTTCGACACTATGTTGTGGGCGGAACCTGTGTTGATGTGGGTCCAGAAGGGCATAGTTGTCGATGTGGTCCTGGAGCTGGTGCTGTACAGTTTTTTCAATGATCTTAGCCAGGAGGGGAAGGCTAGATATAGGTCTTAAGGCAGCTGGGTTATCCTTGCCCAGTGTAGTGTTCTTTGGGAAGGGGCATATGGTTGCTATCTTTAATGCATCTGGCATTTTCCCATGGGTGAGAGAATTGTTCACTATATTATGAATGATGTGGATAAGCTCATCCTTCGCTGATTTGATCCATGCTACCGGGCATGGATCTGTCGGGGCAGTGCTAGTGTTGAGCTTGGTGATTATTTGGGAGATCTGTTCCATCGATGGGATGCTGAACTTGTCCCAGCTTTGGTTGGGTGCCGAGGACGTGGAGGGGGTGTTCGAGGTTGGTCTAGTGGGGGTAGAGAATTTGACTTGGAGGTAGTTGGCGAAGTTTAACCGAGCCCGTCCATTGGGGAGGGGCAGTGGTCTTTTTAGAGAGCCTGGTCCTCATCATGAACTCTGTCTCCAGCTCGGCAGCCTTGTCGGTCATGGGTTTATCAAAGAGGTTCTCTCCTTGGCAGAGGATTTGTCCTGAACCCACTGCTCGAGGTCAGATGACTGTTGCCAAGCTTGGTGGCGTGCACCAATGCCAGACACCACTACTCAAGCTGCTGACTCGAACCAGTCATAGGCCGCTCGAGACATGAATTTGGAGCATTCACAGACTGCTTTGGCCAAGTTCTTGAATCGCTGCAAAGGTTCCTCGGAGAGACCAACCGAGAATCCGGCAAGTTCCTTCGCCAGGTATCTCAGGTACATACCATGTACAGCTGGTATGCCTGGATGCAACCGATAAGCATCGAGCCCTGGGAGCACTTTCTGCCGAGGGCGTCCAGGGTTCTGAGTCTCCATGCCGGGGGGCACCGAGGAGTGCATCTTCTGGCTTTTTATTTTTTTATTTATTTTTATGCTCTTCTATACAGCGCTCTTCAGTATCGGTGCGGTTTACAAACAACAAAATTTTGTAACAGACCAAGTAGCCATATGCTTACATTGTAACAGGGTAATATAACTCGGAAATATAACTAGGGAAACTATATACAGGAACAACCATTAGTGGTTGGGACTAAATTTAATCACAGGCTGCTATTGATTTATTCATTCGTCATTATCGTCTACAAGCCTGTTGTAAATGTACCAGCCAACGCATAGCCAACTCCACCACCATAGAGTTATGCGGCAGTTGTGACTTCTGGAAGCCTGGGCTCCGGCAGACTCGATACATCGAGTCCAGACGTTTGCTCACCTCCAGCACCAACACCGGTGTCTCCCACATTCGGAGCATCAGCCGTCCCAGGATGGGAGGGATGGGTACCGTGAGCGATTCCCGCAGAGGGGCCTCGTACTGGAGGATCTCCAACTCATCCGCCTGAGGATCTTCCTCCAACTCGGTGGAGAATGCTAGGGTCTTGGACATGTCCATGACAAAATTAAGGAAGCCCATATCCTCGGGTGGAGACTGCTGTCGAGGCTCCGAGATGGAAGATTCAGATGGGACGTCACGGTGGTGACAGGTATCGAGGGACTCCTCATCCTCCGTCTCCCACTGGGAGTAGTCCGTGGAGGACTCGTAGGGGGCTGCTCTGCAGCCCGCGGGGCTCCCAATGCTGCATGGCCAGAGCCCAGCAGACTTGGCGGGGATGACCACTGTCCCATCGAGCGGGCCTCGGATCGCAACTTCAGTCAAGGATCGCTTCTGACTTCGGGGATGTCTTGGACATAGAGGGTCCTGTGGTCGGGGCGGATGAACCGGTCGTGCTGGACAACAGTGCCCAATGCTGGTCCATGAAGGCAAACTGCGCTCCAGGGCTGCCATTCTGGACTCCAGACCAGAAGAATCTGCAGCCTTCGGCACAGGCATCGAGGGACTCGGGCCCAACACTGGCTCCCCCAAAAGGGAATCCTCGACGAGGATGTTGTCTGTGGACCAAGGCCAGTCCTCAGTCAGATCCTTCTGGGGGAACTTCGCAGGCCGCTCCTTCTTCGATGCCTCGGACGGGCATCTTGGACTGCCGGACAGGGCTCAGGGGCACCCTAGTGGTCAGAGAAATCCAGGGATGCCACCTTTGAAGGCTTCTTCTTCTTCCTGGGTTCCCTTGAGGGAGACCCTCTTTTTGAGGACCCACGACGAGACGGGCACGGAGGGTTCCATCCGAGATGTCGGGGCCTCAGATGAGGCCCTGGCCTTCAGAGGCAATGGGGACTTGGGGAAAAACTTATCGTGCTGCTGCTGGCGGCTCAAGGGCCTTACTAGACATCTTTTTGCAGAGGCCGCAGGCTGCTGGGTCGTGATCTGGCCCCAGGCAGCAGAGACAGCAGTCGTGTGTGTCTGTCAAGGACATAATTTTGGAGTACCAATCACACTCCTTAAAGCCACTGGTAGCCATGGGGGAAAAAATTCCCCCTACGAGGTCGAAGACTCTCTTGGATGCCAGTGGGAGAAAAAAGGCGCCAGGAAAAGAAAGAACGAAAACTACAAAAATGGGCCAACTCAATGCCGAGGCAATGAGGTCGGCAGGTGGGAAGAGTACTGGTGCGATACCAGAGGCGAGTAAAAGTCAGAAGAAAAAAAATCAACTTTTTCCGGGGACAAGTCAGACGAATGTCTGAAAGGCTCCGCGGAAAAAAGGAGACTGAGCAAGATGGCACCCTTGGGTGGGAAGGGGACGACCCATGCATGGTAGCATTCCCAAAGACTTTCTATGAAAACTGAGGAAATGCCCCGCACGGGTTCCATCGGTGCTGACGTCACCCATATGTGAGGACTAACTTCCTGCTTGTTCCCGGAGAATCTAAGGGACAGACGGATGCAGGCACAGATAGAAAGGAGAAGGGACCTGGACCACCAGAGAGTACACACCCAACACTGAACCGGACCAACCCAATGGTCCCAGTTCCTCAGGAGGCCCCCAGCCACTTCTGGTTTGTTCTCACCAGGGCTGCAGGCCCAACTCACCTCTTATTCAAGAGATCAGTGAGTTTAGGCTACTAAATAATCACACTCTGGTTGAGTAGTAACCTCCTTCTGGGTTTATTTTTTGTTTGCTCTAGTTATTCTTAACCTTGCCCATTCAGGGAATTCCAGACTGAACAAACTCTCCACACCAGCTGCTGGAGACTGAAAATACTTATCTAGGTGGGCCTAAGTATCATGACCTCATCAAGACCACACATTCTCAGACTCCAGCTGCTGGTGGGGGGGAGAAAACCCACATGTCTGGGCTAGACTGGAGGAATAAGGAAATTAGGATTAATCCATTTAAGCGGTAATTTTATACAGGCATCATCAAAAAGAAGATGCCAGAGCTAAAAAGGGTCATACAAAGTGGTGCATAGACTGCAAACATTCACTGAAGTCAGGTATTCCATCATACCTATTCAGCATGTTATAGATTTTTGAGAATAAAGTTTTTATAAAAAGGCAAACACCGAGGATGCTGTAGAAAAAAAATACTGCTCGTGTGCATCCTTATTTATTTTATTTAACAGGTTTTATATACAGCTTGTGATGAGGAAGCTGCCTAGAGAATACTGATAAAGGAAGGGAATTTACCCTAATCAAGGGACCTGTTTTGGCAGGTCATAGGAATAAAACTGCATATTTACCTAAAAGACAGGTTATTCCAGGCTGCAGTGGCCTGCAGAGAGCCTCTAGTGGAGATGAGGTGCAGGAGTATAAGCCCAGATTGAGAAACCCTTACGTCACTCCTAATTACTCAGCTGCCAGAAGGGAGTTTGACTACCAACACCTGGGGACTGCAAGGGAGGGGTTGGAAACTGGGAACTTTAAAACTAGAACAGAATATGCAGAGAGCGGAAGAGAAGGGATGCTTAAGCCTGGGAGACGACGAGGAGAGCAAGGAGGCAATCCTGAGAGGAGGCTTGAAGGCAAGCGTGAGAGCAAGGAAAGAGGAGCTCTGTGAGGTTCAGGTTCTTGGAGAGATTCCTGGGAGAAGCCAGCTTCAAGGGATTGGGGAAATCCAAAGGCTTGGAGAACTTCAGCTGGGAAACCTAAGAAGAGGTATGGAGCAGATGCCCTGAGGTCCAGGAATATAGACTGGAGGACAGGTTATAAAAGCTCCAATGCATACGGGCCAGAATATTTGAGAGGACAGCCTAATGCCAGCTTTAACCCAGTTGTATTGTTATTTTGAATATAAAATCCTGGAGAATACATCCTAAGGTGTTACCAAGTGAATCTGTGTGCATTTGGATTTACCTCATAAATAAATATTCTGTCACTGCCTTACACTCGAGCCAACTACATTGTCTTCATTTACCTCAAAGGCAAGCACCGCATGACTGGACTACCAGTACCATAATCCTTTGCAAGATAGCCAGTCTGGAAAGCACAGTTACTTACCTGTAACAGCCTCAGGTGATCTCTGGGAACAGCAGGAATAAGTCTTCACATATGGGTACGTCGGTACCGACGGAGCCTGCGCGGGAACGCTTCCCAGCATCCAATCAGAGCTTTTGGAAGCATCCCATCACGCCTGCGGGCTGCCTTCCCGCCTTTCCCAACTGCCTCTCCTCAGTTAAGTTTTAAAGCTGAGACAAAGAGAGAGAGAGGAAAAGAAAGATAGAGAGATACAACTACTAGGGGAGGTGGGAGGGTTGTGAAGACTTATTCCTGCTGTTCCCAGAGATCACCTGTTACAGGTAAGTAACTGTGCTATCTCCAGGAACAAGCAGGAAAGCACAGTTACTTACCTGTAACAGGTGATCTCTGGGAACAGCAGGAATTAGTCCTCACATATGGGTACGTCGGTACCGACGGAGCCCGCGCAGGAAAGCTCCCCAGCTTCACAGAAGGAAAGCTTTTGCGGCCTCCCACTGCGCATGCGCGCTGCCTTCCCGCCTTCCTGACCAACTCTCCTCAGTTCGAGTTTAAAGCTGAGATAATAGAGAGAGGAAAGGAAAGAGAGAGATACAACTCCTAGGGGAGGTGGGTGGGTTGTGAGGACTAATTCCTGCTGTTCCCAGAGATCACCTGTTACAGGTAAGTAACTGTGCTATCTCCAGGAACAAGCAGGAATAAGTCCTCACATATGGGGACTCCCTAGCTAAGATGCCCGGGAGATCCCCTCAAGGGTATGAGACCCTGAAAGGTTCCTCATCTTCCTATGGATCTCAGGCATCCATTCAGGGAAGGTGGGCTGGAGTTGTTCAAGAATGGAACAGGTGTCTGAGGACAGCCTGACCAAACAAGGCATCCCGGCGGGAGTCCTTGTCCAAACAGTAATGGGCTGTAAAGGTATGAACCGAGGCCCAGGTGGCTGCTCGACAGATCTGGTCAATGGACACAGAGTTTAGATGAGCCATAGAGGTGGCCATGGCCCTCACATTGTGAGCGGTGACATGGCCCTCCAGAGAAAGGTTCTTACTCTGGTAAGCAAAAGAGATACACTGAGCAATCCAATTGGAGAGTGTTCTTTTGGAGACTGGAAGTCCTAAATGAGAAGGATCAAAAGCAACAAAAAGTTGAGAAGACTTTCGATGTTGCTGTGTCCTGTGGAGGTAAAAGGCAAGAGCTCTTTTACAATCTAGAGTATGAAGGTTCCTCTCTGCAGTAGATGCATGAGGAGCTGGAAAAAAGACAGGTAAATATACCTCTTGATTAAGATGAAAAGGGGAGACCACTTTAGGCATAAAGTGGGGATTGGTCCTAAGGACCACCTTATCATGATGGAACCTTGTATAAGGTGGATTAGCCACTAGAGCTTGCAGTTCACTGATACGGCGAGCTGAGGTGACTGCAATAAGAAAAATAACCTTCCAGGAAAGAAATTTCAAGGAGGAAGTGGCTAAGGGTTCAAAGGGTGGCTTCATAAGCTGACAAAGAACCAAGTTTAAGTCCCATGCCACCGGAGGAGGTCGGAATGGGAGGTTTAGTTAAGGTTAGGCCTCTCATGAATCTTGCAATAAGAGGATGAGAGGAAACAGGTTGTCCACTGATGGGCTTGAGGGATGCTGCAATAGCACTCAAATGGACTCTTACTGAATTTGTTTTGAGTCCTGCATTGGAGAGATGCAGGAGATATTCCAAGAGAGAATTCAAGGGGAGTGCTAGAGGGTCAAGACCCTTTTGAGCACACCAAATGGAAAATCTTTTCCATTTAAAAGCGTAAGAACGCCTAGTGAAAGGTTTCCTAGAGGCATGGAGGATATCCTTCACTTGCTGCGAAAGATTGAAGTGTTGAAGGTCTAGGCCTTCAGTAACCAAGCTCTGAGGTGAAGGGACTTGGGGTTTGGGTGCCACAAAGTCCCCTCCTCCTGAGACAGAAGGTCTGGAGCCACTCCCAAGTCCAGGGAGGGAGCTTGGGAGAGATGCAGAAGTAGAGGGTACCACACTTGGCGTGGCCAGCGTGGAGCTATTAGGATCATGGACCCTTGATCCCTTTGAAGTTTGAACAGAGTCTTGGGAATTAAAGGAATGGGTGGAAAGGCATACAGGAAGCCCTGACCCCAATGAAGGAGGAAGGTATCCTTGGCCTGAACTCCCTCACACGGAATTCTGGAACAGAACCGGGGAAGTTTGGCATTCCACGGACTTGCAAAGAGGTCTATGTCGGGGGTTCCCCATTTCTGGAAAATTCTGAGTACCTGATCCATGTGCAGGGACCATTCGTGTGGAAGCAGAACTCGACTGAGTCTGTCTGCCCAAGAGTTTTGGATTCCTGGAAGATATACTGCCAGGAGATGGATTTGATGCTCTCTGGCGAAGGCCCATAATCTTAGAGCTTCGTTGCAAAGCGACAGAGAGCTAGTCCCTCCTTCTTTGTTTATGTAAAACATGGCTACTTGATTGTCCGTATGAATAAGGACTGTCATGTTGCTGAGGAGGGTATGAAAAACTCAGAGCTAGAAAGATTGCTCGAAGTTCCAAGTGGTTGATATGAAGGGGGGTCTCCTGTGGAGACCAAGTGCCCTGAGTGGAGAGATCTTGAAGATGAGCTCCCCAACCTGTTTGGGAGGCATCTGTTGTGAGGGTTGCTTGGGGCAACAATGGTTGAAAGGGGGCCCCCAACAAGATTTTGAGTGGACATCCACCATTGGAGAGACCAAAAGAGATGTTTGGAGTTTGCTATTTGGTCTGAGAGAGCTCCTGATGCTTGAGTCCACTGGGTGGACAAAGTCCATTGAGCTGCTCTCATATGTAGGCGAGCATAGGGCACCACATGTACTGTGGAGGCCATGTGGCCTAATAGTTGTAGCATCTCCCTGGCAGTCAAGTGGCTTCTGGACTGAGTCTGGGAGGCCAAGTGCACTAGACGTTGGCAACGGGCCTGAGGAAGATAGGCCCTTGCAGTGGTGGTATCCAACCAGGCCCCTATGAATTCCAGGGATTGAGTAGGGGTGAGTTGGGACTTTGGCAGATTGATCACAAGTCCCAGATATTGTAGAATGCGCCTGGTGCGATCCAGGGAAGTCTGAGCCTCGGACTGAGATGGAGCTCGGATGAGCCAGTCGTCCAGGTATGGGAAGACAAAAATTCCCAGGGCGCGTAGAAAGGCAGCTACTATTGCCATGCATTTGGTGAATACTCTTGGAGCAGAGGCTAGACCGAAGGGAAGTACTCTGTATTGGAAATGTTTTCCCTGGAACAGAAACCGTAGGAATTTTCTGTGGGATGGATGGATGAGTATATGTGTGTACGCATCCTTGAGATCTAGAGAACAAAGCCAATCCTGACTCTGTAGGTATGGAAGGAGAGTACCTAGAGAAAGCATTTTGAATTTCTCCTTGCATAGGAATTTGTTCAATTCTCTGAGATCTAGAATGGGTCTGTATCCCCCTGTTTTCTTGGGAATGAGAAAATAAGGGGAGTAAAACCCTGACCCCTGTTGAAGAGGAACCTCTTCTATTGCCCTTTGGGCGAGAAGAGTGGTCACCTCCTGACCCAACAGGTTCAGGAGAGATGGGGGAGAATTGAAACATCTCACCATGGTATGGGGAGGAAGGCTGGAGAAATGTAGTTTGTAGCCCTCTCTGATGATAGAGAGGGTCCACTGTTCTGATGTGATTTGCTCCCATCTGGGAGCAAAATGAGTTAACCTTCCTGGAATGGTGAGAGGCTCTGGATGTTTTAGAGCCAGAAAGGTTAAGTTCTCTAGTATTAAGTCAAAAACCCTGAGGGGGTTGGGACTGCTGGGCGGTAGCAGCCCCTGCAGGTTTTGCCCTGGCCTGTTTAGGCTGCTGACGCTTAGGAGCAAAGCGAGCTGCAGAAGATTGTTGGCCAGTATTTGTAGCAAATCTGGCCTTTTTGTAGAAAGGCTTCTTGAAAGATTTTTTCTTGACAGGGGTAGAGGTAGACTTAGAAAGTCTATCTAAAGCAGCATTTTCTGCATCAATTTGAGTGGCTTTGATTTGCCACTCCTTACCAAACAGATTCTCACCTGTACAGGGCAGATTTCCCAACCCATCCTGGACCCAGGGTTCTAGGTCAGAGGCCTGGAGCCAAGCAATTCTGCGAGCCGCTATGGCAATACCTGAGGCTCTGCTAGCACCCTCAAAGGAGTCAAAGGCTGCTCTGTTGGAGAACTTTGAAATATCTTGGGTATGCTTTAGCAAAAGAAGGAACTCCTCCTTTTTATCCTCTGGGATAAAGGGGAGAAAATGGCGTATTTTCAATGCAATCTCCTTCAGAAACATGCCCATATTTATTTATTTATTTATTTTATTTAACAGTTGCTTATATACCGCTACCTTCCACAGATCAGGTGCGGTTTACAATGAACGAGAAATGAACAGAAAAACAGGTCTGTTTTACATGAAACATTAGTTAACTAGGTACAATTTGCTAAATACATTAAACATGATTGAACTATGTATAGTGAATAATTTGTTCTATAACAATCAAACTATTACATATTTCGAACTATTTACATATTTCTATTTATAGAATTTACAGATAGTTATTAAATCAACTTTAATTGTAGTTAAATTGAAGAAAAATTGGAATTGGTAATCGCTGAGATATCTATTAGCCATTTCCTGTTAGTGGTAAGGTATTTTCTAGTGTGCCGAAATGGGAGATGAACAAATATGTTTTTAGTTTCTTGCGGAGCTCCTTTGCATCATTTAGTGCTCTTATTTCTTCAGGGAGGGAGTTCCATAGGGTGGGAGCTGCATGCGAAAACGCTTTTTTGTTAGTTGTTTTTTTGGTAATTGTGAAATCTTTTGGGATCCTAATTTTATTTGTGTGGCCTCTCCGTAGTGCAGTTTGGGATGTGTCTTTAGTGATAAGTTTTGTTAAAGAGACTGGGGCCATTTTATTTAATGCCTTAAAAATGGTGATAATCAATTTGTGATTTATTCTGGATTGTATTGGGAGCCAGTGTAGGTTTGCGAGTATAGGTGTAATGTGTTCAAATGGTGGAACCTTCATTACAATTCTTGCTGTTGCATTTTGGGCGAGTTGGAGTCTCTTAATGTTTTGTTGTGCCTAGTAGAGTGAGATTGGCGAAATCAAAGTGTGGTGTAATGATAGCCTGAATAATGTTCAGAAAATCATGTAGAAGTACAAGTGGACGTAATTGTTTTAAAATTTTAAGTTTAAAGTAGACTTTTTTAGTAATGTTTCTAATATGTGTGTCCATACTAAGGTGTGTGTCAAGGGTGACACCCAGGTATTTTACTTCGTTTTTTATAGTAATGTTGTGATTTTGGAGAATGATGTGTGTTGGAGGTATGTAGGATTGATTTTTAGTTACTATTAATATATCGGTTTTAGAATGATAGATATGGAGATTGTGGTCCTTTAGCCAGATTGTTAATTCAGAGAAGCATTCTGATAACAGTTGTAATGGGAGTGTTGGGATTGTGAATGGTATGTACATCATCATATCGTCTGCGTATATGTGATAGAGGACTTTAAATTTTTTGAAAATGTTGCAGACTGGTTGAATATAGATATTAAATAGGAGGGCAGAGAGGGCGGAGCCTTGGGGAAGACCAATTTCCTGTTTGTATGTTTTAGAAGTTGTATGAATTGTATGTTTTAGAGGCTGTATGAATTGATTCTGGCAATAAGCATACTTGCTTGGAAGAATTTTCTACCAAAAGCATCCAAAGTCCTACATTCTCTTCCTGGAGGAGTAGAAGAGTGTCTTTTGGTACTCTTTATCCTTTTCATAGCTGACTGCACCACAATAGAGTGGTGAGGGAGCTGAGTTTTTTGAAAACCAGGAGAAGGAGGGACACGATACATGGTGTCCAAATGACGAGAATGTGGAGATAGGGTGAGAGGAGTCTCCCATAAGTCCATCATGTGTTCTTGAAGAATTTCACGAATGGGCAAGGTGACTGCCTCTTTGGGAACCTTAGAGTATCCTAAAATATATAATTTCTTTGCTCTAGGTTCCTTTTCAGAGGTTACTGAAATAGAGAGACCTTTAGCTACTTCAATGATGAAGTCTTGAAAGGACAAATCCTCTGGAGGAGACATTCTCCTCTTTGGAGAAGAGTGCTCTTCAGGTAGAGTAAGGGATACTTCAGCAGAGTCATCTGATGAATCAGAATCATCAGAAGACTCAAAGTATCGTCTGTTTGCTTCCAGGGATCGATAAGCGGATCGACCGGTATCGACATCGGGGGTACCCGGAACTGGATCGGTATCGGGAAAAACCCCAGAACCGGGAACCGGAATCGGTATCCTGGTCGATGTGAATGCCCTGGGTACCAGTATCGGTTGTGGTACCGGAACCGGAGTCGGTACCGCTGGCTGCGGAACCGAGGGCGTCGCAGCTCTAATAAAAGCCATAATGGCCTGCTGCATGGATTGAACTATATGATCCATAGACGCCACGACTGTCTGGAAGATTGAGCCGGTACCCCAGAGCAGTCTAACAGGTGATCGGTCGAGGCCGTGCCATCGACGTCAACCTGTAACCCCATAGGAGGAGCTTTGGAAGCCAGAGCTTCCCGCTGGGGTTGTTTGGCTGGGGCAGGGTCCTCAGGGTCAAGCCCGGGGCATCTCGATACTTAGAGGGAGATTTGCCCTTTGAGGACCTGCCAGAGGAATGTTTGGTTACCTGAGATCCATCAGGAGAGGAAGACCTGGAAGATGTCGATGCTGGAGTATCTGTAGAAAACAGCATGTGAAACTTGGCTGCCTGGTTTTGTAAGCCACGTTTAGACATCAAAGAACAGGATGGGCAATCTGGAATGGAGTGGTCAGGCCCCAAACATTTAAGACACCATTCATGGGTGTCTGTGATTGATATAGTACCGCTACACTTGGTGCATTTTTTAAAACCAGAGGCTGGTTTCTCCATGAGGGAGAATTCTGTGAAGGCCTAGAGGCCTCACAGGACAAACACACCAAGTGGGGAAAAATAAGATTTTTTTTTTTTTTTTTTAAAGAAATAAAGAAAAAAGACCGGTGGTACCGGTCCGGAATCGGGGAAGGCAGACACGTGGCCAAAGAAACAAATTAAAATAACTTCTTCAGCGGTGACAGGAACATGACCTGCTGGCTCCGCGGAAAAAGAAGAACTGAGGAGAGTTGGTAAGGAAGGCGGGAAGGCAGCGCGCATGCGCAGTGGGAGGCCCCAAAAGCTTTCCTTCTGGGAAGCTGGGGAGCTTTCCCGCGTGGGCTCCGTCGGTACCGACGTACCAATATGTGAGGACTTATTCCTGCTTGTTCCTGGAGATTGAGTCTTCACATATGGGGACTCCCAAGCTAAGATGCCTGGAGTCCCAGCATGTTATGGATTGGAACATGCTACACCTCATATGGCCAGGCATCCCAGGATGGTGGGAAGGAGTTGAAACAGAAAGGTGCTATAAAAGACAGCTAACCTAACATAGGACTGCAGATAAGTCCCTGTGTGGATGACAATTATCATCAAATATATTGAAAATGAAATATTGCAATATGGACTTTCCCTAACAGAATTGTAACAAAAGTATGGAGGTTCATGGGATCTACTGGGGATCCAGTAGAGGAACCTCAAGGAGAACCTCACTGCAAAAGTAGAGGTAATAAACCTGTAGGAAAACACAATGGAGGTCAGGAATTCTGAAAGGTAAGAGGTAACCCCAGGGGTAAACTGAGGTAGTACCAAAACTGTAAGCCGTCAGCGGAAGGCTTTATGAAAAAAGCCCAAACTCTTTTGGCTACAGAGTGACTCTCTGATAGGAGCAAAAAGAGGAAAAGGCTGACTGATTTGGACAAACAGGCCTAATCCTTGTGGGAAGAAGGGGTATGGAAAACCCTTATATCCCAAAAGAAAGGACAGATGCCCGAGGCGTTAGCCTCAGAATGACTGAAGATCTGCAATGTCTTTCCTAACTGATGTCAGGTAGGAAAGATACTGGAACATGGAGAGCTTCATGGGTACCTAACCTTTAAGGTTATGGTAGAAATGTTGTTAACTACTACTGGAAAGCGTAGTTACTCACCTGTAACAGGTGTTCTCCAGGAGCAGCAGGAATCAGTCCTCACTTATGGGTGACGTCGGCGCCGATGGAGCCCTCGCGGAGCAATTTTCCCCAGTTTTCAAAGAAAGCCTTTGGGAATTGCAGCGCGCATGCGCGGTCCTCTTCCCGCCCGAGGGTGCCATCTTAGCCAGTCAGATGACACAGCTAAAAAAGACAGCATAAAAATATTTGCAAAAACATAAGCAGACGATTGCAACTCCAAGGGGAGGAGGGAGGGTAGTGAGGACTGATTCCTGCTGCTCCTGGAGAACACCTGTTACAGGTGAGTAACTACGCTTTCTCCAGGACCAAGCAGGAAGTCAGTCCTCACTCATGGGACTCCCAAGCTCAAGGCTACCGGAGACCCTAAGCACAAAAATGAGCTCCCTCTAGCTCAGCAGCACAGAAGGAAAGAATCTTCGCTGAATTATCACCCACCGGTAGCCCACATCCGGGATGGAGGGTAGGAGTTGCTCAGACCTCAAAGAGATTACGGAGGACTGCCTGTCCGAAAGCACTGTCCCTGCGGGACTCCCTCTCGAGACAGTAATGGACCGCAAAAGTCTGGCTCGAAGACCAAGTAGCGGCCCGGCAGATGTCTGCCAGCGGAACAGAGCGGAGGTAAGCCACTGACGTAGCCTTTGCCCGAACGCAATGAGCCGTGACTCGACTCTCTAAGGAGAGTCCGGCTGCCCCATAAGCCCAAGAGATACAGTCCGCAACCCAGATGGACAGAGTACGCTTGGAGACCGGGAGCCCCAATTTATTGGGGTCAAAAGACACAAAAAGCTGAGCAGCTTTACGGTGCTCCCGCGTACGGTCAAGGTAGAAGTTCAAAGCCCTTCTACAGTCCAGGGTATGGAGGACCGTTTCAGCTCGGCTGGAGTGTGGTCTGGGAAAGAAGGTTGGAAGTACCACCTCCTGAATGATGTGAAAAGGGGAGACCACTTTTGGAAGAAACTTTGGGTGAGTCCGTAGGATTACCCTATTTTTGTAGAACCGAGTGTAAGGGGGATCAGACACGAGGGCCTGCAATTCACTTACGCGTCTAGCGGAAGTGAGGGCTATCAAGAACAGTGTTTTCCAAGACAGAAAACGGAGAGAACAGGTAGCCATAGGTTCAAAAGGCGGACAGGTGATCCGCCGCAAAACCACATTCAGGTCCCAGTCAGGCGCTGGCGGGCGCAGAGGTGGTTTAAGTAGAAGGAGACCTCGGAGAAACCTCGCTACGAGAGGGTCGCTGGAGAGAGGTCTACCGTCCACCGGTACATGATGTGCCGAAAGAGCACTGAGGTGAACTTTGACGGAGTTGGACTTAAGTCCCAGATTAGAGAGGTGTAGCAAGTACTGCAAGATCACCGACACCGGGCAGGAGAAGGGATCCTGAGACTGTTGGGTACACCAGACGGCAAAGCGACGTCATTTAAGGGCGTAGCATTTGCGGGTAGAAGGCCGTCGCGAAGCCAAGACGACCTCCTCCACCTCTGCTGGCAGGAGAAGGGGAGCAAGGACTACCCTCTCAGCAGCCAGGCCATGAGGTTGAGAGACCTGAGGTTGGGGTGTAGTAGAGACCCCTGATCCTGAGTGAGGAGATCCGGTTGTACCCCCAGAGGGAATGGATCCTCCACCGCTAATTGCAGTAGGAGCGGAAACCACGGCTGTCTGGGCCAGCGAGGGGCCACCAGGATCATGAAGGCTTTGTCTCGGAGAACCTTGAAAAGAGTCCGAGAGACTAGCGGGATGGGAGGGAAAGCGTACAGAAGGCTCCCCGACCATGAAATTAGAAAAGCGTCCGCCGCAACCCGAAGGGGGTGTGGCTGACGAGAGCAAAAGCGAGGAAGCTGCCGGTTGTGAGGACTGGCAAAGAGATCCACCGTGGGGAGGCCCCACTTTAGGAAGAGCTTCTGAACTACCAAGGGATCCAGACGCCACTCGTGCGGCTGGAGGATCCTGCTGAGTTTGTCCGCCAGGCAATTTTCTTGGCCCGGGAGATAAACTGCCTTGAGGAGAATGCCGTGACTGACGGCCCAAGAGCAGAGCTTCTGTGCCTCCCGGCAGAGGAGGAAGGAGCCCGTGCCCCCCTGCTTGTTCACGTAGAACATGGCAACTTGATTGTCCGTCTGGACAAGGACGGACTGGTGGGAAGTCAGGTGGGAGAAGGCCTTGAGAGCCAGGCGGATCGCCCTGAGCTCCAGGAAGTTTATCTGCTGAGCAGACTCCCACGTGGTCCAGAGGCCCTGAGTACGTGCCCCTTGGCAATGTGCTCCCCAGCCCAGGAGGGATGCATCCGTGGTCAGCACCCGGGTCGGCTGAGGTGACTGGAAAGGCATACCGAATATCAGGTTCGGCTGCCGAAGCCACCACCGGAGAGACGAGATCAGCGGCTCGGAGACGCGCACTAGGTCTGCTAGGCCGCCTGTGGCTTGTCGCCACTGCTGGCGGAGACACCATTGAGCAGGCCGCATATTCAGGCGGGCATTGGGGGTCACATGGACGGTGGAAGCCATATGGCCGAGTAGTCTCAGGAAGCGCCTGGCGGAGACCAGGGGCTTGCTGCGAAAGCGGTCGGCTAGGTCCATGAGCCGTTGAGCCCTGTCGAGCGGTAGGTATGCTCGCGCCTGAGGAGTGTGCAGCCTTGCGCCGATGAACTCGAGATCCTGTGAGGGGAGCAAAGTGGACTTTGCGAAGTTTATAACAAAGCCCAAGTGCTGCAGAAGAGTCACCGTGCGGCGCATGGCGTTGGTGACCTCCCGAGCGGACGCTGCTCTGATGAGCCAGTCGTCGAGGTACGGAAAGACAGAGGCCGTGAAGCCGGAGATGGGCCGCCACCACCGCGAGACATTTTGTGAAGACTCGCGGTGCGGAGGACAGGCCAAAGGGCAGTACTCTTTACTGGTAATGATTTCCTGCCACCACAAACCTTAGGTATTGGCGGTGGCTTGGGTGGATGAGGATGTGCGTGTAGGCATCCTTTAGATCCAAGGAGCATAGCCAATCTCCCTGCTGGAGGTAGGGCAGAAGGATTCCAAGGGTAAGCATTTTGAACTTCTCCCGCACAAGGAACTTGTTGAGGTTGCGCAAGTCCAGGATGGGTCTGAGGCCCCCTGTTCTCTTTGGTATTAGAAAATACCTGGAATAAAAGCCTTGACCTCTCAGGTGGTGTGGCACCGGTTCCACCGCCTGTTCCTGCAGAAGACCTGCTAACTCCTGAAGGAGTAATTCCCTGTGCAGAGGGGGTCGTGGAGGTTCTCCCGGAAAATAGGAGGGAGGGACCTGGTGGAAGTGGAGAAGATAGCCTTCTCGCACGACTTGAAGCACCCAGGCATCTGCGGTGATGCTGGACCACCTGTGGGCGAAGTGAACCAGCCGGCCTCCGGTGCTGGGAGGAACCAGCGGGGGGGGAGAGGCTATGCTTAGTGAGTCAAAAACCCCCACCCTGCTGAGCAGGGGCTGGTGGTGCAGGCTTGGGGGCTTGCTGCCTACGGGACCCGTTACCCCGTCCCTTGGCCTGCTGGCCCTGTTGGGGAGCTGCAGGGGCCTGATAATGGGGGTATTGTTTGTAGGCAGCCGCCTTCCTCGGGTAAAAGGACTTTTTCCCCGAGCCCTTCTTTTTCTGGGAAGGGGCGGAGGTCTTCCTAGAAAGCCTGGTCCTGGTGAGAGTCTCAGTCTCAATTTGTGCAGCCTTTTCCGCCATGGGCTTGCCAAAGAGGTTTTCGCCTCGGCAGGGGACATCGACCAACTTGTCCTGCACCCAGGGCTCAAGGTCTGACGACTGAAGCCAAGCCTGTCGGCGGGCACCGATGCCGGCTGCGGCCACTCGAGCCGATGCTTCAAAGCCATCATAGGCTGCTCGGGACATGAACTTTGAGCATTCCCGAATGCCAGTGGACAAGGCCAGGAACCTCCGCAAGGGTTCCTCGGACAAACCAGCGGAGAATCCGGCTAGCTCTTTAGCCAGATCCCGGAGATACATGCCCATGTATAGCTGGTAAGTCTGGACACGACATGCGAGCATAGAGCCCTGGAAACACTTCTTACCAAGGCCATCCAGGTTACGGGCCTCCCTGCCAGGAGGCACCGAGGAGTGCATCTTCTGGCTCTTAAGACGATGCATGGCCGATTCCACTACCATGGAATGGTGTGGTAGCTGTGCCTTTTGAAAGCCAGGGCTCTTGCGGACTCGATAGATAGAATCGACCCGCTTGCTCAGGACCGGCGAGGAGGCCGGACTCTCCCACATGTGGAAGAGTAGTCGTTCCAGCATAGGAGGAACCGGTACAGTAAAGTGTTCCCTTGCGGGAGAGTCATACTGGAGGGCGTCGAGCTCTTCGGCTCGAGGCTCCTCCTCGGGATCCGCAGGGAAGGCCAAAGCCTTGGCCATATCCCTAACGAAGTCCGAGAACCGGGCATCCTCCGGGGGGGACTGCTTCCGAGGCTCGGACTCCAGTGAGTCCGAGGGGACACACCGAGTCCGGAAAGAATCAGGCGACTCTTCCTCTTCAGACTCCCAGACCGACTCCGACGAGGACTCGGTGGGGTCGGCCCGGGCAGGGCGCGGCGCCTGCCGCCCCGACGCCGAGGGAGTCGGCGTTGGCGACCTCGGTCCCGAACGGGAGGCCGAGGGTGACCTCGACCGAGGATCGACTCGAGTTCGCATCGACTCGAGGATCGGCTCGGTCTCCGGGGTCGACTTGGACGTCGACGTCCCGGCGGTCGGGGCAGCGGCGCCAGCGAGGCCAGCGAGCAGTGCCCGCTGCTGGACCATGAAGGCAGACAGTCTGCTCTCCAAGGCCGTCAACCTGAGTCCGAGCTCAGGTGACCCAGCAGCCCCCGACTCGGGCCCCGACGGCGTCGGGCCCGACGTCGGCTGTCGCGGAGGCGAGTCCAGAAGGACCACAGGACTTACCCGAGCAGGCATCTCCGACTCCAGGCGAGGTCGCTTCGTGAGGTGTTCCTTCTCCAAGGACCCGGGGCGGCTGTCGGGGCTATGCGACCTGGCCCTCGCGGAACCAGGAGCGTCCACCGACGCCGCCCTCGCGGGTTTCACCGTCCGACGATGGTCCCCGGAGGGAGAACCCCGGTCGGAGGAACTCCGGCGACGGTCCGAGCTGGAGCCTTTGGACGCGGAGGCCTCCGACGAGGTCCGGGTACGGCTGGGGTCAGCGAAGATTCTATCACGCTGATGCCGCCGACTTCTCAACGCTTTTGAGGACATTTTGCCACAGGGCCCACAGATCAGTTCCTCATGATCCGGGCCCAGGCAGCGGAGGCAAAAGTCGTGTGTGTCAGTTAGTGACATATTTCGGTCACACTGACCACACCGCTTAAACCCACTGGCAGCCATCGGGGGAAAAAGGGCCCCTGCAAGGTCAAAGGACCGGGCTGCCAGGGAAAAATCGAAAACGAAAGCTGACAAAGTCAGAAAAACCGAAAAAAAGTAAGAGGACTCGTGACCGGCGTCGCGAGTCCGGGCGGGAAAAAGACCGGCGTCGAACCGAAGGAAAAAGAATAAAATAATTAAGAAATATCGACTTTTTCGTGGGGACAAGACGGGGACGTCTGTAGGGCTCCGCGGAAAAAAGAAGACTGGCTAAGATGGCACCCTCGGGCGGGAAGAGGACCGCGCATGCGCGCTGCAATTCCCAAAGGCTTTCTTTGAAAGCTGGGGAAAATTGCTCCACGAGGGCTCCGTCGGCGCCGACGTCACCCATAAGTGAGGACTGACTTCCTGCTTGGTCCTGGAGAATGGTGGTGTGTGTAGCACCCCAAACATGCTGGAACAGCATGGTATGGGTAGAGCCCAACTGTCAGAATCATATAGAGATATATATATCTATATGAGCATAGACAGTCAGATAGATAAGTATGTAAAGACATATCTACCTATAATAACACACAAATGACAGACAGATAGATATAGATACATCTATCTATCTATCGATAGATAGATAGATAGATATAGATATAGATATGAATATATAGGCCTATATATAAGTGTCTGCAATTAAGCAGACAGAGATATGCCTATAGAAAGTATATTCAGGGGAGTAACTAAGATGGCGGATGTGAGCGCCTTCGAGTGAGCTGCTTTTCTGAACGCTCCTGTGCTGCTGAGCCGCTGCCGTCAGAATGGGACGGAGAAAGCGAAAATTAGCCACCCTACCTCCGGGTGCGAATCCATCAAGCTCGGATGGCCAGCGAACGCTTGGGGAGTGCGGATTCGGTGTGCGTTCTGGAGCAGTGTCTTTGGCTGGGGTGGTGGAAGGAGTTTCCCCCCAGAGCGTTTCTGGTGCCTCGCTGTCTTCGATCGAGCGGACACCCCCACCGCGTCCAGGAAATTCGTTCACAGCTGATGTCCTGCCCTTGGAATTCGTGGCAAGTACCCCGACTTCAAGGGGAGTTGGAGGTGCATTGGCTGTGCTGGGCCCCCCTCCAGAGGAATCGGGCCAGAGTCGATTGGGAGGAGTGGTGAGAACAACGGATTGCTCTGTGTCTGGACCCTTAGTGGAGAGGGGCGAGTTTCCTGGCTTCTCCGTGTTGGTGAGACCTGCGGTATTCTCTTTGCAGACGCTATGGGAAGGACTGGCGACTTTGAACGATTCCATGAATAGAGTTTGTGGGACTTTAGTAAAAGACATTAATTTGGTTAGAGATTCTTGTGGTCTCCTTACTGAAGCTAATGAGAATCAATGCACTAGATTAGCCAGCTTGGAAAGGGAGATGGGGGAGGTTCGAGATTTGGTGAACACCCAGGTTAAGGATAATAATGTTTCTGGCAGAAAATTGGAATACTTGGAGAATCAGGTTCGGAGAAATAATCTCCGTTTTCTGGGTTTTCCTAGATCTCCAGTGCTGTCAGCAACTGAAATGGTTCGCAAGTATTTTGGTGAGGTGTTGAAAATCCCGTCGGAACAGTTCCCTCCTATTACCAGGGCTGTGTATTTATCCCTGGGGACTAGGGGTGGAACAGTTGCCCCCCCCCCCTTTTACAGTCTGGGCTAGAGGACCTTACGGGTCTCCTTGAAACTTCTTTGGAGACTGTAATGGAGAGAACCACCTTGCTTGTTACTTTTGCTTTGGAAACGGATAAAGTTTTTATCCTTAGAATGTTTTTTCGTAATGCTAATGAAGCTTTTCTGGGGTCTAGGGTTAGGGTATTTCCTGATGTTTCACGAATTACACAGTTGCGGAGGAGGGAGTTCTTGGCCCTTCGATCTAGGGTTGTGGCCTTGGGTGCCTCCTTCCAACTTAAATTTCCTGTTAAATGTTTTGTAAATTATAATCAAAAGATGTATTTGTTTTTTGACCCCAAGCAGCTGCTAGCTTTCTTAGAGTCTCGGGAAAGGAGTAGTATTGAGGTTGCTATTTCTCCCCATACAGCTGACATGTAAGTCTCCCTTCTGCCCTATTTTTCTTGTGTTAATGCTAGATTTTTGGCATGTTATGGATGTTTCCTTGTACTCCCCTTATGTTGGGGTCTAATTTAGATGGAGATAAGTTGTATTTGAGGGCGTTTATTTTTCTTTATTATCCTCTATCTTGAAAGTTCCATTGTATTTCCTCTGTCGTTTATGGAATGATATTCGAATGTTTAATTTTGATAAATAAAAAAAAAAAAAAATAAAAAAAAAAAAAAAAAAAGAAAGTATATTCACATAGGAGATGTGAAGAGGAAAGATTCATCTAATAACAAGAAGGTGGAACCTACTTGAGAAGATATATAGAGAATCTATTCCCCCTGGTTATGATGGAAGGAGTCAGGGGAAAAATCTCCCTGACAATGAACAGACTAGATTACTGCAAGAATGCTAGCCAGTGAAATAACCAGGATGGTTATGTGAAAAGCAGAGGATAATATCAGTCTGCAGGCAGCAAGTCCCGAGTCCCTCAGAACTCTGGCATGGTAAATGGACAGAAGACGCATAGGAATGAGATACCATGTTGAACTACTTGAGGGGCAAAGGGTATCATGCGTTCTTTAGCTAAATATGCGCTGTCCATGAAGGATTAGGATACCATGAGGACAAGCTGCAAGGACAAAGAGCATATTCCCGGTGGGAATCCTGAGGACCAAACGAGGGAATTGTACAACTCTTTAAGCTTTCACGTAAGAGAAGGCCCATGTCCTTTGCTTTAGAAAGGAGATAGTAGGGTAGGAAGAACCCTTCCAGTCATGAGGGGCATGACTGTGGGAGCCTTTTCCAACCATCTAGGACAGCTGTTTCAGGAAATCCTAATGCTCTCTAGCAAGGGCCCATAGTGAAAAGCTTCTCTAAGATTGCAGAGAGCATAATGCAGGAGAATTAGGAGATAGAACTGGCTGCCCAGCACCTAGTTCGACTATGCTGCCAAACCCAAGAGAACTGGAGATGGCAAGAATAGAAAACAATCTGAGAAGCCTGTAGTGATAAGATTTGCCAAGAAAGATGAATGCACCGTCTTGGAGTCACTACTAAGGCCAGAAAGAATATAGTGGAGGACAACTCTGGATGCTTGTGGGGAAGAACCAGTGGTCCAATCACTAGGGCTCCTACATGGGCAGCTGCTAGTAAGACATCAGAAAGAAACTTCATGTTAAAAAACAGAAAGAACAGACAGAACAGGAGTAAGAAAACTCTGGACCTGTCTGAAAGCTGCCCCAAGCAAGAAAGAAGGAGTTAACTCAGAGAGGAAAACTCCACACTGGAATAGTGACAAAACTAGAAGGGCTGAAGAGAAGCCCTCCAGTGTAATAATACCACTCTTACAGGGGAAATGCTTGATACGAGGGTAGAGAAGATGGAGCTGAATGGAGATTTACAATGTGGTAAGTCTATAGAAAGGAAAAATTCATGCTGGTACAGAAAACTATCGTTTGATAGTTGTTAAACCTCTTTCCCTAGCAGGAAGAAGAGGAGAAGCTGTGACCTATAGGCATGAACATCCTAAGAGCTTGTATAACAGAGAAAAATGGATGTCTTGTGAAAAGAGATCCATGCCTAGAGTTTAGAATGAAGCAGTGGAAGGCTTCTACTGAGAAGAAGCCAACTGCAGGCTCTAAACCCCAAGAGACACAAAAAATATGTGATTAATCAGAAACCCTGCAGATGCTGGGTTTGGTGAGCCTGGTGAGAGTTTGGATTCTTCAGACCAGGGCGATGTTTCCTCTGTTTGGGAACATCTGTATGATGGGCAGAAGATGAATAAAACCTTCTCCCCCTAGGGGAAGAAAGTTTGGTAGGACATTTCCTACGAACTGGGAAAGAAGAGGGCGTAGCACAGCCCTTAGAAACAGGTAAGTCAGTGGACCACTGAGTAACCTGGCGTAAAGACTCCTTATTGAAGAGATTTTCTCCAGTGCAAGGAGTATTACCCAGTCTTTGTTGTGCCCATTTGTCTAAGTCTGAAGCTTGGAGCCAGGCTCTACGTCGTGCCCCTATGGCTATAGCAGACGTCCTGCTAATAGACTTAAATGAGTCTAGGGAAGCACGAGTAAGAAACCAAGAGATATTTTGAATATGACTAAGCAGTGAGGAATAGTCTGCACTCTTGGGTTCTGAAAGAAAAGGAGTCAAAAGATGTAATTTCTTTGTGACCTCCTCAAGAGATAGACTCATAAAAAATATATGAGAGAATTCTTGCTGAAAGCATGGATGTCTGGAAGGTTTGACGCCCAAAGGCATCTAGTGTCTTAGACTTACGACCTGGCGGATAAGAAGAGTGCTTTTTCTTACTCTTCACCCACCTCACTGCTGATTCCACTACAATGGAATGATGAGAAAGTTGAGTCTTTTGAGACCCTGGAGAGGGGGGCACCAGATATAAGAGATCAGTTGCTCTGGAAGGTGGGGGTACCCTTAAAGGTGCTTCCCACATTCTTAGAAGAAGATCCTGCAAGGAATGATACAAAGGAAGCATTAGGTTTTCCTTTGCTTCGATAAAAACAGAGTCTTGTGTAGGATCATGTCCAGGGATAGAGATGGCAAGTGATCCTGCCATATCCCAGAGGAAACTCTGAAAAGAAGGATCTCCAAAGAGAACCTCCCTTGGACAGGTTAGATCTGAGGAACTAGCCTGGGCACCGAAGGATGTATCTGCACGGTGCAATATGGGATCCTTAACAGATGGACGCTGGTACTGGAGATCAGGACCAGCGACAGTCAGTAGCACATCGTCCATGCCAGGTATCGACTCCAAACTTGGTATAGAAGGAAGCGATCCTGTTGAAAGGAGCATGGAAGGAGCTGGCCACAATGCTACAGTGGATACCGGTAGAGATACCGGTACCGATGTCGGAACCGAACCAGACACAGACATCGGAACAGCCATCGGTGACAGCTCAATCGGTACCGAGGTAACCGAAAACTTTCGGCAGTCACCCTCGGCACCGAGCCTTCGGTACCGACAGGTCGCAGTACCAAGGCGTGTCGGAACAGTGTCTTCCAGACTGGAGATCGATTCCAAACTCGGCATCGAGGATAATGTAGACATTGGTACCGACTTCGGTACAGTGTCTGATACCGATGGATGAAGCGTAGCCGGTGGCAACCTAAACGACATTGGAGGAACCGAGAGTTGTGGATCCGAACCATCGGAGCCGAACCTTCGGTACCTACGGGAGCCGGTACCAAGGCGAGTCGGTACCCAGTCCTCCAGACTGGAGGAGATCGATTCCAGACTCGGCATCGAAGGAAGCGAGTTTATCGATGCATGTCTGGAGGGTACCGACGTCAGAGGTAGTATCGGTGCCGGTACCGATAGTGGAAAGTCAGTCTGGAATGTATGTACCGGTCCCGTAGGTACCGAGGACGGCAGACGACGATCCCTGGTGAGGAGTGTTTCGTCCAACACCAGTGCCGGGTATCGGTACCGCTCGAAGCGGATGCCACCACCGGACACGGCTCAGGTATGTTCTGTGGGGGGTGAACCCCAGGAACAACCTGAAACCCCACATAGGCTTTGGAGGCCGAAGACTCCCGCCAGGGTTTTGAAGCCAATGGGCCCTCGAGGGCAAGGCCGGAGCCGTCTACATGCTGTGCATGAGACCTACCACTCGAGGGTTGGCTAGTCTTAACAGACTGTTTGTGGGTTACCTGATCCTGTGTAGAAGAAATGGTCGGTGCCCTGAAGTTGGAAGGGAACCTCATATCGAGGGAAACTCGATGTTGAAAACCCCTTCTCACAATACTGTTGCCCGAGGGCTCCGGAGGAAAAAGGTCAGGACCCAAACAGCTTAGACACCAATTATGGGAGTCTAAAAATAAAGTTGTACTGCCACAGTTTGAACATTTCTTGGAGAAAGTGGCTGGCGGTTCCATGAAGGACATGGAGAGGCCTGGAAGGCCTGAAAAACCGTAAGACACAGAAGAAAAAATATTCCCTAAAAGTAAAAAATTTTACAAGAAAAGAGAAAGAAACACCGGCGGTACCGGTGGCGTCGGGGAGACAGCCGCGACCACGAGAAAACTAAAGGATTAAAAGAAGAATTTTCTGCGGTGACAGGAGGACGTCCTGCCGGCTCCGCGGAAAAACGAAAACTGAGGAGAGGCAGTTGGGAAAGGCAGCACGCAGGCGTGGTGGGATGCTTCCAAAAGCTCTTATTGGATGCTGGGAAGCGTTCCTGCGCAGGCTCCGTCGGTACAGACGTACCCATATGTGAAGACTCATTCCTGCTTGTTCCTGGAGATCATTGCTTAATTGGGGAACTATCTAACAAGCACGCCCCTCCATACACATGTAAGGGGCTATGGGCGTGACAAGCTTTATCCTTTAATCAAAGCGGTTTCCAGAGATAGATATACCTCATATTTAGATGTAAGATTTTGTAACAGTTAATTTCAATAAACATTGGATTACATTGGGTCTCTCTGCGAGAGCTTTGGGTGGAGAGGGAGCACTAGAGGAGGGAGGGAGATTTTAGTTGGCTTTTGAGAAGGGTGAACTATTTACAGGGATGGTTTTGGAAGAAGGCGATGGTTGTAGATGATCAAGATATAGATAAAGTTGGGCTCCAAAAATCTTGTCAAGAGGATTCAGAGGAATATGGCAACTAATAAAGAGCACGTTAGCCTATCATTGTATTTAAGGGCTCAGAGAAAGAAGATTTTTTTCCAGAGGTTAAGGAAAAAGTGGAAGATATCAGTCAATACTAATTTAAATTTGTCCTGGCTACAATGAAAGTAGAAGGACAGGGCCTTCTTATAGTCCTGGGTATGAAGGATGGTCTTTGCCCTGCTGGCATGAGACTGTACAAAGAAGGTGGGGAGCACCACCTCTTGACTGAGGTGGAATGGGGACACCACCTTGGGAAGAAATTTGGGGTGTGCGCGAAGCAGCACCCTGTTCTTAAAGAACTTTGTATATGGCGGATCTGCCACCAACACCTGAAGCTCGCTGACCCTGCGAGCGGATTTGAGCACCACTAGGGAGACAACCTTCCATGAGAGATATCATAAGTGGCAGATAACCAGGGGCTCGAATGGCGGCCCAGTGAGCTTGGATAGCACCATATTGAGGTCCCACTCCACCGCTGGAGGGAAGACAGGGGGCTTGGATAGCAAGAGGTCCCACAAGATGCGGGTCACGAGGGACTGGACCGAGGGGCTTGCCCTCAATAAGATAATGGTGGACTGCTAGCGCACTCGGGTACACGCTGACCGAGTTGGATGTTAGTCATGCTTGCGACAGGTGGAACAAATATTGCAGTACAAGCTGCACAGAGCACAAGAACGGGTTTATTTATTTATTTATTTATTTATTTATTTATATTTCTTCTATACCGCACTCTTTTTCATCAGCGCGGTTTACATTAAACAGGAATACTCATTGCAATCAACAGACTGTGGTGAGTTTATATATAACAGGATAATACAACTGGGATTTTAACTTAGAGAAACTTTGTACATATTTGTAACATGTAAAGAACCTATATACACCGGATAGAATTTCTTATCATCATCTTGAGTAAATAAGGCATTTACACTTTTATTGTAAGTGTTAGAGGGTTGATGATGTGCTTTGGAAATGTAGAATGAAGAGGTGGTGCTTTATGGCTTTTCTGGACTGGAATCGGGCGCTTTGTATCTGATGATCACATGATCTACTATGCCGCAGCTCCTTTGAGACACTCTGCAAGTGGTCGATAATCTTCTCCATCAGGTCACTGTACATCTGTTCAGAGTGCTGTTGGCATACACATTTATACACACAACTGTAAATCTGTTCATAGGAAATTGGGATGTAGTCACCAGGACTCTGGGTTAAAAGCTGATCAATGGCACTGTTCAGTTTTGGCCAGTATGTGCTCTTATAATCTTCTACGGTTATAACATTCATCAGGAACTTGGAGGCGGACGTGTTGAGGTTCAGGCTTCCCTTGCTGGCGTCTGGGGGCTGCCGGAGGGGCAGAGGCCGGGGATCGTCCCGCTCGGCCCCCGCCTCCCAGCTGTTGTGGTTGTGGTCGTCCATCATGACCTCGTAGCCGACACAGTCCTCCTCCTCCATGCCCTCGTCGTCCATGCCGGCTCAGCGAGCCAGGTGCGGGGCCCGCATGCCCGGTATCCCCGGGCGGCGGCAGAGACGCTCCCGCGGCCGCCTACCGTTAACCTGCCGTTCTGTGCACCACACTGAGAATCTGCGCAATATGAAGGCGTATGCCCATCTCGTTGAGATCCAGGGGGGGGGGGGGCAGGAGCATCTCCTCTACTTCCCCAGAAAGGTTGAATGGGGCCAAGGTTACCTTTTCAGTGGTAAAAGGAACCCCAGGTTGGGGTGGAGGAGGGACCCCTTTTCTGCGACAGTAACCCTAGGGCACTCCCCAGGGGGACCAGGACCGCTGAGGACAAGCAGAGGAGCAGCGGGAACCATGGTTGCCTGGGCCACCAGGGGGCAACCAGTATTAGTGATGCCCCATCGTGCTAAGCCTTGAAAAGGGTCTTGGCAATCAGCGGCGTGGGCAGGAAGGCATAGAGAAGGCCTTCTGTCCAGGGGACGAGGAATGAATCCGCTGCCACCCATGAGGAGTGTGGATGGTGGGAGAAGAAGTAGGGCAGTTGAATGTTGGCCGTGAAGAGGTCCATCAGCCGAGCCCCCCAGAGTTGGAAGAACAGAGAGGCCACCCTGGGATCCAGCCGCCACTTGTGCGACTGGAGGGTTCTGCTTAGCTGTCCGCTAGGGTGTTGAGCTGGCACGGCAGATACACCGCCCACAGGAGCATCCCACTATGGAGCTCAAAAGAGCAGAGAGCCACTGCCTCCTGACAGAGGGCACCGATGTCAGCATTTCCCACATGCAAAGGAGCAATCATTCCAGGATCGGAGGGATGGGAATTTTAAGTGCCTCCTTCAGAGGGGCCTCATACTGGAGGCTCTCGAGCTCCTATATGCGAGGGTCCTCCTCCGACTCAGTGTTGAACAATGCCTTTGACATGTCCCGCACGAAGTCAAGGAAGGCCATATCCTCTGGTAGGGACCAGTGCTGGGTCTCAGAGGGAGACTGGTCCAAGGGCACATTGTGGTGGTGACAGGTGTCCAGCGAATCCTTGTTCTCGGTCTTCCAGTCTGACTCAGCTCGTGGAAGAGTCGAGGTCGGGCTGGGTTGCAATGTCAGGTCCTGAGCCTGACTGTCCATGCCCCTTGGAGGCTCTGCAGGCAGAGCCGTGGCCACTCATCAGGAAGACCTCAGTCCCAAGGATCGGGAACAGGACAGATGTCAAAGATCAACTAGAGGCTGATGGAACTCGAGGTTCAGCGACATCCAGGGAGGTCCTCGAGGTCATGGCCCCAGTAGTCTGGGCAGATGACCCGGCAGAACCAGGCATCAAGGCCTGCTGCAGGGCCATGAAGGCAGACAAGCTGTGCTCCAAGTCCGCCATTCTGGTCTCCAGTCCAGATAGCTCTGCAGCCTTCAGTGCCAGCACAGAGGATCTCAGGCTCGATGCCGGTTCCAGCAAGGGGGAGTCCTCAACCAGAATGGCCTTGGGGTCCGAGGCTGGACACCAGAGGCTAATGCTTCTTTTCAGGCAACCTTGGTAGGCCATTCCACTCCGATCTCTCGGACTCGCGGCATGGACTGCAGGACCTGGCACGGGACTTACCTGCCTTCTCCAACTCGTCCACGGATTCTTCAAGGATTTCTTCTTCTTGTGTTACACCTACAGAGTGCTCCGCTCAGAGCATTCACGGCCTCAGTCGGAGGCGGCAGGGTAACGTCGGGGCTCCAGGGTCCTGGATAGGGGCTTGGAGCGTGGCATTGCTGGAGACTCCGGGGCAATCTGACCTTTTGAAGATCTTGTCATGCTGCTGCTGACTACTCTTAATAGCCTTGGTGGACATCTTTTTACAGAGGCCATAATCCAAGGGGTCTTGGTCTGCCCCGAGGCAGCAGTCATATGTGTCAGTGGACATGGTCCAACAAACATCACACTTTTTGAAGCTGCTGGCAGAGGCCATGGGGGAAAAATGGCCCCAGTGAGATCGAGACCCAGGGCTCTGCCAGTAAAAAGGGTGTGAAGCCATGCCTGTCAAAAAAAAGGAAAGAAAAACGAACCCGAGACGTGATGCCGAGGCAAGTGAGCACGGGGCGGAAAGGGAATCTGTGCAACCGGGGAAGAAAACTTCCAAGAGAAAAACTAACTTTTTTCCGAGGAAATCACACACATCCAGTGGGCTCCATGGCAAAAAGGAGACTGAACCAAGATGGCACCTTCGGCAGGAAGGGGACCATGCATGCGTGGTGCATCTCCCAAAGGCTTTCTTTGAAAGCTGGAGAGAAGATTCCACGTAGGACTCCGTCAACGTCATCCATATGTGAGGACTGACTTTCTACTTGTTCTTAGAGAAAGAAGAAATATATGTTTCAAATATTTGGGCAATTCAGACGAATACTGCACCACCAAATAAGGAATGGTGTGCCTAAAACAATTTTAAATAAACATCCCTACAAGATGGATACAGTAAGGTGCTAATAGATTGTAAGCGCTTAGATTTACAAGCCATTAGCAGAAGTAACAGCAATAAAGGTATTCCGTAACAAAACAGTTAAATACATATAAAAACAAACTTAAAACAAATCCGGTTAGTGACCCATAACCAATGTAATTTATGTAGCAGAGGGGTTATTTTAGCATACCGGGAGAAGCCAAAAATGAGGCGAGCAGCCATGGATCAACACAGCTGATAAAGACATGGATAAATTCCAGAAGAGAAGTTCCCCTTGCATTTGTATTAAAGAACACAGCTAATTGCTTATAATCTTAAGCATATTAAGGGTAATTTTACAAAGACATTTCTGCATGGAAATCCTGTTTTATACATATATAGACAGATCTTTTATAAACCTGCATGGCAATATACACGTTAAGCACACACTAAGAAAGCAAGTATTTATAGGCGTGCCACATATCAACATTCCCAAAGGTGCAGTTTGAATGAAGCAAGGGCAGAGATGAGATGCACATGCATAAATTTCTAACGTATTCAAGTACACATATAGCATACATGCAGATTTACACCTGCTTTGGCACAGGTGTAAATATGTGTCAGCATTTGCATATGCTCCTGGGGCAGGATCTGAGAGCTTATATTATAAAGGCATATGTACCTATCTACTTTTAAAAAAGCAGCATCCTATTATAAAAATTAGGCCCACTGTTATTAGTGGGGGGGCGGGTTGTTACAGAAAGACTTATTCAGTGCTCGGGGGGAAAAAAATCTAACATGCCTTGGGCCAGCTGTTAAAAACCCAGGAAAATGATTTATAAACATATAAATTGTTATTTCACCCTCTTTCAGTGGAAAATTATTGCCCAATCTAGAGAGTAGTGACAGTACAACTGAGTGGGTTAGATGGAAAAAAAATGTGGGATCCCTCATAGCCTGGGGGCCATAAAGTTTTTACTAAAGAAACTAGTCTCTTTGATCACCTTTGGATGAGTGGATCATGCAAAGATTTGAGCATGCACTTCGCTCTGGTGGTTTATTCTCTCTTATTACATACATCTGCGGTCTCTTGGTGTCAAAGGCTAGGCCTTGATTTGGTATGAAATTTTTCTTAGGGGACTAGTCAATGGATGCAAGTGGATGATCAAGTTAGTTACCTCTGGGTTCCTCAGTATGGAGTACCACAGGGATCAATATTTCCCCTCTATTGTTTAACATATATGGGGTTAATGGAGGCACTCGTTGGAGAAGTGGGACTAAAATGTCAGATTTACATCAATGATATCCAGCTTTATGTTGAGTTGTAATGTAGGTGACAAAAATCTGAAGTGATCTGGATTTCTTAGCCTAAACTTAAAACGTTATACCCCCCTACTACAATTTCCTTTAATAAGCTTCCTCAATCAGAAGTAAAAATATTGGGTGTCATATTTGAATCCAAATGTGTCCTTATATTTCTTATGTGGTAAAAAACTTTCAGTCGAGATTGATTAGAAATTTATCATATCTTTCAAAATTATTACCAAATCACTATTCATGCACCATTTTCACAAGATTATTTTAATTCACTCCGAATAAGTCTGTCCAATGCTCAACTGCAGTATTTATCATGTATGCAGAACACTGCAGCTTTTTACATAGGAACATAAATACCATACTGGGTCAGACCAAGATCCATCAAGCCCAGTATCCTGTTTCCAACAGTGGCCAATCAAGATCACAAGTACCTGGTAGGTTCCCAAAGGCACACAGGTTCCACAATGCTTGTCCCGGGGCAAGCAGTGGATTCACCGGGTCCTCTTTAATAATGGATTTATGGACCTTTCCTCCAGGAAACTTGTCCAAACCCTTTTTAAATCCATCTACACTAACAGCTTTTACTACATTCTCCTGTAACGAATTCTAGAGTTTGATTACGCGTTGAGTGAAAAAATATTCTCTCTTAGTCTTAACAGGTTATGTTGTAGCTTCATTGCGTGTCCTTTAATCTTTCTACTTTTTGATGGCATCAACAACCGATCTATGTTTACCCTATTACATTCATTAATTCATAGACTTCTATCAAATCTCCCCTCAGCCGTCTTCTTTTCAAGTTGAAAAGCCATAACCTTTTAAGCCTTTCCGCATAGGGGTATCCTTCCATCCTCTTTGCCATTTTGGCGGCTCTTCTCTGTACCTTTTCTAATTTCGCTATATTCTTTTTAAGATATGGCAACCAGAAAACACAATATTCAAGGTGCGGTCACACCATGGAATGATACAGAGGCATTATAATATCCTTTGTTTTATTCTCCATTCCTTTCCTTATGATTTCTAGCAATTCTATTTGCTTTCTTGCCCACCGCTGTACACTGGGGTAGAGGGTAAATCTTTTTCCCCCCGAGTGGTAGTTCCTAATGTGGAACCTTGCATCATGTAACCATAGTTTGGATTGTTCTATCCTAGGTGTATAACTTTGTACTTGTCCACATTAAATTTCATCTGCCATTTAAACATCCAGTCTTCCAATTTATCAAGGTCCTCTTGCAATTTTTCACAATCCTCTTGTGTTTTAATAACTTTGAATAATTTTGTGTCATCTGCAAATTTGATCACTTCACTCGTTATTCCCATTTACAGGTCATTTATATGAAGATGTTAAAAAGCAGCAGGCCCAGCACAGATCCCTGCAGTACTCCACTATTCACCTTTCTCCACTGAGAAAATTGGCCACTTAGCCCTACTCTCTGCTTTCTATCTTTTAACCGGTTCCTGAAAGTATTCTTTGTTCATGGTTGGACCCACGAGGACCCCCTATAAGGCCATGGAAAACATCCCTTTACAATCTTATGCTGTTCGAACGAGAGCATGCAAAGGGACGGAGAACACTGGGGGACGTTTTGAACCACATGGGAGCCCTAAATTCAAACATTATCTCCCAGAATGTGCAGTCGAGTGCTAAATCAATGCCCTGTGAGATGAAGTGGGGTGCCTGTTGCTCTTAAAAGGAGCTGTACAGACCAAGGGGAGGTTGACTGTTGGCTAGACGGAATCACCAGACCACCTTCTTCGTGCAAGAGGGGAACAAAACTGACACACCCAGGGAGGGCTTACCACCCCTCCCAATAAACCACACCTTGTGCAGTTTATACTCATACCTGGCACAATAATCTCTCAGATTTTCCTTACAAAAAGATCCTTTATTTCTTTCTTATATCACAAAAGCAAGCATACAGAAAGCATAACAAAACTAGCTTAATACAAAGTAATTTGGAGTATTTCCCTCGCCATCATACAAGTAAAACACTTTTCTTTCTGCTCTGTTACAGCTATAAAGTAATTAACAGATTTCCTGTCCATCAACAGATCCTAGCACAGTGAGAGAAGGATATATGGTTCCTAGCTACATTCAAAGATAAACTAGCAAAATCTAGACATCACACAGCACAAAGAATCATACACACTCACTCGTTAGACATACACTGGAGATTTGCAGGCCATCCAACTTTCAGGAGATGGGGTGCAAATCCTGGTCCTTAAAAGTTCTGTCCCGTTATATAGTTTTTCGTTTTCAAATTAGTCCATTTGTTTTTAACTCCAAGCATCTGGATTCTCTCTTCCATTCCTTCCTTTGTCCGTGAAATCTGCACTTCCATTCCTGTTGACCTTTAGTATAGTTATATTTGTAACCATTTGCTTGGGCCTTTGTCAGATTTATTCCTTGTTATCTGACCTTTTTCCCACTTATTCAATTCTTCATCTGGTTTGTCCTCCCATCTCTTATTTTCAAGAAATATCTTCTGACCGTTTTAACACTAGGCCCCATGTTAAGCTGGCATATTTATGCTTGTGATGCCTTCTCTCTTTGTACTCTGTAGATAAGTGTGTCTTTTCTCATGTTTCTTCCGTATGTCATCACCTAATACCTCTAGCAACTCACAGAGCACATCAATGCCAATGCAGGCAATTTGGACAACATTTTTAGATATTCTGTGTTAACCTTTCCCACTGGCTCTCACAGAGCGTATGATGCTATATAATGAATTAGATTGGTCTCACGTAGCCTATGATTCTCACTCTGGATAGCTACTATAGGGAGGGGAGAGTGGGTTGGGAACTAGGAGAATAAGTTAGAGGATTGAATGCTGGTTCTCCTGCCATCTGGGCCACAAAAGAAACACCATAGTTGCAGAGGGCTGACAGAACACTGTCTGAAATATATAATCATTAGAGACTGATCAATACTGATCAAACCGACCCCTGTCCTGCTTTCTGGATAAAGGAGCTACGTACCGAATTTAGTCCGTTCATAGCCAGGCTCATGGACCTGTCTTTCGCAACAGGCTCCTTCCCCCAATGCCTCAAGCACACGTCCATCAGACCTCTGCTGAAAAACAACTGGACCCCCAGAAGGTTGACTCATACAGACCTATATCCAGCATACCTCTCCTAGCCAAGATAATTGAAAAAGAAGTCCAACGCCAAAGGAGGGAGGAGTGGTCTAGTGGTTAGGACAAGGTACTTCAGGCCGGAGGGCTGGGGGTTCAAGTCCCACCTGGGGACAGCCATCTCAGGCCGGAGGGACTGGGATTTCTAGTCCTGTAGGCACTCCTTGTGGTCTTGGGCAAGCCACTTAACCCTCCATTGCCCATGTTCCCTGTAAGTATTAGTGTATGTGTCTCATATCCCCTCGTGTTAAATGTATCCCCCAATTGACCGCTTTGACCCGGTGAAAAGCAGGATATAAATACAGCTAAAATAAATAAAAACAAATACAAAACTACATCAATGACACCACCCCGCTGGACCCCTGCCAGCATGGATTCAGGGAATCCTATGGTGTGGAAACACTCCTCACCACCCTCTTCAGCAGCGTAATCGCTGGAATCGATAAACACCCGCCGTGGATTTGTCCTCGTCTTCATGGATATAGCCGCTGCAATCGACTCAGTAAGCCATGAGCTTCTCCTGAGGCGACTCGAAGAAAAGGGTATTTGCAGCACAGCATTAAACTGGTGCAAATCATACCTATCCGACAGATGGCAGCACGTACGGTCTGGGACCTCAACATCGGAACCATTCCACTTTAAGCAGGGCGTTCGGCAGGGTTCCTCCCTCTCCGCCCTGATGTGCAACGTCTACATGCAGTCCATCTGTAACCTCATCCGTTCTTTCAATGTTGACTGCTTGGTATATGCCGATGACGTGCTACTCTATATGCCATTCTCAATCGATCAGCCTGACCTCTCTCCACTGACAGACTGCTTTGACGCAGTGGCCAATTGGCTCCAGACCCAAAACCTCTGAATACAGCACAAGAAACAGAAGTTCTCTTCATCATGAGGAACCACAACTTCTCCCCTCCATCCTACCTAAGGGTCAAGGAAGCAGAGCTGCAAACTAAGTCCACAATCCGATATCTTGGAGTCACATTAGATCAACGCCTGGATATGAAGGCGCACATAAGCAACATGGTAAGAGTAGTCTACCATAAAATCCGGACACTCAGACATCTACGTTCCCTGCTAGAACCAGATGACTTCCGGACAATCTTTCAGGCACTGATTATCCCACACTTCGATTACTCAAATGCAATCCTACAAGGGGCTCCCACAATCCACCCTGGGTCCGCTCCAGCTCGCAATGAACACCGCGGCTAGAGTTCTATATGGTGCTTCCAGGCATGAACACGCGACACCTATCCTGAAACCGCTCCACTGGCTCCCTATCCACGGCAGAATTTCCTTCAAGACCCTACTGCTGACCTTCAAGGCTATCAACAGACTCTCCTCCACCTCACTCTGAGCTTATCCACACTACGCCCCCCAACAGAGCTAGAAGATTTGCGGCAATTAACACACTTTTAATCCCGAAAGCAGTAACACAATGCACCCAAGCAACAGCAAGCAGGGCATTTAGGTTCTGCGCGCCCAGGTGCTGGAATGCCCTACCACCTAGCATCCGAGTAATCCCTGACCTAACACAATTTTGGAAGGCTCTGAAGCACCACCTCTTCCTCAAACACTACCCGGACGACCGCGCACCATTAACTGTTCCCCACCCCCAGTACCACCACACAAACACACCACGGTTACTCTGTGACTCGACTTGATGTGATGCCTATATTAAATAGTTATCCCGGTTTTACCCGTTTAAGCACCTGTTTATTGTAATGCGGTGCAGATTCCTGCACCGTATAAGTTTTGTTGTCATGTGAACCGCACTGATGTTGAATAGCGCGGTATAGAAGAGACTGTAAATAAATAAAATACTTTACTTTTCTTGACTCTCACTGGCTGTGAACCATCACTAGGATCTTTACTTTGTATTCTCCTTATCATAAGTAATAGGAGAGGAAGGATGAGGAACAAAGAAAAAGGAGGGACAATCTGTTATTGTATTTGCACAGTTCAGAATGTATTGTACAGGTCAGACTGTTGTTGGGTTAAGTTCTGCAAATTTACTTTATATACTGAATTTCGATTATACAATGTACTGGAGTACTCTTTGTCCCAATAAAGAAATTTGAACATAACCAGTTCCTGGATCCACAATACTACATTGCCTCCAATCCCATGACTTTTTAATTTAGCCAAGAGTTTTTCATGAGGGACCTTGTCAGCGGCTTTCTGAAAATCCAGTTACATTATATCAACCGGATTACCTTGGCCTACCTGTTTATTCACACCTTGTTTATTGATGGGGACTTAAATTATCAGACCATATCACTCTAGTCCTTCAGGGACTTCACTGGCTGCTAATTTTTAGATGTGAATCCAAGGTGAACTGTTCTTTACCTGATAATTTCCTTTACTGGGGTCCTGTTAGACCAGTCCATACAAGTGGGTAGTTCCCCCCTGCCAGCAGATGGAGACATGCAAAAAGCTCCCAGTGACATCATTAGTATTAGGATTGATGCAGCTACCCTCCAGTATTTAGATAGCAAGCCCCCAAACAGAATCAACCGAACAATCTCCAGCTACTAAATGATCCCAAGAGGACAGCCCCAGGAAGACTAAGAACCAAACTCTCCCAAAGGGGGCAAACAATGATATACACCAGATCGGAGACTTATGTTTTGAGAACTCAGAATACAGATCATCTTGCTAGACCAGTCCAGACAAGTGAGAAGTACCAAAGCTATGGCTCAACTGGGCAGGAGGACCAACACAGCTGTCCTAAGCACTTGTGCCCCAAAGTCCATGTCTGCCCTACCCTGCAAATCCTAGCAATAACACTTGACAAAGTTCAAATGAGAAGACCGCATCACCACCCAAACAGTTATTTCCCATAGTCCCACAGCTCACCGCCGCCCAAGAGGACAACTGGGCTCAAGTGGAATGAGCACACACCTGAAAAGGTAGGCAGAGACCACTGCTTCCTTAATCCAGCACCCCTTCATAGCTTTGGAGATCACCTTGCCCTTACGCAAGCCTGCAAATAAACAACCTGTCTGATTAATGGAAGAGATCAGCGACTTTCAAGTAACTGAACACCACTCTCAATATCCTTATCCTTACTAGGACATTGGTCTGAGGAAAATGCGGGAGAGACTACTCAGTTGACATGAAAGACTGCCACCACACCTCAGGCAAGAAGAAAAGCACAGGGTGCACTATTAAAGCTTCCACCAAGATGGTCAAATAGGATCTCTACAAGACCGGGCCTGAAAGCTCTGAGATGTGCCGAGCCAAACAGCCAAAGACTGCCTTAAGGGACAAATCCTTCAACGTACCCTTTGCAATGGATCAAAGGGATGACCCAAAAAAGACTGGAGGACCAGGACCAGATCACAGGGCAGGACAACAAGCATGACACATCGGGGTAAGAGGCCACAGGTCACCCTACTACTAGCCCCAGAAAGCATTCCTGTACCATGTCATGAACTCTCAAGGGGCTTAACAAGGATGCCTTTATCGAAGCCATCCTGAAGAAGTAAGACAGACAGTAAATCAGCCCACCAAGGACAGACAGCACTCATGCTTCTGACAGCACACCTCAGCTAGGCGCCAAACTTAGACAGGTCAACAAATTTTGCTTTTAAGAGAGTGGAAACTACCACCTAAGAGTATCAATTTCGCTCCAGATGGAACCTCACAAGAGCCAAGGCGTAAGCAAAAACAATTGACCCAGGTTATCCAGAAGGATGGGTTCTTGTTGTATGAGATCCTTCTCCTCTGGCAAGTGCAAGGGTTGCTCCACATACCAGGGCCTTTGGGTACTTTATCATCTGTAGAACGTGTCTGATCAAGGGCCACAGTGGAAAACTACACAAGAAGGGATCCTCACAGGCATGGTTGCACAAGCATGTCTGCTTTCTTGGAGCAAACCTCTCTCTGCTATCTGCGGCTGCATATTGTAAGCCAACATCATGCTTTTAGTGCCTTCCTGTCAGCTGACATCTGCAACTGCCATCATATTGTCTGAAAACTAGACTGCCTGACCCTGAATCAAATGCCAAAACTGCAGTAAAGCTAGCCAAATGGCCTCAGCTTCTAGCTGACTGATTGACCAGGCTGCTTCACAGGTAGTCCAACTTTGAGCAGGAGGACCCAGACAGTGAATCCACCGGCAGGAGAGGGAGCCTTCGGATGTCACCACTAATCAGTACAGATTCTCCAGAGGCATGCCCTTCAACATGTTCAAGAGCAGAGACCACCTCAGCAAATTTTCTGCTACAGTGTTTGGTAAGGGAAACCAGATCTTGCAATCCTGTGACAAAAGGGACCAGCGCAACTGCAATATTCTCTGGAGTGGATACATATGGGCAAATCCATGGAACAAGCCCTACAGTGGCTGCCACTGCCAAGTAACCATGAATAATCCCAGGTCCTGGGGGCCAGCTGACTCCCAAGATGATTTCTGGGCCAAGAGTTCAGACTGCCTCTCACTGCTAAATACCCTGCCTAACCTGTGAGCGGTGCCAGTGAGCCTGATATCAGTACTGGGGAAAATGGTAAAAACCATTATAAAGAACAAAATTACTGAACATGTAGATAGTCATGCCTTAATGGGAGATAGCCAACATGGCTTTAGCCAAGGAAGGTCTTGTCTTACTAATCTGTTATGTTTTTTTGAATAAAGAGGTAGACAAAGGTGAGTCGGTTGATATAGCGTATCTGGATTTTCAGAAAGCCTTTGATAAAGTCCCTCTTGGCAAAATTTAAAAAAGTCAAGGATAGGAGGCAGTGTACTATTGTGGATCAGGAACTGGTTAAAAGATAGAAAGCAAAGGGCAGGGTTAAATGGCCAATTTTCCCAATGAAGAAAGGTGAATAGTGGAGTACTCCAAGGATTTGTGCTGGGTCCTCTGCTTTTTTACATATTCATAAATGACCCAGAAATGGGAATAACGAGTGAGGTAATCAAATCTGCAGATGGCACAAAATTATTCAAAGTTGTTAAAACCCATGAGGATTGTGAAAAATTGCAAGAGGACCTTGATAAATTGGGAAACTGGGTATCCAAATGGCAGATAAAATTTAATGTGCACAAGTGCAAAGTTATGCACCTAGGAAAGAACAACCCAAACTACTGTTACATAATGCAAGGTTCCACCTTAGAAACCACCACTCTGGAAAAAGATTTAAGCGTCATCATGGATAACATGTTGAAACCCTCCACCCAGTGTGCAATGGCGGTCAAGAAAGCAAATAGAATTCTAGGAATCATAAGGAAAGGAACAGAGAATAAAACAAAGGATATTCTAATGCCTCTGTATCGTTCCATGATACGACCGCACCTTGAATATTGTGTGCACTTCTGGTTGCTGTACCTTAAAAAGGATATAGCGTTAGTAGAAAAAGGTACAGAGAAGAGCCACCAAAATGGTAAAGGGGGTGGAAGGATACACCCATGAAGAGAGGCTAAAAAGGTTAGGGCTCTTCAACCTGGAAAAGAGATGGCTGAGGGGAGATATGATAGAGATCTATAAATTAATGAATGAAGTAGAACGGATAAAGGATAGAGCGATTGTTTATTTTTATTTTATTATTTATTTATTACAGTTGCTTATATACCGCACTATTCGGCATCAGCGCGGTTCACAGTATAACAAAATGACCAAAACACACTTCTGTTTGGTTTTACATCGAACAGGGGTATAAACTTGGATAACAGGGGGGGTTGAACTATATACATGAACTATATACATGAAATATAAACATGAAATAGGTCAAATGCATGACGTAAAAGACCTATAACATGATTGAATTGAACAGTATAAAATAAGTCCGTTTCAAATACAAAATACATTGTGAGAATGGGCTGTAAGAAAGGCAGTGTTTTCTTGGTGGTGTTATCTAGAAACAACGCTGGCTGTGTTTCTTAGTTGGTGTTATCTGGAACCATCGCTGGCTGGGTAGTATTGGAGGAAGAGGTGATATTTGATAGCCTTCCTGAATTGGGTCAGGTCAGCAATGGCTCGAATGTTTGGTGGGAGTGTATTCCAAATTTTGGGGACGTAAAGGCTGAAGGCCCTATTCGCTGTCATGTTATTGCATTTAGTCAATGTTTTAGGGGTAGTTAATAGATTTAAGGCGGTTGACCTCCTGGCTCTGTTGGGGGGCACTGTTTGAATGAGATCAGTAAGTGCTGTGGAGGACAGGCGTTTGATGGCCTTGAATGAGAGGATTAATGTTTTGAAGATAATCCTTCCGTGTATAGGTAGCCAATGAAGCTGTTTTAGAATCGGAGTCACATGGTCGCTTCTGGTGGCTCCATGGAGAATCCTTGCTGCAGCATTCATGGCTAGTTGTAGCGGGTTTAGTGTGGATTGCGGGAGCCCTTGTAGGATGGAGTTAGCAAAGTCAAAGTGCGGTAGTATCAGAGCTTGGAATATAGTCCGGAAATCATCTGGTTCCAGTAGGGAGCGCAGATGCCTGAGTGAACGGATCTTAAAATAGACCGCTTTCACGACGTTGCCTATATGGTATTTCATGTCAAGGTATCTGTCTAAGGTGACTCCCAGGTATTTTATTGTTTCTCTGGTTTGTAATTCCGCTTCCTTGACCTTTATATGTGTTGGTGGGGTAAAGTTTGTGTCTCTAGCGATGAACAGTACCTCCGTTTTCTTGTGCTGGATGCGGAGGTTTTGTGCTTGTAGCCAGTCCGATATGGTATTGAAACATTCTATAATAGGAGTAAGGTCCATTTGAACGGTTGAGAAAAGCATATATAGGAGGATGTCATCCGCATATATCAGACAGCTCACGTTAAATGCTCTAATGATGTTGCAAATGGGCTGCATGTATATGTTGAAAAGTAGAGATGACAATGAGGATCCTTGCGGCACACCCTGTGCTTGATGGAATTGTTTGGACTCTTCTGCTCCGGATTTCACATATTGACATCGTCCACTTAGATAGGAGCTGCACCAATCAAGTGCAGTATTGCAAATTCCCTTTTCTTTCAGTCTCCCGAGGAGAATCTCATGATGAACCGAGTCAAAGGCTGCAGCGATGTCTAAAAAGATCAACACAAAGCCTTGTCGGATGTTGTCCATGCCTGTGAATATGTTATTGAATAGGACGGTTAGAAGTGTCTCTACTCCATGGTACTCTCTAAACCCGTGTTGGCAATAATCTAATGGAGCTATGGAGTCTATGTGATCCTGAATTTGCCTTTGAACCTCTTTCTCCAGTATCTTTGCTAATATGGGAATACTAGCTATTGGCCTGTATGACTCAGCTTGTTTTGGATCAAGTTTAGGGTTCTTCAATAAAGGTCTGATTGATGTTTGCTTGAGGGTTGTAGGGAAGGAACCAGTAGTAAAGGAAAGTTCTGTCAGTTTTGCGATGAATGGACTGAATTCCTTGCGTAGCTCCTTGATCCAAAAGGCCGGGCAAGGGTTTATGTCATCAAGGGTTTATGTCATCAAGGGTTTATGTCATCAAAATAGAGAAAGACTAGGGGACATGCAATGAAGCTACAGTATAACCTATTTAAGACTAATAAGAGAAAATATTTTTTCTCTCAACATGTAACCAAACTCTGGAATTCGTTACCGGAGGATGTAGTATAATCCGTTAGTATAGCCGGGTTTAAAAAAAATAAAGTTTGGACAAGTTCCTGGAGGATAGGTCCATAAACCATTATTAAAGGGGACCCGGGAAATCCACTGCTTGCCCCAGTACAAGTATTGTGGAACCTGTCTTTTGGGGAAACTGCTAGGTACTTGTGACCTAGATTGGTCACTGTTGGACCCTGGCCTAACCCAGTATGGCATATCTTATGTTCTTATGTTAAACAGGTATCAAACCACACATGGAGGTACTCCAAGAACTGTGAAGTCACCTGATGACTCTTGGCATGGTTCACAACTCAGCCTAAGCTCACCAGAAACTGTCTCACTCAGGCTGAGACTACCATTATCCTGTGATTTTGCCCTGATGAGGCACTCATCCAAGTACAGGTGCACCCAGATCTCCCTGTGATGCAAAGCTACCACCATCACCACCATAACCTTGGAAGAGGTTTTAGGGTCTGTCACCAGGCTGAAGGGTAGGGCACAAAACTGAAAATGCTTTCCCATGATGGCAAGGCGCAGACACCTTTGTTGATCCTCTCAAATGGGAATATGGCAATATGCCTTGGCTATGTCCATGGAAGACAAGAACTCATCTTTCCTGATCACCTGTATGACAGACCCGAATGTCTCCACCTGCAGACAGACCTTGACTGCCTTGAGTTCTAGGATCTACTTGAAGGACTGTCCTTTCTGGATACCACAAAGTAAATGGAATACCTTCCTGGACTCTGCTGGGAGAGGACCATGGGCTAGATGAGTCTTTCTAGGGTAGCCTTGACTGCAGCATGCTTGGAAGAATTTCAGAGAGACCACAAGTGTCCCCGAAATGGGCTTGGCACACTTTTAGGCCATATCTATGCCAAATGTAGAGGACCCATCGCTACAAAGTGACCTTGGCCCACTCCTAGTAAAAGAGATGAAGGCAGCTACCTACTGGAAGCACCATGGAATGTGCCCCCTGCCCATCACCAGGCAGGGTGGGAGGCACCATCTCCCATGGAAGAGTCCTTGGATCTGCAGGCACCTCAAAAGAGCTGAGACTTACATCAAAGGCTTGCCAAAGGAAGGCATTTGCTCACCTGGACAGTAGCAACAGAATTCTTAAGGTGAAAGCAAGAAGCAAAGCATTTCACTGACCCTTTCAGTCTATCCTCAGGCAGGCACTAGGGCTTAATCTCTCCAAGCTCTTAACTAGCTTCTCCAGGTCCTCTCCAAGGAAGAGGCAACCCTTAAACGGGAGCTTAATCAAACAGGACTTGGAGGCTGTACAAGCATATTGCTCCTTTTAGTTAAGCTGTCATATTACATAAATTTGAACGCTGTTTGTCAAAGAACAGTGGGCGGTGCTGTCTCTAAGATAGTCTTCTTCTATTTGGAGAACAGGGCTAAACGGCCAAGTTTCTAAGTGGAAAAAGGTGAATAATGGAGTACCCCAGGGATCTGTGCTGGGCCTGCTGCTTTTTAACATATTCATAAATGACCTAGAAATGGGAACGAGTGAGGTGATCAAATTTGCAGGTGACAAAATTATTGACAGCTGTTAAAACACACGTGGATTGTGAAAAATTGAGAGAGGACTTGATAATTGGACGACTGGGTACACTAATGGCAGATTAAATTTAATGTAGATAATGTCAAAGTTATACACTTAGGGAAGAATAATCCCAACTGCAGTTACATGATGCAAGGTTCCACATTAGTAACCACCACCCAGGAAAATGGATAATACATGAAAACCCTCTGCCCAGTGTGCAGCGGAGCCAAGAAAGCAAATAGAATGCTACAAATCATAATGAAAGGAATGGAGAATAAAGCATAGTTATTCACCTGTAACAGGTGTTCTCTGGGGAAAGCAGGAATCGGTCCTCACATAGGAGTGATGTCTGCACCGATGGGGCCCACACAGACCCACTCCTCAGCTTTCAAAGAAAGATTTTGGGAAATATACCGTGCATGCACTGTCACCTTCCTGCTCAAAGCTGCCATCTTGAATCAGTAAAATACCATAGCACAAGATGGAAAAAATGAAAACAAAAGAAAAACTATCAGGGGAGGAGGGAAGATTGTGAGGACTGATTCCTGCTGTCCCCGGAGAACACCTATTATAGGTGAGCAACTACGCTTTCTCCGAGAACAAGCAGGAAGTCAGTCCTCACATATGGGACTCCCAAGCTACAGGCTACCGAAAAAACCTGTAAAAGCCATGGTTGACCCAAAACGTGGACCGTAAAGGTCAGCAGAAGGTGATGGTTGGCTGGTCGCCTGAAACTGCAGCAGCAGCATCGAAGATGCAATCCCACCCTCGGTAGCCGGGACACAGAGGACTGGAGGGAAGGAGTTGCATCATATCCATCCAGGAGGTCTCCTCCAGACAGTAGTGTGCTGTGAAAGTGTGCATGGAGGACCAGGTGGTCGCCTGGCAGATGTCCAATAAGGGCACTGATGGCAGGCTAGCTACAGAGGCCGCCATGGCCTGCATGTTGTGTGCTATGACATGCTGCTCCAGGGAGATCCCCGTCTGCTGATAGCTGAACATAATGCAGTCTGACACCCACCATGAGAGTACATTTGGAGACTGCCGCCCCCAAGTGGCTGGGATCAAATGAGACAGTTGCGTCGACAGGTAGTGGGGTTGCATCCTCTGGATGTAGGTGGTCAGGGCCCGCTTGCAGTCCAGAGCTTGCAGCATGAGCTTCCCCAGGATGACACTGAGGTCCCACGCCACTGGTGGTGGGTGAATCGGGGGCCCCGAAAGGAGAAGCTCCCACATGAAATGGCCCTCCAAGGGGTGGACGGATACAGCTTGGTCCTCCACTGCATGGTGATGCGCTGAGATTGCACAGAGATGCACCCTAATGGAATTAGATTTCAAGCCTGTGCCTGATAGAGGTAGCAGGTACTGCAGCACCTCCGCAATAGCACAAGAAAAGGGATCAGTGTTCTGCTGTGCACACCAAAGGGAGAACCTACGCCTTTTAAAGCGTAAGCCTGCCGCATAGAGTCCTTATGCAAGGCTAACAGGACATCCTCCACCATCCGTGGGAGGTGGTAGTTTGCAATGGCTACCCTCTCAGCAGCCAGGCCATCACGGCCAACGACCGGGAGTTGGGGTGACACAGCATGCCTCCCTCCTGCGATAGCAGGTCCAGGGCACACCCCAGTGCAAAGGGTTCCCCTGCGACAACTGCAACAGCAGGGGGAACCAGGGATGTCGCAGCCAGTGGGGCGCATGAAGAACACAGAGGCCGCTTCCGCCAGAAACTTTAAGAGGGCCTGCGGTATCAGGGGTGTCAGTGGAAAAGGATACAAGAAGCTCCTGGATCACGGAAGTAGGAAGGCATCCTTCTCCTCCCAGCCTCATCCCCTGGAGTAGTCTCTTGGGAGCTGCGCGTTCTCTGGGCTGGCAAAGAGGTCGATCTCCGGACTGCCCCACCACCGGAAGATCTTTGCCAGAACTGAGGCGCCACTCATGTGGCTGGAGAACACAGCTTAGGCAGTCAGCCAGTACACTGTTCTAGCCTAACAAGTACACTGCCTACAGGCTTATGCCCCTCGCCACTGCGAAGTTCCAGGTATGAGCCTGTGCCTCCCTGCTTGTTGATGTAGAACATCGCAACTTGGTTGTCCGTCTGGACCTGGACAACCTGTCCCTTGAGATGGTCCTGGAAGACCCGTAGTGCGTAATAGACAGTTCGGAGTTTGAGCAAGTTGATCTACAAGGTACTTTCTTCCAAGGACCAAGGTTCCTGCAACTGGAGATGGACGCAGTGGGCTCCCCAGCCCGTCTTGGAGGCACCCGTGGTGAGGATATGCTGAACTGGACGGGCCTAGAATAGCAGCCTTGCCCTCAGGTTGCATAGGTCTTGCCACCAGTCTAAGAAAGATGCCAAGACGGCCATGATCTGGATGCAGTCCTCCAGGTATCCCGTCACCTGCGCCCACTGGGAACTGAGGGTCAATTAGGTTTGCCACATACGCAGGCGTGCAAAAGAGGGGTCACATGGACGGTGGATGCCATGTGCTCGAGGCGGCGAAGCATTTACCGGGCAGCCATGGCAACGGCCACCTGCACCTGCTGTGCCAGAGCGGTGAGATGCTGAGCCCAGCTCAGGTACAGGAAAGCCTTTGCCTGAGTGGAATTGAGCAATCCCCCAATGAACTTCATGGATTGCATTGGGACGAGGTTGGACTTTGGGAAGTTCACCAGGAACCCTAGGTGCTGCAGCAGCACCAATGTGCACTGGGTCACATTGTGTATACCACCCAGCATGCCTGCCTGCACAAGCCAGTCGTCCAAATACGGGAACATAAAGACTCCGAGGAGCCGGAGGCAAGCGTCCACGACCACCAAGTACTTTGTGAACACCCGTGGGACAGAGGCGAAGCCAAAGGGAAACACCTTGTACTAGCAGTGATGGCCTCCCAGTATGAACTGGATGTACTGACTGTGCCATGGGTGGATCAGGATGTGGGTGTATGCATCTTTGAGATCCAAGGAGCATAGCCAATCTCCCTGAGGTAAGGCAGCAAGGTTCCAAGGGATTCCATTTTGAACTTCTCCTTGACCAGGAAGCCATTGAGGTCCCGAAGGTCCAGGATGGGCCTGAAGCCCCCTGTTTTCTTGTGGATCAGAAAGCAGCAGGAGTAGAACCTCTGTCCCTGTAGATGGGGTGGGATGGGCTCAACCGCCCGGTCCTCAAGCAATGACTCGAGCTATGTCTGAAGTAGCTCCCTGTGCAAGGGGTCCATTGCTAATTCCCCTGTAAAGTGAGGAGGCGGCAGCTGGGCAAAGTGAAGGAGGTACCCCTCTGTGACTATGCGCAGTACCCAGGTGTCTGCTGTAATAGTCGGCCACAGGTGTGCAAAATGAACCAGTTGCTAACCCCCCCCCCCTTCCCCGTGAACCTTGGGCCTGGTACCTCCCGAGGGAGGGAGACTATGCCCAAGAAGTCAAAAGCTGCCCCCAGGCTGTGGCTGAGCCGCTGTTTGGGGCTTGGGAGAGCTTTGTGCTTATGGGGGCCATGCCCTGGGATCCTTTGCTGCTGCCCCTGCAGAGGAGCGGGTAGGCCTGGAACTTGCGGTAGTTTCTGTAAGCCTTAGTCTTTAGGTGGAAGGTCTTTTTACCTGAAGCCTTACTGCAGGAAGGTCCGACACCTTCTTGGACAACCTGGTCCTGGTCATGAACTCCTTCTGCAGCTTGTCAGCCTTGTCAGTCATGGGCTTGCTGAAGATGTTATCCTCCTCCCCCCCCCCCCCCCCCCAGCAAGGGACATCAGATAGTTTGTCCTGCACTCATTGCTCCAAGTCAGGGACTGCAGCCAGGCAAGGTGGCGGACACTAAATGCCCACTGCAGCCACACCAGCCACCAACTCAAAGCCAAAGGCAGCTCGAGTTTGAAATGTGAAGCATTCTTTGATCAAGGAAATCAGAGTCCAAAAATGTTCAAGGAGCTCACCTGACAGACCAGCTGAGAACCTGGCAAGCTCCTTCGACAGGTCTCAGGTACATGCCCATGTACAGCTGGTAGGCCAGGATTCAGACCATGAGCATCAAGCCCTGGAAGCACTCTCTCACAAACGCATCCAAGATGTGGGCCTCCCTATTGGAGTGTCTCTTCTGGCTCTTGATTCAACATAGCCAACTCCACCACCATGGAATTGTGTGGGAGCTGTGCCTTCTGGAACCCAGGGCTCTTGCAAACTCGATACTGGAAATTGAGTCGACTGTTCACGATTGGCACAGTCGCCGGGTTCTCCTACATCCGGAGCAGGAGGCGTTCAAGGATGGGGGCACGGTCAGTGCCTCCCTAGAAGAGCTTCGTACTGCAGGGATCTCCAGATCTTCAGCACATGGCTCATCCTCCGGCACTGTCATGAAAGCAAGGGCCTGGGACATCTCCCGTATGAACTCAAGGAAGGCCAAGTTCTCCGGGACAGACCTCAGTCAGTGCGGCAGGGAGAGCTCGGAGGAAACGTCACAATGGAGCATGGTGTCGGTTAACTCCTCATCCATCTCCCAGTCCGATTCTGATCCAGAGGAGTCGATCAGCGCACCGCAATCCCAGGAACAACTCTGCGCCGAGGACTCCAGATGCCGGTGGTCCAACGGCATCGTGTCAGTCATTGAGGGCCTCGACACCGACCGATTGAGGCACTCCAGGATTGGAGGTGCCTCCTCCAAAGACTTCCTCAGCGAAGAGGTTCCCGTGTGGGGTGCCGATGACCAGAGGGGACCAGGAGTTGGGCCCCGCTGTGCCTCCAGGAAAGCTGTAATGCTACGCTCAAGGGCAACCATGCGAGCCTCGATGCCCGAGGGTTCCACAGCAGCACCAGGGCCTTAGTAGACTCCCTGGTTGCAGAGTCCCGGATGGTGATAGAGTCGGGAGTGACTTGCCACTCCTCTGGGGCTGTTGTCTTGTCCCTGTGGGGCTGCTTCAATGGGCGCTCTCTGGGTACATGGGTCTCACATTATTCCCCTGTGGCAAGAGGGTCAGGTTGATGTACAATACTGAGATCTTTTTCTCCTCTGCTTTTGCTAGAGTCACTCCTGGGAAGAAGCTTTTTTTTTTATTTAAAGGTTTTCAAACACTTACAACAAGCAGTATCCGTACAAACTCCACACGGAGTACATGCACATGGTAACACAAGATCCTCAACCATAACAATTGCGACAGCACAGCCTAATATATATTTTTTATCTTTAGGCACTAAGCCTTCTTGTTATCCCAGTTACCCCCATCAACCCCCCTCTCCCCCCTTCCCCTTCCTCCCCCCTCCCTCCCCATCTCCCTTCCGTCCCTTCCCCACCACCCCCTCTCCCACATCCATCCCCCCTTTGCTTCCAAGTCTATCATATAGGGGTTTTCCAGCCAGTCAGACAGCACCAGGGAAGGAAGAAAGATGACCCTCCACAACAATTGGAGACTTCCATCCAAAGTCTTCAGCTAAATTATCAAAGACATTGTGGATCGTGAGCCATACTTCAAAACAAAGGCTTCCCATACCTGTTCAAACTGGGATAGGTGCATTCTCCCGACCACCACCCCACGTTCCAAAGTGTATATTTCCCACATCCGTTCCAACCAGCATGAGAAGGTCGGAGGTAATGCATGCTTCCAGACGGTTGCCAGGGTTAACCGAGCCGCATTCAAACAATGACAAATCAGTGCCAATTGAGGGAGTCGTCCACCAGTTACTTTCTTTCCAAAAAGAGAAATACCCAGATCGCAAGAAATGTCCAAACCAACCATTTGTTTCAAACGATATTGTATCCCCCTCCAAAAAACTTGGATACGGGGCAAAGCCACCACACGTGCGCCAAGGTGCCTTTCTGGCCACAGTTCCGCCAGCATAAATCCAATACCCCTGGAAATGCTTGTGCTATTCGCACTGGTGTCATGTATCACCTGTAGAGCAGTTCATAATTAGTTTCTCGAGCATTCATAGCCACCGAACTCCTCCAGAGTCGACCATCAATCTGTTTCCATTGCTCCTCAGTGTATGAAAGATGCAGCTTCTGCATCCACCGAGCTCTATGCTTGCCAATTGCAGCATGTTGTGTCTGCAAATGTACATACAGGGCAGCAGAGACCCTTAGTGCTAGTATGGTCCTCACAGAGGCGCTCAACATCCATCAGGTCTTGTGCAACTTGCTTCTTAGCAGCTCAATTTCCCACCCAATGGGCCACCTGTGCATACTGATAGACATAATGGTCTGAGATGCCAAATTCCTCCCTCAGATCAGCAAAAGGGCGCAACATACCATTGTCAAATAACTGGCTCATACGACTAAGCCCCCTATGTCCCCACTGTCGAAAAGCTAAATCTCTCATACCTGGAGGGAAAGAGTTGTTACCAACTATGGGTGCTAGTGGGGTCAAGGTCACCCCTCTTGGCCAAAAAAAAAACGGTCCCAGCAACAAAGATTATACGCTATATATAGAAACATAGAAACATGATGACAGAAAAAGATCACATGGCCCATCTAGTCTGTCCTTCCATAACAACTACAACAGTCCACTTTTTACCTTTAGAGATCCTCTGTGTTGGTCCCATGCTTTTTTGAATTCAGTTACTGTCCTCATCTCTACCACCTCCGCTGGGAGACTATTCCATGGATCCACTACTATTTCCGCATATCACTCCTGAATCTATCTCCCTTCACCCTCATCCCATGTCCCCTCGTAGCAGAACTTGCTTTCAATTGAAAGAGGCTCTCTCCCTGAACATTTATGCCACGGAGGTATTTAAACATCTCAATCATATCACCTCTATCCCGCCTTTCCTCTAAGGTGTACATATTAAGATCCTTAAGTCTGTCCTCATATGCTTTATAATGAAGCCCATTAATCATTTTAGTAGCCACCCTCTGCACCGACTCCATCCTGTTCACATCCTTTTGAAGGTGCGGTCTCCAGAATTGCACACCATACTCCAAATGAGGTCGCACCAAAGACTTATACAGAGGCATTATCACCTCCTTTTTCTGCTAGCCATTCCTCTCCGTATGCACCCAAGCATCCTTCTAGCTTTTGCCGTCGCCTTTTCTACCTGTTTAGCTACTTTAAGATCATCAGACACAACCACGCCTAGGTCCCGCTCTTCTTTAGTGGACAAAAGTACTTCACCTCCTATAATGTATTGCTCCCTTGGATTGCTGCAGCCCAAATGCATGACCTTACATTTTTTAACATTAAATCCCAGCTGCCAAATTCTAGACCATTCTTCAAGCTTAGCTAGATCCCTCCTCATGTTATCTACACCTTCCTGGGTGTCTACTCTATTGCAGATTTTGGTATCATCTGCAAAGAGGCAAATCTTACCCGACAGCCCTTCCGCTATATCACTAACAAAGATGTTAAAAAGAATCGGACCAAGGACAGATCCCTGGGGCACACCACTGGTAACATCCTTCTCAGAGTGAGCTCCATTTACTTGTACTCTTTGTCGCCTCCCACCCATATATGGATTAAGGGTACGCGAACCTCCCCCCAACTGAGAGCAAAGCCACAACCGGTCCCCCAGTCCGGCCCCATCTGTAAAATCCATTTCCATTCGTACCCAACATTTAGTGCTAGTAGGGTTCATCCATTCCAGACACTGCGCCGCAGCATAGTACCAGTGAAGATTAGGGACCCCCATACCACCGCGTTTTGTTTGGGCATATAAGACCCTACGAGCTATTCGAGGATGCCTAAACTTCCAGATGAATTTCATGATCAGGGCCTGCCAAGCTTCCAAAGCCCCAAGGGGTAGGGATATAGGAAGTACCTGGAACAGATACAAAAATCACGGAACTACCACCATTTTCATTACCACAATACGCCCAAACCATGACAACATCAGGCCCGACCAAGAATCCAAATCCCGTTTAACTTGTTGGATTAAGGGGCCATAGTTCACTCGATACAACGCAGCCCTATCTACCATAAGATTCACACCCAGATAACAAAGGGTCTTATCCACCCATTGAAAAGGGAACCAGGATTTCAACTGTGTGCACATTGCTTCCGTAACCCCCACATTCAAAATTTCCGATTAAGCATAACTAATTTTAAACCCAGAGACCCATGAGAAGGCCTCAAAAAGCTGCATCGCTGCATATAGTGATGCTGCAGGATTCGTTAGCGATAGTATAATATCTGCAAAAAGTGCTATTTTATATTCACGAGACCCCACTCTCACTCCAGCTACTGCAGGGTGCTCACGAAAGCTTTGCACCAGAGGCTCCATCACCAATGTGAACAACAAAGATGACAATGGACACCCCTGCCAGGTTCCCCTCTCCAGCTCAAAATGCTTCGATTGACCCCCATCAACTCGAACACTGGCTTTAAGTCCCTGATAAAGACTATGTACCCAACAAGTAAAATTAGGCCCAAACCTCATCTTATCTAATACACACCAGAGGAAGCCCCAGCTAACTCGATCAAAGGCCTTCTCAGCGTCAACCCCCACCAGTAGCGCCGGCTGGGGCTTCTGACGTGCAGCATGTATCACCTGCAACATTCGCCTAACATTATCCGCAGCCTGTCGGCCAGGCACAAAGCCAACCTGATCAGGATGCACCAGATCGGGGAGAGCCCGATTCAATCAGGCAGCCAACACCGAGGCCAATATTTTAATATCGATGTTTAACAGAGAACTAAGGCGATATGATGCCGCCTCCTGCGTCGGCTTACCCGGCTTAGGTATCACTGCAATAACAGCTTCTCTTTGCGTATCTGATAATGGCAGCTCCCACAGCACCTCATTAAAGAGCAGCACCAAAGTAGGCACCAACTGGGCATTATACTTTTTATAATATTCCAACGGGAACCCATCACTCCGCGGCGCCTTCCCAGCCTTCAGTCTCCGAATAGAGCCTACCACTTCTTGAGCTGTAATCTCTGCTTCCAATTGCTCTCTATCTTGGTCATTCAGCCTCGGCAGAGAAATATCACGTAGATAACACAGGTACACTAAAAAAAAATTTTTTTAAACTGCCTCTGTTTCGATTGATTTTTACGTTTTTTGGTGCGCTGAATCCAAATCTGGTAACCAATTTGCTCCATCACGTACAGATTTTTTGCTACATTGGGTTAGCAGTTTAAGGTGAACGTTTCAGATTGAGTGCGATCAAGATAAAAGTTTCTTGGATGAATTCTTTATACTAATTGTTTAGTAGTTATTCAAATAAGAATAAAGAAAATTGTAACAAGGCAGCACATAAGAATAGAGTAATGTCAACAAAACACACTGTGATGGTAGCAAAATTGTCTGCACTTAAAACAGCCACGTACATGTGCACAAACATTGAGCATATAAGAGCGAGGTTAGACACAAAGCAAAGCAAAGAAATGTGCAAAAAATGTTGTACAGGTATGTATGTAAGAATAGAAAACGCAAACCGCACCATTGCAATACATGAAGACAAACACCCGATGGTGTGAAAATAAAATTCTAATAAATGAGATCCGACACTGTGGTAATAACTAGCAAATTTTTATTTCAAAGTTTAGTAAAAACACGATATTTGTCAACATAGTTTAGATTTTAAAGTCATTCTTGGGTCAATCAATCTCCTGGTGGGCCCGTTTCTTCTTCCCCCGAATGCTTCTCTTGGTGCACTGCTTGGCGTATTTTTCATCTGGGGTTTCCCGCAGCAGCAACCAGCAGAAATCAGCCATCATAGTGGTGTTCCATCTTCCTTGGTACCTTCTCTCTGCGTCCTTGATGTCCTGGTGAAACCTTTCACCTTGTTCTTCACTGTACGCCCCAAGTTTTCGGGAAAGTAGTTCACATGGGAGTGCAAGAAATGGACTTTCAGGCTCATGTTACAGCCTTGTTCTTTGAAGGCATTGAGCATCCTGGCAACAATATCCTTATAGTTCTCATCCCGCCTGTTCCCCAAGAATTTGAGATCATCCTTGAAGGAATCCCAGGCTTCTTTTTCCTTCTCAGACATCGTTTCAGCGAATGCTCCATCTGAAATGAGTTTCCTTATATCAGGGCCAACAAACACTCCTTCCTTTAGCTTTGCTTCAGAAAGTCGGGGGAACTTTGAGCAAAGGTACCGAAAGCACTCACCATCTTTTGGAAGGGACTTGATGAATTGCTTAATGAGACCCAACTTAATGTGGAGAGGTGGTAATAGAATTTTATCACGAGGTACCAAGCTCTCATGAAGAACATTTTTCTCACCGGGTCTCAAATACTCCCGAATTGGCCAGTCCTTTTTCCCCCAGTGTAGGTCGCGGGCCCGGCTATCCCACAAGCAAAGGAAGCAGGGATATTTGGTGAAACCGGATTGCTGCCCTAATAGCATGGATAGAATTTTAAAGTCTCCACAAATCATCCACTTATGCTCATCATAACGAATCTTCTGAAGAATCAGGGCCAAATTCTCGTATTTTTCTTGGAGAATAGCAGAGTGAGCAATAGGAACTGAAGCGAATGTGTTGCCATTATGAAGAAGAACACCTTTTATGCTGTCTTTTGACGAATCAATGAACAGCCGCCATTCAGCAGGATCATACTTGAGTTTAAACTTTTCCATCACTCCGTATATATCGTTGCAAAATACCAAATCTTCCTCTTTGCTGAAATACTTCAAAAATTGTGTCTCGCGGTTGCGGTACCAATAAAAAGTTGTTCCTGGTGACAATAGATTTTTCTGTTTAAGCCGAGAACCTAGCAGTTGGGCAGCATCTTTTGGGAGTCCTAAATCCCGGACTAAATCATTCAATTCAGCTTGAGAGAAAAGTTCAGGTTTCGGATCTGGTTCAGTTTCAAACTCGGAAGTACTGGACTCATCGGGAAAAGCCATCTGATGAGTCTCATCATGATCAGAACCGTCCACACAAATATGATCCAAAGATTTTGGTGGTTCAGGCACAGGTACTTCGTTGCTATGAGGCATAGGCCTAATTGCTGAGGGAAGGTTGGGGTAACTTATTACGTTCTTATTTTTTAAGTTGTATCCCTTCACAATGCAAGAGCAAAAATAGCAGTCACTGCTGTGGTCTCTTTGTTCACGCCACATCATAGGTATTCCGAAACGAAATGCTTGTTTTTTACCTTTCATCCATAAGCGTAGATCTTCCTCACATGTCTTGCACACTTTGTGAGGAGCCCACGGTTTGTCTTGATCGCCTAACTTCAAACCGAAATAGGTGAAATATACTTTTTTAATAAATGCAGAAATGTTCCTATGAAGCTTTTTCACGGTATATTCCCCACAAATAAAACAAAAACTGTCCGGAGAGTTGACGCAACCTCTGGCTCTGTGAGCCATCACAAATACACAGCACTGCAAACTACAACTGTAGTGAACCACTTCGGAATAAAGCTGGATTACGACTGAGCAAACAAAAGGTAATAATGAACTTGCAAGAAACTGAAATTTGACAGGAACGTTCATGTCGCAACCATCGTGTCTGAGCGAGCGAACGAGGCGAGGCAAACAGGAAAGAACATGCGCCAGCGCGAGTACTGGATTTAGCCCCCCGCCTCCCAATTGTCCTGTTAATGTATAAAATGAATACAAAACACTCTAAAATATCATGAGGGAGTGTTTCTAGTTAGTTAACCATTACAACCTCTATTTTGGGCCAAGAAAATAAACTGCAGTCGGCTAAAAAGAAATTATGTGAACATTCCTTATATGGGTAAGAAATCTAATTTTGCAAGAAAATGTGACGTGATGGAACATTTTGGCTATTTTTCCTGGATTCAGTACCCCAAAATCTATAGGAATCAGTTGCAAAACTGGAGGCAGTTTTTTGGTAGTGTACCTGTGTAATCATTCACTTGAGTCAGGTCAAAAGGCTCAGATTTATACAATTGCTCCAAAAAAACCAGCAAATACTGCACGTATTTCTTGAGATCTCACCCGCATACCTCCCCTTAAATCCAGAATCTCACGTACTAACCGCAATGTGTGCTGCTTCCGGAGTCTCAGAGCAAGGTATCGTTCAACTTTGTTCCCTTTTTCGTAAAATGTTTATCAGAGCTTACAACGCATATTATCTAGGTCCCTTTGCACACAGGCATCCAATCGGGCCCTATTTCTCGCCACTGGTGCCAGACCCGTTGAGAGCCCGTCCTCGCATGCTCTAGCTGGAGGCACTTAGCTTCTTCCTCCAATCTGCGAGATTCCCACGCCCAAGCCTTTACTACTACTACTACTACTACTACTACTACTACTACTACTGAGTATTTGTAAAGCGCTACCAGTCATACGCAGCGCTGTACAGACATGTAAGAGACAGTCCCTGCCCATCAGAGCTTACAATCTAGTCAAGACAAAACACAGGTGTAAGCAGGGATAGAACTAGGGGAGAGAAAAGGGGAAGAAAAGAGATCAGGTTAGTCAAGATCCAAAAGCAGCGGCGAAGAGGTGAGTTTTCAACCTGGATTTCAGCCTTTCTAGTTCGAACCGCCTCAGCCATCAAACGACCGCGAGCCATAGCTTTAAAAGCATCCCAAACCACTGGCAATGAAACCTCCCCAGTATCATTGAGTTCAAAAAAATCCTGTATGAAACATCCATGTTCTTGAACTGCAGGGACCCTCCTAAAAAAATCGCTCATCTAATCGCCATATGCGCCGCCGCTCCCCACCCAAGTCACCAGGGAATGAAATCCAACAGGGAGCATGATCCAACCATGTTAACGTGCCATGTCCAGCCTCCACACCCCCCCTCCAGCAGGCACTGATCTAGCAAAACGTAGTCAATATGTGTATGTACCTGGTGGACTGGTGAGTAATATGTATAGCTTTTTTCTCCTCAATGGGTGTCCCCCCAAACATCTCGCAGACCCAGATCGATCATAAACATCCTCAATGCCCGAATAATCCCTTTACCCACCCTCAGATTCTGCCCCGTTGAATCCAAATGTGGCACCACATGCGCATTACAATCTCCGCCCAAAATAATAGGGCCTTTCGCAAATTCTGCCATTCAGGTGCGTAAAAAATTGCACTTGGCCTTCATTAGGTGCAAATATATTAACCAAAGTGATTAAATGCCCATCTAATCGGGCATTCATAAGAAGCCATCGTCCTAACTTAGCCTTCTTAACTTCTTCAACCCGAAGGGACAAGGTCTGGTGAAACAGCATGGCCACTCCACTTTTCTTCCTTCCCTTCTCATCTGATGCTACCCATACTTCAGAATAGGGCTTACATTTTAGCCAACCTTGATGACTACTGTGGAGATGTGTCTCCTGCAGAAACACAATTTCCCCTTTCAAAGACCTCAACTCCTTAAACAATAGTGAACGTTTGCGAGGGGAGTTGAGGTCCCTTACATTGAAAGAAATAGCCCTCAACATTTTGTAGCAGTTCGCTCCCCCCTCCCGCCATCTAGTGACCACTGTACCACAAAATCCAACTGACCTTCGAACCCCAGCATCCTCCCCATACCCTATCAACTGCCCTCCACCCAGTTTCCCAATGATGATAGACAAAGACACCCTCCAGCCTCCCCTCTTCCCATACCAATATTCCAAAATCCCCACCCAAACCCTCCCCCCGTCCTTCCTCCCACAACTCTCCCTTTGATTCCCATCCCCCCCATTTAACTCCCCCCTCCCGCCCCGTCAACACCAATTGCCTGTCTATGACAGGTCATGGTAAGAATGACTCAAAATTTAATCCATCCAGGTTCCCCTGCTCTTGCTTTTATTTTTTTTTAATTTTCTTTTCTTTTATTTATTTATTTATTTTGTGTGCTTTTTTTTTATTATTGTCCTCCTTTAGACCCCAACCCTCATGTTAGCAACCAACAGCCCCCAACCCTTCCAGCAGCAGCCCCACTATCAAAATGAGAGAACGCATACATTAATGAAAGAAAGGCAGTATATCTAGCCAATACACGCAGTCCAAATGCACATCCTCTAATAGTAGTAGTTAGCCACTTGCCAATCTACTATTTCAACAGTCTCAGGCATCTGTTCCTCAGGCGACCACCACATCTTCCGTGCTCAAATCTCTTCTCCTTCCAGATTTCAGTCACCCATTGGGGGGTTATTTCGAAAATTGAGTGTTCCTTCCCACCTTTTTCCATTTCAAAGGTTGGGACTTAGTGGCTGCTGTCACCGGTGGTGCATTATCCTCCACAAGGCCAGTTTGACAAAGCGATCTCCAAGCCTCTGTGTGATCCCTTGCGGAAATTTTTTTGTTTCCTAACAAAGTTCATTCGGAAAGGAAAGGACCAGGAGTATTGGATCCCCTCTTTATTCAACACCTCTATAATCAGTTTCATCTCCCTCCTTAATATCTCCACAAAGTTCCGTGATCATAGTCATCACCTCCTCTCGCATAGATCGGAACTCTGCAGCAAGTTCTTCAAAACCCCTCCGGAGTTCACGCTGCAAAAGAGTGCATGGACTGCATTGCTTGTCCATGCTCTAACTCACTTAGCATTTCTTCTCCGGACTCTTCTGACAACAACTTCCGTGGAGAACCATCCTGTGCTCCGGTCTTACCCAGCAATCTTTGCGAGGCGCGCGACTTATCCCTTGCCTCTGGCCCTTTAGCCTTGGTAGCCAATGGGATTCTAATGCCGGATTTTCCAGAATAACAGGAAAAGATACACAAGCCCCCATCTCAAAGGGTGTACCAGAACACTCTCAAAACTCTGAGCAAGTTGCAGACAGTCCACCAGCAAGATAATCAAGAAGAGCCAGATTCATTTAAAGTCTGATGAAGAAGTTCCCTCCTCTGGCCACCAGATGGTGCTCTAGTTTAACTGTTAGCAGAGTACTTCAGGAAACCGCTGAAAGTGAAGCAGCAGAAGTGATCACACAGATGCACTTAACAGTATGAAGATCCTCAAGCAGACAGCAGGAAGAGAGAACGGGCACAGCACTGAGCCAAATTTAGCTGTATATCAGGATCAACAAGCAACGCTGTTCAAGGCAGCAATCTAAGATCAGTTTCACCCAGCAGAAAGCGTAGTTACTCACCTGTAACAGGTGTTCTCTCCAGGGACAGCAGGAATCAGTCCTCACATATGGGTGACGTCGGCGCCGATGGAGCCCTCGTGCAGAGCAATTCCCCAGCTTTCAAAGAAAGCCTTTGGGATTGCATCACGCATGCACGGTCTCCTTCCCGCCCAAGGGTGCCATCTTGCTCAGTCAGATGACATAGCTAAAAAGACGGCAAAATGAGAAAAATTAATCAAAGGACTGCAACTCCAGGGGAGGAGGGAGGGTCGTGAGGACTGATTCCTGCTATCCCTGGAGAACACCTGTTACAAATAACTATGTTTTCTCCAGGAACAAGCAGGAAGTCAGTCTTCACATATGGGACTCCCTGGCTATAGGCTACTGAGAACCCATAGCTGAAAATGGCTCCCTCTAGAAGAGCCGCAGCAAAAGTGATAGGATTTTTCTCCGAGAACACAACCCCCACGGTAGCCAGACACCAAAGGGTGGGAGGGTAGGAGTTGCCTAAACCTCAAAAAGGTTACGGATTACCGCCTGACCGAAAACAGTGTCCCGTCGGGACTCTCTCTCCAGGCAGTAGTGGGCTGCAAAGGTCTGGCTTAAAGACCAAGCTGCGGCCCGGCAGAGGTCTGCCAATGGAACAGAGCAGTGATTAGCCACTGATGCGGCCTTAGCCCTGACAGAGTGGGCAGTGATTCGGCCCTGCAGCTGGAGGTCAGCTGCCCTGTACACCCAGGCGATGCAGTCTACCAACCAGGTGGATAACGTGCGCTTGGAGACAGGTAGACCCAGTTTACTAGGGTCATAAGAGACGAAGAGCTGGGAAGCTATCCGATGTCCCCACGTACGCTCCAGGTAGAAGGCGAGCGCTCTCTTACAGTCCAGGGTATGCAGAACCGCTTCTGCCCTGCTGGTATGTGGCTTGGGGAAAAAGGTTGGAAGAACCACCTCTTGGTTGAGGTGAAACGAGGAAACCACTTTTCGAAGGAACTTCGGGCGAGTACGTAGGACCACGCTGTTTTTATAAAACTGTGTGTACGGGCTATACGATATTAAAGCCTGCAGCTCGCTCACCCATCGAGCAGATGTGAGCACCACCAGAAAGAGTGCTTTCCAGGAAAGGAACCGTAGGTGACAGGTGGCCATTGGTTCAAAAGGTGGGCAAGTAAGTTGCTGCAAGACCATATTTAAGTCCCACTCCGTAGCTGGTGGGCAGATTGGAGACTTCAAGAGGAGGCGGCCTCTGAGGAATCGGGATAAAGGGTGAGCTGAAAGAGGTTGCCCGTCCACTGGAGAGTGGTGAGCTGATAGCGCACTCAGGTGGACCATGACAGAGTTAGACTTGAGGCCAAACTCAGAGAGGTGGAGCAAGTACTGCAATAACTGAGGTACTTGACAAGTGAACAGGTCCACTTTATTCTGGGACCACCACCCTTCAAACCTATGCCACTTGAATGTGTAGGATTTTCTAGTGGATTGCCTCCTAGAGGCCAGCAACACCTCCTCAACCTCTTTGGGAAGGAGTAGAGGAGCAAGTACTACCCTCTCAGCAGCCAGGCCATTAAGTTGAGGGATCTGAGATTGGGGTGTAGCAAGGAACCCTGTTCCTGGGTCAAGAGGTCGGGCGGCACTCCCAGAGGGAGTGGAGTTTCGACCGCCAGTTGAAGGAGAAGAGGGATCCAAGGTTGTCTGAGCCACCTGGGTGCAACCAGAATGACCAAGGCCTTGTCCCAAAGAATCTTCTGTGCCCACGAGATCAGGAATGCATCCGCTGCCACGCTCAGCGGATGCAACTGCCTCGAGCAGAACCGGAGCAACTGATGGTTTTGCGGGCTGGCAAAGAGATCCATGGATGGGAGACCCCAACGGTTGAAGATCAGCTGGGCTACATCCCGGTTCAGTTGCCACTCATGAGGCTGAAGAATCCTGTTCAACTTGTCGGCCAGGAGGTTCTCCTGACCGGGCAGATAAACTGCCCTTAGGGACATGTGATGTGCCACTGCAAAAGAGCAGAGATCCTGGGTTTCCTGGCATAGGATGCGAGATCCTGTGCCCCCGTTTGCTGATGTAGAACATCGCTACCGGATTGTCTGTCTGTATCAGCACCGACTGATGTGCAAGATGACGACAGAAGGCTTGAAGAGCTAGGCGGATGGCTCGAAGCTCTAGAAGATTGATCTGGTGTGGCCTCTCGCGAGGACCACAGACCCTGAGTGCATGAACCCTGGCAATGGGCACCCCAGCCCAGCAAGGAGGCATCTGTCATCAGCACTCTGGTGTGAGAGGGAGGTTGGACTGTTACTCCCTGAAGCAAGTTGGAAGGGTGAAGCCACCATTGCAAGGCTGTCACCAGTAGCTTGGAAATCGCTACTCTGTCTCTGAGGTGGCCAGTGGCTTGCATCCACTGGTCTCTGAGGCTCCACTGAGCTGTGCGCATGTGGAATCGAGCATATGGAGTCATATGCATCGTGGAGGCCAGGTGGCCCAGGAGGTAGAGGAAGACCCTTGCGGAGACTTGAGGATTGTGCTGGACCTGCTGCACCAGGTCCAGCAACCTCCTCGCCCTGTCCAGCGGTAGGTACGCCTGTGCCTTAAGTGTGTCCAGTCTTGCCCCTATGAACTCCAAAGTTCTGAGTAGGGAGTAAAGTGGACTTTTCGTGATTTATAACAAGCCCAAGGTGCTGGAGCAGGGTGACTGTGTGAGCAGTGGCCTGCTGTGCCTCCTGTGCCGATTGGCCCCTGATGAGCGAGTCATCCAGGTATGGAAAGACGAAGACTCCCTGGCTTCTGAGGAAGGCAGCCACCTCTGCTAGGCATTTGGTAAATACTCTGGGAATGGAAGCTAGGCCAAAGGAAAGCACTTTGTACTGGAAGTGGTTTCCTCCGACCACAAACCTGAGGTATTGTCTATAGTCTGGGTGTATGAGGATGTGAGTATAAGCATCCTTTAAATCTAAGAAGCATAGCCAGTTTCCCTGGTGGAGGTAAGGCAGTAGGATCCCAAGAGAAAGCATCTTGAACTTTTCCCTCACCAGGAACTTGTTTAGATTTCGCAAGTCCAGGATGAGGCGAAGGCCTCCTTTTCTTTTTGGTATGAGGAAATACCTGGAGTAGAAGCCTTGCCCCTGCAGGTGGTGGAGCACTGGTTCCACCACCTGATCCTTTAGCAGACCTGCCAACACCTGCAGGAGGCGGTTCCTGTGGAGAGGGGGCCTGAGAGTCTCTCCTGGGAAAAAGGAGGTGGGTACCTGGTGGAAGTGAAGTAAGAAGCCCTGCTGGACAACTTGCCGAACCCAGGCGTCGATAGTAATGGCTGGCCAACTGTGAGCGTACAGGGACAGCCTTCCTCCTGTGTAGGACCAAACCACTGGTGGGAGAGGAGCTATGCACTGGGAGTCAAAAAAAACCCTCCCGGCTGGGTAGGAGCCGGAGCTGGAGGCTTGGGGGTCTTCGGCTTATGAGGGCCATGCCCCTGTCCCCTGGCCTGCTGCCCCTGCTGGGGAGCTGGGGCGGCCTGGTAAGTGGGGTAGTTTCTGTAAACCATACCTTTCCTCAGGAAAAAGGGCTTTTTCCCACGAGGCCTTCTTCTTGTAAGAAGGTGCAGATGTCTTCTTCGACAACCTTGTCCGGGTCAAGTACTCGGACTCGAGTTCTGCAGCTTTCTCAGTCATGGGTTTGCCGAAGAGGTTGTATCCTCGGCCCGGGACATTGACCAACTTGTTCTGAACCCATGGCTCTAGGTCCAACGACATGAGCCAGGCCTGACGGCGTGTACCGATGCCGGCCGTGGCTATTCAGGCCGAAGCCTCGAAGCCGTCATGAGCTGCTCGAGACATGAACTTCGAGCACTCTCTGATCCCCGTGGACAAGGCCTTGAAGCGCTGCAAGGGTTCCTCGGACAGGCCAGCCGAGAACCCGGCAATCTCCTTTGCCAGGTCCCGCAAGTATATGCCCATGTACAGCTGGTAAGTGTGGACACGGCATGACAGCATCAAGCCCTGGTAGCACTTTCTGCCTAGGGCATCTAGGTTCCGGGCCTCCCGGCCGGGAGGCACAGAAGACTGAGTTTTGTGGCTTTTCAGCCGGTGCATGGCCAATTCCACAACCATGGAGGTGTGCGGCAGCTGAGCTTTCTGGAACCCAGGAGTCCATAGATGGAATCGACCCACTTGCTGAGTACTGGCATCGAGGCCAGGGACTCCCACATGCAGAGCATCAGCCGTTCCAAAATCGGAGGCACTGGTATAGTAAGGGCCTCCTTCGGGGGAGAGTCATACTGGAGGGCATCAAGCTCTTCGGCTCGAGGCTCCCCCTCAGCATCCGCAGGGAATGCCAAAGCCTTGGCTATGTCCCTGATGAAGTCCGAGAACCGAGTGTCCTCTGGGGGGGGGATCTAGTCCGAGGCGCCGAACCCAGCGAGTCCAATGGGATACACTGGGTCTGAAAGGTGTCTGGGAAGTCTTCCTCCTCCCACACCGAGTCCTTCGAAGAGGACTCGATGGGCTCCGGCCTTGAGGGCTTCGGGCCCGATCGCCCCAATGCCGAGGGCACCAGCATCAACGACCTTGGTCCTGAACGGGAGGTCGAGGGCGACCTTGGCCAAGGATTGACTCGAGACCTAAACGACTCGAGGATCGGCTCAGCCTCCGGCATCGACTTCCATCCCAGTGGTCGGGGTGGATGGACCGGCGTGACCAGCCATCAGTGCCCGCTGCTGCTCCATGAAGGCAGTCATGCTGCTTTCCAGAGCCGCCAACCTGAGACCGAGCTCAGAAGGCTCCGCAGCTCCCGGCTCGGGCCCCGACATCGTCGAGCCCGACGCCAGCTCTCCTGGAGGAGAGTCCACGAGGACAACAGAAGTTACCTTGTCCGACGCCTCCAGCTCCCTGCGAGGTTGTTTAGCTGGCCGCTCCAACTCCGAGGACCCGGGGCGGCAGTCCGGGCTCCGCGGCCTGGAACCCGAGGACCCAAGCCGATCAGAGGCGTCCAGCGACACCACCCTCACAAGTTTCTTTTTCCTCCGGTGTTCCCTAGAGGGAGACCCCCGCTCAGAGGACCCACAATGGTGCTCGGGCTCCGATTCCCGAGATGTCGAGGCCTCAGACGAGGTCCGGGCCCGACTGAAGACAGACTCAGAAAATCTCCTGTCACGCTGCTGCTGCCTGCTCCTCAAAGACTTCAAAGACATCTTACCACACAGCCCACAGAACACCGAGGCAGCAGTCGGGCCCGAGGCAACCGAGGCAGCAGTCGTGTGTGTCGGTGAGAGACATCAACTTCTTATACCGATCACATTTCTTAAACCCACTGGCAGCCATCGGCGGAAAAAGGGCCCCTGTTAGGTCAAACAACCGGGCTGCCAGTGAAAACTAAAAAGAGCGTGAACGCTAGCACGAAGGACAAAAACAAAAAATAGGACTGGACTCGATACTGGTGTACCGAGCCAAGGGTGGGAAGGGGAACCGGTGTCGAACCGGGAAGCTGAAAAATCGAATCAACTTTTCTACTTTTTCCACGGTGGAAACAGGACCACGTCTGTTGGGCTCCGCGGAAAAAAGAAGACTGAGCAAAATGGCACCCTTGGGCGGGAAAGGGACTGCGCATGCGCGATGCAATCCCAAAGGCTTTCTTTGAAAGCTGGGGAATTGCTCCGCATGAGGGCTCCGTCAGCGCCGATGTTACCCATATGTGAGGACCGACTTCCTGCTTGTTCCTGGAGAAAGCACAGTTACTTACCTGTAACAGGTGATCTCTGGGAACAGCAGGAATTAGTCATCACATATGGGTACGTCGGTACCGACGGAGCCTGCGCGGGAAAGCTCCCCAGCTTTTCAAATGAAAAGCTTTTGGGGCCTCCCACTGCACATGCGCGCTGCCTTCCCGCCTTCCTGACCAGCTCTCCTCAGTTCGAGTTTAAAGCTGAGACAATAGAGAGAGAGAGGACAGGAAGATAGAGGAATAGAGAGACAACTCCTAGGGGAGGTGGGTGGGTTGTGATGACTAATTCCTGCTGTTCCCAGAGATCACCTGTTACAGGTAAGTAACTGTGCTATCTCTAGGAACAAGCAGGAATAAGTCATCACATATGGGGACTCCCTAGCTGAGATGCCTGGGAGATCCCCCTCCAAGGGTAACCATCTTCGGATGGATCTCAGGCATCCATTCTGGGAAGGTGGGCAGGAGTTGTTTAAGTATGGAACAGGTGTTTGAGGACAGCCTGACCAAACAAGGCATCCCGGCGGGAGTCCTTGTCCAAGCAGTAATGGGCTGTGAAGGTATGCACCGAGGCCCAAGTGGCTGCTCGACAGATCTGGTCTATGGATACAGAGTGGAGATGAGCCATAGAAGTGGCCATGGCTCTCACATTGTGAGCCGTGACATGGCCTTCCTGAGAAATGTTCTTACTCTGGTAAGCAAAGGAAATACACTGAGCAATCCAGTTGGAAAGTGTGCGTTTGGTGACTGGAAGTCCCAAATGAGAAGGATCAAAAGCCACGAAAAGCTGAGAAGACTTTCGATGTGGCTGAGTTCTATTGAGGTAAAAGGCGAGAGCTCTTTTACAGTCAAGAGTATGAAGGTTCCTCTCTGCACTGGATGCATGAGGAGCCGGAAAAAAGACAGGTAGATATACCTCTTGATTAAGATGAAAAGGCGAGACCACTTTAGGCATAAAGTGGGGATTCGTCCTAAGGACCACCTTATCATGATGAAATCTGGTATAAGGTGGATTCGCCACCAAAGCTTGCAGTTCACTGATGCGGCGAGCCGAAGTGACTGCAATAAGGAAAAGGACCTTCCAAGAAAGAAATTTCAGGGAGGTAGATACCAATGGTTCAAAGGGTGGCTTCATAAGTTGACCCAGAACTAAATTCAAGTCCCATGCTACCGGAGGAGGCCGGATGGGAGGCTTAGTGAGGGTTAGGCCTCTCATGAATCTTGCAATAAGAGGATGAGAGGAAACAGATTGTCCATTGATAGGTTTTAAAGATGCTGTAATAGCACTTAAATGGACTCGTACTGAATTCGTCTTGAGGCCTGCATTGGAAAGATGCAGGAGATAGTCTAGTAGAGAATTCAAAGGAAGTGCCAGAGGGTCAAGACCCTGTTGAGCACACCAAATGGAAAAACGTTTCCATTTGAAAGCATAGGAACGCCTGGTAGAGGGTTTCCTAGAGGCATAAAGGATATCTTTCACTGGTTGAGAAAGATTAAACTCTTGAAGGCTTAAGCCTTCAGTAACCAAGCTCGGAGATGTAGGGACTTGGGGTTTGGATGCCACAAAGTCCCCTGCTCCTGAGACAGAAGGTCTGGTGCAGCTCCCAGGTCCAGGGAGGAGCCCTGGGAGAGCTGTAGAAGGAGAGGGAACAACACTTGGCGTGGCCAGCGTGGAGCAATGAGGATCATGGATCCGTGATCCCTCTGAATTTTGAACAGAGTCTTGGGAATCAAAGGAATGGGTGGAAAAGCGTACAGGAATTCCTGACCCCAATGCAGGAGAAAGGCATCGTTGGCCTGAGCTCCCTGACACGGAGTCCTGGAACAGAACCGGGGAAGTTTGGCATTCCACGGACTTGCAAAGAGGTCTATGTCCGGGGTCCCCCATTCCTGAAAGATTCTGCGTATTTGGTCCATATGTAGGGACCATTCGTGTGGGAGCAGAACTCGACTGAGTCTGTCTGCTCGAGAGTTTTGAACTCCTGGAAGATATACTGCCAGAAGATGAATTTGGTGCTCTCTGGCGAAGGCCCATAATCTGAGAGCTTCGTTGCAAAGCGACAGAGAGCCCGTCCCTCCTTGTTTGTTGATATAAAACATGGCCACCTGATTGTCTGTCTGAACTAGGACAGTCAGGTTGGCAAGGAGGGTATGGAAGACTGTGAGGGCAAGGAAGATTGCTCGCAGTTCCAGAAGATTGATATGAAGGGTGGTCTCTTGGGGAGACCAGATTCCCTGAGTGGAGAGATGTTGAAGATGAGCTCCCCACCCTGTTTGGGAGGCATCTGTTGTGAGGGTTGCTTGGGGCAACGAAGGTTGGAAGGGGGTCCCCAACAACAGATTTTTGGAGGATGTCCACCACTGGAGAGACCAAAACAGACGTTTTGAGGTGAGTACCTGGTCTGACAGCAGTCCCGATGCTTGAGACCACTGGGTGGCCAATGTCCATTGAGCTGCTCTCATATGGAGACGAGCATAAGGTACCACATGAACCGTGGAGGCCATGTGGCCGAGAAGTTGCAGCATTTCTTTGGCTGACAAGTGATTTCTGGACTGAGCCTGGGAGGCCAAGCTTATTAGCCTTTGGCCTCGGACCAGAGGGAGGTAGGCCCTTGCAGTGGTGGAGTCCAACTGGGCCCCTATGAATTCCAGGGACTGAGTAGGGATGAGTTGGGACTTGGGAATGTTTACCACAAGTCCCAGATATTGAAGAATACGCCTTGTGCGGTCCAGAGAAATCTGGGCTTCTGATTGAGATGGAGCTCGGATGAGCCAGTCGTCCAGATATGGGAAGACAAAGATTCCCATGCTTCTGAGAAATGCGGCAACGACTGCCATGCATTTTGTGAATACTCTTGGAGCAGAGGCCAGACCGAAGGGTAGTACTCTGTACTGGAAATGTTTTCCCTGGAACAGAAATCTTAGATACTTTCTGTGGGATGGATGGATGAGTATATGAGTGTACGCATCCTTGAGATCTAGAGAACAAAGCCAATCTTGACTCTGAAGGTATGGAAGGAGAAGGCCCAGAGAGAGCATTTTGAATTTCTCCTTGAATAGAAACCTGTTCAATTCTCTCAGATCTAGGATAGGTCTGAAGCCCCCTGTCTTCTTTGTTATGAGAAAGTAAGGGGAGTAGAAACCTAACCCCTGTTGTGGAGGAGGAACCTCCTCTATTGCCCCTTGGGCAAGAAGAGAAGAGACTTCCTGACCCAACAGGGTCAGAAGAGATGGGGGAGAACTGAATTGCCTCACCATGGTATGGGGAGGAAGGCTGGAGAAATGAAGTTTGTAGCCTTCTCGGATAATAGAGAGGGTCCATTGCTCTGATGTTATTTGCTCCCATCTGGGAGCAAAGTGAGCTAGCCTTCCAGGAATGGTGAGGGGCTCTGGCTGTGCTAGAGCCAGAAACGGCAAGTTCTCTAGAGGGAAGTCAAAACCCCTGAGGGGGTTGAGCCTGCTGGGATGTAGCAGACACTGCAGGCTTTGACTTTACATGCTTAGATTGTTGACGCTTAGCCGCAAGGCGAGGCTGAGCAGATTGCTGGCCAGTATTTGTGGGAAATCTGGTCTTTTTATAGTAAGGCCTTTTAAAAGGCTTCTTTTTGGTAGGGGTAGAAGTAGACTTGGAAAGTCTATCTAGAGTGGCATTTTCTGCATCCATTTGAGCAGCTTTAATCTGCCAGTCTTCCCCAAATAAGTTCTCACCGGTACAGGGCAGATTCCTGAGGCCTTCTACAACCCAGGGTTCTAGGTTAGAAGCCTGGAGCCAAGCGAGACGTCGGGCTGCAATAGCAATTCCCGAAGCTCTGCCTGCAACCTCGAAAGAATCAAAGGCTGCCCTGTTGGAGAACTTGGAGACCTCTGAAAGTTGTGTCACCATAGAAAAGAAGTCCGCCCTTTGATCATCAGGGATAAAGGGGGCAAAATTCTGTATTTTTAGGGCAAGTTGCCCAAGATACATGCCCATATAAAGGCTATAAGAGTTGATCCTGGCTATAAGCATACTAGCCTGGAACATCTTTCTTCCAAAAGAGTCTAGGTTCTTACATTCACGCCCTGGAGGGGTAGAAGAATGCCTCTTAGGACTCTTTATTTTCTTCATAGCAGACTTCACCACAATGGAGTGGTGAGGCAGCTGAGTTTTTTTGGAACCCAGGCGAAGGAGGGACCCGATACATGGTGTCCAACCTGCGGGAATGGGGAGACAGTGTTAAAGGAGTCTCCCACAAATCCATCAAGTGTTCTTGAAGGATTTCATGGACAGGCAGAGTGACTGCCTCTTTAGGAGCTTTTGAGTATCCTAAAATGTCCAATTTTTTTGATCTGGGTTCTCTTTCAGAAGATGTAGTAATAGAAAGTGCTTTAGCTACATCAACAATGAAATCCTGAAAGGATAAATCCTCTGGAGGAGACATCCTCCTCTTGGGAGAAGAGGGCTCCTCAGGAAGAGTAAGCTCAGAGTCATCAGAGGAATTAAATTCATCAGAAGAATCTGAGTACTCTTTCTGTGCTTCCAATGTACGATATGCATACCGATCGGTATCGACATCGGGCGTATCGGGCATGGGATCGGTACCGGGCGAAAGCCGGAATCCGGTATGCGAAACCGATCGACGTTTAGAAGTCTATGGTCTCGGTTCCGGTGTAGATACCGGAACCGGGGTCGGTACCGATGAAATCGGTACCGAGGGCGTCGCAGCCTTAATGAAGGCCAGTACGGCCTGCTGCATGGTCTGGACAGTACTGCCCATAGACGCCACTACTGCCTGGATGTCGGTACCGGTATGGGCCGGTACCCCAGAGCAGTCCAACAGGTGATCTGTCGAGGCCGTGCCATCGATGTCAACCTGTGACCCCATGATTGCTTTGGAGGCCGGAACCTCCCGCCGGGGTTTTTTGGCCTGGGCAGAATCCTCGAACTCAGAACTGAGAGCCTCTCGATCTTTAGAAAGAGATTTGCTTTTAGAGGATTTGCCCACAGAAGTTTTGGTTACCTGAGATCCATCCGGAGAGGAAGACCTGGACGACTGTGATGCTTCTGAAGGAAACAGCACATGGAGCTTGTTAGCCCGGTTCTGCAAACCGCGTTTAGACATCTGGGTGCAGGATGGGCAGTCCGGTATGGAGTGCTCAGGTCCCAAACATTTGAGACACCATTCATGGGTGTCTGTGACAGAAATGACAGCACTGCATTTGGTACATTTTTTGAAACCAGGGACTGGCTTCTCCATGAGGAGAAATTGTGTAGGCCTTAAGGCCTAACGCCGGGTACCAAGCTGTGCTGAAGAAAACTAAAAAAGTCTTTTTTTTTTTTTTTTGATATAGAAAGAAAGAAAGACCGGCGATACCGGTATCGGTATGGGGAAGGCAGGTACGCGGTCTAAAGAAACAAACAAAAGTAACAAATTCTTCAGCGGTGACAGGAACACGACCTGCTGGCTCCGCGGAAAAAGAAGAACTGAGGAGAGCTGGTCAGGAAGGCAGCGCGCATGTGCAGTGGGAGGCCCCAAAAGCTTTTCATTTGAAAAGCTGGGGAGCTTTCCCGCGCAGGCTCCGTCGGTACCGACGTACCCATATGTGATGACTTATTCCTGCTTGTTCCTAGAGATACAGCTTCTACCCGCTCAATCGAGCTGGAACGCATGACTGATCATGCGTGTCACCAACGCATAGTAATGGCCGCAACAACACAAGTCCCGATTTCACAGCCAGGCTTCAAATCAGCATTACAAAAGCTCCAGTATGAATCTTTCACACCTCCCACTAGCAGGCTCACCTCTGAAGATGAGGATCGGCTCTGCAACACCTCTAAGCACTCAGGTACTTTATTTTAAGCATCGGCTCTCTCCCGGACTCGGATCCAGCCACAATGTGTTTAAAATACATAATGCAGGAGGAAGTGACGTCACCTGCTTGAATGGCCCTGTGAGCGGCGAGCTCGAACCCGACCCCAGTGAAAGAGTAGATTTTTTAAAAAGTCCCCAATTACAGGAGAGAGGCAGGAGAAGCGGCGGGGTGGACAGCGGAGATAGCGGGGAGAATGGCGACCCAAAAAAAAAAAAAAAAAAAAAACTGCAGACCTGCGAGAATTTGCCTTCGCAGGAGCAGCATCGTCGGCGGGGGAAGGCAAGATGGCTGGTACAGAGGTCACGCAGCGGGAACAAGCCAAGCTGAATGTGAAGGGCCTGGAGAAAGTAGAGGCTGATTCGGAGCCCAGTGGCTGGGGATCGGTGACCAGAGAGGAGCTGAAGCAGTGGTTCGCTGAGGTCAAGGCAGAGGTACAAGTTTCCAAAACGGCGCTTGAGGGCCTCATGAACACGCTGAAGGAGGAGGTGGGAGAAGTAGCAGCCAGACTGGGAGACCATGAAAATTGCCTGGAGTTGCTCGAGCAGCAGCAGGAGGAGTGGATTGACCAGTGGCAAGCAGAGGAGAGGTGGAAGGAGCAGATCACATTGAAGCTGGAAGACCTGGAGAATCGCTCCCAGAGGAATAATTTGAGAATTAAAGGAGTTCCCGAGGAGGCTGAGTTCAGAGACTGTGTGAAGGTAGCGGAGGCAGTATGCCTGGAGGCCCTGAGGCAGGGAGGTGAGGAGGAACTGAGGGACAACATACAGCTGGGCCCAGTGCGCAATAACCAGCCCAGAGACAATTATTTGTCTCAAGGACTATAAAGTCAAGGAGAAGATAGCGGCTAAGATGAGAGGGCTGAGCAACTTCAAATGGCAGGGCTATTCAGTGGCCATATTTGCGGACCTCTCCTTGGGAACTTTGCAGCGGAGGAGGGAATTGGCCCCCATTACTAAAACCCTCAGGAAGGAGGAAGTAAGATACCGATGGCTTTATCCATTTGGAATGGCCTTCTCAAAGGGGGACAGAACTTGTAGAATACAAACGGTGGAGGCAGCGTGGGCTGCCCTAAAGGAGGCGGGCATGGAAGGACCAGCGGCAGCAGCCCGAGCGGAGTGGATGGAAGGGATGCAGGACAGAGCACGGAAATCCAAGTCAGGAGGATTACAACGAGAGCGACCCAGAGAAGACGGGGATCACCGGAGGCCGCAGCAGAGAGGAATGAAGAGATGAGGGACAGTGAACTTGAATGGAAGCTGGGCAGCTACTACAGCCGCACTTGACAGGACAAAGGAGGGGTGGAGTACCTGTACAGTTAATGCAATGGGGTGCGGGGAGGGTATGGGGGAAGAAAGGGGCAAGGGGAGGGAGGGAAAGGAGTTCTTGGGGAGAGGAGGGGGCTAGAAAGGGATGATGGGGAAGGGAGAAGGAGTAGGAAGGGACTGGGTGAGGGATTGCGGGGGGGGGGGGGGTCAGGGGAGAGCGGGTAACTCACTACTCCGGGTCAGCCTGGTTAGAGACGAGGCAGGGGAGAAGGGGTGGGGGGTGGGAGGGAGGGGAGGGGGAGGAGGAGGTAGGGAAGGGGGGGAGGGGGGTAGGGAGGAGGGAGAAAGGGAAAGGATTCGTAGGCCTGAAGGGCAATAGGAGCAGGGAGAGGGAGAAGTTGATCGTGGCAACAGTAAACACCAAAGGATTGCGGACATGGCGCAAGAGGCGCTTGCTGGAACAGGAGGGTATAAGGTTGGGGGCGGACCTGGTATGCATACAGGAGACCCATCTGAAAGTTGGCCAAGAAGGGCTGATAAGGACCAGGAATTACCCGAGAGTCCTACTGGCTGGTCAAAGGGAGCAACCAAGGAAGGGGTGTGTGGGAATTTTGATAGGGGAAAAATATAAAGATGCGGTGGTGGAGGAACGGAGGGATCGCCAAGGAAGATGGGTGGCTGTTAAAATAAAGCTAACAGGAGAGGAGGTGTGGGTAGTTAGCATTTATGGGCCTAATACAAAGAGAGAGGCTTTTTATGAAAGGCTCATGATCGAACTGGAAGGATGGGGGGCAACAGCGGTGATTATGGGGGGTGATTTTAATATTACGATGAACCCAAGGTTGGACAATAGTGGAGGAGGAGGGGGAGGGGGGAAGGAGAGGAGAAGTTTGTTAAAGTTAAAGGAGAGATTGGGCATGGTGGATATGTGGAGAGTGAGGCACCCAGGAGAAAAGAACTACACCTTTTATTCCGCAGCACATGACATGTACAGCAGGCTGGATATGCTGTGGGTGAGTGGGAGTTGGGGGTCCAAGGCAAAAGAAGTGGAAATAAGAAATATCACATGGTCTGATCATGCCCCGGTGCATATTGCATTTGATCTGGGGGAGAGAGATAAGGGATTGAGATTTTGGAGGTTGAATGAATCACTACTGAATGAGAAGTGCTATGTGGCAAGAGTCAAGGAGGTGATTAGGGACTATCTGGAGTGCAATTGGAATGGGGAGGTGGCCACGGGAATAGTGTGGGATGGGCTAAAAGCAGTAGTGAGGGGGCATCTGATCAGTATGGCGGCTCAGGAAAAGAAAAAAAAAGAGAGCGGTGGAAGAAGGGCTGCTGATGAGGGTGGAGAGATTGGAAAGGAAACATCAGGAAGGGGCTGACCCCCGGGTGCTGCAGGAGCTGTTAAAGGTGAGAGGGGAGCTGGGTCAGTTATGGGCGGTGGAGATAGCGCACTCCTTGGCAAGATGGTATGTAGGAGGGAATAGAGGGGGAAGGAAGTTAGCTTGCCGGTTGAAAGCGCAGCAACAGAAGTCCATGATCGGAGGTGTGCGCAAACAAAAAGGGGAAATGGTGTATAAGGCAGAGGAAATTAGGAAGGCCTTTGTAGCTTACTATGAAAAACTGTACAGTAGTGAGGTGAAAGGGGACGGGAAGAAAGGCGAGAAGTTTTTGGAGAAGTGTAATCTGAGTAAGCTCGCAGAGGGCGAAGCAGAAGAGTTGGGGAGGTTGGTGACCTATGAGGAGGTGAAGGGAGCAGTGAAATCCTTCAAAGAAATGAAAGCACCAGGGTTAGATGGCTATACAGCAAAGTTCTATAAAGTTATGCAAGGCGAGATAGGGGGATTGTTGATGGAGGTTTTCAATGGGGTGTTGCGGGGAGGACTTCCCTGATCCATGGAGGAAGCAGGTATAACGGTTATACCAAAGAAGGGGAAGGATCACACTGTCTGCGGAGCCTATAGACCCATCTCGCTCATTAATTTGGATGCTAAGGTGTTGGCCAAGATCATGGCGGCTAGGTTGCAGAGAGTAATGCAGAAGTTAGTGCATAAGGATCAGACGGGGTTCATTAAAGGGAGACAGGGAGGAGATAATATCCGGAAGTTGCTGAACGTTATGTGGTCCTTGCAAGAAACGGGGAGGGAGGCGGTCTTTTTGACGGTGGACGCCGAAAAGGCCTTTGACAGGGTAGAATGGAGATTTATGTTGCAGGTGTTGGACAGAGTAGGGGTGGGAGAGCAATTTTTAAAGTGGGTAAGAGCATTATATGCTTGTCCCAGGGCACGGATAAGGGTAAATGGGGGATACTCAGAGCTTTAGGTTGGGCAGAGGAACAAGGCAGGGGTGCCCCTTGTCACCCTTGCTGTTTGCCTTGGTTATAGAACCACTGGCGGATTACATCAGAGGGCAGGTGGATATCCGAGGGATTGAGGTGCAGGGGCAGTTAAGTAAGGTAGCACTCTTTGCTGATGATGTTATTTACACCTTGGGGTACCCTTTTGTCAGCCTCCCAAACTTGCTAAGGGCGGTAGGGCACTACAGTGAGGTGTTGGGATATATGTTGAACTTAGACAAGACAAATACTGGGCTTTAACTTGGCAAAGGGGTTAGAGGAGAGGTTGAGGGAAAAGTTCCCATTTAAATGGGTGCAGGGAAGTTTTCGATATCTGGGGATACAGTTGGGCAATTCAATAGGCCAGGTGCAGGACTGGAAATATAAACCCCTGATAGTTGTGATAAGGAGAGATTTAGACAGATGGAAGGGACTTCACCTGTCTTGGATGGGGAGAATAGCTACCATAAAGATGAACGTGTTACCACGGATCTTATTTGTCTTTATGGCTTTGCCGTGTAAGTTTTCAAGGAAATGTCTTAAGGGGCTGCAGGACCTGATAATGAGGTTTATTTGGGAGGAAAAGCGGCCGAGAGTGGGCAGGCTCACAATGTTTAGACCGCAGGAGGAAGGGGGGTTGGGAGTACATAATTTGGTTAAGTATTATGAGGCAGCACAGCTCAGGGCCCTGTTTGTGTGGAGAGAGGGAGGGTAAACCCCGCAATGGGTTCATATGGAGAAGGAAGGGGGGGGAAGTTTGGAGGCGGTGGTGTGAGGAGGAGAGGTGAAAGGGCTGGGAAGGCAGAACCTGAATCCGCAACGGAGGTTAACGTTGCAAGTTTGGGGCAAATGGAAAGGATACTTACTGCAAGGGAAAAGTATGTCACGGGCGACGTACCTGTAGAACATGGGTAGCTTTACTCTGGGGAGATGGGGAGGGACTTTCAAAAAGTGGGCGGTGAGGGGGCTGGAAAGGGTAGGGCAGGTGTTAGATGCGACCGGGAAGTTAAGGCCCTATGCAGCACTACAAAGGGAGTACGGAGTGAGGGATAATGAATATTATGCTTATATGCAGCTGTGGTACTACCTGCAAGGGAAAGGGGTTAGGAGGGACCTACAAGGCAGGCTAACGGATTTTGAGGAATTGATGGACCAGCAAGACTCACTGAAGGGTCTGGTGTCTAAACTATACCGACTGTTGAATGCTCGGCTGGAGGGTAAGACCAGGTGGCAGGAACAGTGGGGGGGAGGGGGGAATTGGGGGGCTCCTGGGAGGTGGAAGGGAATTTATGAGGGAGAGAAGAGGCTCGCCTGGGGAAAGGCCCTGGTGGAGAATTGTCTTAAATTTAGGCTCAGGATGCTCTGGACTCCTGCTAAGCTGCACCGCATCTATCCGGAGAGGGAGGGTAGATGTTGGCGGGAGTGTGGGGAGTGGGGAGATCTTTTACATATAGTTTGGAGGTGCCCAAAAGTGCAGCCCCTGTGGCGGGAGTTAAAGGGTTATTATAGAGCGGTTACAGGGATACAGATAAAACTTACCCCTGCCCAGCTGATGCTGACTGAGGGAGTTGAGGAAGGGAGTTGGGGGTTAGCTATTTTTCAAAGATACTGTGTGGTGGCGGCTAGATTGAAAATCTTACAAAAATGGAAAAATAAGGACATACCAACGATGAGGGAAATCATTGGGAAGTTAGAGTTCATTTGGGAGGTTAGTAAAGTGGGAGCCTGTGGGAGAATTAAGCAAGCCAAGCATGTGGAGATTTGGCAAGAGTATGAGAGCTGGAGAGAGAGGGGGTGGCACGTATGGATGCAGAAGTAGTGGAGGTAAAGGGAGGGAGTAGGGAAGGGGGGGTGGTCAGGGGATGAGCCCATCCCATGGGTGGTGGGAGGTGGGAGGTGGTCCTGGGTCTGAATGAATGATGGTGGAGAGGAGGAGGGTAAGGGGGGACGCAGGCCACCTGGAGGTACTGGGTATGGCCTATGGTTGATATGGGTGTGGAGTTAGCTGTGTAGAGTGTTGATATTGTAGATACTGTTGCCAGTTGCTGTTGATGTATCCTATTGGTATTACTACTGTAAATGGGGGTTCAGTGGGGAAAGAGGCTGTGGCTGATAATGATGTACGGGGATGTGACGGGAGGTGGGATGGGGGGGAGTTTGGGGGGGGAGTTTGGGGGGTGGGAGCGGGGGGGGGGGAATTGAGGGGGTAAAGGGTGCCATCATTAGGTTGTTGATTGGGGGACTAGGATGATGGATGGTTGGTTTGTTTGTATCTGTTGAGTTGAATGATAATAAATAAAAATTATTAAGTTAAAAAAAAAAATACATAATGCAGGTCCAGCAACTCTCAATCGGGAATCGGAGGGGTGTACAGAGAGGCACTTTATGCAGGAGATGTTTCAAAAGCTGCTACCATTTAAATTGCTTTGGAAGTAGCATTGGGGAAGGGCACAGCAGCTGCTATTCTTTTCTCCCTTTATTCTGTAGGCTCGGGACTGCTGATCACCAGCACAAGCTATTCAGGGCTGATCTCTATAGCCTCAGGAGCCCCAAAAAGCACTTTGTTATTTTTTATGCTTTTTTCATCTCTTTCCTTGTTTAGCAGGGGAATCCTGGAGCGGAGCTACTCTAAGCCGCTGTCATCTTGCCATGGGCTCACGAGCACGCGCCTCCCCCCGAAGAAGCTTTTTTGATGTTTTTATTCATTTGGTAGGGGACTTTGAGAGATTTTAATTTTAGTTTTGCTCATACCATGAGAGTCATGAACCTCACACTTCTAAGCCAGGGTATATGGAGTATGATTTCAGTCTCTCAAATTTACTGTTAATGCTCAGCATAGTACTTGCATCATGCCAAAGAGAGCTTCCTTCTGGAGTTCGTAAGCTATAACATGTATGGATAGTTTGTCAAGATAAGCTTGGAAATTCTTCTTTATCAAGTTTGTGGTTCCCAGTACGATGGGAAATATTTCTGTATCTTTCTGCCACAGTTTCTTGGTCTCCGACTGCACTGCTTGGTACTTCAGGATCTTCTCCCTCTCCATGCGATCCACAGAATAATCACTCAGAACTGACGCCTCTATTATCAATGCCATTCTGGTGTTCTTCTCCTTTACCACTATGTCAGGTTTCCTCACATCCAGTTTCTTATCCATTGGAATGGGAATGTCCCAGATCATAACCTCAAAACCACAGAGAGCAAAGAACCCACACTGAGAATAGGAATAAAGCAGGTTTGTGAGACAGGTGGACAGGCTTCTTTATTGTCAAACCAAAACCCAAATGCATTTTGGCCCAAAAGGCCTTTCTCAGGGGTTACAAAACCTCAAAATATAAAACAGTAAACAATTAATAAATAAACATTTACAAAAAATTCAAGGGTACAAGACCCCATTAAAACGTAAATTTAAAAACTATACATAAATAATATCTACAAATAAACAAACAATGGAAATAAATGCCTGACGTACATTATAAATGAATAAATAAATGTATAAATACATAAAACATCTAGTATGCTAATTAAATTATAACATACACATGACTAAAGAAAGAACATTAAAATAACAAATTTATGGAAAAATAGATATCAAACATTAAGCACTAAAAAGGAGGAGAGGAGGACCAAAGGAAAAACAACTCAGGGAAGCAGCAGTTACCTTTAATATAGCTGACCGTGTTTATAGCAAAGTCACCAAAGGAGCAATGCAGTTGTAATATCTTTATTGGTTCAGATAGTATTCAAAAAAGAGCAGCTAAAATATAAATATTAATGGCTAAAATCTATGCAAAAAGATAAAGAAGTTGCTACATACCAGGAGTTATTTATCATATCTAAATAATAAAAGTAAAAACGTCTGACCTTAAAATATCTTAAAATTTAACATGTAGGAAAAGATACTATAATACTGGGAATCTTTATCATGCCTAAATAGTGAGAGTAAGTGTGACGACGTCTGCATCTTAAAATATCTAATAGGTATATTAAAATGTGTAAAAGTAATGAGGCTAAAAGATACTATAATACCGAGAGTTTTTATCATGCCTAAATCGTAAGAGTGACTATATTACAGGTAACTGCTGCCTCCCTCAGCTGTTTTTCCTTTGGTCCTCCTCTCCCCCTTTTTAGTGCTTAATATGTTAATGATATCTACTCTTTCGTATATTTGTGATTTTAATGTTCGTTCTTTAGTCATGTGTATTTATAATTTAATTAGCATACTAGATGTTTTATTTATTTATACACTTATTTATAATGTACGTCAGCCATTTATTTCCATTGTTTATTTATTGTTTGCAGATATAGTTACTCACCTGTAACAGGTGTTCTCCAGGAGCAGCAGGAATCAGTCCTCACATATAGGTGACGTCAGCATCGACGGAGCCCCCATGCGGAGCATTTCCCCAGCTTTCAAAGAAAGCCTTTGGGAATACAGGCATGCATGCGCGGTCCCCTTCCCGCCCAAAGGTGCCATCTTGCTCAGTCTAATGACATAGCTAAAAGACAGCACAAAAAGAAAATGAACTATATACAACTGCAACTCCAAGGGGAGGAGGGAGGGTCGTGAGGACTGATTCCTGCTGCTCCTGGAGAACACCTGTTACAGGTGAGTAACTACTCTTTCTCCAGGACCAAGCAAGTAGTCAGTCCTCACATATGGGTGACTCCCTAGCTCTGGGCTACCAGGAACCCAGGCTGAAAAATAGAGCTCCCTCTAGAGCCTCAGCAACAGTGAGAGAATCTTCTCCAAGACCACACCTGAATGGTAGCCCAACACCAGGGCCAGAGGGTCAGAGTTGCCTAAACCTCAAAGAGATTACAGAGTACCACTTGCCCGAAAGCACTGTCCCTATGGGACTCCCTCTCGAGGCAGTAGTGGTCCGCAAACGTCTGGCTTGAAGACCAAGTAGCGGCCCAGCAGATGTCTGCCAACGGAACAGAACAGAAGTGAGCTACTGATGCGGCCTTCGCTCTGACCCGGTGGGCCGTGACTCGACCCTCCAGGGAGAGGCCGGCTGCCCTGTATGCCCAAGCAATACAATCCGCCACCCAAATGGACAATGTACGCTTAGTGACAGGCAACCCCAATTTATTAGGGCCAAAGGAAATGAAGAGCTGAGAAGCCCTTCGATGCCCCTGCGTACGTTCTAGGTAAAAGGACAGCGCCCTTCTACAATCTAGGGTATGCAAGACAGTTTCGGCCCTACTGGCGTGCGGCCTGGGAAAGAACATCAGAAGGACCACCTCCTGGTTGAGGTGGAAGGACGACACTACCTTTGGAAGGAACTTAGGATGAGTCCGCAAGACTACCCTGTTCCTACAGAACCTTGTATACGGCCTATCCGAGACCAGGGCCTGAAGCTCACTCACCCGCCTAGCGGAGGTGAGTGCTACAAGGACCACCACATTCCAGGAGAAGCAGCGTAAATGGCAGGTTGCAATCGGCTCAAAAGGTGGGCGAGTCAGTTGCTGCAAGACCACATTGAGATCCCACTCAGTGGCCGGTGGACGAATAGGAGGCTTAAGCAGAAGCAGACCTTTGAGAAAGCGAGAAAGCAGAGGGTGGCATGAGAGAGATTGTCCATCCACCGGTGAGTGGTGAGCTGAGAGGGCACTGAGGTGAACCCGGACAGAGTTGGACTGAAGTCCTAGGTTGGAAAGGTAGAGCAGGTATTGTAGCACCACCTGAACCGAGCAGGAGAATGGGTCCTCTTGCTGTTGAGAACACCAAGTAGAGAACCTACGCCACTTCAGAGCATAGGACTTCCTAGTGGAATGCTTCCTGGAGGCCACCACCACCTCTTCAACCTCCCTTGATAGGAGCAAGGGAGCAAGGACTAGCCTTTCAGCAGCCAGGCCATCAAATTGAGGGATTTGAGGTTGGGATGCAAGAGGGACCCCTGATCCTGAGTCAGAATTTCGGGTTGCAACCTCAGAGGAAGTGGAGTATCCACTGCCAACTGCAGAAGAAGAGAGAACCACGGCTGCCTGGGCCACCCGGGGGCTATCAGGATCACCGTGGCTCGGTCCTGCTGGATTTTGAATAGAGTCCGGGCCACCAGAGGTGTGGGAGGAAAGGCATACAGCAGGCTCTCTGACCAGGGGATCAGGAATGCATCTGAAGCTGTTCTCAAGGGATGTGGTTGCCTGGAACAGAACCTAGGTAGTTGCCTGTTCAGCGGACTGGCAAAAAGATCCATGGTCGGAAGACCCCACTTCAGAAAGATCTGTTGAACTACCAGAGGATCCAACTGCCACTCGTGAGGCTGTAGGAGTCTGCTTAGCCTGTCCTCCAGGTAGTTTTCCTGGCCTGGGAGGTAAACTGCCCTGAGGGTCATGCCCTGAGTGACAGCCCAGGAGCAGAGAGCTTGTGCTTCCAGGCACAGAAGTCTGGATCCTGTGCCTCCCTGCTTGCTGACGTAGAACATAGTCACCTGGTTGTCCGTCTGAATTAGGACAGACTGGTGGGACAGGATTTGAGAGAAAGTCCGTAAGGCTAGTCGAATGGCCCTCAATTCCAACAGGTTGATCTGCTGGGCGGCCTCCCACAGAGACCACAGGCCTTGGGTGCAGGCTCCCTGGCAGTGTGCCCCCAGCCCTGCAGGGAAGCATCGGTTGTCAGTACCTGAGTGTGTGGGGAGGCCTGAAAAGAAACACCCCTGACCAGATTTGGGAGATGTCTCCACAAGCGTAACGAGTCCACCAAGAGTTTGGACACCTTTATTCTGTCTGACAATTTCCCTATGGCCTGCAGCCACTGCGCCCTGAGGTGCCACTGAGCCGGCCTCATGTGCAGCCAGGCATGTGGGGTGACATGCACTGTGGAAGCCATATGACCTAAGAGCCGGAGGAAGTGTCTGGCAGAGACCAGAGAGTTTGCCCAAAACTGGCCGGTCAACTTTATTAGCCTGTGAGCTCTGTCCACAGGCAAATAGGCCTTTGCATGGATGGTATCCAACCTTGCCCCTATGAACTCCACGTCCTGTGAGGGGACCAAAGTGGACTTTGGGAAGTTTATAATGAACCCCAGGTGCTGAAGCAGGGATATGGTCCTGCAGGTGGCCTGCCTGGCCTCTTGTGGAGACTGGCCAATGATTAGCCAGTCGTTCAGGTAAGGGAACACAAAGATCCCCTGGTTCCTGAGGTAGGCCGCAACCACCGCCAGGCACTTTGTAAAAACCCTGGGGGCGGAGGTGAGGCCAAAAGGAAGCACTCTGTACTGGAAGTGCTTTCCTCCCACCACAAACCTGAGGAATTGTCTTTGACTTGGATGGATGAGGATGTGAGTATAAGCATCCTTCAGGTCTAAGGAGCATAGCCAATCTCTCTGCTGTAGGTAGGGCAGTAAGATCCCAAGAGTAAGCATCTTGAACTTTTCCCTCTCCAGAAACTTGTTCAGATTTCTCAGGTCGAGGATGGGTCTGAGGCCTCCTGTTCTTTTTGGTACCAGGAAGTACCTCGAGTAGAAGCCTTGCCCTTCCAGGTGGTGAGGCACCGGTTCCACCACCTGGTCCCTTAGTAGACCTTGCAACTCCTGAAGGAGTAAGTTTCTGTGCAGAGGGGGGTCTTGGAGGCTCCCCTGGAAAGTAGGAGGGAGTATCTGGGTGAAGTGGAGCAGATACGCCCTTTCGATGATGCTTAACAGCGAGGTATCCCCTGTGATGGCTGGCCACCTGTCTGCGTACAGGTTCAGCCGACCTCCTGTGTCCTGGAGAGGAGGAGAGGCTATGCTGGCATAGTCAAAAAACCCCTCCCTGCTGAACAGGAGCCGGAGTAGGAGGCTTGGGGGCCTTCTGCCTACGGGGCCTATGACCCTGCTCCTTGGCCTGCTGGCCCTGTTGGGGAGTTGCAGAGGCCTGGTAGTGAGGGTAGGTTTTGTAGACAGCGGTCTTCCTCGGGTAAAAGGTCTTTTTCCCCGAGCCCTTCTTCTGAGAAGGGGCAGAGGTTTTCCTTGACAGCCTTGTCCGGGTAAGAGTCTCGGGTTCTGCAGCCTTTTTGGCCATGGGCTTGCCAAAAAGGTTTTCACCTCGGCAAGGGACATCGACCAACTTGTCCTGTACCCACGGCTCGAGGTCCGAGGATTGTAGCCAGGCCTGGCGGCGTGCACAGATGCCGGCCCCTGCTATCCGGGCCGAAGCCTCAAATCCATCGTAGGCTGCTCGAGATATAAACTTCGAGCACTCACGAATACCAGAAGACAAGGCCTTGAACCTCTGCAAAGGTTCCTCGGACAGACCAGCAGAGAACCCGGCAATCTCCTTTGCCAGGTCTCGAAGGTACATGCCCATGTACAGCTGGTAGGTCTGGACACGGCAAGCAAGCATAGAGCCCTGGGAGCACTTTCTACCGAGGGCATCCAGGTTCCTGGCTTCCCTGCTGGTAGGCACCAAGGAGTGCATCTGACTCTTCAGGCGATGCGTGGCCGATTCCTCAACTATGGAATGGTGCGGTAGCTGTGCCTTTTGAATCCCGGGGCTCTTGCCGACTCGCTAGATGGAATAGACCCGCTTGCTTAGAAACAGCATCGAGGCCGGCGCCTCCCACATGCGGAAGAGCAACCGCTCCAGCATCGGAGGAACCGGGACAGTAAAGGCCTCCTTGGGAGGAGAGTCATACTGCAGAGCCTCGAGCTCCTAGGCTCGAGGCTCCTCCTCGTGGTCCGCAGGGAATGCCAGTGCCTTGGCCATGTCCCTTACGAAATCCGAGAACCTGGTATCCTCCAGAGGGGACCTTGTCTGAGGCTCAGAACCCAGTGAGTCCGAAGGGATGCACCGAGTCCGGAAGGTGTCAGGGGACTCCTCCTCCTCTGTTTCCCACGCCGATTCCTCCGAGGAGGAATCGAGCAGCTGCGAGTGGGCGGGCACCGACGCCATCCGCCCCGACACCGAGGGAACCGGTGTCAACGACCTCAGTCCCCGAACGGGAGGCCGAGGGTGACCTCGGCCGAGGATCAACTCGAGTTCGCATGGTCTCGCGGATCAGCTCGGCCTCCGGGGTCGACTTGGACATCGATGTCCCGGTGGTCGGGGCAGATGCGCCGGTGAGACCGGCGATCAGCACCCGCTGCTGCTCCATGAAGGCAGACAATCTGCTCTCCAAGGCCGTCAACCTGAGTCCGAGCTCAGGAGACCCAGCAGCCTCTGACTCGGGCCCCGATGGCATCGGGCCCGACGTCAGCTCCCCCAGAGGAGAGTCCACGAGGACTACAGTACTCACGTGACTCGGGGCCTCCGACTCTACATGAGGATGCTTTGCAGGCCTCTCCGACTCCAAAGACCCGGGACGGCGATCGGGGCTATGCGACCTGGCCCTCAAGGAGCCAAGAGCGTCCACCAATGCCGCCCTCGCGGGTTTCATCTTCCCTCGGTGCTCCCTTGAGGGATACTCCCTTTTCAAAGGAGCCCCGACGATGCTCGGGGTCAGACTCCCGAGACGCCGAGGCCTCTGACGAAGTCCAGACCCATCCAGAGGCAGATTCGGAGAAGATCCTCTCACGATGGTGCTGACAGCTCCGTAATGCCTTGGAAGACATTTTGCCACAGGGACAACAGACCGTAGAATCATGGTCTGGCCCCAGGCATCGGAGACAGCAGTCGTGTGTGTCGGTGAGAGACATCAGTTTCTTGCACCGATCACACTTCTTAAAGCCACTAGCAGCCATCGGGGGAAAAAAGGCCCCTGCAAGATCAAAAAATTGGGCTGCCAGGCAAAAGAAAAAAAAAGGCGCGAACGCAGTCTCTAAGGACAAAAACCGAGAAAGAGAGATCCGGGCTCGGCACCGGTGTACCGAGTCCAGGAGGGAAAGGAACTGACGTCGAACCAATGAAAAACTCGACCCAACGCAGGAAAAATCAACTTTTTTCATGGGTGACAAGGACAGGCGTCCATAGGGCTCCATGGAAAAAAGCAGACTTAGCAAGATGGCACCTTTGGGCGGGATGGGGACCGCGCATGCGTGCCTGCATTCCCAAAGGCTTTCTTTGAAAGCTGGGGAAATGCTCCGCATGGGGGCTCCGTCGACGCCGACGTCACCCATATGTGAGGATTGACTTCCTGCTTGGTCCTGGAGAAATTAAGTATAGTTTTTTAATTTACGTTTTAATGGCGTCTTATCCTCTTGATTTTTTGTATATGTTTATTTATTAAATTTTTTGTTTTGTTTTGTTTTTTAATTATATTTTGAGGTTTTGTACCCCGAGAAAGGGCCGAAACACATTGGGGTTTTGGCTTGACAATAAAGAGCCTGTTCATGAACCTGCTGCTTTGTTGTTCCAAATCATAATCTCTTCATTCTCTAATTCTTAGGGTCACGATCCCAGTGATGTTGTAGTGTTTACAGCATTTCCAATGTACAGTATGAGGGGTGCTACTCTGTTGTGCCTTTCTGTATAAAGATTTTCCATCATCAAAACTTCACAGAGCTATGGAACGAGTCACTGTTTCCTTTGTAATCCTATGTATTTTATTTTATCCAATTAAAAACATTCTGAGAAGGGGTCCATGGCACAAAAAAGGTTAGAACCCCTCCCTCCCTTCTAGAAGCTTCTGGGTAGTTTCTTCATGTATGTGCCCGAATTTCTGCCTGCCGCCACATACCTTTTAGCCTCAGTCTGGTAATCAGCTAAGCAGGATGACAACTCCAAACAGAAGTGGGTAGGTTGTGAGAACTTATCCTGCTGTCCACAAAACACCTGCTACGGGTGAGTAATTGTTTTCCACTGACAAGCAGGATAACTGCTTATATATGAGATTCCCTAGCTACCAGCTGCCTCAAATAGAGAAATAAAGCACTGCAACTAGCAGACACTAGAGAACAGAACACTTTTTGTTTGTTTTGTCTTTTATGGCAAAAAGGCTTTTCGGCAATAGATAGGAACAATAAGGTAGCACAGAACAGAAAGATAAAGGTACTTGGGGATGGAGTTGGATTCTAATCCCCAAACAGATTACGAAGTACAGATTGGCTGAATCTGCTGTTGCGTAGGGAGTCCTGTTCCAGACAGTAGTGGGATGTCAATGTGTGGATAGAAGTCCAAGTTACAGCCTTGCATATCTCTTCCATGAAGGCTGAGTGAAAGTGGGCCACCAAGGCAACCATGACTCAGACTTTATGAGCCATTACATGGCCCTCAAGCATCAGGACCTGCAAAGTTGCCAAGTCACCCAGTTCCAGGAATGATTTTGCACAAATTCTGGATTCTGAATATCATTCTGATGTATGAGACTTACAGCACTAATTTGAATAGGTAAAATTATGGACTACAAAAGTCATACTACATTGCAATGCTAATTTACACTAGATCCGTCCACAAAGTCTTGCACCGGAACTGGGTAACTTGACAATTCTAGACCTGCCTGGACATAAACAAAAGATTACATTTGGCTGGCAGATTGTAAGAGTATGTTTGTTGATGGTAATCCCCAACCTTTTGGGGTCAAAAAAAAAAAAGCTGGGAGATGTTTCAATGGATTTGAGTCTGTCCCAAATATCCAAGACTCTTACAGTCCAAGATATGTGAGATGCTTTTCCATTTGCAAGCATGTAATCTTTGAAAAAATGCTGGAAGGTTTATTGACTGATTAAGATGGAAGCCCAACACCATCTTAGGAAAGAACTTGAGATGAGCACATACCACCCCTATCGTTAAACTATGATAAAGCGTACATCTGCTAGTAGAGCCCGGGGCTTGCTAACTCTGCAAGATGAAGTTACCGCCACCAAAAATAAGACTTTTCAGGTCAGGAACTTCAGAGCACAGGTATCCAGCAGCTCAAAGGAAGTTTTCATCAGTTGAGACAAAACCATGTTCAGGTTTGACATCACTGCAGGGGACTGTAAGAAGCAAGCCCTGCATAAAGTAAATAATAAAAGCTGCAAAAAGATGGTTACCTTCTACAAGATGGTGGTAAAGAGTAGTTACTCACCTGTAACAGGTGTTCTCCAGGAGCAGCAGGAATCAGTCCTCACATATGGGTGACATCGGCGCCGATGGAGACCCTGTGCGGAGCATTTCCCCAGATAAACCTTTGGTTAACCATTGGGTTGATAAGAGTCAAAGTTTCTGATCTAAAATTTTTTGTTATTAAGGTGGTACACCCTCATTGGAGAGGGGGTGACATTGAAAAAACACTACTTAGATACTTAGCGATACATTTATGAGCTACAGGCGCTGGATCCTTGTGGCCTGAATCAGGAATCTAATTTGTCCATTTTTCTTTGACCTTTTTTGGATAGATTCACACAGCATAATTTGTTTTTGTTTTCACTTCCTTTGAAAGCATGAAGTTCGGTCCTTTTTAAATGTGGAATGTAAGATACTTTTAACTTAAGGTGTTGTTTTCATTGCTCAATTTCTTATACCTCCTGTTTATGCTGTTCTTTTCTCCCAATATCATGTGGTTTTATTTTAATATTTTAGTTTTAGGTTGTTTTTTTGAATATTGTTTGATTTTGGGATTTTATTTTTTCAAAACAGATGCATTTTGGGATGCATATAAAAGTAGCTTTGTCATGAGCCTCTGCTTACGTAAGTTTTTACAACAGCAGTTTCTCCCAAAAGGCACGATTGACGGCGTTTTTCTAAAGAACTCAGTCTTATCTACTAAAGGTAATGTTCTGTGATTTTAACAGTTTGGTTCCTTTTTATTCTTTTGTAATTCACCATGGCACCAGCTACCTTAGTCTTTTTGGTTTTACACGTCAGTTTGATGTGATTTCCTATGTTTTACTGGCTTTAGATATAATAATTTTTTCTTCGAGTAGCTCATGTGCTGAAATAAGAAAAGATGCAATTCTTGCCTGTAAAAGGGATGTGTATGTTCATTTGGATTTAGATTATGATACGTTTTATTTTTGGTTCTGGTTTCTTTTTATTCTTTTAGATCTGGTTGTCCTTCAGCTGTATACAGCCCCGGCATTTCAATGAGATTACCTTTTTACGTCTGCTAAGAGGAACTCATATAATTTTCCTATTATGGATATAATGTCAGCCTTCATTTTGATTATTGATAATATAAACTTTAAATGTGCTGTTATGTACCTTTGATGCTCTGTCGGTTTTAACCCTTTGAGCAGTATAACTAGGGCTCAATTTCATCTTTTTGAGCCTCAGAGGGCTTCTATAAGTTTTGGCAATAATTCAATATCTATTGTGCAATACACATTCAGTTTAAGTATAATCTCTTTATTGTCCCTATGAAGTACCTCTTTTATATGTTACTCTAAGGTTACATTATAAGCCGTTATACCAATCCACAAGCTGACATTTTTCTGGTCATTTTTTTTTTATTTGCACCTCACAAGAGTCCTTTTACCTTTTTAATTTGGTTAGGAGCCCTACAATATTCAATATGTGGTTTTATATATCCCCCCCCCCCCTTTTTGAATTATTGCTTCATATTCATTTTTGTTTCTATAAGTCTCCTTCTTGCCCCTTGGCTCTGGTTTCTCGCTGTTGTCTCATACTTGTTTAATTTTGCAATATACATAATTTTATATTAAATTATGTTGGTTGTGATATAATTCCAGCTTTTACTTTAGGTATTGGTTCACATCGGTTGCTGTGCAATTTACTGTGGTTGTTGACCAATTCTATCTGCAAGTATTGTCTTATTTATTGCGCATAAGTTTTACTATTTAGTTTTTAGTCCTTGTGTATTTATGTTATAAATTACATTGGATCTCTGTATGTAAACATTCTTTATTGTTATTCTTTGAAGTTGTCTATACATGTTGTTAGACATTATATTAATAATTATGTTTTATTATTCTATTCTTCTTTGTTTATTATCTATAATACTTATTTTATATTTCATATCTTATATATGTTCATGTATTATTTATCTGTTGGTTTTGCAGTTCTCAGCCCCCTGATGAAGGCTTTGCCGAAACGGGTTGGGGCGTTTTTTAATCAATAAATCATTTGTGACCACCTAATTCCCCTCGCTATTTGTGTGTTTCCACTGCCAAGTGCAGAAGATGTGGAAACCACGGTTGCCTGGGCCATCTGGGGGCTACCAGAATCACCGAGGCCTTGTCCCGCAGAATCTTGAACAGGGTTTGAGCCATCAGGGGCGTGGGAGGAAACGCATATAGGAGGCCCGTCGACCAAGAGGTCAGAAAAGCATCTGCTGCCACTCTCAGGGGATGCGGCTGTCTGGAGCAAAACCTGGGCAGCTGACGGTTCAGTGGACTTGCAAAGAGATCAATGGATGGAAGTCCCCATCGTAGAAAGATATGCTGAACCACCAGTGGATTCAACTGCCTTTCATGAGGCTGGAGAATCCTGCTTAATTTGTCTGCCAAAGGTTCTCCTGACCAGGCAGGTAAACCGCTTTGAGAAACATGGCATGTTCAACTGCAAAGGAGCAAAGGGCCTGCGCCTCCTGACATAGGAGTCTGGACCCTGTGCCCCCTTGCTTGTTCACATAGAACATTGCTACCTGATTGTCTGTCTGAACTAAGACAGACTGGTGAGAGAGGGCATGAGAAAAGGTTTGTAGAGCAAAGCGGATTGCTCGCAGCTCCAACAGATTGATCTGCTGTGTGGCCTCCCGAGGAGACCAGAGGCCTTGAGTGCACATGCCCTGACAATGTGCACCCCAGCCCTTCAAAGAAGCATTGGTTGTCAGCACCCTGGTGTTTGCTGGGGCCTGAAAGGGTACCCCCCTGAGAAGGTTTGGGAGATGTAGCCACCACTGTAAGGAGGCCAAGAGTGGTTTGGACACCCTTACTCTGTCTCGGAGGCCGCCTGTGGCCTGCGCCCACTGAGTTCTGATGCACCATTGAGCCACCCGCATGTGCAGACGGGCATTTGGGGTCACATGCACTGTGGATGCCATGTGGCCCAGGAGACGCAGGAAGTGTCTGGCGGAGACCTGAGAATTGCGTTGGAACTGGTTGGCCATCAATCTGTGGGCCCTGTCCTCTGGCAAGTAAGCTCTTACCTGCAGGGTGTCCAATCTTGCCCCTATAAACTCTAGGTTCTGTGAGGGGAGCAAAGTGGACTTTGCGTAGTTTATGACAAAGCCCAGATGCTGAAGAAGAGAGACAGTGCGAAGAGTGGCTTGTCTGGCCTCCTGGAGAGACTGACCTCTGATGAGCCAGTCGTCCAGGTATGGGAAGACAAAAATTCCCTGATTTCTGAGATAGGCCGCCACCACCGCCAGGCATTTGGTGAAAACCCTGGGGACGGAATTTAGGCCAAAGGGAAGTACTCTATACTGGAAATGGTTTCCCCCCACCACAAATCTGAGATATTGTCTGTGGTCTGGATGAATGAGGATGTGAGTATACGCATCCTTTAGGTCTAAGGAGCATAGCCAGTCTCCCTGCTGGAGGTAGGGCAGCAGTATCCCAAGGGTAAGCATCTTTAACTTTTCCCTCTCCAGAAACTTGTTTAGGTTTCGCAAGTCTAGGATAGGCCGGAGGCCTCCTGTCCTTTTTGGTACCAGAAAGCACCTGGAGTAGAAGCCTTGCCCTTTCACGTGGTGAGGCACCGGTTCCACCGCCTGTTCCTTTAGAAGACTTGCCAACTCCTGAAGGAGGAGGTTTCTGTGCAGAGGGAGTCTTGGAGGCTCCCCTGGAAAGTAGGAGGGGGGTATCTGGTGGAAGTGAAGCATGTAGCCGTGTTGGATTATGCTGAGGACCCAGGTATCCCCTGTGATGGCTGCCACCTGTAGGCGTACAGGGTCAGCTGACCTCCTGTGCTGAGTGGAGCCAGCTGTGGAGAAGAGGCTATGCTGTGGGAGTCAAAACCCCGCTCCCTGCTGTACAGGAGCCGGAGCTGGCAGCTTGCGGGTCTTCTGCCTACGGGGCCCATGCCCCTGCCCCTTGGCCTGCTGGCCCTGTTGGGGAGCTGGAGAAGCTTTATAGTGAGGGTAGGATTTGTAGGCAGCACCCTTCCTCGGGAAAAAGGGCTTTTTCCCCGAGCCCTTCTTTTTCTGAGAAGGGGCAGAAGTCTTCCTGGACAGCCTTGTCCTGGTGAGAGTCTCAGTCTCGAGTTCCGCAGCGTTTTCAGCCATGGGCTTACCGAAAAGCTTTTCACCTCGGCAGGAGACATCGACCAACTTGTCCTGCACCCATGGCTCCAGGTCTGATGACTGTAACCAGGCCTGACGGCGTGCACCGATTCCTGCCGCGGCTACCCAGGCCAAAGCCTCGAAGCCATCATAGGCTGCTCGAGAGATAAACTTTGAGCACTCTCGGATCCCTGTTGACAAAGCCTTGAACCTCTGCAAAGGTTCCTCGGAGAGGCTAGCTGAGAACCCAGCAATCTCCTTTGCCAGGTATCTTAAGTACATGCCCATGTGCAGCTAGTAGGTCTGGACACAGCAAGACAGCATAGAGCCCTGGAAGCACTTTCTATCGAGGGCATCCAGGTTCCAGGCCTCACGGCTGGGGGGCACCGAGGAGTGCATCTTCTGACTCTTCAGACGGTGCATGGCCGATTCCACAACCATGGAGTGGTGCGGTAGCTGTGCCTTTTGGAACCCAGTGCTCTTACGGACTCGATAAATGGAATTGACCCGTTTGCTAAGAACCGGCGTCGAGGCCGGTGCCTCCCACATATGGAAGAGCAACTGTTCCAGCATCGGAGGAACCGGTACAGTAAAGGCTTTCTTCGGAGGAAAGTCCTACTGGAGGGCATCGAGCTCCTCGGCTCGAGGCTCCTCCTTGGCATCCGCAGGGAAGGCCAGGGCCTTGGCCATGTCCCTCACGAAGTCCGAGAACTGGGTATCCTCTGGGGGGGACCGTTTCCGAGGCTCGGACTCCGGTGAGTCCGAAGGGACGCACCGGGTCCGGAAGGTGTCTGGGGACTCCTCATCCTCCGTCTCCCAGTCCGACTCTTCCGAGGAGTCGAGTGGCTCCGGCCATGTGAGCCTCGGTGCCACTCGCCACGACACCGAGAGTATCGGCGTCGACGACCTCGGCTCCGCACGGGAGGTCGAGGGGGACCTTGACCGAGGATCAACTCGAGACTTCATCAAATCGAGGATCGGCTCGGTCTCCGGGGTCGCCTAGTGGTTGGGGCAAGGTACTTCAGGCCGGAAGGTCGGTGGTTCAAATCCCACTAGAGGACAGCAACCTTGGGCCGGAAGGACTGGGGTTTCTAGTCCCATAGGTGCTCCTTGTGGTCTTGAGCAAGCCACTTAACCCTCCATAGCCCATGTTCCCTGTAAAATAGTTATCTCCAAGTTATAATACCCTGTTCAATGTAATTTCAGTTTGTTCAATGTAAACCGCACTGATGCAGAATAGCGCGGTATATAAGAGAATGTAAATAAATAAATAAATAAATAAAGTCGAGGTCCCGGTGGTCGGGGCAGATGAACCGGTCAGACCGGCGATCAGCACCAGCTGCTGTTCCATGAAGGCAGCCAAGCTGCTCTCCAAGGCCGTCAACCTGAGTCCAAGCTCAGGAGACTCAGCAGCCCCCGACTCGAGCCCCGACAGCGTCGGGCCCGACGTCAGCTCCCCCGGATGAGAGTCGACGAGGACAACTGAACTTACGTGACTCGGGGACTCCGGCTCCACACAAGGTAGCTTGGAAGGCCTCTCCAACTCTGAGAGCCCGGGGCGGCGGTCAGGGCTACGCGACCTGGCTCTCAAGGAACCAGGAGCCTCCACCGACACCACCCTCACAAGCTTTTTCTTCCTTCGGTGCTCCCGCGAGGGAGACTCCCTTTCAGAGGACCCCCGACGGCGCTCGAGGTCGGACTCCCGAGATGTCAAGGCCTCTGACGAAGTCCGGGCCTTGCCGGATGCGGAATCAGAGAATATTCTCTCACGTTGATGCTGACGGCTCCGAAGCGCCTTTGACGACATTTTGCCGCACGGGCCACAAGCCAGCAGGTCATGGTTGGGCCCGAGGCATCGGAGGTAGCAGTCATGTGTGTCGGTGAGAGACATAAGTTTCTTGCACCGATCACACTTTTTAAACCAGCTGGCAGCCATCGGGGGAAAAAGGGCCCCTGCAAGGTCAAACGACCGGGTTGCCAGTGAAAACACAAAAAGAGTGCGAACGCTAGTCACAAAGGACAAAAACTGAAAATCACAAGTCCGGACTCGATACCGGTGTACCGAGCCCAGGCGGGAAGGGGAACCGGTGTCGAACCGGATAAAATAACGCGAAAATCACCGAAAAAAGCCAACTTTTCCCAGGTGACACGAACTCACGTCCATCCCGCGGAAAAAGAAAGACTGAGCAAGATGGCACCCTTGGTCAGGAAAGGGACCGCGCAGGCATGCTGCATTCCCAAAGGCTTTCTTTGAAAGCTGGGTTAATGCTCCGCATGGGAGCTCCGTCGGCGCCGACGTCACCCATATGTGAGGACTGACTTCCTGCTTGGTCCTGGAGAAACGCCAATTGCACAGAGGTGAACCTTTACACAAAGTTGATGTTTTAACTGGACTCAAAGGTAGAAGGCATCCAAGCAGTTTTCGTGTAGGATATGAGAAAAGATCTAGGGCCTGTCCCTCACACCAGATGGCCAACTTCCTTCACTTGAAACCATATGACCTCTATATGCAAGCTCTTCTGGAGGTCAAAAGGATGGTGGTAACCCCAACTGGCAGGTTCAGAGCAGACTGTCCAACCCCTCCCCCCTCCCCCAACATCAAAGCTGTGAGGGGGCAAGAGATTGAATGTTAGGTGCAACAGAATCTCTTGTTCCTGTATAATTAGTACTGGTGTAATGCCAAGGAGAACCAGGTCATTGGCAACTTATCCATTTCTGCATCCAATTCAAACTTCTCCTTCTAACTTACAAGTACATTCACTGTACTGCCCAACACTACCTCTCCTCTTATCTCTCCTCTCTCCTTACACCCCTCCACGGGAACTCCACTCAGACAAATCCCTTCTGTGTCCTCTTCCACTGCCAATCCAGACTGCATTCTTTCCACCTTGCTGCACCATATGCCTGGAACATACTATCCGAATCGGTACATCAACCTAGGTCTCTGATTCTATTCAAGTACAGTCTAAAAATCCACTTCTTTGCAGCTGCTTTTGAATCTAGACTCTTATGCTCCTGTATCACCCATGTGTTACAAGACCATCTTTAGTTATCCCCTCCCTCAAGTGTCTGTCTTGTTTAGATTGTAAGCTCTATTGAAAAGGGACTATCTCCCATGTGTATATGTACAGCGCCACATACTCCTTGTACCACTATACAAATAAAAAGCAGTACTATAATATAGCCAATCCCCCTTTCTGAAGGGAAGTAGTAAGGTGCCCAGGGAAACCAATCTGAACTTCTCTCAGACCAGATGATTTTTCAAAGCCCTCAGGTCTAGAATAGGATGGCATTCCCGTTTTCTATAATGCCAGGAAACATCTGTAATAGAAATCCCAGCCCTTCCTGCCCTGGCAAATGAGGTCAAAGAATGGACTCTGTGTGCAATTAGGAGATATTCTGAATAAATATAATCTGTACCTCTCCCAGACTATTTTAAGGACCCAAGAGTCAGAATGTCATAAGGGGCCAACAACCCGCAAAATCCCTAAGCCTCCTCTCTGACTGGAAGGTTACCTGTTAGCAGGATCGGGGGAGCAGCTAAGTTCTATAGGAGCCAGTCAGTCAAAATTCCATCCACAATGTTTTAGGTCGGACACTGGCTGGAAAGACAGAAGCGAAAAGGTTGCCTGGTTTGTGAGGAGCAGGAGGGAGGATGATCCAATACCTGTGGTAAGTAACAGGATCTATACTCCCTCCCTCCCCCCGTGGAACCTCCTAGATGAGGCGGCTGGATCGGAAGTGCGCCTGGAAAAGGTTTTCAAGGTGTCTGTATGCTGTTTGATCATGGTCGCAGCCTCTTGAACCTTATCTTCAAAGAGTCTCTCCATGGCACAGCACAGCAGTGAGTTGCTCCTGGACTTAATTGTAAGCCTGAGTCCCAGAGCTATGAGAGTTTCAGGGTGTCAATACTCAGAGGTTTTTGATGTCATATTGGTCACTGATAATATAGTACATACTTCTTCCCTTCCATCCCTAGGAAACAGTATTGCTCAGTTTTCTCTGGAGGGAGAAAGTTGGCAAATTAGTATAAATTGTGCATGAGGTTCAGCAAGTGCATGCCCATGAAGATCTGGTGGGACATTATATAGGACATGAGCACAGAGATATGAAAAATATTCCTCCCAGAATAACCCAGTCCTAACTTCTCTCCCAGGGAGCACCAAAGAGAGAGACTTAGGACTCTTGATCATTTTGAGAATGGATTCAGCAACCATGGAATGGTGCAGCCGCTGAAGCTTCTAGAAATCTGGGAGCCTTCTGGACAATTTTCTTACTAAGTCAGAGAGAGAAAGTCTCATACATTCTCTATCTGCAGCCATTAAAGGATGCAGTGAATGGACATTGTTACCCACTTCCTCAGGGGCAATGGAATACTGGAGAATATCCAAATCTTTGGCCATGGGCTCCTCCTCATGAGCTCTGACTTATTTTGCCAGAGAAATGGCCATCCATTCAATTTCTATTGAAAATGGAAGGAAACTCTGGAGATCTCTCCTCCAAGAAATATTCAGAATCAAACTCAAGACTCTCAGGAGCACTCTGATGTAGACCCAGAGAAGTACTCCAAGGACATTAGAGTTTGTGCTTGGCTTGATTGCTGCTTCTAAGGAGCGGCAGATCTCCAGAAGCACTGATACACCGATGACTTCCGGCACTGTAGGAAACGATCCCTCTTCCCTCTCCACCCGATTCACTTGAGAGCAATATCAACCGTATAGGAACCACTATCAAGGCCTTTCAAGGTCTTTACATTTATTCCTCTTCCACAGGCAGTCAGTGGGTTAGGAGGGTGGGTTCAATGCACCAATGTGCCACTGTTAATGCTGTCGAAATAGTAGCATCAAAGAGCAAATCAAAGTCATCATTTGCTTGAACCCTTTCATGAGCTGTCCCTTGAAGACTGTCATAAACAAAGGCCAGCAGCAAATTCAGTCGATGCCTATGGAATCTGATAGGGAATATTAGCAGGCTAGTCTTGGGGCAGTTTCTCCAAATGAGTTAGTTTTGCGCATACCATGACAGTCATGAACCTCACTTCTAAGCTAGGGTATGTGGAGTATGATCTCAGTCTCTCAAATTCACTGCTAATGCTCGGCACAGTACTTGCATCGTGCCAAAGAGAGCTTTCTTCTGGAGTTCGTAAGATGTAACATGTATGGAGATTGTCAAAACATGCTTGGAAATTCTTCTTTATGAAGCCTGTGGCTCCCAGTACAATGTGAAATATATCTATCTTTCTGCCACATTTTCTTGGTCTCTGACCGCATTTCTTGGAACTTCAGGATCTTCTGCCTTTCCACGTGATTCACAGAATAATCACGCGGAATAGACATCTCTATGCCATTCTGGTGTTTTTCTCCTTTACCACTGTGCATGGTTTCCTCGCATCCAGTTGCTTATCAGTCGGAATGGAAGTGTCCCAGGTGATCATAACCTCTTCATTCTCTGTAATTCTCTTAGGGTCATAATCCCAGTGCTTTTCAGGCACAGTGATGCTATAGTATTTACAGCATTTCCAATATATAAGGCACGCTTTGTTGTGCCTTTCTGTAAAAAAAGTTCCGCCATCAGAACTTCACAGTCAGCTATGAGGTGAGTCACTGTTTCCAGGTCTTTCTTACAGAATTGATATGTGTCTGTGTTGCTAGTTTTTCCAGTGCTTGCAGTAAATCATCTCGTCTCTAACCCGATGTCCTGGGCTGCAACTATCAATCTCTCCTCCTTTGGTTTCAGTTCACCTCTCCTTAACCATTCCTGTGTTCGTTCATGATCGACAAAGAGTTCCTGGAGTAACTCTGTATTTCCCACTGTATTTGTATGTGCTACTTGTTTTTCCTCAATTGCTGATCTAATTCTTTGAAGAGTTTATTTTCTCTTGTTTTGCAAATTCTGTTGCTTCCTTTCCTGTGTGCGCTTATGGATTTTCACTCATTCTTTCTAGTCAATGGAACGCTTGTCCAAGTTTGATGGTGGAGGCAGATTCTGGACGTTTACTTTCATATTTCAGCGCTTTTTGTGTATTTGGATCCAATGGTGCTGTTAGGTAGGCCTGAAGGTCTATGATAGAAATTGATTACACATAAAGAGCTACTATGAGGTCTATCCCTCCTTCAGCTCTAGGAATGTACAGTCTTCGCATACACAGAGTCTTATAAATTATAGGCATGGAGTTGTTCTCTTGTTTGCACATCCAGTTTTTCAAGATCTTTAAGAGGCCAGTCTACAATCCCAAAGCTGTATAAGAGTACAGGAATTGCCAGCTGATTGGTGGCTTCTATCTTATTCTGTGATGTTAAGGCACTTTTCAATAATGATTTTAACCTTATATAGTATTCTTTACTGATCTTTTCTCTCGATAAGTTCTGCTTAAGTGTTGTTCCTTCCTCTACTCCAAGATATTATATGCACCTTCCTTTTCAAGCCCCTGTTCTGCATGATTTAAAAAAAAAAAAAAAAAAAGTTGCCTTAGCACATTTGTCTAGGCCAAACGTCATCCTGATGTCATCAGAAATGCCTTTCACTACAGAGTTGCTCTGCTGATTGTTGGTCTCTGGAATTGTAGAGCTTCAGGTCTACAAATAGTAAATAGGATGTTACCTCTGGGTTACCACCTTCTTTAGGAGTCAGGCTAAATCTGTATCCCAAAGAGTTGATGAAAGTATTCATTGGATTATGCCTCATACAAAACAAAATTGGCAACAGGGAATCTCCCTGAAATATTCCTCACTGGAACTTGATGTCAGGAATGATGTACTATCTTCAGACTTCAAAAATAGGGTAGTTTGTCACACTGTCATGGTGAACTCAATGTATTCTATCAAACCAGGATTTATCTTATACATCTCAAGGCAATTTATTATCAAAGAGAGTGGGATGCTGTCCAAAGCTTTCGTAAAATCAAATCTATGCTATACTGAGATTTCTACTTTTCTTAGCTCCGACCATGATGGCACTTTAGTTGGTAGTATTCTTGCAGTTATAAAACTAGCTGCACAATATTGTATTCAATTTATTTCAGTGATGTCAATAAATGATCCCTTTATACAGGATATGGCCTTGCTCATCTTAATCATCATATTTTTAACCTTAGGTGTTAAATTTAACTTGGGTAATCTTTCCCTTGCCTGGAACCCAGCATATTCAAGTTTTCCATGTGGACCAGGAGTTTCATCTTGAATTCTTCCACTTCTGGGTCTCTCCTCCCTTTCTTCGTCCTCCTCAGTTGATTTGTTCACCTGTCTTTTATTCATCTCTCTCCTGCAGTTCCTGATCTCTAAAGCTCCATCTCCCCCTCAATCACTCCCTTTTTCTGTGTATTCCTTGATCTGGTACTCTCACCTAGGTCTCCTCCTCCCTGGTTTTTTTTTTCACGGAAGCCCTTATTTGATGAAAGATGTTATCATTCACATACTTCTTTACTTTGATCTGTGAAATTAAAGATCTTAAATTTGCATCCATTGCTTTTTGCAGTTTTTCTTTTGGCAATTTTCCTCTTTCTTTCAGTTTTTGATGGATTCTCTTGATTTAAATATAGGGTTTGTAGCATAAAAAGCGTAGTTACTCACCTGTAGCAAGTGTTCTCCATAAACAGCAGGAATCAGTGCTCACATATGGGTGACATCTGCAATGACAGAGTCCGCATGGTAAGCCTTTCGGAGTTACACCATGCATGCATGGTCAACTTCCCGCCCAAGGGTACCAATCTTAACTCAGTATGACAACATAGCTTAATCAAGCATTAAAAAACTCCACGGGGAAGAGGGAGGGCTGTGAGGACTGATTCCTGCTATTCCCAGAGAACAGCTGCTACAGGTGAGTAACTATGCTTTCTCTGGGAACAAGCAGGAAGTCAATCCTCATATATGGGACTGCCAAGCTACTGAAAAAACCTGTAATAAGCCATGAGCGACCAAAAAACAGCAGACCGTGAATGGCAGCAGTGAGTGATGAATGACCCCCAAGTTGTGAGATGCAACCCCTGTAGCAAGGATGTAATCACCTCTGGTAGCCTGGACATAAGGGCTTTTCTTCAAACATTTCCACTTCAAACCAACCAATCCAGTTTGAGATCTACTGTATATAAGAACAGACATTCCATGCATAACCAATATACCCTGAAGAAAGGCTATAGAATGATGGCTGACACGTCGGTTCTACCTTCCAAGAAGCTGCTGACGGGTGATTTCAATGGTAAAATTAGTCCTTACCTGCTAATTGGCTTTCCTTGAATAACTCCGGTCCAGTCCCGACCTCTGGGTAATCAACCTCCACCAGCAGCTTAAAGACTGAGCGTGTCATCTCTTTATGACATCAGAGCACTTACAGCTGGCACCACCTATCAGCCCCAGTAACCTATTGACACAGCAGACTCACAGGAGCCACAAATAAGTTGTCAAAATATAAACTACGTTAACAAGATTCCCAAAAGAACACATGAAAGAGTCCCCTCCACCCTTCCAGGAACCCTCCATGACAAGGAAAAAAAAGGCTTACCCGTCAATCCTCTAAACTCCTGCTGATCGCGAGCCCTGATGGGCCTCCTAGTCCTACAATGCACAAATCTCTCACTGCATTATATATATATATATATATATATATATATATATATATACACACATACAAATATATACATGTATACAGTACATATGTATATTCTTTGACGATGTGCGGCCCTGCCCAAAGGGGCCCCCAGCCCTTATGCAAAAAATCAAACAAACCACCCCCAGACCATCCTTACCCATGAACTTCCTTCTAGCCCCGGGATCACCATACTGTCAAAATTACTGAATCAAGGAGGGATCCGGGACTGGACTAGAGTTACGCAAGGAAAGCCAAATAGCAGGTAAGGCCTAATTTTACCTTCCTTATCGTCCCTTCAGTCCAGTCCCAACCTCTGGGATTGTACCATGGCAGTACTACCTACAGGAGAAACCCACGAGCTCGGCCTGAATGACTGCTGCCCCAAACCGAACCTCCCCCCTTGCCTGCACATCCAGGTGGTAATGCTCCCCAAAAATATGAAGAGATGACCAAGTATCCGCCCTACAAATCTCTGCCGGCGGCACTAAACTAGCCTCTGCCCATGAAACGGCCTGTGCTCTGGTTGAATGGGCTTGCAAACCTGGGGGCACCGCTCTCTGGCGCACCAGAGATGAAGCGATAGATTCCTTAAGCCACCGAGATATGGACACCTTCAAGGCTACCTCTCCTCTCCGGGGTCCTCCAAACAAGAAAAACAAGTAGTCCAACTTTTTGAATGACACTGTCCACTTCAAATAGCGCCATAAGGCTCTACGCATGTCCAACCTGCGCAACTGTGGGTCTGACACCCCCATCCGATGTCCCCACTAACACAGGCAGGGTGACTGGTTGGTTAACATGAAAGACCGAGAGTATCTTAGGCAAATATGATGGAACTAGCTGCAAGACTACCTTCTCCTTGGAGGATGAAAGGAAAGGTTCCCGACAGGACAGCGCTTGGAGCTCCGGTATTCTACAGGTTGAGCAAATGGCAACCAGGAACACCATCTTAAGTGTCAAGTCCTTCAGGGTACAGGAGCCCAATGGCTCAAATGGCTTTTCTGTTATCCCTGATAGCACTAATCCGAGGTTCCTGGAAGGAAACGGGCCGAGCTGCTTGATCGCTCTAGGAAAGAGTACCACGTCCAGGTGCATCTCCAAGGACACCTCCTGGAATCTGCCACGGCAGCATGTAAATTGCCATCACCTGCACTCGCAAGGAACTGCAGACCAGCCTTTTGTCCAGGCAAGACTGAAGGAAGGCTAAAACTTTGGGTACAGATGTCGATAGAGGTCAGCACTGCCGCTCCACACACCAGGCCTCAAAAGTGCACCACACATGGATATACAACAAGGAAGTAGATTGTTTTCATGCTTTAAAGAAAGTGAAAGTTACTGGAGCAGAGTAGCTGCGCCTGCTTAACCGAGCCCTTTCAACAGCCAGGACGTAAGCAAGAACTGATCCACCTGAGGCATCTGTACCAGCCCCTGCACCAGGGGGTCGGTTTGGACTTGCAGGCACCATGGCCGATCCATAGTCATTCAGATGAGGTCCGCATACCATGGCCTCCTTGGCCAGTTGGGGGCAATGAGAACAACATGCCTTCTGTGCGCCTCGATTCGTTGTACGACGCGCCCAGGGAAAGAAGACAGAGCAGAGCCCCTATAAGCCAGCACTGCACTAGAGCATCTAGGCCTTCTGACATTCTCTCCCGTCACCTGCTGAAGAATCTGTTCGCCTTGGACGTTGCAAATGTCATCATGAGATCCATGATCGGCGTGCCCCATTTCCATGTTATCTATGAGAAGACTGTCAGTGTTCGCTCTCCAGGGTCCAGATGCATGCAACTCAGGTAATTGGCTGTCATATTCTCAGTGCCAGTGATATGGGCCGCTGAGATGGCTTACAGATGGGTCTCCACCCAAATCAGGTAGAACGCTTCACTTTCCAGGCGTACACTTCCCATGCCCCTTTGCAGATTGATGAAGGCCATCGTGGTGGCGTTCTCTGAGAAAACCCGAACCAGTTTGCCCTGTAGGAAGGGGAGAAACACCTGCAATGCAAGAAATACTGCCCTCATCTCGAGCCAGTTGAATGGCCAGCTGCTTTCCTCCGGCATCCACTGACCTTGGCCACTCGGCCTTCATAATATGCTCTCCAGCCGAGAAGACTGGCATCCATCAGGAGGGTTAACCAGTGTGGTGACTTCAGGGGCATCCCAGCTGCTAGCTGATCTGGATGTAGCCACCACCTTCTGGGTCACCCCCCCCCAGGCTGGGCAAGGGTTGGCTCAGTGGATGTTGTGAAGACCATCATCGTAGCAGCGCCCTCTGCCATGGCCGCATGTTGGCGTGCGCCCAAGGGACCAAATTCGATAGTAGCTGCCATGGTTGCCAAGACCAGAAGATAATGATATGACAAAGGCAAATGCATTTTGAGGAACTGCCGTACCAATAGCAATAGCATTTGCACACTCTGCTCCAGCAGGAAATATGCTGCCTTAACAAGTGTCAATGCGCTCCCAGAGGTACTCCACATCCTGCGAAAGGATCAGCCGACTCTGTAAAATTGATGACCCATCTGAGGCTCTGAAGAAATTAGACAACCCTTGCCATAGCTCACTAGCTTTCCTCTCAGAACTTTGTCCAAATGAGCCAATCATTGAGGTAGGGGTGAACCAAAATTCCCTATTGATGCAGCGCTGCTGAAACTACCACTATGACCTTGGTGAAGGTGCGCGGAGCCATCACCAGTGCAAAGGGCAACGCTTGGAACTGAAAATGCCCCATGGGCACCGCAAAGTGCAGGAACTGATGATGTTCAAGCCGGATCGGAATGTGTAAATAAGCTTCCGTGAGGTTGAGGGAGGTAAGGAACTCCCACTTCCGAAAGCATAGTTACTCACCTTTAACAGGTGTCTTCCAGACCCAGCAGAAATCAGTCCTCACATATGGGTGACAATGACGTCAGAGTCCTGGGCAGAAGCTCCTCCCCAGCTTGTTGAGAAGGAATACATACTTTACCAACCTGTGCGAATAAGAAACACAGAGAAGTTTATATGCCTGATATTCCTGATGTCCAAAGGGGTGTGTTGTCTGCCAGCTGCCAAAATCCGAGACGTTATGGAGAGTATGCTGAAACCCATCAAGCCTACTGACCATTATTCAATGATGCTCATCCATTTTGGCAGTGTGATACACTTGGAGGAATACATAACAGTATCAAGAATGACTTCAAGACTCTGGGAGAGAGGGTGATGCAGATGGGTGCACAGGTGGTGTTCTCTTCAATCCTCCCCGTTGAGGGTAAAGGCAGAGGCAGAGAAGCTCGCATCCTGGAGATTAATGAATGGCTGCATGGATGATGTCAGAGAGCATTTTGGTTTCCTGGACCATGGAATGATTTTCCAAGGACTGCAGAACAGAAATGTCATCCACCTATTCAAGAAGGGTCAAGATACCTTCAACAGCAGACTAAGCTCCGGAAGAGGGCTTTACATTAGATTCACTGGGTGATGGGTGAAGAAAGCCCCCAGGTAAGTAAAAGCCCTCAGATAAGTAAATTAAATACCTCCATACAAATGGGTAAAAATGGCAACATCTCAAAAGCAGCGTGTATTAATGCCCATAGTATGGGAAATAAGATCCCAGATGTTGAGGCCTTAACGGAAGAGGCTGACTTGGATTTACTGGCAGTTATTGGAGACATGGTTCACAGACAACCACGAATGGGATGTAATTATATCAGGCTATACAGTCAAACCTCGGTTTTCATGATTAATCCGTTCAAAAAAGTCTGACTAAAACCGAAACGGACTAAAACCGAAGCAAGATTTCCCATAAGAAATAATGTAAATTCAATTAATCCGTTCCAGACACCCAAAAATATTGACAAAAAATACATTTTATAGAGAATAACTATATTTTTACATACAGAAAACAATGAGAAATACATATAAATGACTAATGAAATGGATAAATGAGCATGTAACATCACTTTTACCTTTATTGAAGACTTTTGTTGGCATATGGGACGCACTCCAGCCAGCTCCAGCTGCTCTCCCCTCCGGGGATCGAGCAATCACCACCAGCAGCGGAGGTGGGAACAGCCATCTTGGCCGGCTGCCCAATTGGGGCTCCAGCCTGCCTTGTAAAAGAGAAGCGCCATCGGGCGCTGGGAGAGGGACACACTCCAGCCAGCTCCAGCTGCTCTCCCCTCCGGGGATCGAGCAATCACCACCAGAAGCGGAGGCGGGAACAGCCATCTTGGCCGGCTGCCCAATTGGGGCTCCAGCCTGCCTTGTAAAAGAGAAGCGCCATCGGGCGCTGGGAGAGGGACACACTCCAGACAGCTCCAGCTGCTCTCCCCTCCAGGGATCGAGCAATCACCACCAGAAGCGGAGGCGGGAACAGCCATCTTGGCCGTCTGCACAATCGGGGCTCCAGCCTGCCTTGTAAAAGAGAAGCGCCAATAAATATGGAAGACAGTCAATCAGCAAGAAAATCAAAATAAAGAAAATCCCACTTCTGGCTACAAGATGGTGCTCCATTTTCAACTGTACGAAAACCGAGACAACGTACGAAAACCGGAACAAAATCTTGATGAAAAAAGTCAACGAAAACCGAATCGTACGAAAACCAGGGCATACGAAAACCGAGGTTTGACTGTACTTTATTCAGAAAGGAAAGGTAGGAAGAAAGGGAGGAGAACAGGCACTTTATGTAATAAATTAATATTAAAGCAAAAGAATATAAGAACATAAGATATGCCATACTGGGTCAGAATAAGATCCATCAAGCCCAATATCCTGTTTCCAACAGTGGCCAATCTAGGTCATACGTACCTAGCAGTTTCCCCAAAAGACACAGGTTCCCCAATGGTTTATGGACCTTTCCTCCAGGAAATTGCCCAAACCTTTTTTAAACCCAGCTACACTAACAGCCTTTACTAAATCTTCCGGTAACAAATTCCAGAGTTTCATTACACATTGAGTGAAAAAATATTTTCTCTTTTTAGTCTTAAATAGTTTACCCTGTAGCTTCATTGCATGTCCCCTAGTCTTTTCATATTCTGATAAACAATCGATCTACGTTTACCCGTTCCACTCCGTTCATTAATTTATAGACTTCTATCATATCTCCCCTCAGCTGTCTCTTTTCCAGGTTAAAGAGCCCTAACCTTTTTAGCCTTTCTTCATAGGGGTATCCTTCCATCCCCTTTACCATTTTGGTGGCTCTTCTCTGAACCCTTTCTAATAACGCTATATCCTTTTTAAGATACGGCGACCAGAATTGCACACAATATTCAAGGTGCGGTCACACCATGGAACGATAGAGGCATTATAAATATCCTTTCCTTATTTTCCATTCCTTTCCTTATGATACCTAGCATTCTATTTGCTCTTTTGGCCGCTGCTGCATACTGGGCCGAGGGTTTTAACATGTTATGCACAATGACGCCTAAATCCTTTTCCTGGGTGGTGGTTCCTAATGTGGAACCTTGCATCGTGTAACCATAGTTTGGGTTGTTCTTCCCTAGGTGCATAACTTTGCACTTGTCCACATTAAATTTCATCTGCCATTTTGATGCCCAGTCTTCCAATTTATCAAGATCCTCTTGCAATTTTCTACAATCTTCTTGGGTTTTAACAACTTTAAATAGTTTTGTGTCATCTGCAAATTTGATAATCTCGCTTTTCCAGGTCATTTATGAATATGTCAAAAAGCAGCAGACTCAGCACAGATCCCTAGGGTACTCCACTATTCACCTTTTTCCATTGGGAAAATTGGCCATTTAGCCCTACCCTCTGCTTTCTATCTTTTAACCAGTTCCTGATCCACAATAATACACTGCCTCCTATCTCATGACTTTTTACTTTTGCCAAAAGTCTCTGATGAGGGACCTTGTCTAAGGCTTTCCGAAAGTCCAAATACACTATATCCAATGGACTCACCTTTGTCTACCTGTTTATTCATACCTTCAAAAAAATATAACAGATTAGTAAGACAAGATCTTCCTTGTCCAAAGCCAAGTTGGCTGTCTCCCATTAAGCCATGACTATCTACATGTTCAGCAATTTTGTTCTTTATGATGGTTTCTACCATTTTTCCCGGTACTGACGTCAGGCTCACCGGTCTGTAGTATCCCGGATCACCCCTGGAACCCTTTTTAAAAATTGGTGTTACGTTCGCCATCCTCCAATCTTCAGGTATTACAAATGATTTTAATGATAGTTCACAGATTTCTAATAGCAGGTCTATAATCTCATATTCAGTTCTTTCAACACCTTTGGATGTACATCAGGTCCAGGTGATTTGCTACTCTTCAGTTTATCAAATAGTTGTAATACATCTTCCCAATGTTTCAATATATCCTTGAATTCTTCTGCACTTTTAAATACCACTTCAGTCATGGATAACATCCCTACATCTTTCTCAGTAAAGCAAAGAATTAATTCAGTCTCTCCGCTATCGCCTTCTCGCCACTTAGTGCACCTTTAACCCCTCTATCATCTAATGGACCAATTGACTCTCACAGGTTTATTGCTACGAATGTACTTTAAAAAGTCTTTATTACGCATTTTTGCTTCCGCAGCAAGCTTTTTCTCAAATTCTCCCTTTGCCTGCCTTATCAATGTCTTGCATTTAACTTGCCAGTGTTTGTGCTGTTCCCAGTTTACATCATTTGGCTATTTTTTCTATTTCCTGAAAGATGCTTCTTTGGCAACAGCCTCTCTGACCTCACCTTTAAACCATGCTGGCAGCTTTTTTGGACTTCCTTCCACTTTTCTTAAAGCGTGGAATACAGCTGGTCTGGGCTTCCAAGACAGTATTTTTCACCACCACCCAAGCTTGATGTAAGTCTTTAACCTTTGCAACTGCTCCTTTTAGTTTTTTCTTAACTATTTTCCTCATTTTATCATAGTCTCCCTTTCGAAAGTTAAAAGGTAGTACTGTGGATTTCCTTACCATCCTTCCTCCACTAATTAAATCAAACGCGATCATGCTATGATCACTATTGCCAAGTTGCCCCAACACCCTTATCTCTTGCACCAGATATGGTGTTCCACTAAGGACTAGGTCCAATATGGCTTCACCTCTGGTTGGTTCATGAACCAGCTGCTCCAAGAAGCAGTCATTTATTTCATCTAGAATCTTTATCTCACTAGCATGTCCTGCTGTGACACTGACCCAGTCGATACCGGGGTAATTGAAATCGCTCATTATTATTACTGTGCTGAAACTTTTGTTAGCTTCCTTGATTTCTTTGAGCATTTCATCATCCATTTGTTCATTCTGGCCAGGCGGTCGATAATACACCCCACTGCCATCGCCTTCCCCTTTTTACATGGAATTTCAATCCATAGAGATTCTACAGCAAATTTTGTTTCCTGCAAAACTTTAATCCTTTCTGACTCAATGCCCTCTCTAACAGAGCGCGCAACCCCTCCACCAATTTGATCAGCTCTATCATTACGATATAGTTTGTACCCTGGTATCACAGTGTCCCACTGGTTGTCCTCCTTCCACCATGTGTCTGAGATTCCAATCATATCTAACCTCTCATTTAGTGCTATATATTCTAACTCTCCCATCTTATTTTTCAGACTTGTAGCATTTCCATACAAGCATTTTAGAGACTGTATTTTATTCATATTAATTTGGCTATTGGTAGGCATGGGTAATTTGGAATCTTTAAGCTTTGTCTGCTCCATATTCAAGGGCATTTGGGCTACTTTACTCTTCCTTGGAACCTCTCTGCTTTTGGTAGTATCCTTCAAGGATACATTTTTCCGAACCATGCGCTCTTGTGCGACTTTCCCCTATTATCTAGTTTAAAAGCTGCTCTCTCCCCTTTTTAAAGGTTAATGCCAGCAGCCTGGTTCCCTCCCGGTTAAGGTGAAGCTCCTCCCTTCACAAGAGCCCCTCCTTTCCCCAGAACGTTCCCCAGTTCCTAACAAATCCAGAACCCTCATTCTTGCACCACTGTCTCATCCACGCATTGAGACTCCGGAGCTCTGCCTGCCTTTTGGGTCCTGCGCGTGGAATGGGAAGCATTTTGGAGAATTACAGGGTTTACAAGGGAAGGAGGCAGCACTATGGGTTAAACTAGTAAGAGGGAAAGGGAAAATCCATCTGCATCAGTGATATATACAGATCTTCACAGGCAGAATAACTAGACAGAGATTTAATTGAAGACATTTTCAGTATTGCCAGGAAAGGAGAAGTACTACTGATAAGGTGATTTCAATATGCCGGATGCTGAATGCACATCCCTGCTGCGGTGTCATCTAGAAGTAAGGAGATCCTGGATTCTCTACAGGGAGAGCTATTCAAGCAACTGGCAACAGAACCCAGACGTAAAGGGGCCATACCAGACCTAGTGCTTTCCAATGGGGAAAGTGATTTCATAAAGGGAGATCCAGATGGTGTGGTTCAGTATTACGACTAGGGCTGAAAGTCCATTCAAAAGTGAGGGTCCCAAACTTTAAGTAAATTAACTTTGCAAGATGGGACAATACTTCAAGGAGTCATTAGCAGGATGGGAACAGAAGGGGCGTGTAGAAAAGCAATGTGTAAAACTGAAAGGGGATATTTTCAGAGCTACAAATATATCTCTTAGGAAAAGGAGACCACTATGGTTTCTCAAAAGAATTAGCTGAAAAGGTGAAGAAAGAGGGTGGTCTTCATAAAATACAAGAGATTACAGAAAGAGAAAGACAAGCATGAATATCTGGAAAAACAGAGAAGCTAGGAAAGTAGTCAGGGAAGCAAATATACAAATAGAAGAAGAATTAACCAATGCAGCAAAATGGATAGACAAGACATTTTTCTGGAGATATTAGTGAGAGAAATAACTGCAAAAGTGGTATTGTCAGACAAGGGTGACAAATAGGAAAGCGTAGTTACTCACCTGTAACAGGTGATCTCCGGAAACAGCAGGAATTTAGTCTTCACATATGGGTATCGTCGGTACCGACGGAGCCTGCATGGGAACGCTCCCCAGCGTCCAATAGGAATGCTTTTGGAAGCATCCCTCAGCAGCGCTGCCTTCCCATCTTTCCATCTGTCCCTCTTCAGTTAAGTTTGTAGCTGAGTGAAAGGAGAGAGGAAAGAGACAAAGAGATAGAGAGACAACTCCTAGGGGAGGTGGGTGGGTTGTGAGGACTAAATTGCTGCTGTTCCCGGAGATCACCTGTTACAGGTGAGTATCTACGCTATCTCCAGAAACAAGCAGGAATGTAGTCCTCACATATGGGGACTCCATAGCTGAAGATGCCAGGGAGATAGCCCCAGGAAGGTGCCACAATATAAGGTGGGAATCCTTCCCTCCCATGGATCTCTGGCATCCCACCAGGGTTGGTGGGTAGGAGTTGGTTTAGGTTTGAAGGAGATTTTGAAGAACAGCTTGGCCAAAAGAAGGCATCCCGACGGGAGGCTTTATCCAGGCAGTAGTGGGCTGTGAAGGTGTGTACTGAAGCCCAGGTGGCTGCTCGACAAATGTCATCGATAGACACAGAGTGGAGATTAGCCATAGAAGCTGCCATGGCTCTCACATTATGAGCTGTGACATGGTCCAGAAGAGTAAGACCCTTACTCTCATAAGCAAAGGATATGCATTGGGCAATCCATTTAGATAAAGTTCTTTTGGAGACTGGAAGTCCCAAAGGACTAGAATCTTCCTAATTGCAATCACCTCTGCCCGTCGCATTAGTGAATTTCAAGCTTTAGTGGCTGATCCTCCTTATACTAGGTTTCATCATAAGGTTGTTCTTAGAACTCATCCACACTTTATGCCAAAGGTGGTTTCGCCTTTTCATTTAAATCAATCTATTTATCTTGCTGTATTTTTTCCGAGGCCTCACGCCTCTAATGCAGAAAGAAACCTTCATACTTTGGATTGTAAAAGGGCCTTAGCCTTTTACATACAAAGAACATAGCAACATAGGTGATTGCAATTAGGAAGATGACCTTCCAGGTCAAAAACCTAAGGGCTCTAGTGGCCAAAGGTTCAAAAGGTGGCTTCATGAGCTGCCCGAGAACTAGATTTAGATACCATGCCACGGGTGGTGGCTTGATGGGAGCTTTAGTTAATAAAAGGCCTCTCATAAATCTTGATAGGAATGGATGAGAGGAAATTGGTTGTCCATTCAGAGGCTTATAAGAATGGAGCTGCAATTGCACTAAGATGGACTCTTACAGAATTGGTCTTTAGACCAGAATTCGATAAGTGAAGGAGATACTCTAGTATCGATTCTAAGGGTATAACCAGGGGGTTTAATCCCTTTTTGGAGCACCATATAGTAAAACATTTCCACTTGAAGGCATAAGATCTTCTTGTGGAAAGTTTCCTAGAAGCCTGAAGGATATCTTTTACATGTTGGGACAGGTTGAAATCCTGGAGGTCTAAGCCTTCAGCAACCAGGCCGTGAGTTGCAGGGACTGGGGATTCGGGTGCCATAGCATCCCGTTCTCCTGGGAAAGGAGATCTGGAGCATGCCCTAACTCCAGAGATGCCGCTTGAGAGAGATGTAGAAGCAGGGAATACCACGTTTGGCGTGGCCATCGTGGTGCTATGAAAATCATGCGACCCCTGTCTCTCTGAAGCTTGAAGAGTGTTTTGGGGATGAGGGGAATGGGTGGGAAGGCATAAAGGAAGTCCTGAACCCAGTGAAGGAGGAAGGCATCCCTTGCCTGACAATTGTGAGCCGGAATCCTGGAACAGAACCGGGTAAGTTTGGCATTCAGTGGACTTGCAAAGAGGTCTATGTCTGGAGTGCCCCAGAGATGAAATACCTTTGCCACCTGGTCTAGGTGGAGGGACTACTCGTGAGGCAGCAGTATTTGACTGAGTTTGTCTGCCCAAAGGTTTTGAATGCCTAGAAGATATACCACTAGAAGGTGAATTTGATGCTCTCTGGCACGGGCCCACAGTCATAAAGCTTGTTCCGCCCTGCTTGTTCACATAGAACATGGCTACTTGATTGTCCGTCTGGACTAGGACTGTCTTGTAGCTGAGCTGGGCATGGAATACTCGAAGAGCTAAATAGATTACTCTTAATTTCAGGAGGTTTATGTGTAAACCAACCTCATGTGGAGTCCTGGTGCCCTGGGTAGAGAGATGATTCAGGTGTGCTCCCCAACCCACCTGCGATGCATCTGTTAGGGTGGCCTGAAAGAGGGGTTGATGGAAAGGAGACCCCACTGTCAGATTTTCTAGTGATTGCCAACATTGGAGGGACAAAATTAATCGTTGAGAGATTATTATTTTGTCTGACAAATGACCTGTCGCCTGTGTCCACTGTGTGGAGAGGGTCCACTGAGCTGCTCGCATGTGGAGGCGAGCATATGGGACTACATGAACTGTGGATGCCATATGTCCCAGTAACTGCAGTAGCTCTCGAGCAGTGAGGGAGGATTTGCCTGCTGCTTGAGAAGCTAGTTGCATTATGCGAAGACACCGGGTTTGTGGAAGGAAAGCCCTTGCCTGTCTGGGATCTAGACAGGCTCCTATGAATTCTAGGCATTGTGAAGGAACTAGTTGAGATTTTGGGAAGTTTATTACCAATCCCAAGTATTGGAGGATTCGCATTGTATGGGACAGTGCAGTGCTGGCCTCTGCAACTGTAGGGGCTCGAATGAGCCAGTCGTCTAAGTAAGGAAAGACGAAAATCCCCAGGGCTCGTAGAAATGCAGCTACTACTGCCATGCATTTCGTGAACACCCTTGGTGCTGAAGCCAGACCAAAGGGAAAAACCCTGTACTGGAAATGTTTTCCCCTGAAAAGGAAGCGTAAGAATTTCCTGTGATCTGGATTGGTGAGAATGTGAGAGTGTATGCATCCTTTAAGTCTAGAGAGCAAAGCCAATTCTGGCTTTGAAGGTATGGCAGAAGAGTTCCTAGAGAAATCATTTTGAACTTCTGTCAATACAGATATTTGTTCAATTCTCTGAGGTCTAGAATGGATCTGTGTCCTCCTGTTTTCTTTGGGATAAGAAAATAGGGGGAGTAGAACGCTGCACCCCGTTGAAGAATGGGTAATTCCTCTATTGTCCCTTGGGCAAGAAGTGTGGAGACCTCGTGATCTAGCAGATTGTCTGCAGAGGTTTGTGAATTGAATTGCTTTAGAATTGTAGGAGGGGGGCATGCTGTGAAAATGAAGCTTGTACCCTTCTCCTACAATGGACAAAGTCCAATCTTCTGCTGTTATCTGATGCCATCTGTTGACAAAGTGGCATAACCTGCCCAGAATATTGGTTGAGGACCCCTCAGAGGCAGGGAGGCAAAGCTCTCTAGAAAGGAGTCAAAGCCCTTAAGGGGGCTGAACCTGGAGAGCTGGTTGGGCTCTCGGAACTTTTGGTTTCTTTTGTTGTCTAGTTTGTCCCTTTTGGGCAACCTGACCTGGAGTTTGACTCTGCTGGGTATAGGAAGGATAAAACTTCCTCTTTTTGCTAAAAGAGGGTTTTTTTATAAGGCTTCTTTTTGGCTGGAGTGGCTGTAGACTTTGACAATCTATCTAAGGTAGAATTGTCAGCATCTAACCCGTTAGCCTTTTCCTGCCAGTTCTTGCCGAAGAGATTCTCCCCCGTGCAAGGAATGTTGCCTAACTTGTCCTGTACCCAAGTCTCCAAGTCTGATGCCTGTAGCCAGGCAATCCGTCGTGCGCCAATGGCAATAGCAGAGGTTCTGCTGATGCATTCGAAGCAGTCAAAGGCTGCACGATTAACAAACTTGGAGACATCCTGAGCATGCTTAACTAAAGCAAGAAAATCTTGTCATCTGGGAGAAATGGGCTCATAAGTTCCAAGTCTCCTGTGACTTCCTTGAGGAACATTCCCATATATAGGATATATGAACTGATCCTAGCTGAAAGCATGGAAGCTGGAAAAGTTCTGCGCCCAAAAGCATCCAGAGTCCTGCATTCACGACCTGGAGGATTGGATGCATGCCTCTCTGTACTTTTCATCCTACGCATGGCTGATTCCACTACCATTGAATGGTGTGGCAGCTGAGTTTTCTGAAATCCAGGACATGGCGGAACTCAATACATAGTATCAAGTCTCCTAGAGTGAGGAGAAGTAGTCAGAGGTGTCTCCCACATTCTGAGCATCAAACTATGCAGAATTTCATGGATAGGCAGAGTGGCTGCCTCCTTAGGAGCTTTAGGATACTGGGGTATTTCCAATTCCTTTGCTCTGGGTTCCTCATCAGGAGCTACTGTGATTGAAAGACCTTTGGCCATATCACAGATGAAATCCTGAAATGACATGTCCTCTGGAGGAGACATTCTGCATTGGTGAGAAGAGGGATCCTTCTAGGAGAAACCCTCTAGTGCCAACAGAATTGTCAGAGTCTTCGAACTGGAGAAATCGAAGTATTCCTGACCCCAATGCTCCTGCAAAGCACGATCCTGGTACCGATCGAAGGCGGTACCGAGCTGACCCAGTACCGCTTTGTCAATTCCTGCCAGAGATGGCATGGGAAGAGTTCCCACCGGGGCCGGTACTGTCGGTACCGGCATCGGTGTCAATGTCGGTACCAGTGCCCTTGGGCCCACCGGTACCGCAGCTGAAAGAAGAGCTGCGATGCTATGCTCGATAGCGATGAACCTCTGGTCTATCGACGCTGCCGATGCTTGGATGTCGGTACCGGTAAGGACGGCCGGAACCCCTGAGCATGGCACAGGTAGTTCTTGCGAGGTTGAAGCCTTGAGAACATCCTGAAGCCCCATCAATGCTTTGAAAGCCGAAGCCTCCCACCGGGGCTGTTTTGCCGGTGTGGTTCCCTCAAGGGCAATGCCAATGGCCTCTCGATGCTTAGCAGGAGAGCTACCCTTTGAGGACCGGCTTTTATGTTTAGTTACCTGAGATCCATCGGAGGAAGAAGAGGCCCTTGACGATGCTGATGCAATGGATCTGGCATCTGAAGAAAAGAGGGTACCGAGCTTTGCAGCCAGGTTCTGTCTTCCTCTTTTAGTCATCCCCATACAGGAGAGACATTCAGTTGGGGAATGTTCAGGTCCTAAATATTTCAGACACCAATCATGGGTGTCAGTGACGGAAATGGTACCGCCACACTTAGTACATTTTTTAAAACCACTAGTTGGCTTTTCCATGTTTTAGGAAGATAAGGCCTAGTGCCCAAAATGGTGCCTAGCACCAAAGAGAAACGTTTCTGAAAAGAAACAGTCTAAAGCCTAAGTTTTGTTGTTTTTTTTTAAAGAAAAGAAAAGGCGGTACCGGTAGGCGTCCTGCGGTAGGCAAACGCGACTACAAGAAAATTAATTTAAAGACGGAATTTTCTGCGGTGACAGGGAATAGATCCTGTCGGCTCCGCAGAAAATGAAGAACTGAAGAGGGACCGTTGGAAAGGCGGGAAGGCAGCACGCATGTGCTGAAGGATGCTCCCTAAAGCGTTCCTATTGGATGCTGGGGAGCGTTCCCGCGCAGGCTCCGTCGGTAACGACGATACCCATATGTGAGGACTACATTCCTGCTTGCTCCTGGAGATTATGCAGAAGCTGATGAGGATGAAGACTTACTGTTTAACGAATACATATGTTCTATGTTCACAGATGAAGGGCCAGGAGTAGAACCTCAGAAAACACTTAGAAATAGGAGCAGAAGTGAAGGGGATCATGAATGATTTTCAAAAGACTGTTTTTGAGGAACTAGCTAAACTAAAAGTAGAAAAAGCAATAACGTTTGATGAGATACATTTGAGAGTATAGGAAGAACTTGGAGAGGCTCAGCGGCTCCACTGTCTGACCCTGTCAATGCTTCTTTAGAGTCAGGCGTGGTCCTAGAGGACAGGAAAAAGGTGCATGTGGTCCCTTTACACAAAAGTGAAAGTAAGGATGAGGTTGAGAACTACAGGGCAATTAGTCTGACCTCTGTGGAGAGTAAATTAATAAACACACTACTAAAACAGAGGACAGTGACGTTTCTGGAGTCCAATGGATTGCAGGACCTGAGGCAACATGGTTTTACTAGAGGCAGGTCCTGTCAGACACATCTAATCAACTTCTTTCACTGGGCAATGTGAGTTGGACAGAGGGAGAGTCCTAGACGTGTACTTAGATTTCAGTAAAGCTTTTGACACCATGCCGCACAGAAGATAAAAATAAATTGAGCACTCTAGGAATAGACCCTAAAGTGACTAAATGGATTAGAAATTAATCGAGTGGGAGGTGACAAAGGGTATAGGTAAATGGAGCTCACTCTGAGGAAAAGGATGTTACTAATGATGTGCCAGAGAGATCTGTCCTTGGTCCGATTCTTTTTAACATTTTTCTTAGTGATATTGCTGAAGGTAAGGTTTGCCTTTGCAGACAATACCAAAATCTGCAATGGAGTTGACACCCAGGAAGGAGTAGATAACATGAGCAGGGATCTAGCAAAGCTTGAAGAATGTTTGAGAATTTGGCAACTGAGATTTAATTCTAAAAAATGCAAGATCATGCATTTGGGCTGCAAAAATCAAAGGGAGCAGTATAGTATAGGGGGTGAAGTATTTCTATCCACAAAAGAGCAGCAGGACTTGGGTGTGATAGTTTCTGATCTTAAGGTGGCTAAACAGGTAGAAAGGGTGGTGGGTAAAATCAAAAGGATGCTTTGGTGCATAGGGAGGGGAATGGCCAGCAGGAAGGAGGTGACAGTATTTCTGAATAAGTCTTTCGTGAGATCTCATCTTCAAAAGGATATAAACAGAATGGAGTCGGTACAGAGAGTGGCTAACAAAATGATCAATGGTCTTCATTATAAAGCATAAGGAGACAGACCTCAAGATCTTAATATGTATACTTTGAAGGAAAGGCGGGAGAGAGGAGATATGATAGAAACGTTTAAATACCTCCATGGCATAAATGCACAGGAGGAGAACCTATTTCAAATGAAAGAAAGCTCTGCAACGAGGGGACATTGGATGAATATGAAAGGGGATAGACTCAGGCGTAATATGTGGAAATATTTCTTTATGGAAAGAGTGGTAGATGCATGGAATATTCTCCCAGTGGAGGTAGTAGAGACTAGGATAGTATACTGTAATAGAATTTGTACTTGTTTCTGTACAATCTACAATTTTGTTATTAGTAAACCGCGTTTGATCACATGGAAAACGCGGTATAAAAATGTTAAATAAATTTAAAAAAGCATGCACGGGACAAACAGAAGGTCTCTAAAGGAAGAAGAGAGACTATAGTAGTTGATATGTAAAGGGCAGACTAGATAGAAACATGACAGCAGAAAAATACCATACGGCCTAGTCCGCATGTTTAGCACAGTTACTTACCTGTAACAGATGATCTCTGGGAACAGCAAGAATAAGTCTTCACATATGGGTACGTCGGTACCAACGGAGTCTGCGTGGGAACGCTTCCCAGCGTCCAATCAAAGAGCTTTTGGAAGCATCCCACCACGCCTGCGTGCTGCCTTCCCGCCTTTCCCAACTGCCTCTCCTCAGTTAAGTTTTACAGCTGAGACAAAGAGAGAGAGACGAAAGGAAAGATAGATAGAGATACAACTCCTGGGGAGGTGGGTGGGTTGTGAAGACTTATTCCTGCTGTTCCCAGAGATCACCTGTTACAGGTAAGTAACTGTGCTATCTCCAGGAACAAGCAGGAATGAGTCTTCACATATGGGGACTCCCAAGCTAAGATGCCTGCAGTCCCAGCATGTTATAGGTTGGAACATGCTATCCCGCACAACACCAGGCATCCTAAGGATGGAGGGTAGGAGTTGAAGAAAGAAAGGTGCTGTGGAACAGCTAACCTAGCATAGGACTGCAGAAAGGAGTCCATGTGTGGATGATAATTGTCATCAATGATATTGCAAAGAAAAATATATTGCAATAGGGACCTCCTGTAACAGGACTTTAGAGAAGTATGGAGGTTCATGGGATCTACTGGGGAACCCAGTAGAGGAACCTCAAGAAAGACCTCACTGTAAGTGGAGGTAGGAAACCTGTAGGAAAAATAATGGAGGTCAGAATCCTGAAAGGTAACAGGGAACCCCAGTAGGAAAAACTGGGGTGGCACAAAAAAGGTGGGCCTTCAGTGGAAGGCTTCATGATAAAAACCCAACTCTTTTGGCAAAAGAGTGGCTCACTCTTAGGAACAAAAGAGAAAAGCTAACTGATTGACAAACAGGCTCAGTCCTTGTGGGGAGAAAGGGTATGGGAACCTTTTGTATCCCAAAAGAAAAGGACAAACGCCGGAGGTGTTAGCCTGTGAGTAGCTGAAGATCCATAATATCTCTCCTAACTGAAGTCAGCTGGGAGAGATATTGGAGATGGAGAGCTTCAGGGGTACCTAACCTTAGGGTTATGGTAGGTGTTAACTACCACCAAGTGGTTGTGGGTGCAGGACCCCAAAACATGCTGGATAGCATAGTATGGGTAAAACCCTTCTGTCAGAATCATATGGCTATATGAGTCTCGACAGTCAGGTAGATAAGCAGAAAACATATCTACCGATAGTAGAATATCTCGACAGATATATTTTCATAGGTCTATATGTTATATGTATGTATATATATATATATATATATATATATATAGATATATATATATATATATATATATATATATATATTATATATATATATATATATATATATATATATATGTATATATGTATATGTATATATATATATATATATATATAGTGAGATATGAAGGCATAAAAAACTCACACATGATAGACAGACATCTGTAAGATGTGTGCTATAGGTGTATATATACACATATACATATACATATATATATATATATATATATATATATATATACACACACACACACCTCTATATGGAAGTCTGCAAGAAGCAGACAGAAATATGTCCACAAGGCATTCACATAGGAAAAATGTGGAGAGGAAAGATTCATCTAAGAACAAGAAGGTGGAACCTACTTGAGATGACATATAGAGAATCAATTCCCACTGGTTATGGCTACAGGGATGCTAGGTAGTAGAATAACCAGGATGGTTACGTGAAAAGCAGAGGATGATATCAGTCAGCAGCCCGCAAGTCCTGAGTATTTTAGAACTCTAGCATGGTAAGTGAACAGAAGACGCATAGGAATGAGATACCATGCTGACCAGTTTAAGGGCAAAGGTATCATGCGTTCTTACCATGAGGACGAGCTGGAAGGAGAAAACATATTCCCTATTGGAAATACTATGGACCAAAGCAGGGAATTAGTAACTCCTTAACTTTCACGTAAGAGTAGGCCTATGTGCTTTATAGTAAAAAGGAGAACTTTTCTAGTCATGGGAGATATGACTGAAAAAAGCCTTATTCAACCATCTAGTATAGCTGTTGGAGAAGAAACCCTCCATGCTCTCCAGCAAGGGCCCATAGTGGAGAGCTTCTCTGTAGAATTGCAGAGAGCATTATGCAGGAGAATGAGGAGATAGCTACTGGCTTTCTGCAGCCAGTTCTATGTCAACTATGCTGCCAACCCCATGGGAATGGAGATGGTAGAGAGAGAAGACAATCCAACAAGTTTGTAGTGAAAATATTTCCAAGACAGATGACAGCACTGACTTGGAGTCACTACTAAGACCAGACAGAATGTTATTGGAGGACAAATCTGGTTACTGGTGGACAAGAACCAGTGGTCGAAACATTAAGGCTCCTGCATTGGTAGCTGCTTGCCAGACAGCTGAAGAATGGTACTGTTGAAAAACAGAAAGAACAGACAAAACAAGAGTAGAAAACTCTGGAGGTGTCTGATGAACTGCTGCAAAGCAAGATTGAAAAAGAGGAGCGAACTCAGAAAAGAGAACTCTGCACTAGAAAAGTAAGAAAATTAGCGAGGCTGAAGAAAAGCCCTCCAGTGAGCAATACCACTCTTACAGAGGAAAAAGAGGGTAAAGAAAATGGAGCTGAAGAAAACTTACAAAGTAGTAAGTTTATAGAAAGGAAAAGGAGACATGCTGGCACAGGAAACTATCATTTGATAGTGGATGGACCTCTTTCTCTAGAAGGAAAAGAGGAGAACCCTGTGACCTAGAAGCATGAACATTCCTTACAGCTCATATAGAAAGAATGGATGTCTTTCGGGAAGAGATCCATGTTTAGGATTTAGAATGACAGCAGTGGATTGTCTCTATTGAGAAGAAACAACTGCAGATTGTAATCCCAGAGTCACAAGCATCTGATGGGTTGATTAGAAACCCTGTGGTTGCTGGGTTTGCTGAGCCTGGTGAGAGGTTGAACTCTGCAGACCATGAGAATGCTTCCCCTGTTTGGGAACATCTGTAGGATGGGCAGATGATGCATAAAACCTTCTTCTCCTATGGGAAGTAAGTTTGGCAGGACATTTCCTACCTACTGGGACAGAAGAAGGTGCAGAAGAGCCCCTAGGAACAGGTAAGTCAGTGGAAAACTGAGTAACCTGACGTAAAGACTCCTTGTTGAAAAGATTATCTCCAATGCAAGGAGTATGTCCCAGTCTGTGTTGTGCCCATTTCTCCAAGCCTGAAGCTTGGAGCCAGGCTCTACGTTGTGCCCCTATAGTTATAGCAGAAGTCCTGCTAACAGACTCAAAAGAGTCTAGGGAAGCACGAGTAAGAAACCAAGAGATATTCTGGAGATGCTTGAGCAGTGAAGAGTAGTCTGCACGCCTGGACTCTGGAAGGGAAGGAGTCAAAAGATGTAATTGCTTTGTAACCTCCTCAAGAGATAGACTCATATAGAAAATATATGAGAGAATTTTTGCAGAAAGCATAGATGTCTGGAAGGTTTGACGTCCAAAGGCATCAAGCATCCTAGATTCACGACCTGGCGGATAAGAAGAGTGCTTTTTCTTGCTCTTTACCCGCCTCATTGCTGATTCCACAACTATGGAATGATGAGGAAGTTGAGTCTTTTGAAACCCAGGAGAGGGGGGCACCTGATATAAAAGATCAGTTGCTCTGGAAGGTGGGGGTACCCTTAAAGGTGTTTCCCACATTCCTAGAAGGAGATCCTGCAAGGAATGATGCAAGGGAAGCATTATGTTCTCCTTTGCTTTTGTAGAAAGAAAGGCCTGTGCAGGATCATGTCCTGGGATAGGAATGGCAAGAGATCTTGCTATATCCAGGAGGAAACTCTGAAAAGAGGGTTCCCTAACAGGAATTTCTCTTGGACAGGTTAGATCTGAAGAACTAGCCTGAGCACCGACAGAGCTATCCAGATATATAGGAATAGAAGATCCTGCACAGTGCAGTGTGGAATGCTTAAAGGATGGTGGCCGGTACTGACTGTCAGGAGCAGCGACCGACATTACCATATTGTCCATGCCAGGTATCGACTCCAAGCTTGGCATAGAATGGAGCGATCCTGTTGAAAAAAGCATGGGAGGAGTTGGCCACGATGGTACTGTGGATACCGGTACCGATGTCAATACCGGTACCGATGTCAGAGTCGAGCCCGACAAAGACATCGGAGCAGTCATCGGAGACCGTTCAATCGGCACCGAGGCAACCGAAAACCTCCGGGAGCTATCCTCGGTACTGAGCCACCGGTATTGATCGGTGTCGGTATCAAATGATATTGGTACCGAGTCTTCCAGACTAGAGAGCGATTCTAAACTTGGCATCGATGAACAAAGCATGGAAGACACCGACCGTAATGAGGACATCGGCACCGACTTCGGTACCGTGCCTGATACCGGTGAAAGAAGGTCAACCAGTGGCAACTCAGTGGGCCTCAAGGGAACCGAGAGTTGCGGATCCGAATCATCGGAACCGAGCCTTCGGTACCGCCGAGAGGTGGTACCAAGGCGAGTCGGTACCCAGTCCTCCAGACTGGAGATCGATTCCAGACTCGGCATTGAAGGAAGCGAGGCTATCGATGCAAGTCTGGAGGGTACAGACGTCGGTGGCAGTATCGGTGTTGACACCGATATCGAAAAGTGAGTCTGGAGAGTATCCACCGGTCCCGAAGGCACCGAGGACATCAGATGATCATCTCTGGTGTGGAGTGTTTCATCCAACACCAGTGCCGATGTCGGGGTATTGGTACCGCTCGAAGCGGATGCCACCACCGGACACGGCGCAGGTATGTTCTGTGAGGGGTGAACCACAGGAACAACCTGAAACCCCTTATACGCTTTGGAGACCGAAGACTCCCGCTGGGGTTTTGAAGCCAATAGGCCCTCGAGGGCAAGGCCGGAGCCGTCTACATGCTGTGCATGAGACCTACCACTCGAGGGCTGGCTAGTCTTAACAGACTGCTTGTGGGTTACCTGATCTTGTGTAGAAGGGGACGTAGCCCCTAAGCTGGAGGGAAACCGTGTATCGAGGGAACCTCGATATTGAGAACTTCTTCTCTCTAAACTGTTGTCAGGACCCAAGCAGGTTAGACACCGACTTCGAGGGTCTAAAAATAAAGTTGTACCGCCAGAGTGTGAACATTTCTTGAAGAAAGTGGCTGGCGGATCCATGAATGAAAAGAAGAGGCCCTTAAGGCCTAAGATACCGTGAGACACTATGAGAAAAAAATATTCCCTGAAGAAGGAAGATTTCACAAGAAATGAAAAGAAAAGAAACACCGGCGGTACCGGTGGCGTCGGGAAGACAGCCGCGACCACAAGAAAAATAAAGAAATAAAACAAGAATTTTCTGCGGTGACAGGAGGACGTCCTGCCGGCTCCACGGAAAAACGAAAACTGAGGAGAGGCAGTTGGGAAAGGCGGGAAGGCAGCACGCAGGCGTGGTGGGATGCTTCCAAAAGCTCTTTGATTGGACGCTGGGAAGCGTTCCCGCACAGACTCCGTCGGTACCGACGTACTCATATGTGAAGACTCATTCCTGCTTGTTCCTGGAGATAGTATTTATTAGTCTGATAAGTATTTTGAAGTCTAAGGGCCAGCTAGCCAATGCCACTGTAGAGGCGTTTTAATAATGTAAGTAACTATAAAAGAGCATGGATCAGAATATAAATAGAACCTTTAACCAACAGTAATCCAATGATCTTATTTTCTCCAACCTCCTTTCCTCTTATTTTCATCTCCTATAATCCTACTTCCTCAGCATGTTGTTTCAACCCCTTGCATCTTTTCAACTGATTTTTTTTAATTTCTCTCCAATTACACTCACCTCTTCATATCTTTCCTGTCTTCCCCTTCCCACCAGCTTTTGCCTTTCATTCTCACTTCCATTTCTCTCATTCCCGATTTGTTAAGCCATTTTTTCACACCTTCATACATCACTACTCCCCCCCCCCCTACTGCTCATTTCATTATGCCTCCAGATCTCCTTCATTCATCAGCACGTTCATTCTCTATCCCTCCATAATTCCCATTCCTTAACTCTCTCTCATTCACCACTTCATTGATCACCGTTGGGAAGAAGCGGGTTGAAGCCAACTTCATACCATATCTAGAAGCAATCCTGAGGCTTAACAGAGTGACCAGAAGCAGACTTGAAGCAACAGTCCAACTAAATGTGACCACTGTTTTTGTTGCTGGGCAGATTTCAGAGAACAGACTCTTTGCAGAGAATTGCAGAGAACTCATGGTCAAATATGAGATATGCAGAAACAGGAAATATGCCCACCACAGACTAGACGGGGGGGGAGGGAAAAGGGTGGTAGAAACAAGGTAAAGAAACTTTAGACAAGCTGGTAGAGATCGATAACAGTTGCTAGCATTTGCGGAAGTCTGAAAAGTCTGAAAGTGCTTGCACAGGAAGAATACAGTACAGTAAAAACTCCCCAATCGCAACTAAATGTATATAAGGGCAGCACTAGATATCATTTGTGGGGGGAGGAGACAAACACAGTTTATACAGAGAGTCTGATTGGTAATTCAGCTTCTGTTGTCTTTATCTTCCATCCTCTGGCTCAGGCAAACTGTATTGTTTAAGAAAAATGCTGCTGCATTTCTCTCTTTTGGACAGATCAATTTTGCATTCAAATTTGGATCCTGTACGTCATTTTGCTTGTGACGCATGTGATTACTGCTCACAATCATTATCTGGACGTGAATGGCAGTTTTCTAATTCTACTTTGAAACATCTGGCTAGATGACATGCTACTTGTTCCACTGATTATGTGGTTTATATGTTGCTATGCCCTTGTTTGCCAATTTATGTAGGACGAGCACTATTCGTCCAGTCAGTGTGCATTAACAGGAGCATACATTGCATTTACATAATCAGATCATAAGCAAACCTATTGTAAAACACTGTGCATTACATTATTATGGCTTTTGTGGTTTAAAGTGGAGTGTGCTGGACTATGTTCCATTGAATCCTCGAGGTGGTAATCGGGAACAGAAAGGTTAAATTAGACTTACCTGCTAATTGTAGTTCCTGGAGTAACTCCAGTCTAGTCCCGGAATCTCTGGGGTTGTCAACCTCATCCAGCAGCTTTGGAGACTGAGAAACTTCAGTGCTGTGATGTCACCAATATATAAGGGCTGGCACCGCCTCCTCACACCAGTTTACCTATTGACAAAGCAGACTCACCGGAGCAACAAGTAAGTAACAAAATGCAGTATTAAACAACCGCTTAACTGAACTATAAAGGCCGGCCAACCCAACTATTCACAAGACCCTTGCGGATCGTACGCCAGGAGATCCCCTGTCCAGCAACCCACTACAGTGGACAGGAACCCCTATGCCCCGCCATTGGAAAAATCCGCTTTGCATGCACTCTGACCCCCCAAAAGAACTGAAGGTTTTGCTTACCAGTAATACAGTTCCTGCTTCAGGCCACGGTACACCAACGAGACAGGGCGGGACACGGGACTAGACTGGAGTTACTCCAGGAACTACAATTAGCAGGTAAGTCTAATTTAACCTTCCTGATCGTCCCTCCAGTCTAGTCTCGGAATCTCTGGGGATGTACCAGAGCAGTAAGTCCATTAACGGGAGGGTCCTGCTAGAGCAGCCTGAAGCACAGCCGATCCAAAACAGGAGTCTCTGTCCGCCTGCACATCCAGACGGTAATGCTTCACAAAAGTATGTAGCGACGACCAAGTAGCCGCTTTACAGATGTCCACCTCCGGCACCAAGCTAGACTCCGCCCAAGACGCCACTTGTGCCCTAGTGGAATGAGCCCGCAGCCCTTCCGGTACTATGCGACCACGTAGAATGTAAGCTGATGCGATCGCTTCCTTTATTCAACGAGCAATGGAACCTTTCGAGGCCGCTTCCCCTCGTCTGGGCCCCGCGAACAGGACGAACAGCCTGTCCGACTTATGGAAGGGCGCTGTTCTAGCCACATACTTCTTCAATGCCCGGCGAATATCCAAACTATGAAGTTGGTCCGCCACCGGAGTTTTACCTTTAATGCGAAACACGGGCAAAGACACCACCTGATTCAAATGGAACACTGAGACCACCTTAGGCAAGAACGACGGAACCGGTCTCACCACCACTTTCGAATCGTAGAAAGACAGAAATGGTTTCCTACATGATAGCGCTTGTAACTCGGAAACTCGCCGAGCCGAGGCAATGGCTACTAAAAACACTACCTTCAGCGTAAGATCTTTCACAGAAGCCTTCCCCAAGGGCTCAAAGGGCTCTCCACCTAAGGCCTCCAAGACTAAGGGTAGATCCCACGCCGGAACCATACGCGTGCGCGGCGGCCGAAGAAGAGCTACCGCCTTCAAAAAACGCTTAACATCCGCATGACTCCCCAGTGAGCTGCCTTGCACCTTCCGCCTATAACAGACTAAAGCCGCCAACTGCACTTTTAAGGAAGCTGCCGCTAGGCCCTTCTGAAAACCATCCTGCAAGAAAGAGAATCTGCGGAACTGTCGCCTTCAACGAAACAGTCCCTCTCTGCACACCAAGCCTCAAATACGCGCCACACTCTGACGTATGCCAAGGAAGTCGACTTCCGCCGCGACTTCAGTAAGGTAGTAATCACTGCCGCTGAATAACCTCTAGCTTTCAACCTTGCCCTCTCAAGAGCCATCTGGTATCCTGATATATACCTCTGTAAATAGTTGTTCCTTGTTATTGTAATTAGTTCTCCTGTTACCCATTATATCTGTTACTTTGTTCTATGTAAACAGTTGACACACACTGTCTTAATTGTTTTATGTAAACCGTCTTGATTTGTAGAAAGATGGTATATAAAATCTGTTAAATAAATAAATAAGAGCCAGGCCGTAAGCGAGAATCTATCCACATGGGCATGCAGAGAGGTCCCTGGGTGAGAAGGTCCTTGCGAACAGGAAGCTTCCAGGGCTGCCCCTCTAACAGTCTGACCAAGTCCGCGTACCAAGGCCTTCTTGGCCAATCCGGAGCAATGAGAACCACTCGACCCTTGTGCCGCTCTATGCGCTGTAGAACCCGCCCGATCAACACCCACGGCAGAAAAACGTACAGCAGCTGCCCCTCTGGCCACTTCTGAATATGAGCGTCTAGGCCCTCCGCCATCCTCTCCTTCCTTATGCTGAAGAACCGATCGAACTTCACGGACTGAAAGGTTGCCATGAGATCCATTACTGGCGTCCCCCAGCGGTGAACCAACATCGCAAACACTTCGGGGTGTAGAACCCATTCCCCCGGATCCACCCTTACTTGACTCAGAAAGTCGGCCTCCACATTGTCTACCCCCGCGACATGCGCCGCCGCCAAGGCCACCAGGTTCCTTTCGGCCCACTCGAACATAACGTCCGCCTCGTCCTCTAGCGCCACACTGCTGGTGCCTCCTTGTCGATTTATGTATGCTACCGCCGTCGCGTTGTCCGAGAACACCCGAACGACTTTCCCCTGCAGAAAAGGGTACAACCGCTGAAGGGCCAGCGTCACTGCCCGCAACTCCAGTCTGTTGATTGACCACAACTTATCTCGGTCGGACCACTGACCCTGCACCAGGTGCCCCTGACAATGAGCTCCCCAGCCGTACAGACTGGCATCCGTCGTTAGACACCCACGCTGGAGCTTCCGACGACACCCCCTTCTCTAGCCATCCTGGTCTCAACCACCACCGCAGCCCCAGATGCGTGTGCGGAGGACAAGCCAACCTCTGGGACAGAGTGTCTTCTTGATGCGACCATCTTCTCAACAGAGCCCACTGCAACGGCCGCATGTGGGCCCGCGCCCAGGGCACCAACTCTAGCGTCGCCGCCATCGTCCCTAACACCTGCAGATACTCCCAGGCTGTAGGACAACTGAGGGCAAGAAACCGACGCACCAATCGCCGGAGGGCTAGCACCCGCTGCTGGGGCAGAAACACTCGACCCACGCTCGTATCGAAATGCGCTCCGAGGTACTCCAGGTTTTGAGATGGCTCCAACTTGCTCTTTGCGGTGTTGATCACCCAACTGAGGCTTTGCAAAAGAGCTATCACTCTAGCCGTAGCCAAAAGACTTTCCTCCCTGGACTTCGCCCTGATCAACCAATCGTCCAGATATGGATGCACCAAAACTCCTTCCTTCTGCAACGCCGCCGCCACTACCTCCATCACCTTGGTGAACGTTCGCGGCGCCGTCGACAGGCCAAACGGAAGCGCTTGAAACTGAAAATGCCCCATCGGCACCGCAAACCTGAAGAATTTGATGCTCCCGGCAGATCGGAATATGAAGATACGCCTCCGATAAGTCCAGGGATGTCAGAAACTCTCCGCTCCTTACCGCCACAATGACTGACCTGAGAGTCTCCATCCGAAAATGAGACACGCGCAGACAGCGATTCACCCTTTTTAAATCCAGAATGGGCCGCCACGTCCCATCTTTTTTGGGACGACGAAGTAAATGGAGTATCGACCGCAACCTAACTGGTTGGCAGGAACCGGGACAATGGCCTTGAGCACCAGAGGCCTTCGCACCGTATCCTGCACTGCCTTGCGCTTTGCTCGAGCATTGCACGGAGACCGAACGAAAGAATCGGATACCGGCCGCTGCAGCTCGAGCGCATAACCTTCGCGAATCACCTCTAACACCCACTGATCGGACGTGAGTCGGGCCCAGGCAGGGTAAAAATCCCACAGCCGCCCCCCTACGGGAACCAAACCCCCCTGGGCCCCCCTGACTTCATTGTGACTTTTTGAAGGTGGAGGACGAGGACGCAGCCGCAGCCGCAAAACCCCTGGTCGCTCCTCGAAACCCCCGAAACCCCTGGGACCTACCAGGAAAGCGCCCTCTCTGGGCCTGGCCCCCTCTCTGGGAACTGAACGGCAAAAATCCCGCTGCTGCCCCCGAGACCCGGGACCAGCTCGGCTCTGCTTTTGCTTATCCTCTGGCAAACGACCGCCATTCGACTCCCCTAAATCCTTAACCAACTTCTCCAAATCCTCACCAAAGAGCAGCTTCCCCTGAAAAGGGAGCTTATTCAACCTCGCCTTTGAAGAACCATCCACTGCCCAATTTCGCAGCCACAGACACCTTCTGCCGGCGACCACAGAGGCCATACTCTTCGCTAAACCTCAGATCGGGTCATAGTGAATGTCAGCGAGATACGCCACCCCGGACTCCAATCTTGCCGCTTCCTCGGACACTTCCCCCAAGTGGTCACCCTGCACTCGCTGTGCCCACTGCAAGCAGGCCCGCGCTACCCAGGCCCCACAAATAGACGCCTGTAAGGATAACGCATTGGCCTCAAAAATCTGCTTCAGCAATGTTTCCAACTTGCGGTCTTGCGCATCCTTAAGAGCCGCTGCACCTTCCACCGGGATGGTAGTTTTCTTGGTCACCACTGACACGGCTGCATCCACCTTGGGAGCCTTGAACAACTCCCTGTCCTGATCCGAGAGAGGATACAACCTTGCCATCACTCGAGACCCCTTAAGAGCAGCCTCCGGCGTATCCCATTCCTCCTGTATCATCTCCTTAAACACCCTATGCACCGGGAAAGCCCTCAGATTCTTCTGAACCGCCTGTAGCAGCGGATCCTCCAGGGTGGAGTCTTCTACCGGTTCCGCGTCCGGCATATTAAACGTTTTAAGCGAGACTGTAATGAGCGCCGGTAGCTCCTCTCTACGAAATACCCTAACTACCCGCACCTGATCTTCTTGTTCCCTAATCTCACCTTCCTCTAGATCCTCCAGATCCTTATCCATGTCCGCCTCTTCCGAACGCCCCGTCCTCTGACACGACGGAGAGCGCTAAGTGATCTCTACCTGACCTTGCTCTTTTGACACTGATGCCCGAGGCTGCCGATGACAATGGAGAATGCGGCCGCTTCAGCCCCAGCTCAGCTCCCGAGGTACTTGCTGTAGGCGCTCCCTGAGAGCCCGCCAAAGTCTTTTGGAGCAAAGCCATGAAATCAGACGAGAAAATCGCCCCTAGATTGCCTGCTACACTCTGCTGAGCGAGCGGAGGCACTGGGGCAGCAGAGGCAATGACCCCCGGCTCAGGAGTCGGTAGGGATGGGATACCGGGGTCCATCATAGCTTCTAAACCCTCATGCCCCCTAGGCTCTAAATCGGAAACCACCTCTTTGGCCTCCAACTCGGGAGCGCAGCCCCTACAAACACCTTCCTGTGAGACTGAACTGCGCTTAGCGCCACACAAAAGACTGAGCTGCTTGGAAGGCATGCCGTCCTGACCCACACAGGGCGCAACCCCCACTCAGATAAAAAAATTTTTTTTTTTTTACTCCTGCACCTTCAGGGAGACTCCCCCACCAAAGCCCCGAAGAAAGAAATGGAAAACGAAGCTTCCACGCCAAGCTATGAAGCGCCAAAGCCCCACACTGGAAACCAGCGATCTTCCCGCCCTCAGGCCACGCGGTCCGGCCTGCTCGCATCAAACAGCTGTTTCCTGCCGAAAAAAGGCCTGCGGCCCTGCGAAACCGCTGCCGGATTGCCAACCACTCTCCGTTCCCCTATACCGGCGATTTAAAGACTCCCCGTTACCTTTAGATGTCCGGCAGAATGGAAATCAGGTGGGACTGCTCCTAAGGGCTGTTGGCACTGGCAGGCAAATACTTCTGTACTCACCGTGCCCCGAACCCAAGCTGGCTCCAGTCCCTTGCAGTCAGGACGGTAACCTGCTGATGATCCTCTCTCCGACGTCGACCGGACCCCACTGTTTGGCTCCTGACTATCCCCCGATTGAGATAAAGGGCGGGCAAAGGAGCAGAGGATCCCTGGGCAAAAAACAAGCCGCTGCTCTCCCAGACTACCGGCAGAGAAAGACAAAGGCTTCCGAAGTAATTTACCCCTTATCTTTTGGGCTTTTTTTTTTTTTTTTTTAAACCTCCTCTAACTTTACTTAATTGTTCCTCTAGTGAGCCCTGGAATCTCTGGGCTCACCACCTCTCTAGCTGCTTTGGAGACTGAAAACAGGTGAGTCTGCTTTGTCAATAGGTAAACTGGTGTGAGGAGGCGGTGCCAGCCCTTATATACTGGTGACATCACAGCACTGAAGTTTCTCAGTCTCCAAAGCTACTGGATGAGGTTGACAACCCCAGAGATTCCGGGACTAGACTGGAGGGACGATCAGGAACCTCAGTTTTGGAACAGTCTTGGATTTTTAAATCAACAATATCTCCTGGAGGTTTGAATCAGGAACTGGATTGGGCAAGTCTCGTGTGATGTATCAGAGGCTGATTGGTCTAATATGTTCTCCATTCACTAGTCTAATTTAGTCATGTGTTTTAAATATTAGCTGAGTTTTGAAAGGCATCCATAATGTTTGGTTGCTACTTCAGCACGTCATCATTGCGGTTTCAGAAGAATTGAAACAGGGTGTTTATAGCTGGTATGTCCTAAACGCAGTACTGCGTCCGCAGTTTATACCACATTTCCTGTGAAGGATTGCTGTTCATACCACATCTTTTTTGTGAAGGACTGTGGTTGAGCATTGCAATGTTGCAGTTTGAAGAATCGATGCTCAACTTAAAGAACAGGTCCAGGGCATTTGGAGTTATTTCTTCAGATAAGTGTAGTGTGTCTACTGATTAACACGGAGGTGTCTTTTCACATAAAGTTTGTGTTAATTTTGTGTAAAGCACATGGTTGTATTTTTTCACATCTTTAACATCAGTTCACTGTTTAAAATTTAGTAAACCTTTATTTGAGTAAAAAGGAAGAGTTGTCATGAGAGGAGTTTTCCCTCAAGAGAAATTTTCCAACAATTACTATTATACTGCTCGGCTATTACTGATCTTAGTTTCTTTTTCATGATTTTTTGAGCAGTTGGTGTTTGATTGTGCATTTTGCTTTTTGGCTAAGATTGTAACTGATTGGGCATAATAAAGATCTCATTTCCTTCTAAGTGTCTGAGTCTGATTGGAGCAGAGCGAGGTCATTCTTATATCTTTGGAGAACAATAGCAGCCTTAATCCACTAAAATTTCCAAGAGCACTCACCCTTCCAACTCTTAACCTCCTCACTCTGATTTAATATTCACTCCATACATCCATAGCAGCAACTGCCACTATAATGTTCCATTTATTCTCTGCTCCCCTAATTCTCTTTCCTTCTCTCCTCTCCTCTCACCACGAGAAATTGTGCAGCCACCACTCAGACTCCAGGCTGTCCTCCCCTGCCCCCCCCCCCCATACCCACAAATGCTGGTCTCATTTCCCATGCTTAAAAACTCAGATATCAGTATCTTTCTCCAGCACTGCAGAAGATAGGGAGAGGCAGAAGTCAAAAGAGGCCAGAATGCGGGATGGATGCTGTTTCAGCAATCTGGAACTTTATGCATCAGTTACAGCATCTGGAGAACCTTCAGACTCTCCCTTTAATGTAGTATATTGAATGAGTAAAAATATGAATCAATATGTATGTTATAAAAAATTAAGAGTTGCCATTTCTGTAGAGATAATGTGTTCGGTAACTAAGATAAACTTAAAACATTCATCAAATGCTGCAGAAAAATCTCTGTATGTAAACAGTACATGTTAAATTAAGCTGCATCACCTGACAGCCAGATCATTTATAGGCAATTATGCATTTTTAACAAGGCTAAAAAACAAGAATTGCTGATAAGCAAATCACAGACTGCTTGAAACAAGACAGAATATGATAAATAAGAAATATAATAATTAGAAACATCTGTCTCACCTCCCAAGAGGGGTTGAAAACATCATTACAAAGCTCTTCACAAAAGCTCTCCAAAGGCCATTCATTTGTCTAGAAAAAAAGTTCATAAAAATCAAAACTTAGAATCATACTAATTAAAAGAATATTGAAATCATTGTACTGATATGTTATTCATGGCAACCACAGTTACATGAAAAAGCTGCACAACTATGCAGTTTTTCAGCAGCCTAATCTGTATAAACTAAGACTACTGAAAATGTCAGCCTAATTTTATACAAATAACTTACCATTATAAAGTCAGGACTGCTATTCCTAATCTAATTTGTATGGAGCATGTCTGAATTTTACCATTAACTTTAAGCCTTGCCCCTAGATGACCTCATTAGCAATGTATAATATGACTGTATAGAGACTAACCTATTATATTGAAAAACATCCTCTCAAAGAATTAATGTTGTTAGACACAATGCTAATCACTACACACCAATATGGATGTCCAAAAAAATTTAATACTGTACGCAAGTTTGTTGGAACAATTGCCATGAAGTTATCAACTCTTAGAAACAATTTGGCCTTTTGAACATATAAATAATTAAAAAGTTCACCAGATCCACTTGAATTTCATCCAAACCACAAAATCAGTTTTCCTTACACCACTGTCATTAGGGCATATCAGTTGTCAAAATACAATTTTCTACATCAGAACAAGCTCTGTAAATATTTAACTGCAATGTTTGTCCCCAAAATGGTGAAATTTTACTTACAGATAATTTCCTATTCTGAAATCTTGCTAGAAAAGTACAGACAAGTGGGTTATGTTCCCGTGCCAGCAGATGGAGACAGAGAGAGACTAGAAAATTCTAGCGTCATCACTAGTACCAAAGCTGATGCAACTAGGGGCACTTTCCAGTATTTTTTTTAAAGCAAATGGGAGATACCCAGACTACTCATTAGTGAATCCTTTCCAAAGTGACAGAATCAAAACTTCTGATTTACCGGTATTTTCTATTTATTTATTTATTTATGCTATTCTTCTATACCGCTTTTTCCAGAGATCAAAGGCGGTTTACATATAACAAATATTAAACAATGTTTTACATGGAACAGCGTTTTAACTATATACAGTTAACTTTTCATGAAAAATATTAAATTGTAGAAACTTTTTACATCTTGAAATTAATTGAAGTCAACTCAAGTAACGATAACAATGCATTAACATGCGATAGCATGCCATATGCTAACTCAGCCAGCAAATATCAGAAGCTCATATATGGCAAGCAAACAGTACACAAAAGGCCCACAGCAGCTACCATAACAGGATGGGTACTGGACTGGTCTAGCAGGATTCCAGAAAAGGAAATTATTGGTAACTAAAATTTCACCTTCCAGATCATCCTGCTAGACCAGTCCAGACAAGTGGGAAGTTACTCATCCTGGAGGGACGAAACTGCTGCTATAAGGCAATGACAGAAATACCTCAAAGCCGAGACAGACAATTAAGTCACCGCTTCACAGCTCATACACTGGGGGAAGCCCCAAAGGATTCTGCCCAGGAAAAACCTGCGCAGGGAGAGTCCTACCACTTAAATATGTAAAGGCCACAGTCTCACCAAATCAGTGTGCCAACGTGGATCCAAAAGCTGCCCACTCTTTGTGCAGATTCCTATGCAAGAAAAAAACAGCCCTTCAGAAAGCTAAAGCAGAACTCTGAGGAAGCTCCATAAGGCAAAAACCCTTATTCTTTCCGGCACACACTGCAGTTAAAACCTGTCATGGGGACATGTAATGAAGCTACAGGGTAAACTAAGACAAATAAGAGAAAATATTTTTTCACTCAACGTGTAATCAAACTCTGGAATTTGTTACCGGAGGATGTAGTAAGAGCTGTTAGTGTAGCTGGGTTTAAAAATGTTTGGACAAGTTCCTGGAGGAAAGGTCCATAAATCATTATTATAAAGGGACCCAGGATATCAATGCTTGACCCAATACAAGCATTGTGGAACCTGTCTCTTTTGGGGATACTGCTAGGTACGTATGACCTAGATTGGTCACTGTTGGAAACAGGATACTGGGCTTGATGGACCGACCTTGGTCTGACCCAGTATGGCATATCTTATGTTCTTATGTTCTTAACATGGAAAGCCAATATCCCCAAAGAACTTTCCGTAAAAAAAAAAAGCAGTGAAGTGCGATCTGCGGCTTGAAAGAAGCTGCAACCTTGAAATGTGACCTTCTGAAGAGAGCTGCTAGAAAAAAAATGCCTCTAGGGAAGGTCTTCAAGCATGGTTCACTTGAGAGACCTAAGAGGCAGATATATGAAGTAGCTGGAAGACGAGACTAAGAGCCAAAAGTGGCACCGAATGAACCAGCATCTACAAATACTGCACATCATGAAAAAAGCAAGACATGACTACATGGAGGAAGGCCCATAATAAGGTCATGTCTGCCCACCATGGCGATGGATGATACTGACGGCATCACCTTTGAACACGACCTCAGACACATACATAAAGAGGTAGAAGATACCTGGCCTTTAATAGAGCCAAAACCACTAGTGCAAAGTGGAATACCGCCCTCAACCATGCCCCTCAAGGGTCAGGTCTTAAGCAGGAAGGAAACCAGGTCTTCTCAGAAAGACCTTGGCTAAGAAGGCCTCTTCAATTGCCCAGACAATGGCTGTGCTGTCAAACTCCCCGAGGAGGGCATACCATGGCAGACAGGGCCATTCTTGAATGATCTTCGATTTGAAGGACATGCCCAAACAGGACCTATGGTGTAAACCCATGCACAGAGGAGTTAAACACTGCTGCCTAACCAGACTATCAATACCCTGGGAGATGATACCATTCTGACCACTGACAAACTACGATACGTTGGCCCTTGAACCAGTCACCCTGAGAGCCATGGCCAGGGCTGCTGTTTAGGACACGAGAAGGCGGCCTATGGAGTGAGATCCCCTCCTTTGAGAACATAGTGGCTAAAAAGCCAGCCTCAAAACCTCAACCTTAACTTTCTCCATTCCAGTGATGTCCTGGATAGACAACACTTGCAGATCACCCTGAGTTGAATGCACTTGTAGCTGGCACTCTGTCCCGGAAAAGAGGACTGGAACACCCTCGCTGATGGTTCATCCCTGGAGGCTGCCATAAACCACAACTATGGCATTACAAGAATCATCCACATTGCCTGGTGTCAAAAAGGCATAAGGTGGTTATCAACACCAACGAATGGGCAGAAGCTTAAGGCAATTGATGGTCCACCACGTCTTTGCCATGGACCACAGACCTTGAGTTGGGCGACCCAGGCAGCAAGACCCCAGCCAAACCAGCAGCCCTCATGATCACACTCCAAACACTCACTTTGTAAGAGGGAGACCAATGCTATAGTCCTGCATGCAAAGAGACCAAAGAGCCAGCAGTATCCACAGGATCAAGCACAGCGAGGTCAAAGGCAACAGGTGTAAGGTCATGCCACCCACCAGGGTCTGCTGCCCTAGCAAACTGCCTAGTGGATGGGCCAGCCCTGCTGCCCACACATCTGACACACTGGGGCATGCTTTCAGCTGAGTGGGTGTCAGATACCATCTGTAAAGGATCATGTAAGCATTTTCCACAAAATGTATATAAATAGTTAGTTACTCACGCTTTTTGCCTCTGCTTGTCACTGAGATTTCCTTCCAAGTCTTTCCTTCTTAACCATATGAGTGTTTGGACTCGGGTACTGAAATGAGTGTGATGCCAGAGTAAGCCCTAGCTCTCCTCTCTATCAATACTTCATTCCAACTGGCAGGTTCAAAGAGCTGAATTTTAGCCTTTCAACATCCAAGTTGTGACCAGGGACTTGACAGTGGGATGCAGAAGTCTTTCCTGATGTTGCAAAATAAAGGTTGGAGTTACCCAAGCACACAGTTTCCAGATTGTCAAGTTTTTGAGGAGAAACCAAGGCTTCTTAGGCCAAGAAGGAGGCGATGAGAATTATAGTGCCTTCATGTTGGCGTTTCAGGAGAGATCTCACCATCACAGGAATAGGCAGATACAGGGCCATACCAAGGGCTGTGCAAGTGGTGCAGGCACACAGGGTACAAGTACAGAAAGGGAGCAGATATCAGCCCTAGACTTTCAGGAAGCGCAAAAAGAATGAGTTACAACATGTGGCTGGGGGCACCAGATTCATTCGTCACACAGGGCACACTTCTAGCTTGATATAGTCCTGGGCAGATGTGTACAGAAGGTCCGATCTCCAATGAAGGAGAAAAACAGAGGCTAGTTTTCCTTGCAATCCTACTTAGAAGTAGAAATGAGGGACTTGTTTGTTTAGCAGAGTGGTGAAGATCTATCAAAGGAGTAACATTACTCTTGAAAGATGATCAGTCAGGCTGCCCTGTCCAGAGACCACTCAATGTAAAAGGACTCAATTCAGCCTGTTTGCTGGTGTGTGTGTGTGTGTTAATTTAAAACATTTATAGCCTTTGCTATCTAACATCCTAGGTGGGTTACAAAAGAAACCTGAAACAAAAATCATTACAAAACAAACAATACATAAGACAAAACAATTAAAAATATAGCTACAATACATTACACAAAAAATAGTTTCCCTTTCTCCCACAATTAAATACCCTCCTCAATCTTCCCACCATAAACCATAAGACAAAACAAATCAAAAGAAAAACAAATGCACCACCAAAAAGACCCCAACACGGAAACAAAATTTCTGCCTAAATATCAAGACATAGCATGACTAATCACTCCTAACTCAACAGGAAGGGAGCTCCACGATAGAGGACCTGCAACTAAACATATGCGAGCTTGCATCTCGCTCAAATGGGCAGAACACAAAGGAAACTTCCAAAATATATTGGTCTGCTGAAAATAAAATATGGTTTGGAGAAAAGCGCTACAAAAACTGAAGAAATGCACTGTAGGTCTTCTCCAGACAATGCATGGAATATCAATATTAATATTTTACAAAATTTCACTCACCATAACAGATGCCAAATCTAAAGAAGCCAGAAATGGAGTTACATGTTCAGACTGGCTAATTCCTGCCAGTAGGCAGGCTGCGGCATTTTGAATTATTTCAAGAGCATGCATTGAATACGCGGTGTCAGACGGCTGCCTGGGTGAGAATCTTCAGTCTTGTCAAGTGCATATATCTATATGATTTGCAAGGTATTGTGGGCAATGTAGTTCATTCACACCAGACACAGCTGCTGACAAAAATTTAGTTGTGCTCTTGGGTAAAGCCAATAAGATATTTATTTATGGGGTTATTTCTCCCAACACAGATATGCTTGGTAGCACATAAATTAGGTAACTTGCTTTCAGTGTTAACTTGGAAAAACAAAGTCAAAATCAGGAAAACAACAAATGAAAAGCTACAAAGCAAGAAACAAACTGTTCTTTTCAGGTTAACTTCTGATTACTTCCCACATAAATTCAGAAATGATTCTCTCCTAGCTCACAAGCAATTAGGTAAGGCTTAATTGCTAGCAGTCACCAGCTGAAACCCCTTAGCTGGCTTGCCTTCCACTGTGTGGGTCAAATCCTGCTTCAGGAGCTTTTCTGAGTAGATTAAAGAACAAATTTGTATTTCTTTGTGATGGTTGCTGTACTTTATAACAGAAAGTTACCAACGGAGTTTAGATAGAGAGCAGTCCATATAAACAGGATCCTCATCTGCTATTATTCCCCCTTGTTCAACAAGCATGGGTTCAATATCATGGATTGGCACAGATGAATCTCTCAATGGAGCATTTTCAGGAGAATACTTGTTTCCCTGCTGTCTTTCAAGGTTATAGCTAGGGCATAGATCAGTGTTCATACCTGAGCTTCCATTGCTGCTAGAGTTCCTCTCTATATAGCCTGGCCAGTATGTAGTCCAGTTCTTATGTCCAGCCTTCCAATCCAGATCCCTGGACACTGGATCTCTCTTCACATACCTTCTGGCACAGGTCTTAGGGTCCCTTCCACGTGCAGCCGTCTCCCTCACAGGTAGCCTCTGGTGATTCCTAGCTCTGCAGCACCATTCCTCTGGCTTTCCCCAGTCCAATGGTGTATGCTGGCCCTTGGAATACCTCCCAGTATACGTACTGCTTTGGACTCTTCTAGACCTCTCAAAGGCTTTTCTCCTCTTTCTTCCAGAGGGTCTCTTTCCCTCTCTGTCCGTCCGGTTTGGCTTCTGCTTCTGATAATCCTTCAGATGAAACTGAGGATAATTCTCTGGATATCCAAGGTGATCATGAAGATGGTCATCTGTAGAATAAACTCTACTCTTATTCTGCTTAGATGAGTGATCCTCCCTAACACAGCGCAGCTGTGCTGAATCAGGCCCTGCCCTTTGAGATGAGTGCTTAGGGATTACCTCATAGCCCTCCTGATTGAACACACGTTTCCCCACTTCAGCTCCTTTAATGGCTGTTGGAAACCTGGTGCATTCTGGGACTGGTAGTCTTTTATGGGAAAATACTGGTTTCTTATTTCTACCAGAACTGACAGGTTGCTTGTTCAGAGTCACTTCACCTTTTCTATAGCTCCTTCCTGAGCTATGATAAGCTTCCTTATCACAGCGGGTAGACCTAAATAAAGGCCGTTGAAGCAATCAATATAGAGTAGTTACTCACCTGTAACAGGTGTTCTCCAGGAGCAGCAGGAATCAGTCCTCACATATGGGTGTCACCGGCGCCGATGAAGCCCTAGCGGAGCATTTCCCCAGCTTTCTATGAAAGCCTTTGGGAATGCAGGCACGCATGCGCGGTTCCCTTCCCGCCTAAAGGTGCCATTTTACCTCAGCCAAATGACATAGCTAAGAACAGCACACAAAAATGAAAAATAAACTATGTACAACTGCAACTCCAAGGGGAGGAGGGAGGGTTGTGAGGACTGATTCCTGCTGCACCTGGGGAACACCTGTTACAGGTGAGTAACTACTCTTTCTCCAGGACCAAGCAGGAAGTCAGTCCTCACATAAGGGTGACTCCCTAGCTCTGGGCTACCGAGGAACCCAGGCTGAACAAGAGAACTCCCTCTAGTCTCAGCAGCAAAGAAAGGCTTCTGAAGGACACAACCTCCACCGGTAGCCCAACAGAGGGCAGAAGGGCAGGAGTTGCCTAAACCTCAAAGAGATTCCGGAGTACTGCTTGGCGAAAAGCACTGTCCCTACGGGACTCCCTCTCCAGACAGTAATGGGCCGCAAAGGTCTGGCTTGAAGACCAAGTTGCAGCCCTGCAGATGTCTACCAAGGGCACTGAGCGGAGATGAGCCACTGAGGCAGCCAATGTCCTGACACGGTGGGCCGTAACCCGACCCTGCAAAGGAAGGTCAGCCGCACTGTAAGCCCAGGTGATACAGTCAGCCACCCAGATGGACAAGGTTCGCTTGGACACAGCCAACCCTAACTTATTAGGGTCAAAGGAGACGAAGAGCTGAGTAGCCCTTCTATGCCCCTGCGTACGGTCAAGGTAGAAGGATAAGGCCCTCCTACAGTCCAGGGTATGCAGAACTGCTTCAGCATGGCTTGCATGAGGCCTAGGGAAGAATGTTGGAAGAACCACCTCCTGATTGAGGTGGAAAGAGGAGACAACCTTTGGGAGGAACTTTGGATGAGTCCTGAGGACTACCCTGTTCCTATAAATCCTAGTGTAAGGCCTGTCACAGACCAGGGCCTGAAGCTCACTCACTCGCCTAGCCGAAGTAAGGGCTATCAAGAAGAGTGTCTTCCAGGAGAGGAAGCGTAGTGGGCAAGTAGCCATGGGCTCAAAATGTGGGCGAGTCAGTTGCTGCAAGACCACATTCAACTCCCACTCAGGGGCAGGAGGACGTATTGGGGGCTTGAGTAAAAGCAAGCCCCTGAGAAAGCAGGACACCAAGGGGTGGCCCGAGAGAGAATGTCCCTCCACCAGTGAGTGGTGAGCTGCTAGAGCTGAGAGGTGGACCCGAACAGAATTGGACTTAAGTCCCTGATTGGATAAGTGCAGTAAGTACTGAAGCACTACTGGTATGGTACAGTACAGGAGAAAGGATCCTCTGTACGTAGCTGACACCACACAGAAAACCTTCCATTTGAGAGCATAGGTTTTCCTAGTGGACTGTTTCCTAGAGGCTAGGACAACCTCCTCAACTTCCTGAGGTAGGCCCCAGGGAGCCAAAACTTACCTTGCAACCTCCAGGCCATCAAATTGAGAGCTTTGAGATTGGGGTGCAGAAGGGAACCCTGCTCCTGTGAGAGAAGGTCGGGTTGCAACCCCAGGGGCAGTGGAGGATCCACCACCAGTTGAAGTAGAAGCAGAAACCAAGGCTGTCTCGGCCACCTGGGAGTCACCAGCAGGACCGACCGAGGCCTTGTCCTGAAGAATTTTGAAGAGAGTTCGGGCCACCAAGGGCGTGGGAGGAAACGCATACAGGAGGCACTGAGACCATGGAATCAGAAAAGCATCTGCTGCTATCCTCAGAGGATACGGTTGCCTGGAGCAGAACTTTCTAAACTTAGCAACATACTAGCTGTCCTGTATGTTTCACTAGCAACCGGGTCTCAGAAAAAACTGAAGGCACGTAATCTCGGGCACAAAGCCTCTTAACAGTGCCTGTTTTTACATCAATGACCCTGTAAATTTATGTATTTTTTTTAGAACAAGTTTTTGATGATTTTTTATGAAAAAGTCCAATAAGCAGATGTTCTTTTCTTAATGATGAAACAAATTATCAAAGAAGAAAAAATCCAACTTAGCTGTTTTTAAACGTTAGCCAGGTGATCAAAAATAAACTTCAGTGCACAAAAACGCCGCGCATGCGAGATTGACCCTAATCGACATTTTTAAAGAGATAATCATGTGACTTGAACTGATTGTCATGGTCCAATGGAAAAAATGTATATTAATACCTATGTAGTACTAGCCATAAGCATCAAAGAAACAGTCTGTCATAAACAAAGTGACAAATCCAATCGTATATTCAATCTCGCATGCGCGGCGTTTTTGTGCACTGAAGTTTGAGAGAAACATATTTGGAATATGTGCACTTATTACGCTGGTTATGTGGTTAATAAAGGTTTGGTTTTACCTATGTTTTTTAAGATAGCGATGTTGCAACTGGCTTCATGATATTAATTTCACGTTTTTATTTTCTAGCCGGTAATGACAATTCCCTGAGGAAACGTCCATAGTGAAACGCTTGGGCAGCCTGGATGGAGGCGTTGGAATTGCCTTATTTTTGATCACCTGGCTAACGTTTAAAAACAGCTAAGTTGGATTTTTTCTTCTTTGATAATTTGTTTCATCATTAAGAAAAGAACATCTGCTTATTGGACTTTTTCATAAAAAATCATCAAAAACTTGTTCTAAAAAAAAAATACATAAATTTACAGGGTCATTGATGTAAAAACAGGCACTGTTAAGAGGCTTTGTGCCCGAGATTACGTGCCTTCAGTTTTTTCTGAGACCCGGTTGCTAGTGAAACATACAGGACAGCTAGTATGTTGCTAAGTTTAGATGGTTGACGGGGTTTGTGCTGTTTGTTTTATATACCCGTTCTACAAATTTCAGACTAATAGTTTGTTGTTTTGGAGCAGAACTTTGGCAGGTGCTTGTTCACTGGACTGGCAAAGAGATCTATCAAAGGGAGACCCCATTTTAGGAAGATCTTCTGAACTACTGAAGGATGCAGCTGCCATTCGTGGGGCTGCAGAATCCTGCTTAATCTGTCGGCCAGGCAGTTGTCCTGGCCTGGAAGGTACACAGCCTTGAGGAGCATGTTGTGCTTGAGGGTAAATGAACAAAGACCCTGAGCCTCCTGACAAAGGATTCTGGACCCAGTCCCGCCCTGTTTGTTCACATAAAACATGGCTATTTGGTTGTCTGTCTGAACCAGGACAGATTGATGAGCCAGGGTAGGAGAGAAAGCTTTGAGTGCTAATTGAATAGCTCTGAGTTTGAGGAGATTGATCTGCTGTGCAGCTTCCCAAGGAGACCACAGGCCCTGGGTGCACCTGCCTAGACAATGAGCTCCCCAGCCCTGCAGGGAGGCATCGGTGGTCAGCACCACCGTGTGCCCAGGAATCTGAAAAGGCACCCCCTTCAGTAGATTGGGTGGATGCAGCCATCAGTTGAGGGAGTGCAGAAATTGTCTGGACACCCTTATCCTGTCTCTGAGGCTGCCTGTGGCCTGTGACCACTGAGTCCGAAGGCACCACTGCGCAGGCCTCATATGAAGCCTGGCATCGGGGGTCACATGCACTGTCGAAGCCATGTGGCCAAGCAGCCTTAGGCAGAGTCTGGCGGAGACCAGTGACCTGCTGAGAAATAGATTTGCCAAGGCTATCAATCTTTGGGCCCTGTCTTCTGGCAAGAAAGCCTTTGCCAGCAGAGAGTCCAGCCTTGTTCCTATGAACTCCAAGTTCTGGGAGGGGAGCAAAGTGGACTTTGCGAAGATTATGACAAACCCCAGGCTTTGAAGAAGAGCGATAGTTCTGAGGGTGGCTTGTCTGGCCTCCTGTCACGTCTGACCTCTGATGAGCCAGTCGTCCAGATAGGGGAAGACAAAAATTCCCTGATTTCTCAGGTAGGCCGCCACCACTGCCAGGCATTTGGTAAAGACCCTGGGAGCGGAGGTGAGGCCAAAAGGCAGTACTCTGTACTGAAAATGGTTTCCTCCCACAATGAACCTGAGGTATTTTCTGTGGTCTGGATGAATGAGGATGTGAGTGTACGCATCCTTTAGATCTAAGAGCATAGCCAATCTCCCTGCTGGAGGTAGGGTAGAAATGTTCCAAGAGTAAGCATCTTGAACTTTTTTCTCTAGGAACTTGCTGAGGTTCCTGAGGTCCAGAATGGGTCGAAGGCCACCGGTTCTTTTGGGCACCAGAAAATACCTGGAGTAGAATCCGTAACCTTGCAAGTGGGGAGGCACAGGCTCCACCGCCCTGTGCACCAACAGACCCTGAAGCTCTGGAAGGAGAAGGTCTGTGTGCAGGGGAGGCCTTGGAGGCTCCCCTGGAAAGTATGGAGGAGGCAGTTGGTGAAAATGCAGTGCATAGCCCCTGTGGACTATATCCAATACCCAACTGTCCACGGTGATGAGGGGCCACTGGTGGGCAAAGAGGGCGAGGCGACCTTCTGTGCAGGGTTGGGAGAGCAGGGATGGAGAGGCTACGCTCAAGAAGTCAAAAATCCCCACCCTGAGTGGGAGCAGGGGCCGGAGGCTTGGGGGTCCTCTGCCTACGGGGCCCATTACCCTGCCCCTTGGCTTGCTGACCCTGGGGGTGCAGCTTGGGCAGCCTGATATTGAGGGTACTGTTTGTAGGCAGTGCCCTTCCTCGGGTAAAAGGGATTTTTACCCGAGCCCTTCTTTTTATGAGAAGGGGCAGAGGTCTTCCTAGACAGCCTTGTCCGTGTAAGGTGCTCTGTTTCGAGCTGGGCGGCCTTCTCGGTCATGGGCTTGCCAAAAAGGTTTTCACCTCGGCAAGGGACATCGACCAACATGTCCTGAACCCATGGCTCGAGGTCCGATGACTGCAGCTATGCCTGGCGTTGAGCCGCGATGCCGGCTGCCGCAACTCGGGCCGAAGCCTCGAAGCCATCGTAGGCGGCGCGGGAAATGAACTTCGAGCAGTCACGAATCCCCGAGGACAAGGACTTGAATCTCTGCAAGGGTTCCCCGGAGAGTCCAGCAGAGAACCCGGCCAACTCCTTGGCCAGGTCCCGCAAGTACATGCCCATGTACAGCTGTTAAGACTGGACACGGCAAGCAAGCATCGAGCCCTGGAAGCACTTTCTACCGACGCCATCGAGGTTCCAGGCCTCCCTGCCGGGGGGCACCGCGGAGTGCATCTTCTTGCTCTTCAGACGATGCATGGCCGATTCCACAACCATGGAATGGTGTGGTAGCTGTGCCTTTTGAAAGCCAGGGCTCTTTCTGAGTCGATAGATCAAGTCGACTCGCTTGCTTAAAACCGGCGCCGAGGCCAGTGCCTCCCACATCCTGAAGAGGAGCCGTTCCAGCATCGGAGGAACTGGGACAGTAAAGGCCTCCTTCGGAGGAGAGTCATACTGCAGGGCCTCGAGCTCTTCAGCTCGAGGCTCTTCCTCAGGGTCCGCCGGAATGGCCATGGCAGTGGCCATATCCCGGACGAACTCCGAGAACTGAGTATCCTCCGGAGGGGATCTACTCCGGGGCTCAGACTGTGGTGAGTCCGACGGGACGCACCGAGTCTTGAACGTATCGGGGGACTCCTCATCTTCCATCTCCCAAGCGGACTCGTCTGACGAGGAGTCAGGGTCCGACCCCGCGGGGCCCTGGAGCACCCGCCCCGATACCGGAGGCACCGGCGTCGACGCCCTCGGTCCCGAGCGGGAGTTCGAGGGAGACCTCAGCTGAGGTCGACTTCGAGCCATGATGGACTCAAGTATCGGCTCGGTCCCCGGGGTCGACTTCGAAGTCGATGTCCCGGTGGTTGGGGCAGATGCGCCAGACAGGCTGGCCATCAGTGCCCGCTGCTGCTCCATGAAGGCAGACAGTCTGCTCTCCAAGGCTGTCATCCTGAGACTCAGCTTGTGAGACGCAGCAGCCACCGACTCGGGCCCCGGCGACGTTGGCTCTCTGGGAGGAGAGTCCTCGAGGACTACGGGGCTTACGTGTCCAGCAGACTCCGGCTCCACGCGAGGAACTTTGGCAGGCTTCTCTTGTTCCACGGGCCCTGGGCGACGGTCGGAGGTCTTAGACCTGGCCCTCGAGGAGCCAGGGACCTCCTCTGACGACGCCCTCGCGAGCCGCTTCTTCCTCTTGCGTTCCCGGTCGGGGGACCCCCTGTCCGAGGAGCTTCGACGGCGCTCAGGATCCGAATCCCGAGGCCTCAGACGAGGTCTGGGCCCGGCCGGAGGCTGAGTCCGAGAAAAGCCTTTCTTTCTGCTGCTGGCGACTTTGGAGTGCCTTGGAAGACATCTTCCCACATGGTCCACACGTCTTAGGGTCGTGATCAGGACCGAGGCACCGAAGGCAGCAGTCGTGTGTGTCGGTGAGAGACATTAATTTCTTACACCGATCACACTTCTTGAAACCGCTGGAAGCCATCGGGGAAAAAAGAGTCCCTGCGAGGTCAAAGGACCGGCCTTCCAGGGAAAAAACAAAAAAGGGCACGAACGCCAGCCACGAAGGGCAAAAACCAAAAAAGAAGAATCGGGCTTGATACCGGTGTACCAAACCCGGTGGGAGGGGAACCGGCGTCGAACCGGGAGAAAAAACAGCGAGAATCGCCGAAAAAAATCAACTTTTATCCGGGATGACAGGACACACGTCCGGTGGGCTTCTCGGAAAAAAAGAGACTGAGGTAATATGGCACCTTTAGGCGGGAAGGGAACCGCGCATGCGTGCCTGCATTCCCAAAGGCTTTCATAGAAAGCTGGGGAAATGCTCCACTAGGGCTTCATCGGCGCCAATGACACCCATATGTGAGAACTGACTTCCTGCTTGGTCCTGGAGAATTATTTATTTATTTGAACTTTTATACCGCTTTTCAGGAATCAAAGCGGTTTACAATAAACAAAAAACAGGAAGAGAAATTACATTGAACAAAATAGATAAAGTGCATAAAACCAAACTTACAACATTATCAACTTTAAAAACAATTTTTTAAAACATTGTATAGAAGATATAGGTATAGAAGAATCGTGAAAAATAACATAAGCAGAGACTGAATAATTTACTCCCCAAAATGATCCTTGAATAAATGAGTCTTTAGAAGTCTGCGGAAATTGTTTGGATCCTTAACGTTTTTTATGACTTGAGGCAGAGAGTTCCAAAAGATTGGTGCATAGAATGAGAAAGCTCTCTTTGTTGTGGAAGATTTCCATACTCTATATTCAATAGAAACCATGAGAGAATTTTTATTTCCGCTTCTCCGAGGTCTGTTATCTGGTGAGACTAGAATAAGCGATTTTAGATGGACTGGTGCCTCTGATTGAAGAATTTTGAAGGAAGTGTGAATGGCCTTAAATTTTAGTCTGCTCTCAATTGGAAGCCCATATAACTGTTTCAGAATTGGGGTGATATGATTTTTGATTGGGACTTGAGTAATTATTCTGGCTGCTGTGTTTTGTGATAACTGAAGTCAGCGGATAATATGCATTAAAACCAACAAGCGCAGTTAATGCTAACTGTACAGTTTTGGAAACTCTAATCTAGGAATGGTTTCAGATGAAAAACCGACTAATTTAAAAAAAAGTAGACTTGATGTCCGAATCTATTTGTGGTTTAATTGTCAATCTAGAATGTAACACTCCTAAATTGCGAACTTGGCCAGTCACCATATTACATATCGTGACAACAAAAATTTCAGTATAATGTTCAAGCAACCTGGCACAGTCATCCACTCCTTAATTGCTATCATAGAAGATGGAACTATTTGCACAGCATGAGCTATACATCCATCAACTGAAACCAAAATTAAAAATCCACATACATAAAATAATGCAGCCTCAAACTGGCTTGTAACCTACATAAAGCCTGCATATAATTAAAAAAGTGTGGCAAACTAAGTGGAACATTGGGGCATACCAGTTTTATTGGTATACTAAGAGGAACACCGACATCTCACTTGTTGCCGCTTGTCCATCAAGAAAAGATCAGAACCAAGAAAGCACAGTCCCTGTAACCCTAATAGTGGCTAAACCCTCCAATATATTATGATCCAGGGAGTCAAATATTCTCTTCCACAAGGTACAAGGTCCCAAGTCATCCAGTGAGACATGGCAAAGTTCCACAATCTAACTCCCAACACAGGAGGCATGAGCCAGTTTATCCCTGCTTGTTGATGTAGAACATGGCATCCTTACTGTCTGAATGATTACAATCTGGTTGGCCAACCAATCACCAGAAGCCTTTAGTGTGTTCAAAATCACTCTCAGTACCAGAAGTTGATCTGAAGGAGACTTCTAGCTAGACCAAAAACTCTAGGTGTGAAACCTGTCTGTCAGTAGTTTTCCATAAGCTCTTGAACAAGTAAGCCAGACTGGAGGGAAGCATCCACCAGGACAGAAACTCCTAAAGGGGAGGAGATGGCATCATTAAACCTGTGAATGGACTGCATCCATTGCATACTCAGAGTTCACTGAGATTGTCTCACATGGAGACATGCCATGGGACTGACGTGAACTGTGCTGAACCAAGCAGGGGAGTCTGTCTTGCAGATGAAAGGCTTTCACCAGAGTTATGTTAGAAGGGCTCCAATGAACATCAATTGGAGGGATAGGCTTGAATTTGACTAAGTAGTTTATGACCAACCCTAGTAGCTCCAGCACCCAGATGGGGATATGGACAGATTGTGGACTGACTGAGTGGTGCTCTTGACAAGCTAATCATCCAAATAGGGAAACATACGCATCCCCAGTATGCATACATACGCTATGGCAGCTAGGCTTTTGGTAAAAAAGCTCAAAGAGTGGGAGTGGATGTGAAGTCAAAGTGCAGAATCTGATACTGGAAATGGTGTTTCACTATGATAAATATGCGAACTTAAAAACAAAATATATGCCATACTGGATCACACAAAAAGAACATCAAGACCAGTATACTGTTCCAACAGCAGCCAAGCCAGGTCACAAGTACCTGTAAGGTTCCAAGAAAGGTATAGAGATTCCATGCTGCTTTACCCAGGGGTAAGCAGTGGATTTGCCTGGTTCTATTTAATAATGGTTTACAGACTTTTCCTCCAGGAACTTGTCCAAACCTCTTAAACCCAGCAACGCTAACAGTTTTTACTACATCCACCGGTAATGAATTCCAGAGATTGATTACGCGCGAAGTGAAAAAATAATTTTCTTTATTAGTCTTAAAACATGTTACACTGTAGCTTCATTGTGTATCCACTTGTTTTCTACTTTTTGAAGGAGTAAACAATGATCTACATTTACCCATTCAACTCCATTCATTAATTTATAGACCTCTATCATATCTCCCCTCAGCCGTCTCTTTTCCAAGTTGAACAGCTCTAACCTTTCAAGCCTTTCCTCATAGGGGTAATCCTTCCAACCCCCCTTTACCATTTTGGTGGCTTTTCTCTGTGCCTTTTATAAAGCGTAGTTACTCTCCTGTAATAGGTGTTTTCCAGGAACAGCAGGAATCAGTCCTCAAATATGGGTGACGTCAGCACCGACGGAGCCCGCACAGAGCCTTTGGGAAGGCCACCATGCATGCATGGTCCCCTTCCCATCTAAAGGTGCCATCTTAGACAGGTGCCATTGCTATAGTCCCTTCAAGAACATGGCAAAAATAAACATCAACTCCAAGAGGAGGAAGGAGAGTTGTGAGGACCGATTCCTGCTGTCCCTGGAGAACATCTGTTACAGGTGAGTAACTACGCTTTCTCCAGGAACAAGCAGGAAGTCAGTCCTCACATATGGAACTCCCTAGCTACAGGCTACAGAGGACCTGTAGGAAAAAGCATGGCAGCACCGTGAGCAGTCGCCAGTGAAAGCCGAAGGCAGCCTGAGGACCCCAGGTCCATCAGTGGCCACGCTCCCGGTAACCGGAACAAGGAGGGTCGGAGGACAGGAGTTGCTTAAACCCCGAACAGATTATGGAGTACAGCCTGGCCAAAGGTGGCATCCCGACAGGACTCCTTCTCCAGGCAGTAATGCACCGTGAAGGTGAGAGTGGAGGACCAGGTGGCATCCCGGCAGATGTCTGCCAGTGGCACCGAGCTCAGGCTGGCAACATATATCGCCATCGCTCAGACATTGTGAGCTGTGGCTCGGCAGTCCAAGGGAAACCCGGTCTGGGCCAAGGCGATGCAGTCCTCCACCCAGATGGACAAGATATGCTTGGTGACCACCAGCCCCAGACGGCTGGGATCGAAGGAGACAAAGAGCTGCCCAGATCTGCGGTCATCCCAAGTCCACTGCAGGTAGAAAGAGAGCCCTCTTACAATCCAGGGTGTGGCGAATCGCCATTGCCCAGTCGGCATGGGGCTTCGGGAAGAAGGTGGGCAGCACTATCTCCTGATTGAGATGAAAATCCGAGACAACCTTTGGGAGGAACTTGGGGTGAGTCCACAGGACCATCCTGTTCCTATAAAACTTTCCCGGTTACAACGCATTCAAAACACTGCTGCACGTCTTATCACCCACTCCTCCATCAGGGACCATGTCACTCCTCTCCTCTTTCGACTTCACTGGCTTCCTGTTTCTTATCGCATCCAATTCAAGCTCCTTACACTAGCTCATAGGGCATTGCACACCTCCACCCTGCAATACCTGGCTGATCTGCTCCACTTTCACACTCCCCACCACACCCCTCGCTCGTTCCACCTCAACCGCCTAGCTCTACCCTCACCTTCTCGTGCTCACCTCCAGTCTACACGCTCCTCAGCCTTTTTCTTTGCAGCCCCTGCACTGTGGAACTCCCTCCCCCCCCCCCCCCCCACTTCGGCTCGAACCCCATTACCCTACCTTCAAACGCTCCCTTAAAACCTATCTGTTCTCCCTGGCCTTTGACCTCCCCTCCTCCTAGCCCCTCTCCATTACCTTCTCTTCCTCCCCTCTTACTCATGTCTCTGTCTCTTTCTCTTCATAAATTGTAACTTCCTTTCTAAGCTCATGGCTTATGCCATTCTGTATGTATTTTTATTTTGTTGTACACCGCTCTGCCTACTCCTGAAGGGCGGTTAATCAAATAAATGAATATGAATATGAATAAAACCTCGTGTACGGTGCCTCGGCCATCATCACCTGGAGTTTGATGACACTCCGGGCAGAAGTGAGAGCCACCAGGAAGGCCACCTTCCACAACAGATGCCACAGCAGGCAGGTAGCCATAGACTCAAAGGGCGGCTTGGTCAGCTGCATGAGGACCACACTGAGGTCCCATTCCACTGGAGGAGGGCGGGTAGGGGGCCTGGAAAGAAGCAGGTCTCACATGAAACAAGAGACAAGCAGTTGCCCTGAAAGAGGTTTGCCCTTGATGGGGTGGTGGTTTGCTGAGATGGCACTCAGATGAACCCTGACAAAAGTTACAACCGCAATAGATCCAAAAATCTTGAGAGTAATGCCACTGTTTAGCCAATATATAAAATTAATTACTCCAATGTATGTATATTTCCTTCATTCAATTATTCTATAAACAGTCTTCCTTACCAAACGACTTATCTTTTTCTAAGCGGGTCTCAGACTTGCGGGCAACTTTCTGTGATATATATCACTTAGTGCACCTTTTTGCATCAATGACCCATTTTCATGTCATTCTTATAACTTTCTCATGACTTTTTCTAAACTATTATTTCAAACGTCCAGTTGGATAATGTGAGATATCTTATAACAGCAAGCTTATCTTTTGTCTTTTTCTTCAATGTCCCCTCTGGACCTTGAGAAGGGTCCGGGCAATGAGTGTGTGTGGGGGGAAGCATATGTCCCACAAGATAAGGAAGGTATCTGGGGCCATCCTGCCCGGGTGCGGGAGGTGACCACAGAAACGGGGGAGATGAGAATTCACAGGACTGGCAAAGAGGTCCAGGTCTGGAGTCCCCAAATGCTGGAAGAGCTGCTGTGCTCTCCATGGACACAGATGCCACTCGTGCAGCTGGAGGGGACTGCTGAGCCGGTCTGCTAATGTACTGTCCTGACCCAGGAGATAAGTGGCCCGAATGGTCATGCCCTGGCTCACCGCAAAGGAGCATAGGGCTGTCGCCTCCAAATGGAGGCTGTAGGAGCCAGTACCTCCCTGTTTTTTCACATAGAACATTGTGGCCTAGTTGTCCGTCTGGACCAGCACCGCTCAAGTGCTGCAGGCGGTCCCTGAAAACCTTGAGAACGAGACGAATGGCCCGGAGCTCCAGCAGGTTGATCTGCCGCCAGGAGCCCTTGAGGGACCAGGTCCCTTGAGTGTGCCGCCCCTCGCAGTGGTTTCCCCAGCCCACCAGGGAGGCATCCGTCGTTAAGACCACCTGATGCGCCAGAGCTTAAAAGGGCATACCTCGAAGCAGGTTCTGAGATTCATGCCACCAAGTGGGGGGGGGGAGGGGGAGAGAGAGAGAGAGAGAGAGATAGAGATGGGGTCTTGGATGGGGGCCGGTCGACTGTGCCCATTGCGCTCAGAGGCACCACTGCACCATGAAGACAGGCACAACATGGACCATGAAGGCCATGTGGCCAAGAAGGCAAAGCATCGCCCGAACCGAGACAGCACTGTGGCACTGCATTTTGGACTCCAGGAGCACGAGGCAGTCCACCCTGTCCTAAGGAAGAAAAGCCATGGCCCGTAGGGTGTCCAAGAGAGCCCCGAAGAACTCCAGGGACTGAACTGGATTGAGATGGGACTTTGGTAATTCATCACGAACCCCAGATGCTCCAGGAGGCGAATGGTGTGGTCCGTGACCTGCCTGATCTCAGAGGCCGTGCCTCCTGTTACAAGCTAGTTGTCTAGATATGGATAGACATAGGTGCCCTGCAACCAGAGGTGGGACGCAACCATGGCCAGGCACTTCGTGAAGACCCACAGGGCGGACATGAGGCTGAAGGGAAGCACCCTGTACCGGTAATGGTTTCCCTGAACCATGAAACAGAGGTACTTTCTGTGTTTGGGATGGACGAGGATGTGAGCGTAAGCATCCTTTAAGTCCAAGGAGCATAGCTAATTGCCCTGCTGGAGGTAGGGCAGTAACGTTGCAAGGGAGAGCATCTTGAACTTCTCCCACACTAGGAACTTGTTCAGGTTCCGGAGGTCGAGGATGGGCCAGAAGCCCCCTGTCCGCTTCAGGACGAGGAAGTATTAGGAGTAAAACCCGTGTCCTCGGAACTGCGGTGGGAATGGTTCTACCGCGCCATCCTTGAGGAGGCCTGCAAGCTCCTAACTAAGGAGGGCCTGGGTGCTGGGGAAGCAGACCTGGCTCCCCGGGGAAGTACACAGGAGGGGCCTTGTCCAAATGGAGAAGATAGCCCTCCTCAACAATATGGAGGACCTAGGCAGCGGTGGAGATGGACTCCCACCTGTGGGAGAAATGGACTAGATGCCCCCCCCCCCCACCCAACAGACAGCCGACCTGACATAGGACGAAAGGCTATGCTGATGGCGTCAAAACCCTGAGGGTGGCTGAGATGGTGTCAGGGGTTGGGACTTGGGACCCTTTGACTTACGAGGGCCGTGGACCGTGGTCTTGCCCTGAACTGGGGGTCTACACCAGCAGATAAGCCAGGTAGGCCCTGTTTGGGAGCCCCTTCTGATGAAAGAAAGGCTTCTTGCTCTGCTGCTTCTTCCTGGGGAGGGAGGAAGTTTTCTGGGAGAGGCAAGTACGAGTCACGTACTCCATCTCAACCTCCGCTGCCTTATCCTCCATGGACTTGCCGAATAGTTGCTTTTCGAGGCAAGGGATGTCCAGCAGCTTCTCCCGGAGGACTCGAGATCAGGCGGCTCAAGATGGGTCGGTGATCCGCGCCAGATCTCTGAGGCCAAAACTTGCCCAGAGCTGGAGACGCTCACCCGAGACAATCTCACGCCCGAGAGCCGGGATGGAGATTGAGACCCGCGCCAAGGATCCTCACGCAGCTTCTGGCTCTCAGGGGTCACTGCGGCGGCTCAGGGAGTCCGGGCACCAACACCTGCTGGGAAGCGAGGAACGCAGAAACGCTGCACTCCAGGGCCAGCATCTGGGCCTCCCACTAGGGAGTGGGGCCCTGTGACACTGACACCAGGGTGACCAGGTCGGGTGTCGAGGAGAGGGGATCCTTGCCGTGATGACCCTTGGGAGACCGAGCGCCTTCGCTGGAGGCCTCTGCATTGGTTCAAGGTACCTTACTGGGCCGCTCCCTCTCCAACTCCAGAGACTACAGAGGGGGGCTGAAAGACCGGGTGTGTAACCTCTCATGCTTGTCTGGCACCCCCAACAGAGTCCTCGTGGCCTCCTCCTTCCGCTTGCGTTTGGACGACCCCTGGTCAGAGTACCACCGGGCCCGGAGAGGAGCCTTGGGAGACTCCAGAGGTTGCGGGGCCAACGAGCAATAAGCTACCGGGGATACCAGAGCTACCTTACAGCACACCTCCTCCACTGGAAACTCTGTAAACATTACAACATCACTGTCCCTGAAAAGCACTGGGACATTGACCCTAAGAGAATAACAGAATGAAGAGGTTATGATCACCTGGGATATTCCCATTCCAACAGATAAGAAACTAGATGCCAGAAAACCTGGCATAGTGGTAAAGGAGAACACCACCAGGGGGGGGCTGATAATAGAAGTGTCAGTACAGAGTGATTATTCTGTGAATTGCATGGAGAGGAAGAAGATCTTGAAGTATCAAGAAATGCAATCAGAGACCAAGAAAATGTGGCAGAAAGATACAGATATATTTCTCATTGTACTAGGAGCCACAGGCCTGACAAAGAAGAATTTCCAAGCACATCTTGACAAACTATCCATACATGTTACATATTATGAACTCCAGCAGGAGGCTCTGACAAGATGCAAGTATTACGCCAAGCATTAGCAGTAAATTTGAGAGAGTAAGATCATATTCAACATACCCTGGGGCTTAGAAGCGAGATTCATGACAGCCATGGTATGCACAAAACTAAACACATTCAAGTCCCACTCAGTTGCCGGAGGACGAACCAGGGGCTTTAGCAGAAGTAGACCTCTGAGGAATCTGGACACCAAAGGGGGAGCAGACAAAGGTTGCCCTTCCACTGGATAGTGATTTGCTGACAAAGCACTCAGGTGGACGCTGACAGAGTTAGACTTAAGGCCTAATTCTGAGAGGTGAAGCAAGTACTGCAACACCACCAGTACAAGGCAGGAGAAAGGATTTTCATTGTATTGTGTACACCACTATGCAAACCTACGCCACTTGAAGGTGTAGGACTTACTAGTGGATTGCCTCCTGGAGGCCAGTAACACTTCTTCCACTTTTTTAGGAAGGAGTAGAGGGGCCAGTATTACCCTTTCAGCAGCCATGCCATCAGGTTGAGGGACCTGAGGTTGTGGTGCAAGAGCGAACCCAGCTCCTGAGACAGGAGGTCGGGCTGCGTCCCCAGAGGGAGTGGGGTCTCCACTGCCAACTGGAGGAGAAGCAGAAACAAAGGCTGCCTTGGCCATCTGGGGGCTACCAGAATGACAGAGGCCCTGTCCCGAAGGATCTTGAACAATGTTTGGGCCACCAGAAGCGTGGGAGGAACCGCATACAGGAGGGCCCACTAACCAAGAGATGAGAAAAGCATCCGCAGCCACCCTCTGAGGATGTGGTTGCCTGGAGCAAAACCTGTTGAGTAGAAAGATGCGTTCAATCACAACAGTATCATTGGCAATCTCCTTAATCATTCATTCTGTGAACTTCACAAAATACAATCACAGACTATTGATTTCCAAGGCCTCAGACTCATTAGTAGCTGACCGGCCGGCTTGCCTAGCCAAAGAATGCTCATATAGCATCAACGGCCTTAATATCGGAAATCAGTAGTGTAGTGCTTTACCAAAGTAAAATGGAACAGTAATTCGTTCATAAAGCAGGCATGATGGTTTATCTATCAATTACTTAGCTCAAGACTTTCCTTCAGATCTTCCACACTGCTTCTTATAAGCTTTCCGACGCTCATACAAGGCGCCGTTAAGGCGTTTCACCGCTATCGGTTTCTTCAGGGAATGCATATAATGAATACTGCTCAACAATTCTGTGAAAGACCTTATATTAGTAGTAGTCTATACATTATGGAGCAAAACCTGGGCAACTGGTGATTCTGCGGATTGGCAAAGAGATCTATGGATGGATGGCCCCAGTGGTCGAAAATCCGCTGTGCGAAGTCCGGATTCAATTGCCATTCGTGAGGTTAGAGAATCCTGCTTAGCTTGTCTGCTAGAACGTTCTCCTGACCAGGCAGACAGACTGCTTTGAGCGACATACCCTGCCTGACTGCAAATGAGCAGAAGTCCAGGGTCTCCTGGCAGATGAGTTGAGACCCTGTGCCCCCATTTGTTCACGTAGAACATTGCCACCTGGTTATCTGTCTGCACTAAGACAGACTGACCTGAGAGAACCTGACAGAAGGTTTGAAGAGCTAGGCGAATCGCTCGCAGCTCTAAGAGGTTGATTTGGTGCGCAGCTTCCTGAGGAGACCACAGCCCCTGAGTGCATGAACCCTGGCAATGGGCTCCCCAGCCCAGCAAGGATGCATCTGTCGTTAGTACTCGTGTGCGAGGGAGTCTGAAAAGGCACTCCCCCGAGCAAATTGGATGGCAGGCACCACCACTGCAACGACCTCACGAGTCGTTTGGACACCACTACTCTGTCCCTGAGGTTGCCTGTGGACTGTGTCCACTGGTCCCTGAGGCACCATTGAGTTGTTCTCATGTGCAGACGAGCATTCGGGGTCACATGCACCGTGGAGGCCATGTGGCCTAGCAGACGGAGGAAGCTTCTCACGGAGATTGTTGACTGACTTGTCAAACGTTCGCCAGTAGACGCTTTGCCCTGTCCTCCGGCAAGTAAGCCCCTGCCCGGAGGGTGTCCAGTCTTGCCCCTATGAACTCCAAATTCTGAGTGGAGAGCAAAGTAGACTTTGCGTGGTTTATGACAAACCCCAGATGCTGTAGCAGGTTTACTGTACGAGAAGTGGCCTGTTGGGCCTCCTGGATCGACTGGCCTCTTACTAGCCAGTCGTTCAGATAGGGGAAGACAAAAATCCCTTGGCTCCTGAGGAAGGCTGCTACCACAACCAGGCATTTGGTGAATACCCTGGGGGCGGATGCTAGGCCAAAGGGAAGTACCCTGTATTGGAAGTGGTTTCCTCCCACCACAAATCTGAGAAACTGTCTGTGGTCTGGATGTATGAGGATGTGTGTATAAGCATCCTTCAGGTCTAAGGAGCATAGCCAGTCTCCCTGCTGGAGGTATGGCAGGAACTTTTTTCAGATTCCACAAGTCGAGGATGGGCCTGAGACCTCCTGTCCTTTTTGGTATGAGGAAATACCTGGAGTAGAAGCCTTGCCCTTCCAGGTGGTGGGGCACTGGTTCCACCGCCTGATCCTTCAAAAGGCCTCCCAACTCCTGTAAGAGGAGGTTCCTATGAAGAGGGGGCCTTAGAGGCTCTCCTGGAAAGAAGGAGGGCGGTACCTGATCGAAATGGAGTAGATACACCTTCTGCACTATCTGTAGGACCCAGGTATTGGTGGTAACGGCTGGCCACCTGTGGGCGTACAAGGTCATCCTTCCTCCTGTGCAGTGCCATATCTGAGATGGGAGAGAAGCCATGCTGTGGGAGTCAAAAAAACCCTCCCAGCTGGGTGGGAGTCGGAGCTGGAGGCTTGGGAGTTTTCTGCTTACGCAGGCCGTGCCCCTGTCCCTTGGCCTGCTACCCCTGTTGGGGAGCTTGGGTGGCCTGGTAGGTGGGGTAGTTGTGGTAGGCATTACCCTTCCTCTGGAAAAAGGGCTTTTTACTCGAGCCCTTTATTTTGTGAGAAGGGGCAGAAGTCTTCTTGGAGAGCCTTGTCCGGGTTAAGTACTCGGACTCGATCTCCGCAGCCTTCTCAGTCATGGGTTTGCCGAACAGGTTGTCACATCGGCAAGGGACATCGACCAACTTGTCCTGAACCCATGACTCCAGGTCCGATGACATTAGCCAGGCCTGACGGCATGCACCAATGCCGGCCACAGCTACTCGGGCTGAAGCTTCGAAGCCGTCGTAGACTGCTCGAGACAAACTTCGAGCGAATCCCTGTGGACAAGGCCTTGAAGCACTGCAAGGGTTCCTCGGAGAGGCCAGCCGAGAACCCGGCAATCTCCTTTGCCAGGTCCCGTAAGTACATGCCCATGTACAGCTGGTAGGTCTGGACACGGCATGACAGCATCGAGCCCTGGAAGCACTTTCTCCCGAGGGCATACAGGTTCCGAGCCTTCGGCCAGGAGGCACCGAGGAGTGTGTTTTTTGGCTCTTGAGCCTTTGCATGGCCGATTCCACAACCATGGAGTTGTGCGGCAGCTGTGCTTTCTGGATCCCGGGGTTCTTGCGGACTCGATAAATGGAAACGATCCTCTTGCTGAGAACCGGCATCGAGGCCAGGGACTCCCACATGCGGCGCATTAGCCGTTCCAGCATCTGAGGCACCGGTACAGTAAGGGCTTCCCTTGGGGGAAAGTCATACTGGAGGGCCTTGAGCTCTTCGGCTCGAGGCTCCTCCTCGGACTCTGCCGGGAATGCCAACGCCTTGGCCATGTCCCTGACAAAGTATGAGAACCTGGTGTCCTCCGGGGGGAACCTTCTCCGAGCCTCCGAACCCCGTGAGTCCGATGGGATACACCGGGTCTGGTGGGTGTCTAGAGACTCCTCATCTTCCGTCTTACACGCCGACTCCTCCGAAGAGTAATCGAGCGGCTCCGGCCGTGAGGGCTTCGAGCCCGACCGCCCTGACGCCGAGGGCACCGGCGTCGATGACCTCGGCCCCGAATGGGAGGTCAAGGGAGACCTTGGCCGAGGATCGACTCAAGACTTCAGCCTCCGGGGTCAACTTGGACGAATGAGGTCCCAGTGGTTGGGGCGGATGGACCAGTGAGACCTGCTATCAGCGCCCACTGCTGCTCCCTGAAGGCAGCCATGCTGCTCTCCAGGGCCACCATCCTGAGACCGAGCTCAGAAGGCTCCGCAGCCTCCGGATCGGGTCCCGACGTTGTCGGGCCCAATGCCGGCTCTCCCGGAGGAGAGTCTACGAGAACAACAGGTGTTACCTGACTCAGCGTCTCCGGCTCCTTAAGAGGTAGTTTGGCCGGCCGCTCCGACTCCAAGGACGCGGGGCAATGGTCGGGGCTCCGCGTCCTGGAACCTGAGGGCCCAGGCCAATCAGAGGCCTCTAACGACGTCGCCCTCACGAGTTTTTTTTTCCTCCAGTGTTCCCTGGAGGGAGACCCCCGCTCAGAGGACCCACGACGCTCGTTGTCGGACAACTTCCGAGACGTCGAGGCCTCTGACGAGGTCCGGGCTCGGACAGTTGCGGACTCCAAGAAAATCCTTTCACGTTGATGCTCCCTGCTCAATGCCTTGGAAGACATCTTGCCACACGGGCCACAGACCACCGGGGTCATGGTCGGGCCCAAGGCATCGGAGGCAGCAGTCATGTGTGTCGGTAAGGGACATCAGCTTCTTACACCGATCACACATCTTGAACCCGCTGGCAGCCATCAGGGGAAAAAGGGCCCCTGCAAAGTCAAATGACTGGTCTGCCAGTGAAAATGAAGAAAAAAAAAAAAAAAAAAGAAGAGCGAAATGCTAGTCGCCAAGGACAAAAACGAAAACTGACTGGACTCGATACCAGTGTACCGAGCCGAAGGCGGGAAGAGGAACCGGGTCGAAGAAATAACACAGGTACACTAAAAAATTTTTTTTTTAAACTGCCTCTAATGTTTCGATTGATTTTTACGTTTTTTGGTGCGCTGAATCCAAATCTGGTAACCAATTTGCTCCATCACGTACAGATCTTTTGCTACATTGGGTTAGCAGTTTGAGGTGAACGTTTCAGATTGAGTGCGATCGAGATAAAAGTTTCCTGGATGAATTCTTTATACTAATTGTTTAGTAGTTATTCAAATAAGAATAAAGAAAATTGTAACAAGGCAGCACATAAGAATAGAGTAATGTCAACAAAACACACTGTTATGGTAGCAAAATTGTCTGCACTTAAAACAGCCACATACATGTGCACAAACATTGAGCATATAAGAGCGAGGTTAGACACAAAGCAAAGCAAAGAAATGTGCAAAAAATGTTGTACAGGTATGTATGTAAGAATAGAAAAAGCAAACCGCACCATTGCAACACATGAAGACAAACACCCGATGTTGTGAAAATAAAATTCTAATAAATGAGATCCGACACTGTGGTAATAACTAGCAAATTTTTATTTCAAAGTTTAGTAAAAACACGATATTTGTCAACACAGTTTAGATTTTAAAGTCATTCTTGGGTCAATCAATCTCCTGGTGGGCCCGTTTCTTCTTCCCCCGAATGCTTCTCTTGGTGCGCTGCTTGGCGTATTTTTCATCTGGGGTTTCCCGCAGCAGCAACCAGCAGAAATCAGCCATCATAGTGGTGTTCCATCTTCCTTGGTACCTTCTCTCTGCGTCCTTGATGTCCTGGTGAAACCTTTCACCTTGTTCTTCACTGTACGCCCCCAAGTTTTCGGGAAAGTAGTTCACATGGGAGTGCAAGAAATGGACTTTCAGGCTCATGTTACAGCCTTGTTCTTTGAAGGCATTGAGCATCCTGGCAACAATATCCTTATAGTTCTCATATCGCCTGTTCCCCAAGAATTTGAGAACAACATCCTTGAAGGAATCCCAGGCTTCTTTTTCCTTCTCAGACATCGTTTCAGCGAATGCTCCATCTGAAATGAGTTTCCTTATATCAGGGCCAACAAACACTCCTTCCTTTAGCTTTGCTTCAGAAAGTCGGGGGAACTTTGAGCAAAGGTACCGAAAGCACTCACCATTTTTGGAAGGGACTTGATGAATTGCTTAATGAGACCCAACTTAATGTGGAGAGGTGGCAATAGAATTTTATCACGAGGTACCAAGCTCTCATGAAGAACATTTTTCTCACCGGGTCTCAAATACTTCCGAATTGGCCAGTCTTTTTTCCCCCAGTGTAGGTCGCGGGCCCGGCTATCCCACAAGCAAAGGAAGCAGGGATATTTGGTGAAACCGGATTGCTGCCCTAATAGCATGGATAGAATTTTAAAGTCTCCACAAATCATCCACTTATGCTCATCATAACGAATCTTCTGAAGAATCAGGGCCAAATTCTTGTATTTTTCTTGGAGAATAACAGAGTGAGCAATAGGAACTGAAGCAAATGTGTTGCCATTATGAAGAAGAACACCTTTTATGCTGTCTTTTGACGAATCAATGAACAGCCGCCATTCAGCAGGATCATACTTGAGTTTAAACTTTTCCATCACTCTGTATATATCGTTGCAAAATACCAAATCTTCCTCTTTGCTGAAATACTTCAAAAATTGTGTCTCGCGGTTGCGGTACCAATAAAAAGTTGTTCCTGGTGACAATAGATTTTTCTGTTTAAGCCGAGAACCTAGCAGTTGGGCAGCATCTTTTGGGAGTCCTAAATCCCGGACTAAATCATTCAATTCAGCTTGAGAGAAAAGTTCAGGTTTCGGATCTGGTTCAGTTTCAAACTCGGAAGTACTGGACTCATCGGGAAAAGTCATCTGATGAGTCTCATCATGATCAGAACCGTCCACACAAATATGATCCAAAGATTTTGGTGGTTCAGGCACAGGTACTTCGTTGCTATGAGGCATAGGCCTAATTGCTGAGGGAAGGTTGGGGTAACTTATTACGTTCTTATTTTTTAAGTTGTATCCCTTCACAATGCAAGAGCAAAAATAGCAGTCACTGCTGTGGTCTCTTTGTTCACGCCACATCATAGGTATTCCGAAACGAAATGCTTGTTTTTTACCTTTCATCCATAAGCGTAGATCTTCCTCACATGTCTTGCACACTTTGTGAGGAGCCCACGGTTTGTCTTGATCGCCTAACTTCAAACCGAAATAGGCGAAATATACTTTTTTAATAAATGCAGAAATGTTCCTCTGCCGCTTTTTCACGGTATATTCCCCACAAATAAAACAAAAACTGTCCGGAGAGTTGACGCAACCTCTGGCTCTGTGAGCCATCACAAATACACAGCACTGCAAACTACAACTGTAGTGAACCACTTCGGAATAAAGCTGGATTACGACTGAGCAAACAAAAGGTAATAATGAACTTGCAAGAAACTGAAATTTGACAGGAACGTTCATGTCGCAACCACCGTGTTTGAGCGTGCGAACGAGGCGAGGCGAACAGGAAAGAACATGTGCCAGCGCGAGTACTGGATTTAGCCCCCCGCCTCCCAATTGTCCTGTTAATGTATAAAATGAATACAAAACACTCTAAAATATCATGAGGGAGTGTTTCTAGTTAGTTAACCATTACAACCTCTATTTTGGGCCAAGAAAAATAAACTGCAGTCGGCTAAAAAGAAATTATGTGAACATTCCTTATATGGGTAAGAAATCTAATTTTGCAAGAAAACGTGACGTGATGGAACATTTTGGCTATTTTTCCTGGATTCAGCACGCCAAAATCTATAGGAATCAGTTGCAAAACTGGAGGCAGTTTTTTGGTAGTGTACCTGTGTAATTCTTCAAAAGCTTTGATGCACTTTTTCCAGAGGACAGCGAAACGTCTGTTGGGCTCCGCGGAAAAAGGGAGACTGAGCAAGATGGCACCCTTGGACGGGAAGGGGACTGCGCATACGCAGGCAATCCCAAAGGCTTTCTTTGAAAGCTGGGGAACTGCTCTGCACGAGGGCTCCATCGGCGCAGTCACCCATATGTGAGGACTGACTTCCTGCTTGTTCCTGGAAAATATCCTTTTTAAGATATGGCTACCAGAAATACACATCATGGAGCAATACATAGGCATTATAATATCATTGGTTTTGTTCTCCATTCCTTTCCTTATGATTCCTAGCATTCTATTTGCTTTCTTAGCCACCACCGGACATTAGCCAGAGGGTTTCAACATATCCACAATGATGCCCAGCTCCTTTTCCTGGGTGGTGGTTCCTAATGTGGAACTTTGCATCAAGCCAACACAGTTTGGGTTGTTCTTCGCTAAATGCATACCTTTGCACTTGGAAAATGCAAAGTGCGCCTTTGAGTCAATGCTGACTCCTGGCAACCCAGTGCCTCCTAGGTTTTCTTAAAACCAAAATAGAGAAAAAAAAAACTTTTCAAAGCTGACGTGTGTAAAATTGATTGAATTAATTAAATGTCGGAAGTATAGCCATGAAGCGAAAAATCACCTCTTGAAGCTAACCTTCCATTTTACTCAATTTTAATTGAGCTCATGATTGAGCTTTCAATAATTAAGGTTAAACACCACAAAAGTGCTACCAGTAAAACTGTGTGCAAAAAAGCTTAGAAAAACTTGTCATAGCAAGAATAAATATGTAAAAGTACTTGCTGAAACCTTTTCTTGCATAAAAACAGAAGATATTTTAACTTATCTGAGTCCAGCAAGTTTAAAACGGTTGTCAGCAGCGGCTTCCAAAAACTTCCCAAAAAGAAGTGTAATGTTGTCAGCACATGAAATCGCGAAAGCAGCAGACACAGCACTGCGTTTCGGGCGGCCAATTTTTCCACGCCCTGCTTCAATGCTCAGCTCACTGCACCGACATTACTCCGTCTTCACTGATCAAAAACGCCAGCGCATGCTCACTAGCAATCTGATCCAAGTCACAGGATTTATCAACTTAAATAACCAATCCGTGAGCAGCCATGAAAACTGTAGCGCTAAGATGAAAATGTGTCAAAAAGTCATAGCAAACTTGTCCACTCCAATTCCTTATTTAGACCCAAAGGTTGAACAGTCGACCATCGGAAAATCCATTGTTGTTCCAGTAACTGTAGTCTTTGTTCACGATCTCCTCCTCGAGGATGTGTAGGCACATGGTCCAACACGCGCCAGAAAAAATCTTCAAAAACATGATGGCAATCTAAGCAGTGTTGAACCAACGGGGCAGACAATACAGAATGCTTAATCCTAGAGGCATGTTCGTTTAAGCGGGTTTTCACTGAACGAATAGTACGTCCAATATACAACAGGTGACAAGGACAAATAAGCACATAAACTGCATGAGTAGTAGAACAGTTAGTTAACCATTGAGAAGTATGAACGTATGTAGAAACAGGGACCTTCCATTGAACACCCTCAATCGTCCTAGAACAATGAGAACATTGAGTGCAAGCATAATGTCCAGTCACTGTTGGTTTCTCAACTCGCCTGTCTAATGGAGAAGAAGTGGCACCAACTAAATCACGTAAATTAGAACCTCGGGAATGCGCTATCTGAAGAGGTTTTTGAAAACAGGGATGCAGTTGTAAAACATGCCAGTGTTTGAATAATATCTGTTTTATCTGTAAAGAGTGAGACATAAATGGCAATACCCCAACAAAAGCTTGGGGGGTAGTTGCTGTCTCAACAGAATCTGTAGACAAGAGCCATTCACGATGAGTGTATCGAGCCCTCAGCCAGGCTTGACGAATGACCCGTTTAGGATAACCATGCTGAGCCAGACGTGTTGACAGCTCACTTACATGGAACAAAAAAATCCTCCAAATTAGAACAAATACGCCTAAGTCTAAGGAATTGGCCATAAGGAAGCCCCCGCCTCAGCGGGCCAGGATGGAAACTAGAATATGACAGCAATGTATTTCTTTGAACAGGCTTCCTATACAATGAAGTCTGAAAAGAGCCCTGACCTTTAAACACCGTAACATCCAAAAACTCAATCTGAAAAAAATCATATTGTAAAGTAAAAGATAAATTGGACGTAAGAGAATTTAGCCAAATTACAAATTGCTCTAAAGCTACTTCTGTGCCACTCCATAAAAGGAAGATGTCATCCAAAAATCGTACCCATAAAATCACATCGCCAAACCATTGGGAAGGATAAACATGGGATGCTTCAAAGTCAGCCAAATAAAGAGTAGCTACTGACGGTGCCACTGTCGCCCCCATTGCAATCCCCTGAATTTGATGATAAATTTCTTGCTCAAACTGAAAATAATTATTGGTAAGCCATGTATACGAATATTAATCAAGATCAAGCATTGGCGGTGATTACCCAATTAGATCTTGCCCTGCCTGCTCGGATCCCACATTCATTTTTCATGGAAATGCTCACTTTGGTTCTTACCAATAATTATTTTCAGTTTGAGCAAGAAATTTATCATCAAATTCAGGGGATTGCAATGGGGGCGACAGTGGCACCGTCAGTAGCTACTCTTTATTTGGCTGACTTTGAAGCATCCCATGTTTATCCTTCCCAATGGTTTGGCGATGTGATTTTATGGGTACGATTTTTGGATGACATCTTCCTTTTATGGAGTGGCACAGAAGTAGCTTTAGAGCAATTTGTAATTTGGCTAAATTCTCTTACGTCCAATTTATCTTTTACTTTACAATATGATTTTTTTCAGATTGAGTTTTTGGATATTATGGTGTTTAAAGGTCAGGGCTCTTTTCAGACTTCATTGTATAGGAAGCCTGTTCAAAGAAATACATTGCTGTCATATTCTAGTTTCCATCCTGGCCCGCTGAGGCGGGGGCTTCCTTATGGCCAATTCCTTAGACTTAAGCGTATTTGTTCTAATTTGGAGGATTTTTTGTTCCATGCAAGTGAGCTGTCAACACGTCTGGCTCAGCGTGGTTATCCTAAACGGGTCATTCGTCAAGCCTGGCTGAGGGCTCGATACACTCATCGTGAATGGCTCTTGTCTACAGATTTTGTTGAGACAGCAACTACCCCCCAAGCTTTTGTTGGGGTATTGCCATTTATGTCTCACTCTTTACAGATAAAACAGATATTATTCAAACACTGGCATGTTTTACAACTGCATCCCTGTTTTCAAAAACCTCTTCAGATAGCGCATTCCCGAGATTCTAATTTACGTGATTTAGTTGGTGCCACTTCTTCTCCATTAGACAGGCGAGTTGAGAAACCAACAGTGACTGGACATTATGCTTGCACTCAATGTTCTCATTGTTCTAGGACGATTGAGGGTGTTCAATGGAAGGTCCCTGTTTCTACATACGTTCATACTTCTCAATGGTTAACTAACTGTTCTACTACTCATGCAGTTTATGTGCTTACTTGTCCTTGTCACCTGTTGTATATTGGACGTACTATTCGTTCAGTGAAAACCCGCTTAAACGAACATGCCTCTAGGATTAAGCATTCTGTATTGTCTGCCCCGTTGGTTCAACACTGCTTAGATTACCATCATGTTTTTGAAGATTTTTTCTGGCGAGTGTTGGACCATGTGCCTACACATCCTCGAGGAGGAGATCGTGAACAAAGACTACAGTTACTGGAACAATGGATTTTCCGATGGTCGACTGTTCAACCTTTGGGTCTAAATAAGGAATTGGAGTGGACAAGTTTGCTATGACTTTGACACATTTTCATCTTAGCGCTACAGTTTTTCATGGCTGCTCACGGATTGGTTATTTAAGTTGATAAATCCTGTGACTTGGTTCAGATTGCTAGTGAGCATGCGCTGGCGTTTTTGATCAGTGAAGACGGAGTAATGTCGGTGCAGTGAGCTGAGCATTGAAGCAGGGCGTGGAAAAATTGGCCGCCCGAAACGCAGTGCTGTGTCTGCTGCTTTCGCGATTTCATGTGCTGACAACATTACACTTCTTTTTGGGAAGTTTTTGGAAGCCGCTGCTGACAACCGTTTTAAACTTGATAAACTCAGATAAGTTAAAATATCTTCTGTTTTTATGCAAGAAAAGGTTTCAGCAAGTACTTTTACATATTTATTCTTGCTATGACAAGTTTTTCTAAGCTTTTTTGCACACAGTTTTACTGGTAGCACTTTTGTGGTGTTTAACCTTAATTATTGAAAGCTCAATCATGAGCTCAATTAAAATTGAGTAAAATGGAAGGTTAGCTTCAAGAGGTGATTTTTCGCTTCATGGCTATACTTCCGACATTTAATTAATTCAATCAATTTTACACACGTCAGCTTTGAAAAGTTTTTTTTTCTCTATTTTGGTTTTGGATTTTCAATTTATAGAGACTATTGTTAGGTTGATATTTTGGATATTCCTAGGTTTTCTTGGCAGTGTGACCAGAAGTAGACTGCCAGGCCTTTCTTCCAAAGCAATGGAGGGCTATATGACTTGACCAAGGTCACAAAGACTACTAGTGGGAATTGAACCCTGGTCTCTTGATTACCAAGACCATGCTCTAACCATTAGACTACTCTTCCACTTGTCCACATTAAATTCCATCTGCAATTCCAACTCCCATTCACCCAATTTCTCGAAGTCCTTTTGCATTTTTTCACAATCATCTTGTGTTTTAACAACTTTGAATAATTTTATATCTGCAAATTTGATCACCTCACTCGTTATTCCCATTTCCGGGTCCAGAACAGTTCCCTAGGATACTTCACTATTCACCTTTCTCCATTTAGCAAATTGGCCATTTAGCTCTACTCTGTTTTCTATCTTTTAACCAGTTCTTAATCCACAATACACTGCCTCCTATCCCATGACTTGAGGGACTATCAAAAGAGACTGCTACTGCTGGAAAGAAATCTGCACTTGTATTTACTTCTGGGAAATTCTCTAAATCTTGGGGAAATTGAATTCTTTGGGTTGAAGCTGATAAATCTGTGTATTTTAGAATCCAGTATATTTGTTAACTCAGTCAGGGCTTAGTAGCACCAGAGAGCATTTAATTTAAAACAAAACTCAGTCAGGTCTTAGCATAGAAAGAAGAAGGGTAAATATTCTTTGAGTAGAAAGAAAAATTATTTCTAAAGACCTTTACAAAGAGGCCTTCCAGTTAAGAGGCAAATGACCTGTGAAAATGTTTTAAATAGGTGTTAAAGGCAAGTGACAGATCAGGAAATTGTTAAGAGATCACCTCAGAAGCACAGGCAAGGGAACTGTAGGCAAGCCAGTTTTTACTAAGTGTTATAGGGAAGAGGTGGTCAAATTCACTTTCAGGTTCAGCTGAGTTTCCTCACCAGGAATAGATTAATTAAGGCCCTGAAATTAATTAAATCTTGAGGTGAACACAGTCCCTTAAACTTATTAGGTATAGTTGTATCAACACAAGTATCCCTAGCAATTTTAAGTAGACAACTTAAATAGCTAAACAAAACAAAGAAGCAGCACCGCAGAATATCTTCTGGCCTCTCATACAGACTTCGTGAAGAACAACCAATCAGCAGGTAAAAGAGCTTTCTCACTCTATACTCCAATAATATGGAACTCTCTTCCTGTGAAAATCCATTCTCCTAGGACAAGCAGGATGAAGTCATCCACACCAGGTGACGTCATCCGACGGCACCGAGGACAGAAGTAATCTCTCTCTCTCTAGCCCAGAAGGCTTTTCCCTTCTGGGCATGTGCCAGCTGGCCCTACCCCTAGGCCCGCCAGTAGCTAGCCACTTTTACCTCTTCCGCCTTGCCAGCAAGACAGATTTTCTCTCTCTCCATTTTTACTTCTATCAAGATGCCTGGAAAACAGTCAAAACCGGGTTTTAAAAAATGCCCTAGCTATTCCAGGAAAATGAACACTACTGACCTCCACGATAGATGCCTTCGATGCCTCGGGACATCTCACAGAGTTGAAGACTGCTCTCACTGCACACGCATGTCCCCCAGAGCAAGGAAATCCAGAAAAAAACGCCCTCCATGAAGTTTTTCCTGGCACCGCTGTCCCCGGACCTTCCGGAGCCTCCACCAGCGCTCTCATATCGGCCGGGGTGCCCACACTTGTGCAGCACCCGGCGATGACCCCCGGACTGCCCTCAACATCAGCAGCAACTTCAGCAATTCCAGGTGCGCCTGCCCAGGCCTCCTCCCGCACACGCTCCTCTCCTAGATCGCCTTCTCACCCCGGAGACCTTCCGTCGGCTGGACAACACGCCGCAGGCATGGAGACCTCAGCCACACACGAGGCTCCCATGGCGGCAGCCATCTTGGATAACGTTGTCATCGATCTCAACTCCGCCCACCACAGCACCATTGGCTGGTGCCGAGAAAGTTACTCCCCACAGGCGGAGCAGGTCTCGGCGCGGACACGCCCACCGCCGGCGATCCCGATCAGCACGGAAGCACCGTTCATGTCCACGCCGAGACCACGGAGGCCGAAAACAGAGTGCCTACACCACAAGCTGCTCCAGCAGCCCTCACAGAGGCCGGAAACAGCACTGGCGAAGAGAGAAAGATCGCCGGAGAAGGCACAGCCCTACCAGTCTCTCCCCCTACTGGAGCAGCAGAGACAGCAGCGAGCAGGATTCAGACCAGGCTCCAAGCAGCAAGTATGCCTCTTCTTGTTATCCTATGCAGAATTACATGGGCTCTCCTCTGGCTTTAGAGACAAGCACGCCAACCAACCAACCTGATCCCCCTCAACCCCGGGAGGCCTCCAGCTCCGTCCCCAAACCCCCGACCCAGGAACTGCCTGCACAGATCATTTCACTCCTCTCCAACCTTTTGGAGCAGTGGACTCAACCCCCTAAGGTCACGGCCTCAACGGATGCCCACCGTGTCCCTACAGAACTTCCCTCCCCTGCGACGGACGCCGGACAGGTCCAAGCCAGCACAGAGGGAAACTCTGGGACTGTGGCCTCTACCTCAACAGGGGACCAAGAGCCTCCCACACCTCCTGAGGGGGGACACAGCATCCCGGAGGACCTGACATACCCAAAGTTCCTCCTCAAACTCACGGACGCCTTGGGTCTCCACAGCACCACCCCCTCAACTGACCAACAGCCAGAGACTCAAGCCGCAAGAAAATTCCTGGAGGCCCCACGACCCTCAGCCCTCCTTCCTGTACACCCTCTGCTGAAAGAAAACCTCACACTATGGCAGAACCCCACCTCAGGGACGCCACTGTCTTGGAAACTGGACGCCAAATATCAGGTCCAACCCTCCCCAGGCTTCGACAAGTCTCAACTGCCTCAATCCATAGTCGTTGAGTCCGCCCTCAAAAGATCTAAGTCCACGCGGACACAATCCAATTTTCCGCCTGGCAAGGAGCTACGACTTCGACGACATCGGAAGAAAGACCTTCCAGGGGTCTATGCTATGCGCAAGAGTTTCCGCTCACCAACTTCAACAAGCGCTATACCAGGATACCCTGGTAGAGAAGCTAAAAGCGACCATCTCCTCCAACCAGAAGTGGCAGGCAGCCACCTCAGCCACTCTCCTAGACTTACAGGAGTGCACAAAACACCAGGTATGGGCGGCCTTTGACGGCTTTGACGCGGCGGCACGCACTGCAGCTACTTCCATCTCTGCCCGCCGACTCGCCTGGCTCAAGGCTTCAGGTCTGCGAGAGGACACGCATGACCACACTGCTGATGCCCCATGCACGGGGGATACCCTGTTCGGGGAGAAGGTTAACGACACTGTCAACACAATGAAGGACCGTTGCACGACACTCCAGACCCTCGCAGACGAAGGTCTCGAATGACCAGTCCGCAAGAGCTCTTACCAACAGAAGCCATATGCGTTTTCTTCATCAAAACGCCAATACGGATCTTACCGAAAATGGCAGCAGCCCCACTATAAACAACAGTCGCAGCCCTCCCACGCATCCTACAAGCAAAAGCCCCGTCAACATGAGAGGAGACAGCAGAAATCTCAGCTTGCATCGGGGACGACCAATCAGGCCTTTTGACGGGAGGACTACGGCCAGTCCCCCTACAGGGGGTCGCTTGGCCAGGTTCCTACCCAATTGGAAGTCCATTACCACAGACAAATGGGTCCTTGCTATCATTGCCAAGGGATACCGAAAAAAGTTCCTTTCGCCTCCCTTACAACGGACGATCCCAAGCTGCGAGCAATCATCCTCCTCCTTAGACACGGAGATTCTTTCCCTCCTGACTGCCGACGCAATAGAACCCGTGCCGCAAGCAGAGATCAACATGGGCTTCTACTCCAGATACTTTCTAATCCCCAAGAAATCGGGTGGCATGCAACCAATCCTCGATCTCCGCAAGCTCAATTTGTTCATAGCCAAGGAAAAGTTCAGGATGCACTCCATCGGAACCATCCTGCCCCTCACTTAACCCAAGGAGTGGCTCACATCCCTGGATCTTCTGGACGCCTATACGCATGTTCCCATACACAAGCATCACAGACAGTACCTATGCTTCCTGGCGGCAGGGAAACACTTCCAGTACAAAGTCCTTCCATTCGGACTCTCTCCCGCACCTCGGGTTTTCACCAAATGCGTGGCGGTGGCAGATGCACATCTCTGCAAACAAGGGATATGTGTTTTCCCCTATCTGGACCACTGGCTCATCTCTGCCCCCTCCTGGAGGGAGGCCAAACGCGCCACCCACAGGACAATCTCCTTACTGACGTCCCTGGGATTTCTAATCAACTACCCGAAGTCACACCTCCACCCCTCACAGCGGAGGGAGTTCATAGGAGCATTAACAGACACTGTCTGCACGAAGGCCTACCTTCCACCTCCGAGAGTGAAAACCATCAAACACCTAGCACGTCTACTGCGCTCTGATCAGTTCCCCACCGCGTGAGTACTCCTTTGCCTCCTGGGACACATGGCATCCGCCACCCAGACAGTGCTCCTAGCAAAGCTGCACATGTGATGTCTCCAATGGCACCTACGGGCACGCTGGTCTCAGCATTCTCAGTCCCTGGAGACCACCATCCCGATGGACAGTGCAGTGAACTCATCACTCCGGTGGTGGACCCACGAAAGGAACTTATGTGGGAGACCTCTCTCCCAACCGACTCATCAACTGATAATCACCACCGATGCATCACCAATCGGCTGGGGAGCCCACTGCCTTCACCTCCAGACGCAGGGAGCCTGGTCGTCGCAAGAACAGCAGTACCACATAAACCTCCTCGAGCTCAGGGCGATGAGACGTGCGCTAGAAGCCTTCCAGAACATAATAGCAGGCAAAACAGTACTGTTACAAACGGACAACCAAGAAGCCATGTTCTACATCAAGAACCAAGGCGGGACGGGGTTGAGACCCCTGTGCAACGGAAGCCATTCAGATCTGGACCTTTGCAACCCTACATCACTGTTCTCTCCAGGTCTCCTATCTCCCAGGCCTGCAGAACGAGCTGGCAGACAAATTGAGTAGGCAGCTCACTCCCCACGAGTGGTCCCTCAAAGGTCAAGTGGCCTACTCCCTCTTCCAGGAATGGGGTCGCCCGGAAATCGACCTCTTTGCCACCGAGGAGAACTCGAAATGCAGGACCTTTTGCTCCAAACGTCCCTCTGCTCTGAGTCACGCAGCGGATGCATTCGATGTGTCGTGGGGGATGGTCTCTAGTATACGCCCCCCATCCCTCTAATATCCAGGACTATCCAGCGAATCATCTTGGATAGAGCACATGCCATCCTGATCGCACCGTACTGGCCTCGCCAAGGATGGTTCTCGCTTCTCCACCAGCTAGCAGTGTGCCCCTCCATCCGCCTTCCCCTGGTACCGGACCTGCTATCCCAGGACAACGGGAAAACTCTCCACCCCAGCCTTCAGACCCTGGCCTTAACTGCCTGGAGGCTGAACGGATAGCTCTATTCCCCTTCCGCCTCCCACACGAGGTTGAACAGGTGGTCCTGGCAGCCCGTCGGCCAGCAACCAGGAAATCCTACAGCCTCAAGTGGCGGCGCTTCGCCACCTGGTGCTCCTCGCAGAAACTGGACCCTTTTTCGTGCCCTGTACCGGCTCTCCTGCAATACCTGACTTCCCTGTCCCAGAAAGGCCTGCAAACGCAATCCATCCATGTCCACCTGGCAGCCATTGCGGCATTTCACGATCGAACGGGGGAAGGATCCATCACACAGCTGCCCATTGTCACTCGCTTCATGAAGGGCCTCGCCAACCTTCATCCACCCATCAGGAAGCCGGTGCCTCACTGGGACTTCAATGCGGTCCTCCACCAACTCACCCTACCGCCCTTTGAGCCCATGCAGTCAGCCGACATAAAATTCGTCTCCTGGAAGACATTATTCCTGGTGGCCATCACCTCAGCCCGGCGGATCAGCGAGCTACAAGCGCTGGTAGCACACCCGCCGTATACCCAGCTTACCGAAGACCACGCCACCCTCAGGACACATCCCAAATTTGTTCCAAAGGTAGCCTCCGCCTTCCACATCAACCAGACAATTGAGCTCCCCACCTTCCACCCGGAGCCCCATAGTCTCCTGAGGAAGAACGGCTGCACAAGCTTGACTGCGTCCGGGCCTTGCGAGTTTACCTCCTCCGGACGGCTGCACACCGACAGAGCATGCAGCTCTTCGTATCCTACGACCAGAACAAACCTGGCCGACCGGTTACCAAGCGCACACTTTCCCTCTGGATCTCATCTTGCATATCCTTCTGCCTGACCCAATCCGGCACCGGAGCCTCTCCACCTGCGAACACCCGCCAGCTGCGGGCGCTCGCAACGTCAATCGCAAACCTACGAGCTGTACCAGTTACGGACATTTGCAATGCCGCCACCTGGTCCTCTATCCAGACTTTTCAGAAACACTACTGCTTCGACCTCCAGATGGGCTCGTTCGGCCAGGCAGTCCTAGCGGCCGCCAGCGCCCAGGCAAAGCAGTGAACTGGACACTGGACGCTCCTTAACATGCTGATTACTCTAGAAGTTTGCATTGTCTGCACTTGCCAATAATTTAATTGTTAGTGTACTGTGTTGCCTGTTGCACGTCAGTTCCTCATTTTTGTTTGCCTTTTTGCACAAGTTCCATAATTTGCACATGCACATGTTCAGTTTGTTGCCTGTTTTGCACATGCTCCATGATTTGCACTCGTAATAAATCCTTGTTTTTATTTTACCCACTGGCGAGGTCACTCTACTCCTGCCTGACAGGGCCCCTTCCACCTCAGCCTGTACAGCTAGGGAGGACACCTGGTGTGGATGACTTCATCCTGCTTGCCCTAGGAGAAATCGAGGTTACTTACCTGTAACGGGAGTTCTCCGTGGACAGCAGAATAAGTCATCCACACTTTCCCTCCCGCCTCCCCTGCAAGGGACCCTGCCCAGGCCCTGGCCTTCGCCCCTAGCATCTGACTCAGCTCGGGACACAGTGGCTGGCTAGGGGGCGGGCCTAGGGGTAGGGCCAGCTGGCACATGCCCAGAAGGGAAAAGCCTTCTGGGCTAGAGAGAGAGAGATTACTTCCGTCCTCGGTGCCATCGGATGACGTCACCTGGTGTGGATGACTTATCCTGCCGTCCACGGAGAACTCCCGTTACAGGTAAGTAACCTTGATAACTACAGACTAAGGATTTCAGGACACTCCTCAAAATGCACCTGTTCCATATGCACTTCCAGGCATAACATGTAAGCAACATAACTAAATCACACACAAAGACATCTACCCAATAGTCCTATCTTCACCCCTCAACAAGAACAATGCAACAACAAATACCAGTTTGGCATCTCGCCTGGTATTTTGGCATGTTATTAATGTTCTGGATTATTTAATAGTTATATGTCATTAATGTTAAGGTTTTGGAATATTTACTAATTCCCTGTAAAGTTATATGAGTGTCATATTTTGGTTCACTGTTCCTTGAAATGTTAACACGTTCCATGTAAATTTATGTTCTGTTCAATATAAATCATATTGAACATTGGAAATGCAGTATATAAACTTCTCAAATAAAAAAATAAAATAAATAAAACCTTAAAACTAGGATGCAGATATCAGTCCAGCAGCGAAATGAGGGCTATCCAGTCTTTTCCATTGAGTGTCACATGTACGATTTTCTCCCAATTGGTGAGGGGTCTTATATGTGCACCAGGTGCAAAGAGATTTTTCCCCTCAGGGAACGCGCCCGATCTCTGGAAGCTAGAGTAGCAGACTTGGAAGACATAAGGAAGACAGAGGTATATAGACGAGACCTATAGGGACGTAATACAGAAGTCCCACCTCCAGTATAGCAGCCTCTCAGTTGCTATGGAGGAGGGAGGTCATGTGAAAGGAAAGCATCACCTTGGTATGGCAGAAGTGATCCTGTAGCTAGGACATTTCCTCTGGGTGATATAAAACACACTCATACCAAGGAGGTTTCTCCAGGGCCATGTGCCCATTAGGGAAGGGTTAGGACAGCCGTTATAGTTGGTGATTTGATCATTAGGCATGTGGATAGCTGGGTGGCTGGTAGACGTGAGGATTGCCTGGTAACATGCCTGCCTGGTGCAAAGGTAGCAGACCTCACACACCACCTAGACAAGGTTTAGACAGTGTTGGGGAAGAGTGTGCTATCTTGGTACAAGTTGGTACCAATAACATAGGAAAGCATGGGAGGGAGGTTCTGGAGGCCAAATTTAAGCTTTTAGGTAGCAAGTTAAAACCCAGAACTTCCAGGGTAGCATTCTCAGAAATGCTTCCCATTCCACGGCAGGACCCAAAAGGCAGGCAAAGTGCCAATGCATGGATGAGGCAATGGTGCAAAGAAGAGGATTTTGGATGTGTTAGGAATTAGGCAACATTCTAGGGAAGGGAGAAGCTTTTCTGAAAGGATGGGCTCCACCTTAACTGGGATGGAACCAGGCTGCTGACATTAACCTTTAAAAAGGAGATAGAGCAGCTTTTGAATTAGATAACAGGGGAAAACCAGTCGTCCAAGAGCACATGGTTCGGAAGGATGTAACCTTGAAGGATACTACCAAAAGAGGGAGTTTAGGTATCCCGAAAGAGAGGTTCCAATAAAGATAAAAGTAACCCAGATGCTCTTAACCCCTTAACTGGGCAAAAGGAATAGTGCCTAGCCAACCACTGCCTGGGAAATTAACTAACTCTCCAACTGTTGAGTTTGTTCCCTGCAGTGATCGCTGATCAAGCACTGCTCCTGATTACCAATCTCCCTGCTTCTCTCTGCAGTCTGTCGACACCGACTGAGCCCACATGGGAAACGCTCCCCAACTTTCCAAAAAAGCCTTTGGTAGATCGACCATGCATGCATGCCTGTCTTCCCACCTGAAGGAGCCATCTTATCTCAAGTTGTCTTTTTTCCACAAAGCCCTCCCGACGTCCATCTGTCCTGGAATCTAGTTGATTTTTCTTGGCCGATTCCCCAATCTCTCTCTCTCTCTTTTCTTTTAATTCTGGAATGTGGGTTTTCTCTCTCGCGCCCCCCTGGTTGGCAAAGATGTTTGAGCCCTTTGACTTGGCAGAAGCCATCTTCCCAACCATGTCAAAGCTGCCCAGTGGCTTTAAGAAGTGCACCCATGTGGTCGGACCATCTCCATGATGGACCACCACAACTGGTACCTTCAAGGCCTCAGGTCTGACCACGAGCCCTCAACCTGCACGCTCTGTTCACAGATGATGCGCAATGGGCTGAAGAACCAGGAATGGTAGCAGGAGTTGCTTTAAGTTCTGAGGCACTGGCATTGTCCCCGGCCTCAATGCCCTCGAAGGCCCACACCAAGGCTTCGGCTTCACTTGGGGATTGGGCTCACTCGGAGCCAAGAGGTTGCGGGGCACTGGAACAGCAACTCTCCTTTGAAGAGAAGCGCCCCCAGAAGAAACAGTCTTTCTTTATCTTTATTTGTCGCTTGATACCGCCCAGGCAGGTCCGTCAGGGCGGTGTACAGTCTTCAGCCCCTTCAGCATCGAAGGGCAATGCAGAGTCCAAGGCTAAATCCCATGGACATTGCCGTCGCAGCCCTCAACACGATTCAGAGGGCAGGAAGCAGCCCTCCAAAGCTGCTCCAGCTGGAGGAGTTGCCTCCTGAGGCCCAGGAGGGCTGGCGTGGGAGGCTGTTACTATCGAGGAGTCCCTGCCAAGGAAGCCAGCCTTGGTGCCTATAGCTGTGGTGCAGGTTCCACTGGCATCACAGACATTGCTTCTAGCAGAGAGGATGCAGGCATCGGAGCAGTCTTGTTGCCTTCATGACTCAGCAGGCTCCCAAGGAACTGATCGCCTCTGTTTTTTTGGTGCTGGTGATGGCCCCACCATTGGGTGCCTCACCTGCTGAAGTGCAGCCCATTTTGGAGACATTTGCCATCTCAGGCGGTTCTCGTGAGTGTTCTCGCTCCCACTCGATACCTGAGCACCATTGCCGGGGCATTTGCTGATGAGGAATTGCTGGAGATAGTCCAACACAGAGACCTATCCTCTGATCCCTCACCCCCACTCGAGCGCAGAAGGTCTCTTCCAGAGGACATCTCCTTCCTCAAGTTCATTCAAGACATGGGAAAGGCTCTGTCTTTCACCACAGAGGCAGAGGAACTGGAGATCCTCCAGTACCTGACTCTCCTGAAGGAGGCCATCACGGTGCCAGTGCACCCCCTTTTGAAAAGCTTCCCTTTCGAGTGTGGGAGATGCCGCTTATGGTGCAGAGGATCAGCAGGTACCTTGACTCCCTCTACCATGTGCGTAAGAGGCCCTGGATTTGAAAAGGCACAACTGCCTCAACTCCATGATGGTGGAATCAGCGGCCATGCACCAGATTAAATGCTCCAAAATACACTCCTCTGTGCCCCTTGGTTGAGAGGCACGCACAATGGATGCTTTGGCAGAACTTGATACCAGGCCTTGATGCTTGTGGCCAGAATGCAGGTATACCAACTGTACATGGGTATGTACATGTAGGACCTAGCAAGGGAGTTGGCTGGGATCTCCGCAGATCTTTCTGGAGAACAACTTGAGCGCTTCAGGAGCCTGGTGGGGAAAACTAAAGAGTGCTCCAAATACGTCAACAAGGCCACCTATGACGGCTTTGAGTCCATGGCCAGGGTGACTGCGGTGGGCATCATTGCCCGCTGCCTGGCATGGCTACAATCCTCCGACATGGAGCAATGGGTTCAGGGCAAGTTGGTCGATGTCCCTTGCCGAAGGGAGAATCTCTTCAGCAAACCCATGATGGAGAAGGTTGCCGAGTTGTAGATAGAGCAACTCACCATGATTCACCTTTCAAGGAAGACCACTGACCCCACTCAAAAGGCAACCTCAGGTAAAAAGTCTTTTTACCCAAAAAAGAGAAGGCACTATAGTACCTACACACCATATCATTCATACCAACAACCCCAAAAGGGGCAACAGCCTAAGGGTCAGTGCCAGAAGCAGTACCACAAGTCTAAGACCCCTAAGTCCCAGTCAGCGCCACAGCCTGGTGGGTTTTTTGTTTTGTTTTTTTAACTCCTGCATACGGACCATGGCCCTTCTTCCCTTTCCAGACTCCGTTCCACCTCACATGGGGGGAGGGGGGTGGCTAGTATACTTTGCCCACAGACATCTGGATTCTCCAGGTGGTCCGCGAGGGATACCGGCTTCATTTCCATCAGCTTCCTCCCACCTTATTTCCAGGGGAATACCCTCTCCAGCAACACCATCACGTGCTTCTCTAACAGGAGATCCAGGCCCTCTTAGCAGATTGAGCTGTGGAACTCGTTCCACCATCTCAAGTAGGAAGAGGGTTCTAACCCCACACTTCTTGTTCCCCAAGAAAACCGCCAGCTACAGACCCCATTCTGGATCACCACAATCTCAATCGCTTCCTGGAAAAGGAAATGTTCAAGATGGTCTCCCTTGGAACATTGCTGCCCTACGTCCACCAGGAAGGCTGGCTGTGCTCCTGGGATCTCTTAGATGCCTACACACACATACTCATTCACCCCATGCACTGTCAGTACCTCCGCTTCATGCTTGGTGGACTGCATTACCAGTACAGGGTTCTACCCTTCAAGTTTTGTAAGGGATTGGCTATGTGCTATTGGAACTTTGTGTCTCTTGCAGAAATCTGTTGAAGAAATTTCCTGACGGTGTGTCAGAGAAGATAAATGAAACAGAAGCTTCTTTAGCTAAATATTTGTAGTTTTTATGAATATATATATATATATATATATATATAAATATATATATATATATATATATATATATATATATTGGGTTGAATAAGAAAGATATTTCAAAATCAAAATAGTACTTTTTCTGTGTGGTAATTGAGTAAGCAACCTTGTTGTTTAAGGAAGGGAGTTTTTTTGAGACCGGTGATGTATGAAGCTTTATTCCCCTATGGTGATTTGTTTTGCCACTTGGTGGGAAGCTATATATTATTCTGAGGTCTCTTTCTCCCATATAAAGGGTTGAATCTATTCTTGTTACTAGGGAGTGTGTAAATATAGAGTTAAATAAAAAGTATTGATTGTTAGGCTAAGGGTGTGGGTGTGTTCATTTGTTCGACAATTAGACCATATATTTTGTATATGTGAAATTGCTGAATATAAGTGACATAGGAAAGATTCTTTTATTAAGACCTGACAGTGGTATCAGGACTGGTGCAGTATACATTTGGCTGCTACACCGGGCCATTTAACACCAGGATGAAAACCTGGGATCACATGTAAACTAGCAGTCCCAGGTATATGTGCTATTATGTTTACAGGGGCATGAGTAGTCTGTTAGGCCTGAGTCTGGGGAAGGATATGGTAGAAGAGCATAGTAGGGATACAAGTTATGGTTATTTTTCGTTTGGCCTGTTGTGTACAAAATGTAATGTATAAAAGAGGGTGCAGGGGATGGGAAGGGGGAAGGGGGAAAGTGGGAACGGTGAGAAGGGAAGGTAGGGGAAGGAAGGTAGAAGAGTTATCGTAATTAACTAATTTGGTTATTGTTGCACCATCTCTCTGGAAAATGCCAATGTATTATAGCAGGCATTTGTATGTTTAATTGTGACTGAATAAAAATATAATTACAAAAAAAAGGAAGACTGTAGTCCAAGCCTTGAACAATTATGCCAAAAAGAGAGGACAAAAGACGCTTCATCCTATTGTACAAAGCTGACAGCCACTTATTCTGAACAACTCATGACTTACTGCTGCAAAGGAACATCCACCAATATTTAATGAAAGGGTGTGAAAACTTACACAATTTAGGCTTTTTAGTTTCTTCTTAATTGCTTATGAATAAGTGTTCTTTAAGTGTTATGTAGATCAGTGAAGCAAACTTCTACTTCAATGAATTTTGAACTTTATTTTTTATACAGCAGAATGTGAAAAAAGTCCAAGAGCATTAAGACTTGCAAAGCACTGGACCTGTTTAGCCATCTTGATACTATCTCCCCCAGATCCTGCTCTTGATTTGTGTACAGAATTTAATTCCTAATACTGCACTGTTCTCATGGGTTCTGCAAACAAAAGGGATACTATTTTTTTTTTAAGGATTAAATCTTAGGTTTCCAAACTGCAGATAGTTTTTCAGGTTTCACTAAATCTTCTAAATATTAATACCATAGAAATGAAACACAAATTATACCTCATCAAAGCAAGCTGAATTATCTGGCACATTATCTACTAATAATTTGGAGTCAGCTGCTGGCTGATTGAAAACATTTGTAATTTTTCTTCGTTTTTCTTCTGGTTCTCCATCAGTACTATCATTACTGAAAATACAAAGCAGAGTTCAAAATTTGTTAGTTGAATAAGCATGGTAAAAAGTTACTAAATATAAAGCAAAAGACTATGTAAATTGTACTATTAAGAAATGTAACATGTATATACATCTTTCTCATAACTCCCTTCCCACTTGTGAGTCATTTACATATCCAAGTAAACTCCAACTTAAATTCAACCCTTATGAAGTAATGTGTCAAAATCAGAGCTGGCACTTCCATTAGGCAAATTAGTTAAAGGTCTAGAGTGCCAATGTTCTGGGGCCAAAAAATGGGTAGCAGCAGGTTGGTAGCTCTACCCCCAGCTCTGTGATGGGCAGGAGGAAAGGCACGTAAGAGCACAGTAGTTTCCTCTGTAGCATGGGGAGTCGGGGACAGATGCACAAGCACACATCCCAGTAGTTCAACTTCAACATCTTGTGCAGTGTCAATCTCATGGATCATCTGAGACTGGCCCCGCACCTCAGAGGAAACCGACAAGCTCTTCTCTCATGCTGGCCATGGTGCGGAACGTTGAACTGCTGAGATATTTGCTTATACAACAGTCCCCAACTCAACTTGCTAAAGAAAATGATGTGCTCTTAAGAGCCTTTCCTCCTACTAGTGACAGAACAGGGAGGGGGAGAGTTTGCACTGAGCTAAGCTACAAGCAGCTGCACTGGGGTAAGGATGGATCACTGTAGCTAGTAGGCAGGTCTGTAGGAGGGGTGGTGCAAAAAGGAAGGTTCCTCTAGGACGCCTGATAAATTATTTAGACCAGGTCTGGTGCAAGGCTCTCAAGAATATGTTGATCAGTTATTGAATTAGATGTTGCAGGTTTAGATCCTAGCCTAGGGGTTTCTCAACACAGTCCTTGGGACACACCTTGCCAGTCAGATTTTCAGGATAGCCACAATGAATATGGATATGAGAGATTTGCATTTACTACCTCCATTGAATGCAAATCTCTCATGCATATTTATTGTGATTATTCTGAAAGCCTGACTGGTTAGGTGTGTCATAAGAACTGGGTTGAGAATTTCCGTCCTAGCTTCATGCAGGGATCCTGCAAGTCACTAGACCTGAGAGTTGTAAGGCAGTATGGCAAGCAATGTTGCTCACCTATAAGCAACATTTCCATAAACAGCAGAACTGATTAGGCACACAAGCACATGACTCCCAAACTGAGGACCACTAAGTGTCATATGAAAATTTGTCCACCTTCCAAAAAAAGCCTATTCAGATAAATGTCAGAGTGGTTTATGTTAAGACAGGCTGCACAGAAGAACTCAAGCAAAGTACTATCCCTGAATGAAGGCTGGTCCAAGTAGTAGTGAAAGTATGATGAAGACCACCACCTATTTGCTTTGCATATTGTCCAGCAAGTCAGATTTCAAGAGAGCTAAAGTAGTTGCAGTGGCCCTAATTTGATGAGGCTTAATTTTACTAGCTAGTAAACGTCTGTTCATAACAAAACTGAAAAAAGGATGATTGCAAATTGACTAAGAAGAAATTAGGCCTTACCTGATAATTGTCTTTCCTTGAGTTCTCTCCGGGCCAGTCCAGGACATTTGGGTGGTCAATCCACTCCAGCAGCTGGGGACTGAATACTGACAGCTTTTTCTGACAGCCTACCCAGCTCCCCCTGGTGTCAGAGAGTCAGTCTTACAATAACAAAGCCATGAAACTCAAACTAGTACTGGAACCAAAAACAAAACAAAAACCAAGAACCAACCATGAAAAGAACATTCCATGTAGCCCATTCTTAACTTTTCTTTTTTTTTTTTTTCTTGAAGAACCCCTGCTTTCTTATAGGGGAATCCCCAGAATCCACTTTCATTATGTTCTACCTCTCTGTATCCCCGGTGACTAGCTCGACCACATCTGCTAACTCCACCAACGCTTCCGCCAAAGCCACCTTCATCTCTAAAGCTCGCAGACAGCTCGGGAGGGCCCTGGACTGGCCCAGAGAGAACTCAAGGAAAGACAATTAGCAGGTAAGGCCTAATTTCTTCTTCCTATTCATCTCTCTAGGCCAGTTCAGGACATTTGGGCAGTACCAAAGCAGTACCTAAATCTGGGTCGGTCGTGCGAGCCCTGCCATAATCGCCGAGGCACCCACTCTAGCATCATCCCTCGCCTGAACATCTAACCTATAATGCTTCGCAAACATATGCAGCGAAGACCACGTCGCTGCCCGACAGATATCCACCGGTGGAACCAACGCATACTCCGCCCAAGAAGCAGCCTGCCCCCTAGTCGAATGAGCTCCGAGCCCCACTGGAACAGGCTTGCCCTTGGACTCAATACGCCGCTCGTATCGCATGTTTCACCCAACGAGCGATAGAAGCCTTTGTAGCGGCCTTACCTTTAGCCGATCCCCCGTAGAGGACAAACAATCTGTCGGATTGTCGAAAAGACTGTTTCCTTCAAATATCTCCGCAACACCCGACCTAAATCCAGCTGCCGAAGCGAACGATCCAACTTACCACCCTTCGACTCCCTAAAGGTGGGAAGTGAAACGACCTGGTTCACGTGAAAACTGGAAACTACCTTAGGCAGGAATGACGGCACTGGCCGCAACACCACTTTTTCCACTGAAAAACAAAGATATGGTTCTCTGCACGAAAGAGCTTGGAGATCTGAAATCCTTCTCGCAGAACACAACGCCACCAAAAAAGCTGTCTTCCAGGACAACTCCCGAAGGCGTCCAGGCGCCCCCGCCACAAACGGCGGTTCTGTCAACGCCTGTAATACCAAATTTAAATCCCAAGACGGTACCACCTGTCTCCTCAGAGGCCTAATGTTCCTGGCCGCCCGCATAAAACATAGCACATCTGGATGCGAGGAAAGCGGACTGCCCTGCACTCTGCCTCTGTAGCAAGCCAGCGCCGCTAGCTGCACCAGTAGCGTGCTAAGAGCCAGTCCCTTCTCTAGCCCCCCTTGAAGGAAACCTAAGATTTTGGACAGCTGCACCCCCCAGGTCGTAACTTGGCGATCGCTACACCACACCTCAAAAAGTCGCCACACCCTAATGTACGCTAACGAAGTGGACCGCCTTCTGGACTGCAACATAGTGGCTATCACTGACTTCGAGTATCCCTTATGGCGCAAACGTTCCCTTTCAAGAGCCAGGCCATAAGCAAGAACCGATCCACCTGTGGCATTAGCACGGGCCCTTGTCGCAACAGATCGAACTAAACAGGCAGCCTCCAGGGAGGAGCCACGAGAAGTCTCATGAGGTCGGCATACCACGGGCATCTGGCCCAATCCAGAGCCACTAGAATTACTGTACCCCTGTGTCTCGCAATCCTCTGAATGATCCGCCCTAATAGCGATCATGGAGGAAACACGTAGAGAAGTTGATCCTCCGGCCAAGGCTGCACCAGGCCGTCGAGCCCTTCCGACATGTGTTCTCTGCGCCTGCTGTAAAACCACGCTGCTTTGGCAGTGGATTGGGTAGCCATGAGGTCCATGACCGGCTGACCCCAACGCCGCAAACTCTCCTGAAATATGTCCCAGTTTAACTCCCAGTCCCCGGGGTCTAGGAGATGGCGACTGAGATAATCGGCTTGAACATTGACTTTTTCCTGCCACATGCGCCACTGAAATCGCTAGTAGATGGACTTCTGCCCAGCGAAACAATTGTTGACTTTCCTCCAGCAACACTGCACTGCCGGTGCCCCCTTGTCTGTTTATGTAAGACACCGTTACTCGAGTGTCGGAGAATACTGGAACTGCTTTCCCTTCTAGCACTTCCGCAAACTCTAACAGTGCCAAGCGCACCGCTCTGAGCTCCAGGCGATTGATCGACCAAACTCTCTCTTCTGCTGTCCACGTCCCTTGTGCTATCCGCGACAAACAATGAGCTCCCCAGCCGGAGAGACTCGCATCTGTCGTGAGCAAGGTCCAATCCGGCAGATCCAGCGGAACTCCCGCGAGCAGGTGGGCTGGAACCAACCACCATTGTAGGCTGCAGCGCACCTCCTCCGAACACACCAGCCTTCGAGAAAGCGGATGATTTTGCGGCGAACAACGGGACAACAACGCCTGCTGAAGAGGGCGCATATGGGCTCTGGCCCACAGAACCAGATCCAAAGCCGCCGCCATTGACCCTAACAACTGCAGGTACCTCCAGGCCGTCGGAGCCTCTACGCGCAGGAACGCCGATACCTGAGCCAAAATCTTGCATACTCTCTCCTGCAGAAGAAACACTGAGCCTATCTCCGTGTCAAAGAAAGCCCCGAGATAGGTTAGCTGCAATGCCAGTTCCAAATGACTCTTCACGCGGTTGATGACCCAGCCTAACTGCTTGAGGAACTCCATCACTCGTGCGGTGGCCGCGACCAACTCCTCTCGAGACGCCGCCCAAATTAACCAGTCGTCCAGGTAAGGATGGACCTGAATCCCTTCCTTTCGCAGCGCCGCTGCCGCCACCACCATTACTTTGGTAAACGTCCATGGCGCTGTAGCCAGACCAAAAGGTAAGGCTCGGAACTGAAAGTGACCCATGGGAACTGCAAAACGCAGGAACTTTTGATACTCTCTTCTGATTGGGATGTGCAAATACGCCTCCATCAGATCGATGGACGTAAGAACTTCGCCCTGCCTTACCAATCGGATAACTGAACGCAAAGTTTCCATCCGGAAATGTGGCACTCTCAAAGAACGATTTACGAATTTGGGATCCAGAATAGGTCGAAAAGAACCTTCCTTTTTGGAAACCACAAAATAAATCGAGTATTGACCTAAGCCATACTGGTCTGCAGGCACCGGCACTACTTGCTTGAAGCTGCAACAATCTCAACAGAGTGTCGCTGACTGCAATCCGCTTTGCTTGCGGACCCCACGGCAACAGAACAAAAGCGTCTGGTAAGGGCTGCGCAAACTCCAGCGCATAACCGTCCCTGATTATTTCCAGAACCCACTTGGTCTGTAGTTATGCTGGCCCAGGCGGAGAGAAACTGCTGTAAACGCCCCCCTACCGGAATCTCCACCTGGACCGGCCTCCCTTCATTGCAGCTTCTTAGCTGAGTTCTGTTGGGCGCTAAAAAATACCCTATGGAATGTTCTGGCTCCCTGAAAGGACTGCCCCCTGGCCACAAAACGGCCCCGCTGATAAGGAGAGAAACGAGAACCTCGGAATCTGCGAAAATCCCTACCGTGACCTCTCTGCAAGGAGCCCAATTTTGCCGCTCTTGGGCGGTCCTCAGGAAGACGACCCCCTTTGGAGTCCCCTAAATCTTTAACTATCTTCTCTAACGCTTCCCTGAACAGCAACTTGCCCTTGTACGGAAGCTTACTGAGACGCGCCTTAGAAGACACATCTGCCGCCCAATTCCTTAGCCAGAGAAAACATCTAGCAGCAATTAATGAAGCCATAGATTTCGCTGAAATGCGCACCAAATCATAACAGAGATCCGCTAAATAAGCCGCCGCGGACTCCAACTTCACCCCGTCCACTGCAGCATTCTCCACCTTATCTGGACTCTGATCACCCTGGAGCCAGCGGATAGAGGCACGGGACAAATAGGCTCCACACACAGACGCCTGCAGAGCTAAGGCACTGGATTCAAAAGCTTGTTTCAGGAGCGCCTCCAACCTACGGTCCTGCAAGTCTTTAAGCGCTGTACCCCCTTCTACGGGAATGGTGGTCTTCTTAGTAACAGCTGAAACAAACATATCCACTTTAGGCATACGTAATAAGTCCTTCTCGTCCTGGGGCACGGGGTAAAGGCAAGCAGTAGCGCGACCACCTCTCAAGGACGCTGCCGGGCACTCCCATTCTGACTATCATTTGCTTAATAATCCTATGAATCTGAAAACATTTTTGCTCTGAGCGAAAACCCTGCAACAATGGATCTTCAAGCGGTTACTGCTGCACCGCCGGGGGCGCTAAATTCAGAGCCAACAGCAACTGAGAAATCAAAGCTCCCAGTTCTTCCTTACAAAAAACCCTGAAGACATTGGGATCCTCACCTGGCCCCAATTCTCAGTCTTCCAATTCTCCTGGCCAGGTATCCAATCCTGTGTCTGAGAGAATCTCTCCTTCCTCTGCAACTGTGGTCAAAACACTATGTGCCCCAGCCGCATCCAATACTGCATCTAAAACTTTCTCCCCCAAAGAGCTGCCTTCACCAGGGTCAGACACTGTCGGAATTTCAACCTGGAACCCCAAAAGGCTGTCTGCAGCATTAGTGTGTGCTAATTGAGACCTTTTCAACATATAAGCATTATGCAGTGTCAAAATGAAATCCGGGGAGAAGGAGCCCAAAGACTGTTGCAACGAAGGAAAAGACTGCTGCTTTAACTCCTCAGGCTTTTCTAGCCCCGAAGGAACTTTTTGTGATTTAGATGTCTTCTTGTGAGCCTTCACCTGCAGCGCGGGAGAAACGGCCGGCTCACACAAAATGGCCGCCGTTCCCGCTCTTTCCAACGATCCTTGTGACTGGGCTAAAAGGTCCTCTGAAACCTTGCCCTCCATAGTTATGCATTCAATGCAGTAATTCAAAACTTAAAGATAGAAAGGCAAGTAGCCTAAAATCTACCCACTTGCTTTCTCTCCGAACCCCGAAGCAACCGGGGCCCCGAATCCCTGACACGCGTGCTGCTTTTGCTCCTAGCAAACCGTCCGTCAAAGAAGAAACGTGCACCTCGAAAACCAAGCCTCCGCGGCGGCGAATCTACCCCCGGAGCAGGGAAAAATGTCTCCCCTGCACAAACGCTCTCCCAGTAAGGCTTACCTGCACCGCCGCACAGGAACTGACACTTCCACCAAACGCTTCGCCGCTGCTAGTGGTAAGCCAGTGAGGAACGGCAATCAGAGGCAAGAAAGAGGACTCTGGGGCTCCCAGGCCTATTTTCTATGCTGCGGATTAAAAGTCTTCCGAGAGGCAGACTCTGCCCCTAAAATCAGCTTGACAACAGCAGGGGAACCGGAGCTGCACAGACCACTATGAGCTCCTTTCAGGGCAGACTTTCCTTCGTGCTGGGTTTTTTTTTTTTTCTTTTAAAACTGCCCTGCTAGGACAGAAAATTTCCTCAAGGGTTAACCCCTTCCAAAATGCCCCCGACTCATAGAATAGCCTTTGTATTATTATTATTTTTGTAATATTCTTCCACCTAACCAGGAATCCACTATTTGTCTCTGGGGAGCTGGGCAATCTGACGTCCTATCCAGCTGCTGAGGACTGAAAGACTGACTGACACCAGGGGGAGCTGGGTAGGCTGTCAGGAAAAGCTGTCAGTATTCAGTCCCCAGATCCTGGAGCGGATTGACCACCCAAATGTCCTGGACTGGCCCGGAGAGACGAATAGGAAGGTCCATTTAACCACTGGGTCAAATGATACAAATAACTGTAGACTTACGTGCAGAAAAAAAACCTTTAAAAAATTACTTCCTAAAAAGGTTCTCCTTAACTAACAGCAATAAACAATCCTGTAAAAGCTTGCATTATACACAGAAAAGGCCTTTTAAAAAACTGCATGTTTACATGAAGATACCTACAAGATCACATGTACTTATATGCACATGTGTAGGCATTCAGCGGGCATAATTTGGGTGAAGCTGAGATGTAGTGGCAATGTGCATGCATATTTTATAAAACATTGCAGTACATGTGTAGAGTATGCACACATTTACATAAACTTTGGAGCAGATAAAAATGTGTGCATAGGCATGTGTATGCTATTAAGGCAGTTTCAAGTGGCTATTTTGTAAAGGCATATAGGCACTTATGTTATCTTTATAAATCAGTAGCAGAAAGGTACCTTGGACATAGACATTCTGTTATAAAACCCCCTACAAATCCAAACTGTGAAGGGAAGGTGTGTGGATGCTTGTGCAAATTAGAGTAAAAGAAAGCACTAGTTCCTCATTCACATGAAGAGAGCAATACTTTGGGCAAGAATTTAGGATGAGTACATAATATTATTCAAGTGTGGTTATGCAGTCCATGCATAACCACACTTGAAGTCCAATGTTTCTGCTAGCTGAAGTAATTGCAGCTATAACGAGCACCACTTAGGTTCGATGCTAGAGATGTGATTCCATAAGTGCAAGTGGCAGTTTCATGAGTTAAGAACATTTAAGTGCAATGGCGCAGACTGTTTTATATCTGATTTATATTAAATGCCTTCATGAATCTGTTAATGACTGGACACTGAAGCTGGAATTCAGCAGACATAAGCTGAGAGGACCAATGTACCCTAGAGGATGTTTGCAGTCCAAGGTAGCAAAGGTATTATAGTATAGCATTTGGAGGACACCGTGAGGTTGTGACCATTTAAGTGCAACACCAGAAGGTAGATGTCTTCCATTTAATTGTGTAAGCACATCTGGTGAAGACCTCTTGTTGACATCAAGATATACTGAATAGGTGCTGTTAAACCCAGGTGGAAACTAAATGCTGTTCAATTTCCATGCTGTCAGGGCTAGTGATTCAAGTTTGGATGCAGAAGGGATTACCCCCACTTTTCACTTCTGCATTAATCAAAGATGAAAATATGTGAAGCTAGCATGGGGAGAATAGAATCTTAGACGAGGAAATCAGTTCTAGCAAGAACCGCGGGACAGCCCTAGATGTGGTATACTTTGATTTCAGTAGTCTAACACTGTTCCACACAGGCGACTTACAAATAAATTGAGCGCCCTAGGGATGCACTCTTAAAATGACCAAATGGGTTAGAAATTGGTTGAGTACAAGGCAACAAAAGATACAGGTAAATGAAGTTCACTCGATGGAGAAGGATGTTACCAGTAGTGTGCCACAGGGATCTGTCCTTAGTCTGATTCTTTAAAGTTTTTGTAAGTAATACTGTAGAAGAGCTGTCTAAGGTTTGCCTTTGTGCAATAGAGTAGAAACCCAAGGTGGTGTAGATAATATGAAGGATTTAATGAAACTTGAAGAATGGCTGAGATTTAACGCTAAAAATGCAGGGTCATGCATTTTGGGCTGCAAAAATCCAAGGGAGCAGTACAATATAGGAGGTGAAGTCTGTCCACAAAAGAAGAGCAGGACCTGGAGGGCATCATCTAAAGGTGGCTAAATAGGTAGAAAAGGCATCGGTGAAAATCAGAAGGATGACTGGGTGCATAGGGAGAGGAATGGCCAGCAAGGAGGCAGTGATAGTGCTTCTGTGTTGCAGTATTGTCTGCAATTCTGGAGACCACACCTTGGATATAAACAGGATGAAGTCTATACAGAGGGTGGCTACCAAAATAGTAAGTGGTCATCATAAGGCATATGGGGACAAAGATCTCAATATGTATACTTTGGAAGAAAAGCAGGAGAGGAAAGATATGATAAAGAAATTTAAATACCTCCTTGGCATAAATGCACAGGAGGAAAGCACAGTTACTTACCTGTAACAGGTGATCTCTGGGAACAGCAGGAATTAGTCCTCACATATGGGTGCGTCGATACCGACGGAGCCTGCGCGGGAACGCTCCCCAGCTTCCCAAAAAGGAAAGCTTTTGGGAGCATCCCACAGCGCATGCGCGCTGCCTTCCCGCCTTTCCTAACCAACTCTCCTCAGTTCGAGTTTAAAGCCGAGACAATAGAGAGAGAGAGGAAAGGAAAGATAGAGAGAGATACAACTCCGAGGGGAGGTGGGAGGGTTGTGAGGACTAATTCCTGCTGTTCCCAGAGATCACCTGTTACAGGTAAGTAACTCTGCTATCTCCAGGAACAAGCAGGAATGAGTCCTCACATATGGGGACTCCCTAGCTAAGATGCCTGGGAGATCCCCAAGGGTATGAGACCCTGAAGGGTTCCTCGTCTTCCTATGGATCTCAGGCATCCATTCAGGGAAGGAGGGCAGAAGTTGTTCAAGAATGGAACAGGTGTCTGAGGACAGCCTGACCAAACAAGGCATCCCGGCGGGAGTCCTTGTCCAAACAGTAATGGGCTGTGAAGGTATGAATCGAGGCCCAGGTGGCTGCTCGACAGATCTGGTCGATGGACACAGAATGAAGATGAGCCATAGAGGTGGCCATGGCCCTCACATTGTGAGCTGTGACATGGCCCTCCAGAGAAAGGTTCTTACTCTGGCAAGCAAAAGAAATACACTGAGCAATCCAATTGGACAGTGTTCTTTTAGAGACTGGAAGTCCTAAATGAGAAGGATCAAAAGCAACAAAAAGCTGGGAAGACTTTCTATGTTGCTGTGTCCTGTGTAAGTAAAAAGCAAGAGCTCTTTTACAATCTAGAGTATGAAGATTCCTCTCTGCACTGGATGCATGAGGAGCCGGAAAAAAGACAGATAAATATACCTCTTGATTAAGATGAAAAGGTGAGACCACTATAGGCATAAAGTGAGGATTTGTCCTGTTGTTGTTGTTGTTAAGTGCCGTCGAGTCGGAGTCAACTCATGGCGACCCTCTGGATAGCTATCCTAAATTGTGTTCGGTCTTCAGTCAGGCGGCTCATTGTTGACAGACTGGTACCCCCGTAGCTGCTGTTATTGTATCAATCCATCTCATTGCTGGCCTTCCTCTTTTGCGTTGACCTTCTATCTTCCCAAGCATAATGTCTTTCTCTAATGATTTCTCTCTTCGCATGATGTGTCCAAAGTATGAAAGTCGAAGTCTTGTCATCTGAGCTTCTAAAGAAAGCTTAGGTTTGATCTCCTCTAGTACAGACTGGTTTGTTCTTCGGGTAGTCCATGGTATACACAGTATTCGCCGCCAACACCATAATTCAAAGGCATCAATTTTCTTCCTGTCTTTTTCACTGTCCAGCTTTCACATCCATATGATGTTATTGAAAATACCATGGCTTGAACAAGTCGAATCTTTGTATGGAGAGAGACATCACTGCTCTTGAGAATCTTATCTAGGTCTTTCATAGCCATTCTGCCAAGAGCAATGCGTCGTCTGATTTCTTGACTGCTTGTTGCTTCTTTATTGATAGTTGATCCAAGTAGGTTAAAGTTGTTCACAATTTCAATTTCTTCTCCTTCAACGATGAACCTGTTGATTATGGCAGTTGTCATGATCTTTGTCTTCTTTACATTAAGGTGCAGGCCCATTTTGAGACTATGTTCTTTGATTGTGAGAAGCAAATGTTTCAGATCATCTTCACTTTCAGCCAGTAATGTGGTATCATCAGCATAGCGAAGGTATGATGGAACCTTATCATGATGGAACCTTGTATAAGGTGGATTAGCCACTAAAGCCTGCAGTTCACTGATGCAGCGAGCAGAAGTGATTGCAATGAGGAAAATAACCTTCCATGAAAGGAACTTCAAGGAGGTAGTGGCTAAGGGTTCAAAAGGTGGCTTCATGAGCTGACCAAGAACCAAATTTAAGTCCCATGCCACCGGAGGAGACCTAATGGGAGGTTTAGTTAAAGTTAGGCCTCTCATGAATCTTGCAATGAGAGGATGAGAGGAAATAGGTTGTCCATTGATGGGCTTAAGGGATGCTGCAATAGCACTCAAATGGACCCTTACTGAATTTGTTTTAAGGCCTGCATTAGAGAGATGCAGGAGATATTCCAACAGAGAATTCACAGGAAGTGCCAGAGGGTCAAGACCCTTTTGAGCACATCAAATGGAAAATCTTTTCCACTTAAAAGCATAGGAACGTCTAGGGAAGGTTTTCTGGAAGCATGGAGGATATCCTTCACTTGCTGAGAAAGATTGAAGTCTTGAAGGTCTAGGCCTTCAGTAACCAAGCTCTGAGGTGAAGGGACTTGGGATTTGGATGCCACGAAGTCCCTTCCTCCTGGGACAGAAGGTCTTGGTGCAGCTCCAAAGTCCAGGGAGGGGGCTTGGGAGAGATGCAGAAGTAGAGGGTACCACACTTGGCGTGGCCAGCGTGGAGCTATGAGGATCATAGATCCTTGATCCCTCTGGAGTTTGAACAGAGTCTTGGGAATCAAAGGAATGGGTGGAAAGGCATACAGGAAGCCCTGACCCCAATGAAGGAGGAAGGCATCCTTGGCCTGAGCTCCCTGACACGGAATTCTGGAACAGAACCGGGGAAGTTTGGCATTCCACGGACTTGCAAAGAGGTCTATGTCCGGGGTTCCCCATTCCTGGAAGATTCTGAGTACCTGATCCATGTGCAGGGACCATTCGTGTGGAAGCAGAACTCGACTGAGTCTGTCTGCCCAAGAGTTTTGGATTCCTGGGAGGTATACTGCCAGGAGATGGATTTGATGCTCTCTGGCGAAGGTCCACAATCTTAGAGCTTTGTTGCAAAGCGACAGAGAGCCAGTTCCTCCTTGCTTGTTTATGTAAAACATGGCTACTTGATTGTCCGTATGAATGAGGACTGTCTTGTAGCTGAGGAGGATATGAAAGACCTTGAGAGCTAGGAATACTGCTAGAAGTTCCAAGTGGTTGATATGAAGAGAGGTCTCCTGTGGGGACCAAGTGCCTTGGGTGGAGAGGTCTTGTAGATGAGCTCCCCAACCTGTTTGGGAGGCATCTGTTGTGAGGGTTGCCTGGGGCAACAAAGGTTGGAAGGGGGATCCCAGCAACAGATTTTGAGTGGACATCCACCATTGGAGAGACCAAAAGAGACGTTTGGAGGTTGCTATTTGGTCTGAGAGAGCTCCTGAAGCTCGAGTCCACTGGGTGGACAAAGTCCATTGAGCTGCTCTCATGTGTAGGTGAGCATAGGGTACCACATGTACTGTGGAAGCCATATGGCCTAGCAGCTGTAGCATCTCCCTGGTAGTTAAGTGGCTCTTTGACTGAATCTGGGAGGCTAACTGCACTAGACGTTGACAACGGGCCTGAGGAAGGTAGGCCCTTGCAGAAGTGGTGTCCAACCAGGCCCCTATGAATTCCAGGGAATGAGTAGGGGTGAGCTGGGACTTTGGGAGGTTTACCACAAGTCCCAGGTATTGCAGAATGCGCCTGGTGCGGTTCAGGGAGATCTGAGCCTCCGACTGGGTTGGAGCTCGGATGAGCCAGTCTCCAGATATGGGAAGACAAATATTCCCAGAGTGCGTAGAAATGCAGCAACTATTGCCATGCATTTGGTGAACACTCTTGGAGCAGAGGCCAGACCGAAAGGAAGGACTCTGTATTGGTAATGTTTTCCCTGGAACAGAAAATGTAGGAATTTTCTGTGAGATGGATGGATGAGGACATGAGTGTACGCATCCTTGAGATCTAGAGAACAAAGCCAATCCTGACTCTGCAGGTATGGAAGGAGAGTGCCTAGAGAAAGCATCTTGAACTTCTCCTTGCATAGGAATTTGTTCAATTCTCTGAGATCTAGAATGGGTCTGTAACCCCCTGTTTTCTTTGGAATGAGAAAATAGGGGGAGTAAAACCCTGACCCCTGTTGAAGAAGAGGAACGTCTTCTATGGCCCTCTGGGCCAGAAGGGTAGTCACCTCCTGATCCAGAAGGTCGAGGAGAGATGTGGGAGAATTGAACTGTCTCACCATGGTGTAGGGAGGAAGGTCTGAGAAATGAAGTTTCTGTTTAATGTAAACCGCGCTGATGAAAAAGAGTGCGGTATAAAAGAACAATAAATAAAATAAAATAAATAAATAAATAAATAAGTTTGTAGCCCTCTCTTATGATGAAGAGGGTCCACTGCTCTGATGTGATTTGCTCCCATCTGGGAGCAAAATGAGCTAACCTTCCTGGAATGGTGAGAGGTTCTGGCTGTTGTAGAGCCAGAAAGGTTAAGTTCTCTAGTATCACGTCAAAAACCCTGAGGAGGTTGGGACTGCTGAGTTGCAGCAGCCCCTGTAGACTTAGGCCTGGCCTGCTTAGGTTGCTGACGCTTAGCGGTAAAGCGACCTGTAGAAGATTGTTGGCCAGAAGTGGAAGGAAACCTGCCCTTTTTGAAAAAAGACTTTTTAAAAGTCTTTTTCTTGGCAGGAATGGAGGTAGACTTTGAAAGTCTATCCAGAGCAGAATTCTCTGCATCCATTTGAGTGGCCAAAGAGATTTTCACCTGTACAGGGCAGATTTCCTAAGCCATCCTGAACCCAGGGTTCTAGATCAGAAGCCTGGAGCCAAGCAATTCTGCGAGCAGCTATGGCAATGCCTGAGGCTCTGCTGGCACCTTCAAAGGAGCCAAAGGCTGCCCTGTTGGAAAACTTTGAAATGTCTTGAGTATGCTTAAGCCAAAGGAGGAACTCATCCCTTCTATCCTCTGGAATAAAAGGGAGATAGTTGTGCAGCTTTTGTGCAACTTCCTTTAGAAACATACCCATATAAAGGCTATATGAGTTGATTCTGGCAATAAGCATGCTGGGCTTGGAAGATTTTCCTACCAAAAGCATCCAAGGTCCTGCATTCTCTTCCTGGAGGAGCAGAAGAGTGTCTTTTGGTACTCTTTATCCTTTTCATAGCTGACTGCACCACAATGGAGTGGTGAGGAAGCGGAGTTTTCTGAAATCCAGGACAAGGAGGGACACGGTACATAGTGTCCAATCTGCGAGAATGAGGAGAAAGGGTGAGAGGAGTCTCCCATAAGTCAATCATATGTTCATGAAGAATTTCATGAATTGGCAAGGTGACTGCCTCTCTGGGAGCCTTAGAGTATCCTAAAATATCTAATTTTTTTGCTCTAGGCTCTGCTTCAGAGGTTACTGAAATAGAGAGTCCTTTAGCCACTTCTATTATAAAGTCTTGAAAGGACAAATCCTCTGGAGGAGACATTCTCCTTTTTGGAGAAGCAGGCTCCTCAGGAAGGGTAGTGGATACTTCAGGAGACTCATCTGATGAATCAGAATCAGAGGAATCGAAGTATCGTCTATTCCCTTCCAATGATCGATACGCGTATCGATCGGTACCGACATCAGGCATCCCCGGTACCGGATCGGTACCGAGAAATAGCTCTGGACAAGGAACCTGAGTCGGTATCCTGGCCGATGTCGATGCAGTTGGTACCGGTATCGTTGCTGGTACCGGTACTGGTGCCGGTACCGACAACGGAACTCGTTGCGGTACCGTCGGCGTCGCAGCTCTAATAAAAGCCATTATAGCTTGCTGCATGGATTGAACAGTGTGATCCATGGACGCCACGACTGCCTGGATGTCTGTACCAGGAGATTGTGCCGGTACCCCAGAGCAGTCTAACAGGTGATCGGTTGAGGCCGTGCCATCGATGTCAACCTGTAACCCCATAGGAGGAGCTTTGGAAGCCGGAGCTTCCCGCCGGGGTTGTTGGCTGGGGCAGGATCCTCGAGGGCAAGCCCGGAGGCATCTCGATGCTTAGAGGGAGAGTTGCCCTTCAAGGACCTGCTAGGATTATGTTTGGTTACCTGAGACCCATCGGGAGAGGCCTGGAAGATGTCGATGCCACTGCCGGTGCATCCGTGGGAAACAGCACATGGAGCTTGGCTGCTCGGTTCTGTAACCCTCGTTTAGACATTAAAGAGCAGGACGGGCAATCCGGAATGGAGTGTTCAGGACCCAAACATTTAAGACACCATTCATGGGTATCTAACAGAAATTGTACCGCTACACTTAGTGCAATTTTTGAACCCGGAGGCTGGTTTTTCCATGAGGGAAAAGTTTCTTTTGGGCCTGGAGGCCTAAGAAGAAAAATACACCAAGTGACGAGAACATATATAAATATTTTTTTTTTTTTTAGAAAGAAAGAAAAGAAAAGACCGGCGGTACCGGTCCGGCGTCGGGGAAGGCAGACACGCGACCAAAGAAATAAATTAAAATAAAGAACTTCTTCAGCGGTGACAGGAACACGACCTGCTGGCTCCGCGGAAAAGAAGAACTGAGGAGAGTTGGTTAGGAAAGGAGGGAAGGCAGTGCGCATGCGCTGTGGGATGCTCCCAAAAGCTTTCCATTTTGGGAAGCTGGGGAGCGTTCCCGCGCAGGCTCCGTCGGTACTGACGTACCCATATGTGAGGACTCATTCCTGCTTGTTCCTGGAGATAGCCTCTTCCATTTTAAAGAAAGCTCTTCAATGAGGGAATACAGGATGAATGTGAAAGGGGATAGACTCAAGAGTAATATGCAAAAATATTTCTTTACAGAAATTGTGGTAGATACATGGAACAGTTTCCCCAGTGGAGGTAGTAGAGACAAGGACTGTATCTGAATTCAAGAAAGCACAGGATAAAAACAGAGGATCTCTAAAGGAAAAAAAGGACTGTAAAGCTTGGTAGTTGTATGGAAGGGTTGGTGGGATAGGCTGTATGCCCTATATTTGCCGTCATGTTTCTCTGTGTTTCTGCATTTCTAAATGCAGTACTATGATAATTGTGCTGGGCTGCTTTTGAAAACGAGCAAGATTTTTGCTATTAGAGGACTGGGTGGATCAGCATAGAGGAGGGGCCAAGTCCAGTTTATGGTCAATATCTCTCTTGCTAGCTGATACAGGGATGAGAATAAGGGGCAGCTTTGTTTTTTCAGTGCTGGCAGTCAGATCTGAAGAATGCCCCAGATCCAAAAACATGTCCTGCAAGGTTCAATTGTCCAGAGATCACTTGTAGTATGTGATAATTCTGCTGAGCTTACCAAGGTTTTTTTTTTTTGGGGGGGGGGGGGTTGAAGGGGAGGGGGATTACTCTGTGCTGAGCACCCGCATCTTTATTTTTTTTTTAATTGCCTGCTAAAACTGACCCATGGTCCTCATGTACTAATGAAAGATCTCTACATATGAGTACCGGCACCTTCTTTTGTAAGGCTGCCCAGGATGTAAATGGCCTAAACAACTATGCAATAAGAATTTGCAAAGTCCCAAATCTGTACCGCTTCCCCATATACTGTAGATGAACAAAACCCGCACTTCCCTCTTTGACAACATACAGTAAAGCATAGTGATTTGTGTCTGTTAATACAGACTGATCCTGAAGATGTTCAATCTCTCAGAACAAAATATGGCTCTGAGTTCCCGATTATTTCATTCCAATAGAAACTCTAGAGGAAGCAGAATGAAATCTGGGTAATCTAGTCCAAATTGCTCATTTTGTGTCCAGAACTTTAATGAATGATTTTCTGTTTATAGGTTGAAGAGCTCACTTCTTGATGTTGAAGATAAAACAATCCTTGGAGATGTAGAGATTTCCCCCTAAGCATAGTTACTCACCTGTAACAAGTGCTCTCTGGGGACAGCAGGAATCAGTTCCCACATATGGGTGACGTTGGTGCCAATGGAGGCCGCACAGAAGCATCTCCCCAGCTTTCAAAGAAACATGGCTTTAGACAAGGAAGATCCTGTCTTACTAATCTGTTATGTTTTTTTTGAAAGTGTGAATAAACAGGTGGACAAAGGTGAGTTGGTTGATATAGTGTATCTGGACTTTCAGAAAGCCTTTGACAAGGTCCCTCATCAGAGACTTTTGGCAAAACTAAAGAGTCATGGGATAGGAGGCAGTGTACTGCTGTGGATGAGGAACTGGTTAAAAGATAGAAAGCAGAGGGTTGGGCTAAATGGCCAATTTTCACAATGGAGAAAGGTGAATAGTGGTGTACCCCAGGGATCTGTGCTGGGTCCGCTGCTTTTAGACATATTTATAAATGACCTGGAAAGTGGAATAACGAGTGAGGTTATCAAATTTGCAGATGACACAAAACGATTTAAAGTTGTTAAAACCCAAGAGGATTGTGGAAAATTGCAAGAGGATCTTGATAAATTGGAAGACTGGGCATCAAAATGGCAGATGAAATTTAATGTGGACAAGTGCAAAGTTATGCACCTAGGGAAGAACAACCCAAACTATGGTTACACGATGCAAGGTTCCACATTAGGAACCACCACCCAGGAAAAAGATTTAGGCGTCATTGTGGATAACATGTTAAAACCCTCAGCCCAGTGTGCAGCGGCAGCCAAGAGAGGAAATAGAATGCTAGGTATCATAAGGAAAGGAATGTAAAATAAAACAAAAAGATATTATAATGCCTCTATACCGTTCCATGGTGAGACCGCACCTTGAATATTGTGTGCAATTCTGGTCGCCGTATCTTAAAAAGGATATAGCGTTATTAGAAAAGGTTCAGAGAAGAACTACCAAAATGGTAAAGGGGATGGAAGGATACGCCTATGAAGAAAGGCTAAAAAGGTTAGGGCTCTTTAACCTGGAAAAGAGACGGCTGAAGGGAGATATGATAGAAGTCTATAAATTAATGAACGGAGTGGAACGGGTAAACGTAGATCGACTCTTTACGTTATCAGAATATAGAAAGATTAGGGGACATGCAATGAAGCTACAGGGTAAACTATTTAAGACTAATAAAAGAAAATATTTTTTCACTCAACGTGTAATCAAACTCTGGAATTTGTTACCGGAGGACGTAGTAAAGGCTGTTAGTGTAGCTGGGTTTAAAAAAAGGTTTGGACAAGTTCCTGGAGGAAAGGTCCATAAACCATTATTAAGAAGGGACCCAGGATATCAATGCTTGACCCAGTACAAGCATTGCAGAACCTGTGTCTTTTGGGGAAACTGCTAGGTACGTATGACCTAGATTGGCCACTGTTGGAAACAGGATACTGGGCTTGATGGATCTTGGTCTGACCCAGTATGGCATATCTTATGTTCTTATGTTCCTTTGGAAGGTGCACCACGCATGTATGGTCCCCTTCCGGCCCATGGGTGCCATCTTGCCTCAGTCTAATGACATAGCTAAGACGGCAAAAAGAAATAAAATACGGTAAAGAGCAACTCCTATGGGAGGAGGGAGGGTTGTGAAGACCGATTCCTGCTGTCCCTGAAGAACACCAGTTACAGGTGAATAACTACACTTTCTCCAGGAACAAGCAAAAAGTCAGTCCTCACATATGGGACTTCCTAGCTACAGGCTACCAAGAACCTGTAAAAAGCGCCATGGCGACCTGCAAAGGATGAGCTGTGAGCTGCAGCAGTTAAGTCCCTACTGACAGACTCTCACAAGACCCAGGTGTCTAGCGGGGAACCAGCACTGTTAGCCTGAACATAAAGGGGTCAAAGGGCAGGAGTTGCCTACATCTCAGATTATGGAATACAGCCTGGCCGAAAATGCTGTCCCATTGGGACCCTCTCCAGGCAGTAGTGAGCTACGAAGGTACGGACCAAAGACCAGGTGGTGGCACGGCACATGTCCATCACAGATACAGAATGCAGGTTTGCCACCGAAGCAGCCATGGCCCTGACACGGTATGCCATGACTCTGGTCCAGTGAGATTCCCCCTGCCTGCTCATAGACAAGGGTAATGCAGTCCATCACCCAAGCAGACAGAGTTTGCTTAGTCACTGGAAGAACAGATGACTGGGATCATAGAATATTAAAAGCTGAGGTGCTTTGAGGTGGCCCCAAGTCCATTGCAGATAGGACAGGAGCCTTTTACAATCCAAAGTATGAAGGACAGTCTCTGCCCTGCTGGTGTGAGGCCTCAGAAGGAAGGTGGGGAGCACAACCTTCGGCAGAAATTTTGGTTGTGCGTGGAGCATCACCCTGTTCTTGAACGTCACGAAGGGAGGCTCTGCCATCAGAGCCTGGAGCTCGCTGACTCTGCAAGCTGATGTGAATGCTACAAGGAAGGCGAATTTCCAGGAGAGATACCTCAAGTGGCAGGTAACTAGGGGCTCAAACAGCAGCCTAATGAGCTGCAAGAGCACCACATTGAGATCCCACTCTGCTGGAGGGCAGATGGGGGGTTTGGATAGCGTAAGGCCCAACAAGAACAGAGATACAAGGGGCTGAGCCAAGAGGGATTTGCCCTCAACAGAATGGTGGTGCGCTGCGACAGCACTCATATACACTCTGACTGAGATGGACTTTAGTCCCACCTGCAACAGGTGGAGCAGGTACTGGAGTACCACTTGTACTGAGCAGAACAGGTTTGCCAGTCTTTCGGCGCACCACTCCAAGAATAGACGCCACTTGAAGGCATACACCCTTCTTGTGGAAGCCTTACGAGAAACCCAGAACCACCTCTTCCACGTCCCATGGGAGGTTGAAGGGAGCTAGAACTACCCTTTCAGCAGCCAAGCTGCAAGTGACAGGGACCCCAGGCTGGGGTGTAGGAGACAGCCCTGCTCCTATTAGAGTAGTCTGGGGCACAGCCCAGGGGAATCGGCAATGTTGGTGACAGAAGAGCAGCAGCAGGAACCAGGGTTGCTTGGGCCAGCAGGGAGCTATCAGTAATAGTGATGCCCTGTCATGCTGGGCCTTGAAGAGGGTCTTGGCAACAGTGGTATTGTCAGGAAGGCGTAAAGGAGGCCTTCCGTCCATGGAATGAGGAACGCGTCCGCTACCATCTGGGATGGGTGCGGCTGGTGGGAGCAGAAGCGGGGCAACTGTGTTGTCAGGGCTGGTGAACAAGTCCACCAGAGGGACACTCCAGAGTTGAAACAGCTGGGAGGCCACTTTGGGATCCAGGCACCACTCCTACTGCGGGAGGACTCTGTTCAGCTTGTCTTCCAGGGCATTGTCTTGGCCCTGGAGGTAGACCACTCTTAGGAGCATCCCTCTGTGTGTCGCATAGGAGCAGAAGGCTACTGCCTTCTGGCAGAGGGAATACGACCCTGTGCCCCCTTGCTTGTTCATGTAGAATATTGTGACTTGGATGTTGGTCTGGAGCAGCACAGACTGGTGCTTCAGCTGATGGCGGAAGGCTCGGAGAGCCAGAAATACTGCCTGAAGCTCCAGCAGACTGATTTGCAACTGGGATTCTATCTGAAAACAGCTGCTTTGCATCTGGAGGCCCTCGCAATGTGCTCCCCAACCCAGTAAGGGGGCGTCCGTGGTGAAGACCCTCCAAGGGTGGGTGCCTGGAAGGGCATCATGACCTGAGGTTGACGGGGAATCTGCCACCATCTGAGGGAGTCTGCCAGCTGGCACGTCACTCTCACTCTGTCCCGGAGCCTGCCTGTGGCTCGTGTCCACTGAGAGCGGAGGCATCCACTGAACCACTCTCATGTGCAGTTGGGTGTATGGGGTCACATGAACTGTGGAGGCCATGTGGCCGAGCAGGCGGAGGAGAAGCCAGGCAGGTAGCAATCAGCATCGCTGTATCTCTGCAGCTAGCCCCCCGAGGCGTCCTGACCTTTCCTGAGGGAGGAAGGCCTTGGCCTAGAGGGTGTCTAGCTGAGCCTCTATAAACTCCAGGTGTTGAGCTGGAGAGAAGAGGGACTTGGTGTAGTTGACGACAAACTCCAGATGCTGTAGGGAGTTGATGGTGTGCCCTGTGGCGTGTTGCGCCTCTACAGCTGTGCTTCCCTTATGAGCCAGTCACCAAGGTAGGCAAAGATGAAGACCCCTTGAAGATTGAGGTGGGTTGCAAACACTGAGGCACTTGGTAATGAGGCTAGTCCGAAGGGCAGAACCTTGTATTGGTAGTGCTCTCCTCCCCCATGAACCAGAGGTATTTTCTGTGGCTGGGATGGATCAGGATGTATGTGTAGACATCCTTTCAGGTCCAAGGAGCATAGCCAATCTCCCTGCTGGAGGAATAGCATAAATGTTCCAAGGGAGAGCATTTTCAAATTTTCCCTTACCAGAAACCTGTTCAGATCCCGCAGATCCAGGATGGGCCTGAAGCCCCCTGTTCTCTTGGCAATGAGGAAATACCTGGAATAGAAGCCAGTGCCCCAGAGATGTTTTGGCACTGACTTCACCACCTTGTTCTCGAGGAGACCTGCAGGCTCGGTGAGGAGCAGGGTCTGGTGGAGGAGAGGTCTTACACACACTCCTGGAAAGTATGTCTGCTGTAGGTGGAGCAGGCAGCCCTCCTTGACCACTTGTAAGACCAAGGTATCGGTGGTGATGGTGGACTACCTGTAAGCAAACAGGGCCAGAAGTCCCCCTGTGGGCTATAGGGGACCTCCTGAGGAGAGGTCACGCCCAGGGAGTCAAAACCTCCTCCCAGGCTGAGCCAGGGCCAGTGCCTGGGACTCGAAGGTCTTTTGCTTACGGGGGCCATGCCCCTGCCCCTTTGTGCTATTGGCCGTGCTGTGGAGCCGAGAAAGCCTGGAACCGTGAGGCATTGCCAAAGCTGCCCTTTTTCCTCAGGAAGAAGGGCTTCTTCCCCGAGGCCTTCTTTCAGGGCTGTACAGAGATCTTTTTTGAGAGCCTGGTCCTCATGAGGAACCCAAACTATAGTTAACACCGCCGCCCAATCGGGGTAGAGAGCAGAAGATTTTAAACAGAAGCGCCATCGGGCGCATGGTCTAGAAGCCCCAGACGTTCTTCTCCCTGGCCTGGCCACAGCTCTCCGGTGCAGGATCGAGCTGTCGGAGGCCGGCTCCACCCAGCAACACCGCCACCCAATCGGGGCAGAGAACAGAAGATTTTAAACAGAAGCGCCATCGGGCGCACCTGTGCCTGGCGGGCGGCGGGCCTTATATTGAGGCCCAGCACGCACCAACAAGCCTAATAACCAGTTTATGTCTTGAGACTCCAATAAGGTACGTTACAACCTCACAGATCCACAATCGAAGCTCGTGGGTCGAGCTCGCTCACTACAGACACCGCCAGCCCCCGACACCGTGTGAGATACTCACAGAGTAGGCAGACTGTGAATTACAGAGCAGTCGAAGGTGGTGTATCTCTCTCATCGACGCTCTATGAACGCTTACAGTTTACCATGCACCGCGAGTACTTTTACTGCTAAGCTTACTATGTACTGCAAGTATCTGTATTGCCAAGTTTACTGTGTACTGCAAGTATTTGTACTGCCAAGTTTACTGTGTACCGTGAGTATATCACTGATGAAGTTACTGTATAGCACAAATACCCCACTACCGGTGTTGATGTGAATGCTCCCGAAAATATTGCTGAAATTATGGTGAGCACCTCTCTGCTAACAATATACAAGTATTCCCACTACTGCAAACAGTTAGGGCCACAGAACAAGCTAGTCATAACTGGATTGTGCAAGAATCGCATAACACTTAGAAAGCATACACACCCTTCAACACATACTTCCCCAATAAAGGAAAGTCCCCTGCCACACACAGGACACACCAAACCCCAGTTCAAAATGCTCTTCTCCAGCATAACCTTAATCATTCTATACCTACTCAGCAACGCCCTCAATGGCTCCCTCTCTGCTGCATCTAACCACAATCTGATTATGATCGTACGAGGACAAGGAAGGAGACACCATAGCAACACACACCACTCACCAACAGAGCCCTCCCAGAACTCCTACCCATACTTAATCCACATACCGCTTCGATGCCCCACAAAGCCCAAGCAACTCCAAAACCCACGCAACCTAAACTGTGCCCTCATAAATGCAAGGTCCGTCCGCAAAAAGTGGCCAGTCATCCCCGACCTCATATCACACCTCAACCTAGACATACTACTAGTGACAGAATCATGGCTCACCAGCTCAGACTCAGTCCTCATCAAAAATCTCACCCCCTCTGACTTCTCAATCTACACCTGCCACAGAGCAGACCGCAGAGGAGGCGGCGCATTCATTCTGGTAAGGACAGACCTCCATTACCAAAAGATCAGCTCCAACAGCTCAACTCATCTCGATACAATCACCATAGCCAACAACCATAATATTATTAACCTTATCTACAGATCCCCATCCTCATCTGCTGATGATCTGGCAACTATAATCGAACTAGCCTCAAATCTTCAAAACACACGCAAGCCAAACTGGATACTAGGAGACTTTAACCTACCAGCCCTGCAGGATAACCACTCCAAAGCCTTCCTTGAAGCACTCAACAACCTGGACTACGAACAAATAGTTGATGCCCCCACACACCAAAAAGGCAACATACTAGACCTTATCTTCAGCCCCCGATCAGAGGACAGCCAAAATTACAACTTCAACATAACTATCTCCCCTGTCCCATGGTCTGACCACAATCTAATCAGTTTCCAAATACCTATGCATCAAGACAGAGAACGGGCATCAAAATTAACTGAAATAGCAGCAGCAAACACCAGACGTTTTAGACCCTTCGACAAAGGGGAGATCATCAAAAATGTCCTCCACAACATCACGACTACATCACCGAACCTTGACGAGGTGATGGCCTCATGGAATAACAACCTGACTTCCTTTGCATACATACCTAACCAAACTAAGCCACATACCTGAGATAAGCAACCAAGAAGGAAAAAACCCACATGCTGCTACACCACCGAGCTACGGACCTCACTGCGAATGCTGAGGAAACTAGAAAGAAAATGGCAATGTACTCGTTGCCAACAGACCAGACAGCCTACAACTCCCACCTACAAGCAAACGGAACTTAATATCCACTAAAATTAAAGAACATCACTCCGAACTTCTAAGCCGATCCCTGAACAAACCCCACGAGTTGTTCAACATAGTGAAGACCCTAACAAAGGAACCCTCATCATCCCAACCAGCCTTGATACACCCCTCAAGACTATGCAGACTACCTGATGGCCAAAACCAAAAACGTTAGCAAAGCTACACTCTCTAGTCCCACTAAGAATCCATCCAAGCAACTCACCTCTCTCATGACACCATCGGATACAAGTATTGAGAGCATCATTTCTGACATCAACCCCACCACTGCCCCAAACGACCCTTGTCCAGCATTCTGGATAAGGTCACTACGTAATGAATTCAGCTCGATAATAGCCAAAATCATTGACCTATTCTTCTCTACAGGACAATTCCCTCCATGCCTCAAGCAGACATCCATCAGAAGACTGTGTTCGTGAGAAACTAGCTCAACTTAAAGTAGACAAAGCGATGGGACCGGATGGGATACACCCTAGAATACTGAGGGAACTTGGGGACGTTCTAGCAACTCCACTGACTGACCTTTTCAATGCCTCGTTGGAGTCGGGAGTGGTGCCAAAGGACTGGAGAGAGGCTCATGTGGTGCCTTTACACAAAAGCGGAAGTAAGGATGTGGTTGAAAACTACAGGCCAGTTAGTTTAACTTCGGTGGTGAGTAAATTATTGAAAACGCTGCTGAAAGAGAAAATAGTGAGGTTTCTGGAGTCCAGCGGATTACAGGATCCGAGGCAGCATGGATTCACCAGAGGCAGGTCTTGTCAGACAAATCTGATTGATTTCTTTGACTGGGTGACCAGGGAGTTGGACCGAGGGAGAGCTCTAGATGTGGTGTAATTAGATTTCAGTAAAGCCTTTGACACTGTTCCTCACAGGCGACTTATAAACAAACTGAGCACCCTAGGGATGGACCCTAAAGTTACTGCTTGGGTTAGAAATTGGTTGGGTGGGAGGCGACAGAGTACAAGTAAATGGAGCTCACTCTGAGGAGAAGGATGTTACCAGTGGTGTGCCCCAGGGATCTGTCCTTGGTCCGATTCTTTTTAACATCTTTGTTAGTGATATAGCGGAAGGGCTGTCGGGTAAGGTTTGCCTCTTTGCAGATGATACCAAAATCTGCAATAGAGTAGACACCCAGGAAGGTGTAGATAACATGAGGAGGGATCTAGCTAAGCTTGAAGAATGGTCTAGAATTTGGCAGCTGGGATTTAATGTTAAAAAATGTAAGGTCATGCATTTGGGCTGCAGCAATCCAAGGGAACAATACAGTATAGGAGGTAAAGTACTTTTGTCCACTAAAGAAGAGCGGGACCTAGGCGTGATTGTGTCTGATGATCTTAAAGTAGCTAAACAGGTAGAAAAGGCGACGGTAAAAGCTAGAAGGATGCTTGGGTGCATACGGAGAGGAATGGCTAGCAGAAAAAAGGAGGTGATAATGCCTCTGTATAAGTCTTTGGTGCGACCTCATTTGGAGTATGGTGTGCAATTCTGGAGACCGCACCTTCAAAAGGATGTGAACAGGATGGAGTCGGTGCAGAGGGTTGCTACTAAAATGATTAATGGGCTTCATTATAAAGCATATGAGAACAGACTTAAGGATCTTAATATGTACACCTTAGAGGAAAGGCGGGATAGAGGTGATATGATTGAGATGTTTAAATACCTCCGTGGCATAAATGTTCAGGGAGAGAGCCTCTTTCAATTGAAAGCAAGTTCTGCTACGAGGGGACATGGGATGAGGGTGAAGGGAGATAGATTCAGGAGTGATATGCGGAAATATTTCTTTACGGAAAGAGTAGTGGATCCATGGAATAGTCTCCCAGTGGAGGTGGTAGAAATGAGGACAGTAACTGAATTCAAAAAAGCATGGGACCAACACAGAGGATCTCTAAAGGTAAAAAGTGGACTGTTGTAGTTGTTGTTATGGAAGGACAGACTAGATAGGCCATGTGGTCTTTTTCTGTCATCATGTTTCTATGTTTCTATCAGGCCCCTCCTGAAGAACACCAAACTAAACTCCCAGAAGGTGGAATCATACCAACCAATATCGAGCATCCTACTGTTAGCAAAAATAATTGAGAAGGTTGTCCAACATCAAATATAGGATCACGCTGACTCTACAGCTCCCCTTGACCCATGCAAACACGGCTTCAGGGAATCACATGGCGTTGAAACGCTCCTCGCCACACTCATCAACACTTTGATAACGGGGATTGACAATATCAAACACGGGTATGCTTTAATCCTCCTGGATATTGCTGCCGCATTCGACTGTAAACCATGAGCAACCCCTAATACGGCTCCAAGATAAGGGAATAATTGAATCAGCATGGTGTTGGTGCAAATCCTATCTAACCGACAGATGGCAGCAGGTACGGACAGGATCCACAACCTCTGAGCCTTTCCAACAAAAGTATGGTGCACCTCAGGGCTCCTCACTCTCTGCACTCTTATTCAACATTTACATGCAACCCATATGTGAAATAATCCGCTCATTTAACATTTCATGCCTGATCTACGCAGACGATTTACTACTCTTCACCTCATTCACGATTAAGAATCCAGACTTCTCCCAACTGATGAAATGCTTTGATGCCATAACCGACTGGCTCCTCTCACAGAGCCTCAAGATTAACTTCAACAAGACGGACGTCCTGTTCGTTACTAGAAACCAATCCTTATCTCCTCTGCCAACCTTAAAAACAAGAGACGCCGAGCTCCCAAGAAGACCCAGCATCCGCTATTTAGGCATTACATTAGACCAGCAGCTCGATTTCAAAACACACATCAGCAACATCATCAAACAAATCTACCACAAAATATGAACACTGCGACATCTCCGACCCCTGCTGCAACCAGACGACTTCAGATCAGTTTTTCAGGCACTGGTGACCCCCCACTTTGATTACGCCAATGTGATCCTGCAGGGTCTACCCAAAAATACGCTGAACCCTCTACAGATGGCAAAGAATGCTGCTGCACACGTCCTGAATGGAGCCGCTAGAGGTGACCACATCACCCCAATCCTTAAGGACTTACATTGGCTACCAATCTACTGCCGGCTCTCCTATAAAGTAGCCCTCATGACCTTCAAAGCCATCAACAAAATATCCCCCACATCCCTAACTGACCTTATTCACCCCACGCCAGCGAATAGAGCAAGGAGAACATTCACCACCAATACCTTACAAATTCACAAGGAGATAACAACATGCACCAAGACAACAAGGAACCGAGCCTTCAAGTTCTATGCCCCCAGCTGCTGGAATGCACTCCCAACTACCATCAGGGCCATAACAGATCTCGCCCAATTCAAAAAAGCACTAAAACGACACCTCTTTCTCTTGCACTACTCTCAAACCAGTAACATAACCTCATCCATCACACACCCAGCTAGGAATTCATAAACTATAGTCAACTCATGTCCATACTGCAGATAACTGTAAATAGATGTACATAGTTCCCATAGTTGAAACCCAAGATTAACCTCCAGTTCAATGTACGTGCTTAATAGTGAGCCTGTTCTGCACAAAACTGTTGTCTGTGAACCGCGCTGATTTTTAAGAGTGTGGTATATAAAAACAATAAAATAAAATAATAAACAAACAAGATGCAAGGTTCCACATTGGGAACCACTACCCAGGAAAAAGATTTAGGAGTCATCGTGGATAAAGCACAGTTACTTACCTGTAACAGGTGATCTCTGGGAACAGCAGGAATAAGTCTTCACATATGGGTATCGTTGGTACCGACGGAGCCTGCGTGGGAACGCTCCCCAGCGTCCAGTAAGAAAGCTTTTGGGAGCATCCCACAGCACCTGCGCGCTGCCTTCCCGCCTTTTCCAACCGCCTCTCTCCAGTTCGAGTTTCAAAGCTGAGACAAAGAGAGAGAGAGGAAAGGAAGATAGAGAGATACAACTCCTAGGGGAGGTGGGTGGGTTGTGAAGACTTATTCCTGCTGTTCCCAGAGATCACCTGTTACAGGTAAGTAACTGTGCTATCTCCAGGAACAAGCAGGAATGAGTCTTCACATATGGGGGACTCCCTAGCTGTAGATGCCAGGGAGAAACCCCAGGTTGTGTGTCCTTGAAAAGGACTCTACCTCCTCCCCTGGATCTCTGGCATCCGACCAGGGTAGGTGGGTAGGAGTTGATTAAGAATGGAACAGGTGTTTGAGAACAGCCTGACCAAACGAGGCATCCCAGCGGGAGTCTTTGTCCAAACAGTAATGGGCTGTGAAGGTATGACCCGAGGCCCAGGTGGCCACTTAACAGATTTGGTTGAAGGACACAGAGTTTAGATGAGCCATTGAGGCTGCCATGGCTCTCACATTGTGAGCTGTGACATGGCCCTCCAGAGAAATGTTCCTACTCTGGTAGGCGAAAGAAATACACTGAGCAATCCAGTTGGACAGTGTTCTTTTAAGAGACTGGAAGTCCTAAATGAGAAGGATCAAAAGCAACAAAGAGTTGAGAAGTCTTTCTATGTTGCCGTGTTCTTTGTAAGTAAAAAGCAAGAGCTCTCTTACAATCCAAGGTATGAAGATTCCTCTCTGCACTTGATACATGAGGTCCTGGCAAAAAGACAGGTAAATATACCTCTTGGTTCAGATGAAAAGGCGAGACCACTTTAGGCATAAAGTGTGGATTGGTCCTGAGGACTACCTTATGATGGAACCTTGTATAAGGTGGATTAGCCACCAAAGCTTGCAACTCACTGATGCGGCGTGCTGAGGTGACTGCAATGAGAAAAACAACTTTCCAAGAAAGAAATTTCAAGGAGGTGGTGGCTAAAGGTTCGAAGGGTGGCTTCATAAGCTGGCCAAGAACCAGGTTTAAGTCCCATGCCACTGGAGGTGGCCTAATGGGAGGTTTAGTTAAAAGAAGGTCTCATCAATCTTGCTATAAGAGGATGAGAGGAAATAGGTTGTCCATTGAGAGGCTTGAGGAAGGCTGCAATAGCACTCAAATGGACTCTTACTGAATTTGTTTTCAGACCTGCATGGGATAGATGCAGGAGATACTCTAGTAGAGAATTCAGAGGTATTGCAAGAGGGTTTAGACCCTTCTCTGAACGCCAAATGGTAAATCTTTTCCATTTGAAAGCATAGGAACGTCTAGTAGAAGGCTTTCTAGAGGCATGAATAACATCTCTGACTTGCTGAGAGAGATGAAAATCTTGAAGGTCTAGGCCCTCAGCAACCAAGCCCTGAGATGGAGCGACTGGGGGCTTGGGTTCCACAACGTTCCCTCTTCCTGGGACAGAAGGTCTGGTGCAGAGCCCAAGTCCAGGGAAGGAGCTTGAGAGAGATGCAGAAGTAGAGGGTACCACACTTGGCGTGACCAATGTGCTGCTATGAGGATCATGGTCCCTCGATCTCTCTGAAGCTTGAAAAGTGTTTTGGGAATTAGGGGAATTGGTGGAAAGGCATAAAGGAAGTCTTGACCCCAGTGAAGGAGGAAGGCATCCTTGGCCTGAACTCCCTGACACGGAATTCTGGAACAGAACCGGGGATGTTTGGCTTTCCACGGACTTGCAAAGTGGTCTATGTCCGGGGTTCCCCAAATTCGAAAAATCCTGGCTACCTGGTCCATGTGGAGGGACCACTCGTGTGGAAGCAGAACTCGACTGAGTCTGTCCGCCCAAGAGTTTTGAACGCCTGGAAGATATACTGCCAGAAGATGGATGTGATGCTCTCTGGCGAAGGCCCACAGTCGCAAAGCTTCGTTGCAAAGCAACAGAGAGCCAGTCCCGCCCTGCTTCTTGACATAAAACATGGCTACTTGGTTGTCCGTATGGATGAGGACTGTCCTGTAGCTGAGCAGGAAATGGAACACTCAGAGCTAATAATATTGCTCTGAGTTCCAAGAGATTGATATGCAGAGAAGTCTCCTGTGGAGACCAGATGCCTTGGGTGGAGAGATCCTGCAGATGAGCTCCCCAACCCATTGGAGAAGCATCTGTTGTCAGAGGTGCTTGGGGTAGCGACTGCTGAAAATGGGACCCCAACAACAAATTTGGAGGAGACTTCCACCACTGGAGAGACCAAAATAGGCGACTGGAGTTTGCTATTTTGTCTGATAGGCAACCTGATGCCTGAGTCCATTGGGTGGACAAAGTCCATTGGGTGGACAAAGTCCATTGAGCTGCCCTCATGTGAAGGCGAGCATATGGAACCACATGCACGGTGGATGCCATGTGGCCTAATAGTTGTAACATTTCTCGAGCAGTTAAATGGGACTTTAACTGAATTTGGGAGGCTAACTGCACCAAGCGTAGGCAACGGGCCTGAGGAAGATAGGCCCTTGCAGTTGTGGTATCCAGCAGGGCCCCTGTAAACTCCAGGGACTGAGTAGGGGTGAGATGGGATTCTGGGATATTTATTACCAGTCCCAAATACTGAAGGACACGCATTGTGCAGGTTAGACAAATCTGGGCCTCTGACTGGGATGGAGCGCGAATGAGCCAGTCGTCCAGATATGGGAAAACAAATATTCCTAGAGTGCGTAGAAATGCAGCTACTACTGCCATGCATTTCGTGAACACCCTTGGTGCAGAGGCCAGACCGAAAGGAACCCTGTATTGGTACTGCTTTCCTTGAAAAAGGAACCGAAGGAACCTTCTGTGTGTTGGATGGATGAGGACATGGGTGTACGCATCCTTGAGATCTAGAGAACAAAGCCAGTCCCGACTCTGAAGGGATGGCAGCAGAGTACCGAGAGAAATCATCTTGAATTTCTCTTTGAACAGAAACGTGTTCAATTCTCTGAGATCTAATATGGGTCTGTAGCCCCCTGTTTTCTTTGGAATAAGAAAATAAGGGGAGTAGAACCCTGAGCCCTGTTGAAGAAGAGGTACTTTTTCTATTGCCCCTTGGGCAAGAAGGGTAGCAATCTCCTGACCCAGAAGGTTGAGGAGAGATGTTGGAGAATTGAACTGTTTCACCATGGTGTGGGGAGGAAGGTTTAAGAAATGAAGTTTGTACCCTTCCCTTATAATGGAGAGGGTCCATTGCTCTGCTGTGATTTGCTCCCATCTGGGAGCAAAGTAAGCTAACCTTCCTGGAATGGTGAGGGGCTCTGGTTCTTCCAGAGCTAGAAAGGCTAAGTTCTCTAGTTGCAAGTCAAAGGCCCTGAGGAGGCTGAGGCCTGTTTAGGTGGTTGCTGACGCTTTGCAGCAAAACAACCTGCAGAAGATGCCTGCTCACCATAAGCAGGATAATATCTTCCCTTTTTAGAAAAAGGTGTCTTTTGAACAATCTTTTCTTAACAGGAGCAGAGGTAGACTTTGAAAGTCGATCCAAAGCAGAGTTTTCAGCATCCATCTGAGTGGCCTTTGCTTGCCAATCCCTGCCAAAAAGGTTTTCACCTGTACAGGGAAGATTTCCCAGTTCATCTTGGACCCAGAGTTCCAAATCAGAGGCTTGTAACCAAGCAATTCTGCGTGCACCTATGGCAATAGCCGAGGCTCTGCTGACACACTCAGAGTCAAAGGCTGCACGGTTGGAAATTTTGGAAACATCTTGGGCATGTTTAAGCCAAGTGAGAAATTCCTGCCTTTTATCTTCTGAAATAAAAGGGGCTTAAGTCTGCAGATGATCTGTGACTTCTTTTAGAAACATCCCCATATAGAGACTATAGGAGTTGATTCTGGCAGCAAGCATATTAGCCTGGAAGACCCTTCGGCCAAAAGCATCAAGGGTTCAGCATTCACGTCCTGGAGGATTAGATGAGTGTCTCTTTGCACTCTTTATTTTCCTCATGGCAGACTCCACCACAATAGAGTGGTGAGGAAGCTGAAACTTATGAAAGCCAGGACAAGGAGGGACACGGTACATGGTGTCTAACCTAGGAGAATAATGAGAGGTGGTAAGAGGAGTCTCCCACATACTCAACATGAGATCAAAGAATCTCATGAATAGGTAAGGTAGCTGCTTCTTTAGGAGACTTAGGATATTGCAAAATATTTAATTGCTTAGCTCTAGGCTCTGACTCAGGGGCCACTGTAATGGAGAGGCCCCTAGCCACCTCCCTAATGAAGTCTTGGAAAGACAAGTCTTCTGGAGGAGACATTCTTCGTTTTGGAGAAGCAGACTCCTGAGGAAGAAGTACCGGTGCCTCGACAGAAGCCTCAGACTCAGAGTCTTCGGAGGAATCGAAGTATTGCCTGTCTGGATGCTCCTGTAAAGCCCGATACGCGTACCGAGTGGGATCGACATCCGGAGTAAGCGGTACTGATTCGGTACCGATGGGCATCATAGGACAGGGTACCGTTGCAGTCGACACCGAAGCCGATGTCGATGCAATCGGTACCGGCACCGGGAACAATGCCGGTGCCGGAGTCGTTACCAGCAACGGAGATTGTTGCGGTACCGGAGGCGTCGCAGCCTGCATAAACACCGTTAGGGTGTGTTGCATGGACAGAATCTTCTGATCCATCAACGCCACCAGAGTCTGGATGTCGGTACCAGTGGAGGCCACCGGTACCCCAGAACACGGCAACAGGTGATCGGTCGAGGCCGAGCCATCGATGTCAACCTGTGACCCCATAGATAATGCTTTGGAAGCTGGAACTTCCCGCCGGGGTAATTTTGCCGGTGCGGAATCCTCGAGGACAAGCCCGGAGGCATCTCGATGCTTAGAGGGAGATTTGCCCTTCGAGGACCGGCTAGATTTATGTTACATTTTAGACACCAATCATGGGTGTCGGTGACAGAAATAGTACCGCCACATTTCGTGCACATTTTGAACCTGGAAGCGGGCTTCTCCATGAGGAGAAAATGTTCAGGCCTAAGGCCCAAAGTGAAAATGCACAGTTGAAGAAAGTATTTTTGGGGTTTTTTTTAAGAAGAAAAAGAAAAAGACCGGCGGTACCGGTCTGACGTCGAAGGCGGCAGACGCGACACAGAAAAATAAAGAAAAAAATAAAGAAATTCTTCTGCGGTGACAGGGACATGACCTGCTGGCTCCACGGAAAAGAAGAACTGGAGAGAGGCGGTTGGAAAAGGCGGGAAGGCAGCGCGCAGGCGCTGTTGGATGCTCCCAAAAGCTTTCTTACTGGACGCTGGGGAGCGTTCCCGCGCAGGCTCCGTCGGTACCGACGATACCCATATGTGAAGACTCATTCCTGCTTGTTCCTGGAGATCATGTTAAAACCCTCCGCTCAGTGTGCAGCAGCAGCCAAGAGAGCAAATAGAATGCTAGGTATCATAAGGAAAGGAATGGAAAATAAAACAAAGGATATTATAATGCATCTTTATCGTTCCATGGTGCGACCGCACCTTGAGTACTGTGTACAATTCTGGTCACCATATCTTAAAAGGGATATAGCGTTATTAGAAAAGGTACAGAGAAGAGCCACCAAAATGGTAAAGGAGGATGGAAGGATACTCCTATGAAGAGAGGCTAAAAAGGTTAGGGCTCTTCAACCTGCAAAAGAGACGGCTGAAGGGAGATATGATAGAGGTCTATAAATTAATAAATGGAGTGGAATGGATAAACATAGATCGATTTTTTATATTGCTGATGACCTAAACGTAATCAGACTAGAGGACATGCAATTAAGCTACAGGGTAACCTATTTAAGACTAATTAGAGAAAATATTTTTTCACTCAACGTGTAATCAAACTCTGGAATTTCTTACCGGAGGATGTAGTAAAAGCTGTTAGTGTAGCTGAGTTTAAAAAAAGGTTTGGACAAGTTCCGGAGGAAAGGTCCATAAACCATTATTAAAAGGGATCCAGGATATCACTGCTCGACTCAATACAAGCACTGAGGAGCCTTGTCTTTTGGGGAGACTGCTAGGTACTTATGACCTAGATTGGCCACTGTTGGAAACAGGATACTGGCCTCGATGGACCTTGGTCGGACCCAGTATGGCATATCTTATGTTCTCAGTCTCGATCTCCACTGCTTTGTCTGCCATGGGTTTCCTGAAGAAGTTCTCTCTGATGCAGGGGACATAAATAAGTTTGTCCTGAACCCATTGTTCGAGGTCAGATGATTGCAGCCATGCTTGGCGTCAAGTCCCAGTGCCAGCTGCAGCCACTCTGGCTGATGACTCAAAGACATCGCAAGCTGCTCGAGAAAGGAACTTCAAGCACTCTGACTGCTGAGGCCAGTGACTTGAACTTCTGGAGGGGTTCCCCTTCAAGGCCTGCTGAGAACCCGCCAAGTTCCTTCAACAGCTCTTTGAGATACATGCCGATGTACAGATGGTAGGATTTGACCCAGCATGTCAGCACTGAACCCCGAAATGCCTTCCAGCCGATGGTGTCGAGGGTCCGGGCCTCCCTGCCAGGGGACACTGAGGAATGGGTCTTCTGGCTCTTGAGTCTGCACATGGTGGACTTAACAACCATCGAGTTGTGGGGAAGTTGGGCTTTCTGGAACCCAGGGCTTTGGCAGACTCGATACGTGGAGTCAAGTTGACTGCTGACAATGGGCACTGATGCTGGTTATCTCCCACATGCGGAGAAGGCAACGTTGAAGGATCAGCGGAACTGGTACCGTGAGAGCCTCCTTCGGAGGGACCTCATACTGGGGATCTCCAGTTCCTCCGTGCGAGGGTCCTCCTCCACCTCCGTCTCGATAGAGAGTGCCCTAGCCATGTTCCGCACAAAGTCGAGAAAGGCAATATCTTCTGGCGGGGAACGAGTTCGAAGGCACGTCTCTGTGGTGCAGTGTCCGAGGCTCTTCGTCCTCTGTCTCCCAAAAGGATTGGAAGTCCGAGGTCGATTCAGAGGCTTCATGGTCACCGTGGTCAAGGTCTGAGCAGGGGGGCCCAGGGCCTCCAGAGGACCTGCAGCCTGAGCTGCATGCGTTTGCCAGAGAGGACCACCGACCTAAGGAACGGGACAAGGACCGGGACCTCATCCAATGCTAATGGGTCTCTCGAGGCTGATGGCGCTCAAGGACCGGCTCGATGTCCAGGAAGACCCTCGATGTCGAGGGTTCCATCATCGGGGTGGATGAACCAGACATGAATGCCCACTGCTGGACCACGAGGGCAGATATACTGCACTCTAAGGCCACCATCCTGGTCTCCATGCTAGTTGGCTCCGCAGCCGTTGATATTGATACCAAGGGTTTCAGATATGGCATCTGTTCCGGCGAGGGGGAGTCCTTGATGATGGCCTCGGGAGTCTGAGGCCGGTCGATATGTACCGACAACTCCTTCCAGGGCAGCTTGTGAGGCTGCTCCTGCTCAGACTCATGCCAGGGACTGTGGAGCCTGGAGTGGGATATTCCCATCTTCCCGGACCCAGTCTTCAAGGATTTTGACTTTTTGCATTCTACCTCTGGGGATTTCCTCTCTGAGGAACCTGCCTTCATGGGATTCTGAGGAGATCTGGGCTTTGCGGGGCACAGAGGTATCGGAGGGGGCCCTGGAGCAGGGTGTCGCCAAAGACTGGCACAGATTCTGACTTTTGGAAAACATTTTCCTGCTGCTGGTGATGGCTCTTAAGGGCCTTTGAGGTCATGGGTCTGCAGAGTACATAGTCTGAGTCGTCGTGTTCTGGGCCAAAGCACAGAGGCAGCAGTCATGCAGATCGGTGAGAGACATCTTGCTGTACGATCACACTTCTTGAAGCTGCTGGAGGCCATCGGAAAAAAGGAGTCCGCGGACTTTGGCTAAAAAGGGCACGAACGCTGGTCAAGTGAACTTCAAAGCAAAAAGAAACACACAAGAAAACATACCACAGGAACGACGCAGAGGCAAGCTGGCTCGGGATCAGGAAAGGCAACGGTATGCAAACCAGATGGGAATGTAACAAAACAAACAAAAAAAATGCCCACCCCTGAATTAGGAGAACCTTGGTTACCTGTAACTTACAGAATTAAATTTACATTATTCTTAGTATTTGCATTATAGTGATCTCTTCAATGCACAGTAAAAGAATCTAACTGCAATGTTCTGCAAAATCTGAAGTCTTTTTAAAGATGATAAAATTCAGTCCAAAGTAAACTGCAATCCCTATGCATTAATGAAGTCCACAGATCATAGCATAAAGTTCAGAGAGTTTATAGAGTAAATTTGATACAGGGTGCAGAGGTTGGATGAAATATTTCATAAAAACAAAAGAAATGACAAATTAAGTCAGCCCAGGGTCCATCAAGTCCAGTATCCTGTTTCCAACAGTGGCCAATCCAGGTCACAAGTACCTGTCAGGTTCTTAAAAAAGATATACAGATTCCACAAAGCTTATCCTGGGGGAAGCAGTGGATTTCTCTGGTCCTCTTAATAAAGGTTTACAGACTTTTCTCCCAGGAATGTGTCATAAGAACATAAGATATACCATACTGGGTCAGACCAAGGTACATAAAGCCCAGTATCCTGTTTTCAACAGTGGCCAATCCAGGTCACAAGTACCCAGCAGGTTCCCAAAAGACACCACAGGTTCCACAATGCTTGTATTGGGGTAAGCAGTGGATTTGCCGGGTCCTCTTTTAATAATAGAAACATAGAAAAATTACAATAGAAAAAGACCACATGGCCTATCTAGTCTGTCCTTCCATATCAACAACTACAATAGTCCCCTTGTTTCCTTTAGAGATCCTCTGTTTGTCCCATGCTTTTTTGAACTTAGATACTGTCCTCATCTCTACCACCTCCATTGGGAGACTATTCCACGGATCCACAACTCTTTCCATAAAGAAATATTTCCGCATATCACTCCTGAATCTATCCCCCTTCACCCTCATCCTATGTCCCCTCATAGCAGAACTTGCTTTCAATCAAAAGAGGCTCTCCCCCTGTGCATTTATGCCACAGAGGTATTTAAACGTCTCAATCATATCACCTCTATCTAGCCTTTCTTCTAAGGTGTACATATTAAGATCATTAAGTCTGTCCTCATATGCTTTATAATGAAGACCACTAACCATTTTAGTAGCCACCCACTGTACTGACTCCATCCTGTTTATATCCTTTTGAAGGTGCGGTCTCCAGAAATGCACACAATACTCCAAATGAGGTTGCACCAAAGACTTATACAGAGGCACTGTCACCTCCTTTTTTCTGCTAGCCATTCCTCTCCGTATGCACCCAAGCATCCTTCTAGCTTTTGCTGTCGCCTTTTTTATCTGTTTAGCTACTTACATCAGACACAACCACGCCTAGGTCCCGCTCTTTAGTGGACAAAAATACTTCACCACCTATACTGTATTGCTCCCTTGGATTGCTGCAGCCCAAATGTATGATCTTACTTTTTTTTTTTTTTTTTTATTGGTTTCAACATTTACATTCATGTAATACAATAAAGGAAAATCAAGAAATATTAACTACATCAGATGAATAAACATCAACAAATAAACCCAAAATATTGATATAGCCCACATCAAGGAACTCAACTGAACCTTAACAGCAGGTCATACTCAGGAAAATAAGACACAAGGCCTACAAAGGGGGGCAACAACAACTTATTCTTGGGCGCTCTGTACTTCACTACTGCAGCCCAAATGCATGACCTTACATTTTTTAACATTAAATCCCAGCTGCCAAATTCTAGACCATTCTTCAAGCTTAGCTAGATCCCTCCCCTCATGTTATCTACCCCTTCCTGGGTGTCTGCTCTATTGCAGATTTTGGTATCATCCGCAAAGAGGCAAACCTTACCCGATAGCCCTTCCGCTATATCACTAACAAAGATGTTAAAAAGTATCGGACCAAGGACAGATCCCTGCGGCACACCAATGGTAACATCCTTCTCCTCAGAGTGAGCTCCATTTACCTGTACCCTTTGTCGCCTCCCACTCAACCAATTTCTAACCCAAGCAGTAACTTTAGGGTCCCATCCTAGGGTGCTCAGTTTGTTTATAAGTCGCCTGTGAGGAACGGTGTCAAAGGCTTTACTGAAATCTAAATACATCACACCTAGGGCTTTCCCTTGGTCCAATTCCCTGGTCACCCAGTCAAAGAAATCAATCAGATTTGCCTGATTTATGGACCTTTCCTCCAGGAACTTGTCAAATCCATTTTTAAACCCAGCTACACTAACAACTTTTACTACATCCTCCAGTAACTAATTCTAGAGTTTGATTACATGTTGAGGGAAAAAATTATCTTATTAGTCTTAAACGGATTACATTGCAGCTTCATTGCATGTCCCCTAGTCTTTCTACTTTTTGATGGCATAAACAATCAAATCTACATTTACCTATTCCACTCCATTCATTAATTTATAGACCTCTATTGTATCTCCCCTCAGACATCTCTTTTCCAGGTTGAAGAGTCCTAACCTTTTAAGCCTCTCCTCATAGGGGTATCCTTCCATCCCCTTAACCATTTTGGTGGCTCTTCTCTATACCTTTTCTAATTCTATTATATCCTTTTTAAGATATGGCAACCAGAATTGTACACAATATTCAAGGTTTGGTCGCACCATGGAACGATATAGAATCATTATAATATCCTTTGTTTTATTCTCCATTCCTTTCATTATGATTCCTAGCATTCTATTTGCCTTCTTGGCCGCTGCTGCACACTGGGTGGAGGGTTTCAACATGTAATCCACGATGACACCTAAATCTTTTTCCTGGATGCTGGTTCCTAACGTGGAACCTTGTATCGTGTAACCATAGTTTGGGTTGTTGTTTCCTAGGTGCATAACTTTGTACTGTCCACATTAAATTTCATCTGCCATTTGAACACCCAGTCTTCCAATCTATCAAGGTCATCTTGCAATTTTTCACAATTCTCTTGGATTTTAGTAAATTTGAATAATTTTGCATCATCTGCAAACTTTATTAACTCATTCATTATTCCCATTTCCAGGTCATTTACGAATATGTTAAAAAGTAGTGAATCCAGCACAGATTCCTGGGGTACTCCACTATTCACCTTTCTCCATTGGGAAAATTGGCCATTTAGCCCTATCCTCTGCTTTCTATCTTTTAACCAGTTCCTGATCTACAATATACACTGCCCTCCTATCCCATGACTTTAATTTCGCCAAGAGTCTCTCCTGACGGACCTTGTTAAAGGCGTTCTGAAAACCCAGATACATTATATCGACCGCTCACCTTTGTCTACCTGTTTATTCACACCTTCAAAAAAAATATTAGTAAGACAAGACCTTCCTTGGCTAAAGCCATGTTGGCTTTCTCCCATTAAACCATGACTATCTACATATTCAGTAATTTTGTTCTTTATAATGGTTTCTACCATTTTTGCCCAGTACTAACATCAGGCTCACTGGCCTGTGGTTTCCTGAATCATCCCTGGAACCCTTTTTAAAAATTGCCATTCGCCAATCTTCAGGTATTACAGATACAGAGACAGATGACAGTTCACAGATTACTAATAGCAGGTCTGCAATCTCATATTTCGGTTGTTTCAACACCCTCTGATGTATACCATCCGGTCCAGGTGACTTGCTACTTTTTAGTTTATCAAATAGTTGTAATACATTTTTCCGGTTTATTGATGTTTCTTTCAATTCTTCCCATGCATTGCCTTTAAATATCATTTCAGTCATGGGTAACTTCCCTACATCATCTTCAGTAAAGACTGAAGCAAAGAAATCATTCAGTCTCTCCGCTATGGCCTTGTCCCCTCTATCATCTAATGGTCCAACTGACTCTCACAGGTTTTTTTTTTCCTCAAGAATGTACTTGAAAAAGTTTTTATTATGCGTTTTGCTTCCACAGGAAGCTTTTTTTAAATTCTCTGACTGCCTTATCAATGCCTTTCATCTAATTTGCCAGTGCTTATGTTTCCAGTTTTCATCATTTAGCTCCTTTTTCCATTTCCTGAAAAATGCTTTTTTTTGGCTACAACTGCCTCGGACCTCACCTTTAAACCATGCTGGCAGTTTTTTGGACTTTCTTCCACTTTTCTTAAACTGTGGAATACAGCTGGTCTGGGCTTCTAAGATAGTATTTTTGAACACCTATGCTTGATGTAAATCTTTAACCTTTGCAGCTGCTCTTTTTAGTTTTAGTCCAAACGTTTTATAAAACCAGCTACACTAACAGCTTTTACTACATCCTCCAGTAACAAATTCCAGTTTGATTATTCGTTGAGTGAAAAGGTGATATTTTACTTACTAGTTAATGTCCTTTCCTGGAGTCCTGCTAGACGAGTCCAGACAAGTGGGTTGTGTTCCCCTACCAGTAGACTGGTGGAGACAAATAACCAATGAAAAGCCCAAGTTTCAATGACATCACTCCCATGCCTATATATGCCTCAGCCACCAGAGGTCCCCTTCAGTATTTGTCCCAAATCATATGGGAGAAACATGACAAAACTCACATTACTCATTGTTGCCCACAATTGAGGTTATCAACAGTAGAGAGCTATGTATAGGAAAGCATAAACAGAAAGCTGTCGGCAGAAGATGAACCTGCAGAGTCAACTAAAAATCATAGCGGACCCAAGGGTACCTTGTCCCTTCCTTTCTACACACACTATTAAGACACTTATCCAGTCTTTAGGTTACCTCCCATCAACACTACTGCAACTTCTTTTGTGCTGGTCTCCCTCTGAACCATTTCTCTCCCCACTTCAATCTGTTTAAAACTCAACTGCACAGCTAATCTTTCGCCAGCTTTCCGCCAGCCATTGAAGTACTCTACCTGAGGACAAGGATATATCTAGGGGAGTGGTAAGGAAACACATAGGAGACTAAGCAGATCTGGATCCAAAAGCGGCCTCGAAGAGGTGAATTTTCAGCCTGGATTTCAAAAAGGGCCAGAGAGGAAGCCTGACACTCAGACTCAAGTAGTTTTGTTCCAGGCATAAAGAGCAGCAAGGTGGAAGGACTGAAATCTGGAGTTGGCAGTAGAAGACAAGGGCACAGATAGAAGAGATCTACCAGACGAGCGGGGTTCCCAGGGAGGAGTGTAGGAAGAGGAGAGAGGAAAGATAGCGAGGAGCAGCAGAATGAGTCCTTCCCTTGAATCCTGCTAGACCAGTTCAGGACCCACTAGACCAGATCAGGACTCACTTAAACCATATACTAATAGTACTACTACTACTTATTTGTATAGTGCTACAAGGTGTATGCAGCACTGTACAGACACATGTAAAAGGCAGTCCCTGCTCATGAGAACTTACAATCTGGTCAAGACAGACAACACAACAGCTGAGGGGACAGGGACATATCTAGGGGAGTGATAAGGAAACACATAGGAGACTAAGCAGATCTGGATCCAAAGCATCCTCAAAGAGGTGAGTTTTCAGCCTGGATTTGAAAAGGGCCAGAGAGAGAGCCTGGCACTCAGACCCAAGTATTTCTGTTCTATGCATAAGGAGCAGCAGAAGTTTGAACTGGATATGGAAACGAATAGGGAGCCAGTGAAGCGACTTGAAGTGTTTGCCTTGCCTATGCTCATGTCACCCTTCTTCTCAAGTCGCTTCACAGGCTCCCTATTCATTTCCGTATTTAGCTCAAACTTCTCCTATTGACATTAAGTGCACTTGTGTTCTACTGTTCCTCACTACCTGTCCTCTCTCCTCTTCCTACACTCCTCCCCGGGAACCCCACTCGTCTGGTAGATCCCCTTCTATCTGTGCCCTTGTCTACTAATGACCTGACTCTAGTTTATTGTCGGATACTGTTTGTTTTTATGTAAACCGCGCTGATCGCAAATAGTGCGGTATATAAGAAATGTAAATAAATAAAATAAATAAATAAACTCCAGACTTCAATCCTTCCACCTTGCTGCTCCTTATGCCTGGAACAAAACTACTTGAGTCTGAGTGCCAGGCTCTCTCTCATAACATAAGATCATAAGATATGCCATACTGGGTCAGACCAAGGTCCATCAAGCCTAGTATCCTGTTTCTAACAGTGGCCAATCTAGGTCATACGTACCTAGCAGTTTCCCCAAAAGACACAGGTTCCGCAATGCTTGTACTGGGTCAAGCATTGATATCCTGGGTCCCTTCTTAATAATGGTTTATGGACCTTTCCTCCAGGAACTTGTCCAAACCTTTTCAAATACAGGCTGAAAACTCAGCTCTTTGAGGACGCTTTTGGATCCAGATCTGCTTAGTCTCCTATGTGTTTCCTTATCACTCCCCTATATATATCCTTGTCCTCAGCTGTTGTGTTGTCTGTCTTGACCAGATTTGTAAGCTCTCATGAGCAGGGACTGCTTTTAACATGTGTATGTAAAGCGCTGCGTACACCTTGTAGCACTATACAAATAAGTAGTAGTATTAGTATAAGAAAAGAAAAAATATGGTTTAAACGGGTCCTGAACTGGTCTAGCAGGATTCAAGGAAAGGACATTAACTGGTAAGTAAAATGTCACTTTCCATATCATCCTGCTAGACCAGTTTAGACAAGTGAAATGTACCAAAGCTACAACTCCACTGGGCAGGAAGAAGACACAGCTGCTCGCAACACCCTTGAGCCAAAGGCTGTGTCCACCCATGCATGGACAGCCAAGTGGTAATGCCTGGCAAAAGTGGAAAGTGATGCCCACTCTGCTACCTGACAAATGTCTGTAGAGGCTACCAAGCCCTACTCCACCCACAAGAACACTTGTGCTCAGGTTGAATGGGTACACAAACCCTTCATAACCAGCCGGTTCTGCAACAGATACGTCGAGGCAATGGCCTCCATAGTCCAGCGCCCCAAAGCAGACTTGGCAGTCACTTCACCCTTGCACAGGTCTGCAAACAGCAGAAAAAGATAATCAAACTTACGAAAGGAATTCATAACCTCCACCCTCAGGACATCCACAAGACAAAGATCCTTATCCTTCCCTTGACACTGCTCCTTAGAGAAGGACGGCAGGCAAAACCCTGGTTCACATGAATGAGAAGCAGCAGCTTATGCAAGAAGGAAGGCACAGGCCAAATGGAAATGGCCTCCTTCGCAAAGGACAGATAAGGATCTTGGCAAGACAGAGCCTGCAGCTCAGAAATCTGCCTTACGGAACAAATTGCAAATAAGATCACAGTCTTGAGCATCAAATCCTTTTAAGATAGAGTGCCTCAATGGCTCAAAGCACTGCCATCAGGGCCCTGAGCATCAGACAAGGATCCCAGGAAGGGATCACAGATCGGAGAGGAGGATGCAGACAACAAACCCCCTGTAGAAAACGTGAGATGTCACAGTGCAAGACCAGAGACTTGCCCACCACCAGACCCCAGTTGCCACCTGAACTTTCAGGGAGCTAAGGAAAAGGCCCTTCTCTAGGCCATCCTGTAGAAAGGCCAACATGGCGAATACCTTGGCCGCCTCAGGAGCCAACTGCCGTGCGCCGCACCAACGCTCAAAGATGCACCATATCCATACATATCCTAGCTTGGTAGACCTCTAGGCAAAGAGCAGAGCAGATAGGTACTAGCCATCTCTTTTCAAGAGCCATGCCATAAGCGAGATGGGAGCGGCGTCCCCCAGGACGATTGGTCCCTGCCGCAGTAGACCCAAGACAGAGGCAACCAAAGAGGAGGTGCCTGCAGGCGCCGCATCAGATCTCTGAATCACGCTCTCCTCAGCCAATAAGGTACCACCAGAACAATCCTGCCCAGGTGGCATTCTATATGCTGAATCACATGCCCCAACAGGGGCCACAGAGGAAGCATGTCATGCAGTCACTGTCTTGGCCAAGGCTGAGTCAAAGCATCGATGCCCTTGGACCCAATCTGTGTGTGGCAATTGAAGAAGCGGCAAACTTTGGCTTTGGAGCGAGACGCTATCAGATCGATTTTGGGGTGACCCCAATAACACAGAATCAACTGAAAACGCCTCCTGAACTCACTCTCCAGGATCCAGTGAGTGTAGACTGAGGAAGTCTGCTTCCACATTGTCCACCCCGGCAATGTGCTGGGCTGACAAGGCTAGGATGTTGTTCTCCACCCAGGGAAACAGGACAGCCATCCCCAGAGCTACACCACACTCCTTATATTGCCTTGATGATTAACATAAGCTACCGCCTGGTGTTCTCTGAAAACACTTCAACCGCCTGGTCCTCAACCAGGGGCTGGAAATGCAGAAGAAAAACTTGATGGCCCTCGCCTTGAGGCGGCTGATGGGCCACACCACTTTCCTGCAGTTCCAACAGTCCAGGGTAGTACGGTCTTGGAAATGGGCGCCCCAGTCTGAGAGACTAGCATCAGTCAGCAGGATCCAGGAGAAATTGTCCAGCAGTACACCCTTCCTCATATGACAGAGCTGCTGCCACCACTGCAGGCTGGCTTTCACCATGAATAGGAGCAGAAGTCTGTGCTCAAACACCTGAGAACTCAGGAACCACAGAGAAACATAGAAACATGATGACAGAAAAAGACCACAAGGCCCATCTAGTCTGTCCTTCCATAACAACTACAACTTTTTACCTTTTTACCTTTAGAGATCCTCTGTGTTGGTCCCTTGCTTTTTTTTAATTCAGTTACTGTCCTCATCTCTACCACCTCCACTGGGAGACTATTCCACGGATCCACTACTCTTTCCGTAAAGAAATATTTCCGCATATCACTCCTGAATCTATCTCCCTTCACCCTCATCCCATGTCCCCTCGTAGCAGAACTTGCTTTCAATTGAAAGAGGCTCTCTCCCTGAACATTTATGCCACGGAGGTATTTAAACATCTCAATCATATCACCTCTATCCCGCCTTTCCTCTAAGGTATACATATTAAGATCCTTAAGTCTGTCCTCATATGCTTTATAATGAAGCCCATTAATCATTTTAGTAGCAACCCTCTGCACCGACTCCATCCTGTTCACATCCTTTTGAAGGTGCGGTCTCCAGAATTGCACACCATACTCCAAATGAGGTCGCACCAAAGACTTATACAGAGGCATTATCACCTCCTTTTTTCTGCTAGCCATTCCTCTCCGTATGCACCCAAGCATCCTTCTAGCTTTTGCCGTCGCCTTTTCTACCTGTTTAGCTACTTTAAGATCATCAGACACAACCACGCCTAGGTCCCGCTCTTCTTTAGTGGACAAAAGTACTTCACCTCCTATACTGTATTGCTCCCTTGGATTGCTGCAGCCCAAATGCATGACCTTACATTTTTTAACATTAAATCCCAGCTGCCAAATTCTAGACCATTCTTCAAGCTTAGCTAGATCCCTCCTCATGTTATCTACACCTTCCTGGGTGTCTACTCTATTGCAGATTTTGGTATCATCCGCAAAGAGGCAAACCTTACCCGACAGCCCTTCTGCTATATCACTAACAAAGATGTTAAAAAGAATCGGACCAAGGACAGATCCCTGGGGCACACCACTGGTAACATCCTTCTCCTCAGAGTGAGCTCCATTTACTTGTACTCTTTGTCGCCTCCCACCCAACCAATTTCTAACCCAAGCAGTAACTTTAGGGTCCATCCCTAGGGTGCTCAGTTTGTTTATAAGTCGCCTGTGAGGAACAGTATCAAAGGCTTTATTGAAATCTAAATACACCACATCTAGAGCTCTCCCTCGGTCCAACTCCCTGGTCACCCAGTCAAAGAAATCAATCAGATTTGTCTGACAAGACCTGCCTCTGGTGAATCCATGCTGCCTCGGATCCTGTAATCCGCTGGACTCCAGAAACCTCACTATTTTCTCTTTCAGCAGCGTTTCCAATAATTTACTCACCACTGAAGTTAAACTAACCGGCCTGTAGTTTTCAACCACATCCTTACTTCCGCTTTTGTGTAAAAGGCACCACATGAGCCTCTCTCCAGTCCTTTGGCACCACTCCCGACTCCAACGAGGCATTGAAAAGGTCAATCAGTGGAGTTGCTAGAACGTCCCCAGGTTCCCTCAGTATTCTAGGGTGTATCCCATCCGGTCCCATCGCTTTGTCTACTTTAAGTTGAGCTAGTTTCTCACGAACACAGTCTTCTGAAAATTGTTCAAGATGTCCCTCGCTTCTGTTCTTATTTGTGGGTGTTTTCTGAGGTCCTGCTCCTGGTTCTTCATCTGTGAACACAGAACAAAAATATTTATTAAGCAATTCCACTTTATCCTTATCAGCTTCTACATATTCCCCCCCTGCACCCTTGAGTCTGACAATACCACTTTTACCCTTCCTCTTCTCACTAATATATCTGAAAAATGTCTTATCCCCCCATTTTATTGCATTGCCTATTTCCTCCTCCTTTTGAATCTTTGCCTTCTTGACTACTTTGCTAGCTTCTCTAAGTTTTTCCAAATACAGATGCCTGTCTTCCTCTCTCTGTGATCTCTTGTATTTCATGAAGGCCTCCCTCTTTTTCTTCACTTTTTCAGCTACTTCCTTCGAAAACCATAGCGGTCTCCTGTTCCTTTTGCCTTTATTTACCATTTTAACAAAAAGGTTGGTTGCCCTTAAAATACCCCCTTTCAGTTTTGCCCACTGTTTTTCTACATCCCCCAGCTGTTCCCATCCCACTAACGACTCCCTGAGGTATTGGCCCATCTTCGCAAAGTTAGTCTTCCTAAAGTCTAAGATCTTCACCTTGGAATGGATTCTAACAGCCCTAGTCCTAATACTGAATCACACCATCTGGTGATCACTGGATGCAAAATGATCTCCCACTACAACATCAGAAACACTCTCACCATTGGTAAGCACCAAGTCCAGTATGGCCCCTTCACGTGTGGGGTCTGTTACCAATTGCCTGAATAGTTCTCCCTGTAGAGAATCCAGGATCTCCTTACTTCTAGATGATACTGCAGCAGGAATGTGCCAATCAACATCTGGCATATTGAAATCTCCTAGCAGTAGCACTTCCCCTTTCCTAGCAATGCTGCGTATGTCTTCAATTAACTCTGTCCACCTCTTCCTCTTGTGAGGGAGGTCTGTATATCACACCAATGCAAATAGATTTCTCTTTCCCTCTTTAACCCACAATGCCTCCTCTCTCCCTTTTAAGCTCTGTAATTCCAAAGCTTTAATAGTAGTTTTTACATATAGTGCCACTCCTCCTCCCCTTCTTCCTACCCTGTCCTTTCTGAATAAAGTATAGCCAGGTATAGTTACATCCCAGTCATGGTTTTCTGTGAACCATGTTTCTGTAACTGCCACTAAATCCAAGTCGGCCACTCCCACCAAAGCTTCAACTTCAGGGATCTTATTTCCCATGCTACGGGCATTAATACACACTGCTTTCCATATGTTACCCCTGTTACCCATTTCCATAAAGAGTCAACAAGGACTGCTGAAGCAGACGCATGTGAACACACGCTCACAGCACAATCTCTATGGTCACCACCATCAATCCGAGGAGCTTCAGATAATATCCTAGACTCTTGGGGCCTGCTGTGCACAGAACAGCGCCAGACAATCCAACAGTCTTGACTTTCTCCTCTGGCAAAAACACACTCTGCCCACTTGAGTGTTGAAACGTGCTCCCAGAAACTCCAGGGATTGGGAAGCCCACAGCTGGCTTTTTCCCTTATTGATCACCCAGCCAAAGCTTTCCAAAAAACACACCAATCGGTGATGCCACACATGATGCTTCTGAAAGGGAATAGGCTTAGATAAACCAGTCATCCAGATAGGGATGGAAAGATTCCTTGGCACCGTAATGCTGCAACCACCACCATGACCTTGGAGAATGTCCTTGGGACGGTGAATAGCCTGAAAGGGAGGGCAGTAAACTGACAAGAGCCAAAACATAGCAACACACAGATACTTCTGCCAATCTGCCTGGATTGGGATATAAAAATATTCACCAGCCAGATCCAGAGAAGCCAGGAACTCCCCTTGATGCACTCCTCGAAACATGGAGCTCAAGGTTTCTATCTGGAAGCTCAGGACATGCAAGTGCTTGTCGACCCCCTAGAGGTCCAGAATGGGCCAGAAGGAATAGTCCTTTTTTGGCACCACAAAATAAATGGAGTATCTTCTCTTGCCTTGCTCGTCCATGGGAATGGGCACCCCATCTTTAGGCACAGCAACTTGTCCAAGTTGGTCTGCACAGTGGCACTTTTGATTGTGGACCCACAAGGGGAAATGAAGAAAGCATCCAAAATCAGCTCTTTGTATTCCAGGATAAAGCTGAACTGAATGGTATCTAGCATCCTGCGATCCTTGGTAACCCTGATCCATTCCTGAAAAAAAGGTGAAGCCTGCCTCCAAACAAGAGGAACCAGGGAATAGGCCACCAAAACTTTATTGTGCAGCCCATGGAGGTCCTCCTCTGGAGGGGGACAAAGTCCCTGGGCCACGAAAAGACTGAGCCTGAGGCCTGGAAGCAGAGGGGAAGAAAGCTTTTCCAGATGGGTAATGGCGAGAACCCCGGGAATCCGGCCAACATACCCTTTATGGATGTGCAGAGAATGACAAGAAAGGGGCACCAGTACACTTCACAGGCCCCTTGGACCTGTTCTGGAAGGTGGTAAGATTTTGTCTCACCAAAGTCCTTCACCAGCTTCTCAAATTGACTCCAAACAGAAACTTCCTCCTTAAAAGGCAGTTGGGCTAACTGGAGTATGTGTCCACTGCCCAGTGCCGGAGCCAAATCCAACACTGTAACACAGTCGTCAGGGGATCATTCCTGGTCGCCAAATTACCAGGTCATACATGGCATCAGAAAGGAAGGCTGTAGCAGACTCCAAAAAAGAGGGAAGTATCATCCTGCAGAAGAGACAATCCACTGGAGCAAAACTCGAGATGTCAGGTTGGTACTTATGCCAACTACAGAATAGTTCACTGTGGCAGTGGCTGTCTCCTCAGCAAGGAATTCATCTTACGGTCCAGAAAATCCTTTAAGGCCAACCTGCCTTCCATCGGAATGGTGGTCAGTCTAGTAATCGCCATGACCTGCACATTTACCTTGGGAATATCAAATCACTTAACGCACTCCTACTCCGGGAGAGTGTATACCTTCTTACACATACTAAACGTAGGGAATCGGGAGAGTCCCACTCTGACTTGATCATATATCCTTGATCACATCCGGGAATGGAAAGACAGTAGTGGATTTTTGCACCCCTTGATGGAGCAGGTATACCTTCAGCTCCTGCTCCATGCCGTAAGCATGAAGTTCAAGGCAGATTAGATCCTGCCAATCAACGCCACCAGCTCATCCCTCTGGAATACGCAGGATCACGCTGGCCTCTGTGTAATCTTCTGAAAAAAAGAGCACTTCCTTATCCACATCAGAGCCCAGTACTGAGTCATCGGAATCAGAGTCACAGACATCTCGGATAGCTCCCAGTTGCTCCCCATCTCCGGGGGGGGGGGGGGGGGGGAGGGAGGCACCACTTGCTGGGGACACTTAGCCAAAGTTAATCACAGAACTTCCACTTTCAGCCTGCCCCACATGAGACTGCACCCAGGGGCACCCAGAGACAGCAGGATCTGAATTTCAACACCAGAAGGACCAGGCCTGTTGCATAAAGGAAAATAATTCCGGTGAGGAGAATCCGGAAGCTCTCCTCTCAGACATGACTCCCCAACACCAGGAGGCACAGTCGCCTCAGACCCTCAAGAGGGCAATGAGCAACTCACAGCATGTTCACTGGATTCTCCAGCTGACTGAATATTGTTACCCCATAGTGTTATTGGTTCACTCCCACACTAAGGCAGGCAAGGTCAGACTAACTGCATCCCCCAGCTGAGAGGGGGAAAGCAAGTCCTCCAGGGACAACTCAGAAGCTGCCATGCAGGAAAAGTAGGGTCCAGAATCTGGGGATGAGGCACCTCACTTGCTACAGGTCAAAACAATTTTACTTTTTTTTTTTTTACATTCTTTTTTATATACCGCGCTATTCTGCATCAGTGCGGTTTACATTGAACAAACTGAAATTACATTGAACAGGGCATTATAACTTGGAGATAACTATTTTACAGGGAACATGGAGGGTTAAGTGGCTTGCCCAAGACCACAAGGAGCACCTGTGGGACTAGAAACCCCAGTCCTTCCGGCCCAAGGTTGCTGTCCTCTAGTGGGATTTGAACCCCCGACCTTCCGGCCTGAAGTACCTTGCCCCAAGCACTAGGCCACTCCTCCACTCCAATGCTTCCTGGAAGACGGTAGTTAGGGCAAGTATCACAATAGTGCGTGCTAAGGCTGCATCAGCCCTCAAGCATGCATTAACTGCACTTTTACGTTATGCACGTTAAGAGAACTAGGGAAGGAGAGCATAGAGTCACTTAGGCGGAATGTGCATTAGGATTGTGCAACCGCCAGACATACAATAGGTAAAAACATTACTAATGCGTTCAGAAAACAGTGGGAAATCCCCACACCATGCCAACTGTCACCAGCAGTCCACCCCAAATTGCAATCCAAGAAGACAGAATCGGGAGCACTCAAGGAGGACAATGACAAGGTACTTACCCCCTGTGAGCCCCAGGCAGAGAATCTGTGCCACGATAGCTCTACTCCCCTGAAACCTTTGCAGCACTGCGCTTAAGGTGACTGGCAGGCAGAAGCCTCCAATAGCCTTCTGCAGTCTTCGGGAGAGAGCAGGAGTACAGAGGAGATGGGGAGGGTGCTGATGTGTGAGGCTACTGCACTCTTCCAAATCCTTCCAAATTCTTCCAATTTGCAGCTGCTCTACAGGCTCTTATGATAAGAGCATGGAACTGAACTAATTTTCCCTCCTCCGATGGCTACCGAAAAGCCTGCAGCCTAGTGGAACTTCCCACATCACGCTCAAGTGAGAGCCACCTTTTTCTCTCAATCCTCCGATTTTCTACAGAGCAGAGAAAATCCATCCACCATCTGCTGGAGACAAATAAATACTGAAGGGATATTTGGTGGCTGAGGCAAATATGAGTGATGTCATTGAAACCTGGGCTTTTCGTTGACTCTTTGAAATAATAAATTTGAATAATTTTGTGTCATCTGCAACTTTGATCACATCACTCGTTATTCCCATTTCCAGGTTATTTATGAATATGTTAAAAAGAAGCAGGCCCAGCACAGATCCCTGGGATACTCTACTATCCACCTTTTTCCATTGAGAAAATTGGCCATTTAGCCCTACTTTCTGCTTTCTAACTTTTAACCAGTTCCTGATCCACAATAGTACAATGTTCTCCTATTCCATGACTTTTTAATTTTGCCAAGAGTCTCATGAGGGACCTTCTCAAAGGCTTTTTGAAAATCCAGATACACTATATCTACTGACTCACGTTTGTCTACCTGTTTATTCGGACCTTCAAAAACAATATAACAGATTAGTAAGACTAGACTTTCCTTGGTATAGGTTTCAAAACTTAACTCTGAATCAAGTGGCATCCCAGGATGGTCAAAGTGCTGGAGCAAAACTCAATGACTTAACATATGGGTTGAACCAGACTTCGATGTTTTACCAGTGACCCTTATAGCTTGCAATTTAAAGGTGACTATTGTGATTTAAAGGGATTAAATTGTAACCTATTCATACACTGCCATCATGCCACTGCTTCAAGATCAGAAGTCATTGAAGATCTATCAATAATTGATTTACAGTAACCATGAGTTGAATATAGTCAAAAATTAGTATACACTGACAAAGGGATTGCACAGCCTGAATCTTTGTGAATTAACAGAGACTTCCACTGAAGCTTGCAATGAGAATAGTAGTTGGATTTCTTTTGAGTCGACCACTGAATCTCAGATACTTGAGGTTCTGACCTCCAAGTAAGACGTTTAGTCCTCTGGATTGGGTTCTATTCAATTGTTTAAATATTTAAAAGTCTCATTAAATAAGTCAATCCAAGCAATTGGTTAATAGTTCCTTGTCACATGGCTTCTCCCCTAATGTTCTTGAGAGTTTCAGTTTTTCAATTATTGAAAGACCCCATCTTGATAAAAGTGATCCTTTAAATTACCGCCAAATTTCATCATTGCCATTTTTGGCAAAACTTCTTGAAAAAATCGTTTTGAAACAACTTCAAATGTTTGATTATCAAAACATTTTATTTGATCATCAATTTGGGTTTATTTGATCATCAATTTGGGTCTGAAACACTTCTTATCTCTTTTTATGGATGACTTTCTTATGGACTTAAGAACTTAGGAAATGTACCTTCTAGAACTGCTAGTAGATATATATCAAGTGCATTTGACACTGTGGACCATTCTGTAGTACTACCTAGACTTCATGAGAAAGGTATCCAAACTGTATTTTCCTGGTTTTCATCTTTTTTGTCTAATAAATAAATTTAAGTTAGATCGGCTGATAGATATTCCTCTTGACAGTTGTTAACTGCTAGTGTTCCCCAGGGATATGCCCTCTCTGCCATTTTATTCAACCTTTATATTGCCCCTATTTATAAGATTTTCAACATCTTAGATGTTAAGTTCCACATTTATGCTGATGATGATGATATGCAATTCATTGTTCCAATTTCCTCCTCTTTAGAAGACTGAAGTATGTGAATTTTTGCCTTACCTCAGCAAAATCTTGGATGACTTGCAATAAACTAGCATTAAATATAAAAAAAACCCCTAAGGTCTTATATTTGTCTTGGGCTTTGCCAGACCCTGTTCCTTTATCTGTGCAAGCAGACAGTCTGTTACCAGCTACTAGACCAGTTGTTAGGAATTTGGGTGTTCACCTTGACATGCGTTGAATATGCAAATCCATATTCAAAAACTTGCCAAATCTGCTTTTTATAAATTACATCTTCTTTGGAGACTGAAACCATATCTATCGACTGATAACCTTTGTTTTGAAGTCCAGACTTTAGTGTTGGCCCCTTTGGACTATTTTAATAGTCTCTTGTTGGGTTTACCAGTTTGTGCCCTCTGACCGTTAACAGTCTGTCCAAAACAACGCCCATTTAACTGGCAGTAGTCATTTTGATGACATTTCATGACACCTATATGACTTGCATTAGCTTCCTATTAAATTTTGTATATTATATAAAAACAATCATGGTTATATTTTAATGCCTTCCAACATCACGCTCTTAAGTCTTTCGGCTCTTTTACGAATTTGTTCTTTGAAGTCACTTCACTCCAGAGGTCTCTTTTGGATGTACCATCATTCCAAAAAAATATATTTTCAAACACTTAATTCCAGGATTTTCTTTAGGAGCGCGCCAATTATTTGGAACTCTGCCATGAGATCTGCCGTGTGTATATGAACCTCTGACATTTTGCCGTAAACTAAAAAACACACTTGTTTCAGCAGGCCTTTCCTACTAATTTACAGCATGTGGTTAATCAACTTCACTGGGTCTATTAGTAATGATTCTTTGACTTATATTGATTTTATGTATGTTTGTATGTAATCTGCCTAGGCTATAGAACAGAATATATATTTTTTTAAATAAACAAATGTTAAACTGGGACACTACACTAAGATTCATGAAGATGTAGAGGTATGTGTTACCTGAAGTAACCACTGTTGGAAAAAGGATACTAGGCTTGATGGATCTTTGGTCTGACCCAGTATGGCATTTAAGTTCTTAAGTCCAGACATTTAAGTATGAAGTAAACTTGTCAAAAATCTTTCCTTCAATCCCAACTGAAATTAATGAATGAAATCTAAAGCTACTGATCAACCAGGTCAACTGCTGCTTTTAGATCCAAAGAGAAACATTTACTTTGATCTAAGAAACTTGTATAACATTTAACAAGAAAGTTAGGCGTGTTTCTTTTTAACAGCCTGAGATCTCTATCAGGTGGCATATTAGAAAATTCCCTGCATTTTTTCATGTTCATCGTCCATTCTACTACGACTGAATGAGAAAGACTTTATTGAATCCAGATGATAGTAAAATTCGTTTTAAGATACAGGCTGAATTGTTAGTGGATTTGCTAATACTGGAATGGCTGCAGTGGCGTTTGTGGCCCCTATTCATTTTAACAGGACAAAACATCTAATTAAGGTACTGTTTCCTCTTCTGGATATGTGCTAACTGTAGAAAGGAACTTGAAATGGGGTACTGGAAGAAAGGTTCAGAAATATGAGAGTGAGAACAGCATGGATTTGCTAACAGCTTAGTACAGAGACCTTCCAGACTGGAATTGGAGATCCCTGACCTGGCAGAATATGTATAATAGAAGCCAACGTCATATCTTGCAGATGTTTTTGAAAGCTAGACAATGTTTTTGTTTGCAGGAAGCTTGTCCTGATTAAGGGTGAGCAATGTCTGTGCCCAGTTTGACCCAAAACATGTAGTGTTTAGCTTGATCTGTAAAGCAAAAAGTATGACGCAGAGTGATAAGACAAAATTGTATAATGTGGCATTTTTTCCTAATAAAAAGAATGCTGCAGCCTGGCTAGGTAGAGATTACAGCTGGCTGCTCAGGTTTGCAGGCCTGTGAATTCCTCACTAAAGCTTTAGTAGGACTCAGTTATAATACTGTGTGTTTACATTTCTCTCTCACTTGTACAGAGTCCAGGGAATTGGAGCCAAGAACTGAGGAAGGATCCCTTTGTTTGTTGCCCCCGGTCAGAATTAGAGCATGCAAACACTAATGAACTTTGAATACGAAATATCTTCATTATGGAGATCCATTAAGTGCAGGAGGTGGGAATGAGTCAGAGAAATTTCTACAGACTATTTCTTTTCTCTAAAGGAGATTCCAGTGGAATGAAATTGGGATCTAGGCAATCTAGAGCAAACAGAGCTTTTTAATGTGGTGAAGGAGGTAGAGTACAAACATCTCATTTTGAAATCCAATGAAGAAAGTAAAATAGAGATACTACTGGATCTGAAAAGGATTGAGCAAGTCTGAGTGGGGCAACGCTAATGAACTGAGGACTTAAAAACTGGGCTCTTAAATTTAGACCACTAAATTTATGCTCCATTTTCAGGCAAACTTAGATGCCTTTCAGCTGTAAATCCATCCTAATTTAAGAGCTTAGAAGTTATGCTTATATGATTAGGCCTGCCTTTCATTTGCCTAGATTTATGATCCTAGTGCCAAAATTCAGGGCTAAGCTCCTTACTTTTTTTTATCCACCCTAAATCCACCCATGTTGCCACTTCTTATGCTCTTAAATTTAGGAGTTTAGTGACATTTATAAATTTAGACACGCAGCCCTAGCAAATTTTCAAAGAGGTCAATTTAGAAGCAAAATTCTCAAAGTTAAGAGCAAAAGTCCTTTGAATAGCAGGCCCTGTGGCTGCTTCCTGATACTGAATGGATGGAATATCTTTACCACAGCCCTTAACAAAAACATTAAAACATCTTTTATAGAAAGAAGTGCAGCTGCTCTGTTAGGTGCAGCTGCTCTGTTAGGAGGCAGTATAACAGATGAAGACACAGCTACTGTGACTAGAGCAGGAGTGGACTCTAGTGGAAGCTGGATTGAAGATCACAGCTCAGATATCTACACTTTGATATCTACATTATGACTGAAGAACAAGACATCAGTCCTGGTTCTGCACTAGACTGATGGAAGCACAATGAAATATGTTCTATAAAAGAGCTGTCAATCTGTGGAGGGCCCAGGCCAGCACTATGATCTTGTCAAAGCCTCTTAGAGTGTGCAGAAAGCACATGAGATGACTGCACTGGTTTTCACTTGGAGGCATATCTATGCTGAGAAGAGGTGCCTGTGCCTTTAAAGAGTGGTTTAAAACCTGCCTTGAACTCAGGCCTATGTGAGGGCATTGGGGAAGATGTGCTACTTTGGAAGATCCTTTGCACTGCTCCTTTGCAGATGGACACCAAGCCACTGTGCATGTAGGTTCAGGTAACATTAGAATATCTATTGGAATGCAGAGTCAGCTACTTCTGTGCAAGCAGGAGTCATTTCTCCATCTCGATGATCGAGAAGCAGATCAAGGTAATACGTCTAAGTTCCTGGAAACATCCTTCCATAGCGCTTATGCTCAGCCTAGTAATGGAATGCCCCAAGACAAAATGAGGCATCTAGAGGGAGAATGTGCTGAGGTTCTGGATCCTTCTACAATACTGAGGGCAAGGTTGGAACTGCAACTTTGTCTAGGACATCCCTCTGCAAGAGGAGGGAACAAAAACACAAACAAGAAAATAGGGTCAGAAAACAAGAGGAAAATCTCAATACGAGGGGGACCAGGACAACTGTGCACAGGAAGGAATGTGCATTCCCAGAACCTTACACTTTGTTCTGAGCTCTGAGAGAACTCTTCCATACTGATCCTGTGCAATAACGTCAATCATCTGTCTATCTAACTCAATCCTATTTGTCGATGGAAATAAAGAATCTAAGGGGCTTGTTTACAAAGCCACGGTAGCGATTCGCGATCGTTATCGGAGCCGCGTCCCCATTGAAATCAATGGGGCTGCGGCTCCGATAACGATCGCGGACCGCTACCGCGGCTTTGTAAACAAGCCCCTAAGTGTGTAGCATTCAGTAAGCATCAACTTGTACTTTTCAGAAAATTCTACTTTAAAGTCCCTCAGATCTGGAAGTAAAGTTCGTGCCACATGGTGATCAAGATTCAAAAGAAAGCATGCATAAAACTGATCATACTATTCAAAGTTCATAATTTCCAAAAAAACATACCATGAAGTTCAACTTGTGAAAAAAGCTTTATAAAATTACCCCCTAGTCCCAGTCTCCCCCCCTCCACACCAGTTCCCTCCAATATTTTTCTTTTCTATATCCTGCTGACCCCCTGTAATGGTCTCACAGACTGCCAGAGGTCCAGACTACAGGCTAGGAACCACTGGTCTACTATATATATATATATGTGAATTATTATTGGACTATAAATATGATTTTATTTCTCCTTTTATGTTGATGTAAATTGCTTAGATACCACTTTGATAAGTGGTATATCCAATAAAATGAAATCTGAAACCTAAATTAAATTAAACTGCCAACTGGGCAGGTAGCTATTTATATAGATATATGCACACACACACAGCGTGTTTCAAAAAGAATGACCCGATTATAAAACGTTATATTTATAGAACGACGAACATCTTGTGAACGAAAGGTGCGTTGCTCGAATGGGCGTGGCCTAGAGTTTTAGCGAACCGACGCTAGATGCCACTCCGCGCGTTGGACAGAATCCTCATGCAATCATAGAGCATGAGCGAGATTCACCAAAAGTAACCTTTTTTTGTGCGATTTCTCATACAAAGATAGCGTAGTTACTCACCTGTAACAGGTGTTCTCCAGGAGCAGCAGGAATCAGTCCTCACATATGGGTGACGTCGGCGCCGACGGAGCCCTCGCGGAGCAATTTTCCCCAGCTTTCACAGAAAGCCTTTGGGAATTGCAGCGCGCATGCGCGGTCGCCTTCCCGCCCAAGGGTGCCATCTTAGCCAGTCTGATGACATAGCTAAAAGACAGCATAAAAATTTGCAAAAAAACTTAAGCAGATGATTGCAACTCCACGAGGAGGAGGGAGGGTTGTGAGGACTGATTCCTGCTGCTCCTGGAGAACACCTGTTACAGGTGAGTAACTATGCTTTCTCCAGGACCAAGCAGGAAGTCAGTCCTCACATATGGGACTCCCAAGCTTAAGGCTACCGGAGACCCTAAGCACAAAAATGAGCTCCCTCTAGCTCAGCAGTACAGAAGGAAGGAATCTTCGCTGAATTATTACACACCGGTAGCCCCATCCGGGATGGAGGGTAGGAGTTGCTCAAACCTCAAAGAGATTTCGGAGGACTGCCTGTCCGAAAGCACTGTCCCTGCGGGACTCCCTCTCGAGAGAGTAATGGACCGCAAAAGTCTGGCTCGAAGACCAAGTAGCGGCCCGGCAGATGTCTGCCAGCGGAACAGAGCGGAGGTAAGCCACTGACGTAGCCTTCGCCCGAACACAATGAGCCGTGACTCGACTTTCTAAGGAGAGTCCGGCTGCCCCATAAGCCCAAGCGATACAGTCAGCAACCCAGATGGACAGAGTACGCTTGGAGACCGGGAGCCCCAATTTATTGGGGTCAAAAGACACAAAAAGCTGAGCAGCTTTACGGTGCTCCCGCGTACGGTCAAGGTAGAAGTTCAATGCCCTTCTACAGTCCAGGGTATGCAGGACTCGTTCAGCTCGGCTGGAGTGAGGCCTGGGAAAGAAGGTTGGAAGTACCACCTCCTGATTGATGTGAAAAGGGGAGACAACTTTTGGAAGAAATTTTGGGTGAGTCCGTAGGACTACCCTATTTTTGTAGAACCGAGTGAAGGGAGGATCAGACACGAGGGCCTGCAATTCACTTACGCGTCTAGCGGAAGTGAGGGCTATCAGGAATAAGGTTTTCCACGAAAGAAAACGCAGAGAACAGGTAGCCATCGGTTCAAAAGGCGGACAGGTGATCCGCTGTAAAACCACATTCAGATCCCAGTCAGGTGCTGGCGGGCGCAGAGGTTGTTTAAGTAGAAGGAGACCTCGGAGAAACCGTGCTACAAGAGGGTCGCTGGAAAGAGGTCTGCCGTCCACCGGCACATGATGTGCTGAAAGAGCACTGAGGTGGACTTTGACGGAGTTGGACTTAAGTCCCAGATTAGAGAGGTAGAGCAGGTACTGCAAGATCACCGACACCGAGCAGGAGAAGGGATCCTGAGACGGCTGTACACACCAAACGGAAAAGCGACGCCATTTAAGGGCGTAGCATTTGCGGGTAGAAGGGCGCCGAGAAGCTAGGACGACCTCTTCCACCTCTGCCGGCAGGAGAAGGGGAGCAAGGACTACCCTTTCAGCCGCCAGGCCATTAGGTTGAGAGATCTGAGGTTGGGGTGTAGCAGAGACCCCTGATCCTGTGTTAGGAGATCCGGTTGAAACCCCAGAGGGAACCGATCCTCCGCCGCTAATTGTAACAGGAGTGGGAACCACGGCTGTCTGGGCCAGCGAGGAGCCACCAGGATCATGGACGCTTTGTCCCGGAGAACCTTGAACAGAGTTCGAGAGACTAGCGGGATGGGAGGAAAAGCATAGAGAAGGCTTTCCGACCATGAGAGCAGAAAAGCATCTGCCGCTACCCGAAGGGGATGTGGCTGACGAGAGCAGAAGCGAGGAAGTTGCCGGTTGAGAGGACTGGCAAAGAGATCCATCGTGGGGAGGCCCCACTTCAGAAAGAGTTTCTGAACTACCAAGGGATCCAGACGCCACTCGTGCGGCTGGAGTATCCTGCTGAGTTTGTCCGCCAGGCAATTTTCTTGGCCTGGGAGATAAACTGCCTTGAGAAGAATGCCGTGACTGACGGCCCAAGAGCAGAGCTTCTGAGCTTCTCGGCAGAGAAGGAAGGAGCCCGTGCCCCCCTGCTTGTTCACGTAGAACATGGCAACTTGATTGTCCGTCTGGACAAGGACGGACTGGTGAGAAGTCAGGTGGGAGAAAGCCTTGAGCGCCAGACAAATAGCTCTGAGCTCCAGGAAGTTGATCTGTTGAGCAGACTCCCACGCGGTCCAGAGACCTTGAGTACATGCCCCCTGGCAATGAGCTCCCCAACCCAGGAGGGAAGCATCGGTCGTCAGCACTTGAGCCAGCTGAGGCGACTGAAACGGCATTCCGAGCACCAGGTTCGGCCGATGAAGCCACCACTGTAGGGAAGAGGCCAGCGGTCTGGAGAGGCGCACTAAGTCGGCTAGTCCGCCGGTGGCTTGTTGCCACTGCTGGCGAAGGCACCATTGAGCCGGCCGCATATTCAGGCGAGCATTGTGGGTCACATGGACGGTGGAAGCCATATGGCCGAGTAGTCTCAGGAAGCGCCTGGCGGAGACCAGGGACTGGCTGCGAAAACGGCCGGTTAGGTCCATGAGCCGTTGAGCCCTGTCGAGAGGCAGGAAAGCTCGAGCCTGAGGAGTGTGCAGTCTTGCGCCGATGAACTCGAGATCCTGTGAGGGGAGCAAAGTGGACTTTGCGAAGTTTATGACAAAGCCCAAGTACTGCAGAAGAGTCACCGTGCGGTGTGTGGCATTGGCGACTGCCGGAGAGGACGATGCTCTGATGAGCCAGTCGTCGAGGTACGGAAAGACAAAGAGGCCGTGAAGCCTGAGATAGGCCACCACCACCGCGAGACATTTTGTGAAGACGCGCGGTGCGGAGGATAGGCCAAAGGGCAGTACTCTGTACTGGTAGTGATTTCCTGCCACCAGAAACCTTAGGTACTGGCGGTGGCTTGGGTGGATGAGGATGTGCGTGTAGGCATCCTTTAGATCCAAGGAGCATAGCCAATCTCCCTGCTGGAGGTAGGGCAGAAGGATTCCAAGGGTAAGCATCTTGAACTTTTCCCGCACAAGGAACTTGTTGAGGTTGCGCAAGTCCAGGATGGGTCTGAGGCCTCCTGTCCTTTTTGGTATTAGGAAATACCTGGAATAAAAGCCTTGACCTCTCAGGTGGTAGGGCACCGGTTCCACAGCCTGGTCCTGAAGAAGACTTGCTAACTCCTGAAGGAGTAAGTCCCTGTGCAGAGGGAGTCGAGGAGGTTCTCCCGGAAAATAAGAGGGAGGGACCTGATGGAAGTGGAGAAGATATCCTTCTCGCACGACTTGAAGCACCCAGGCATCTGAAGTGATGTTGGACCACCTGTGGGCGAAGTGAACCAGCCGGCCTCCGGTGCTGGGAGGAACCAGCTGAGGGGGAGAGGCTATGCTGAGGAAGTCAAAAAACCCCACCCTGCTGAGCAGGGGCTGGTGGTGCAGGCTTGGGGGCTTGCTGCCTACGGGACCCGTTACCCCGTCCCTTGGCCTGCTGACCCTGTTGGGGAGCTGGAGGGGCCTGATATTGGGGGTAGTGTTTATAGGCAGCCGCCTTTCTCGGGTAAAAGGACTTCTTTCCCGAGCCATTCTTTTTCTGGGAAGGGGCGGAGGTCTTCCTAGAAAGCCTGGTCCTGGTGAGAGTCTCCGTCTCGATTTGTGCAGCCTTTTCAGCCATGGGCTTGCCAAAGAGGTTCTCACCTCTGCAGGGGACATCGACCAACTTGTCCTGCACCCAAGGTTCAAGGTCAGACGACTGAAGCCAAGCCTGTCGGCGGGCACCGATGCCAGCTGCGGCCACACGAGCCGATGCTTCAAAGCCATCATAGGCTGCTCGGGACATGAATTTGGAGCATTCCCGTATACCAGTTGTTAAGGCTAGGAACCTCCGCAAAGGTTCCTCGGACAGTCCAGCGGAGAATCCGGCTAGCTCTTTAGCCAGGTCTCGGAGATACATGCCCATGTATAGCTGGTAGGTCTGGACACGACAAGCCAGCATAGAGCCCTGGAAACACTTCTTACCAAGGCCATCCAGGTTACGGGCCTCCCTGCCAGGAGGCACCGAGGAGTGCATTTTCTGGCTCTTAAGCCTATGCATGGCCGATTCCACTACCATGGAATGGTGTGGCAGCTGTGCTTTTTGGAAGCCAGGACTCTTGCGGACTCGATAGATGGAATCGACCCGCTTGCTCAATACCGGCGACGAGGCCGGACTCTCCCACATGCGGAAGAGTAGTCGTTCCAGCATGGGAGGCACCGGTACAGTAAAGTGCTCCCGGGCGGGAGAGTCGTACTGAAGGGCGTCGAGCTCTTCGGCTCGAGGCTCCTCCTCGGGATCCGCAGGGAAGGCCAAAGCCTTGGCCATATCCCTGACGAAGTCCGAGAACCGGGCATCCTCCGGAGGGGACTGTTTCCGAGGTTCGGACTCAGGTGAGTCCGAGGGGACACACCGAGTCCGAAAGGAATCAGGTGACTCCTCCTCTTCAGACTCCCAGACCGACTCCGAGGAGGAATCAGTGGGGTCGGCTCGGGCAGGCGGAGGCGTCGGCCGCCCCGACACCAAGGGAGTCGGCGGCGACGACCTCGGTCCCGAACGGGAGGCTGAGGGTGACCTCGACCGAGGATCGACTCGAGTTCGCATGGACTCGAGGATCGGCTCGGTCTCCGGGGTCGACTTAGACGTCGACGTCCCGGCGGTCGGGGCAGCAGCGCCAGCGAGGCTAGCGATCAGTGCCCGCTGCTGGTCTATGAAGGCAGATAGTCTGCTCTCCAAGGCCGTCAACCTGAGTCTGACCTCAGGTGACCCAGCAGCCCCCGACTCGGGCCCTGACGGCGTCGGGCCCGACGTCGGACCTCTCGGAGGCGAGTCCAGAAGGACCACAGGACTTACCCGAGCAGGCAACTCCGACTCCAGGCGAGGTCGCTTCGGGAGGTGCTCCTTCTCCAAAGACCCGGGACGGCTGTCGGGGCTATGCGACCTGGCTCTCGCGGAGCCAGGAGCGTCCACCGACGCCGCCCTCGCGGGTTTTGTCTTCCGTCGATGGTCTCCGGAGGGAGAACCCCTGTCGGAGGAGCTTCAGCGATGGTCAGAGCTGGAGCCTCTGGATGCCGAGGCCTCCGACGAGGTCCGGGTACGGCTGGGGTCAGCGAAGATTCTATCCCGCTGATGCCGCCGACTCAACGCTTTGGAGGACATTTTGCCACAGGCTCCACAGATCATTTCTTCATGATCCGGGCCCACACCGCTTGAAACCACTGGCAGCCATCGGGGGAAAAAGGGCCCCTGCAAGGTCAAAGGACCGGGCTGCCAGCGAAAAAACCGAAAACGAAACTGACCAAAAATCAGAAAAACCGAAAAATAAGAGAAGGACGTCGCGAGTCCGGGCAGGAAAACGACCGGCGTCGAACCGAATTGAAAAACGAGAAAAACTCACGAAAATCAACTTTTTTAGCGGGGACACGATGGGTACGTCTGTAGGGCTCCGCGGAAAAAAGAAGACTGGCTAAGATGGCACCCTTGGGCGGGAAGGCGACCGCGCATGCGCGCTGCAATTCCCAAAGGCTTTCTGTGAAAGCTGGGGAAAATTGCTCCGCGAGGGCTCCGTCGGCGCCGACGTCACCCATATGTGAGGACTGACTTCCTGCTTGGTCCTGGAGAATAATGAGCCATTCTTTTTTGAGGGAAACACAGTGACGGGACTGAGCTATCTAGAAATGCTGCGGAACTGGCTTTTACCAAAACTTCATAAGGACTCTGATGATTTTGTATTCCAACAGGACAGAGCCACACCACACTGGCACAACAATGTACAGCAATTCCTCAATGACACACTGCCTCAACGCTGGATAGGGCGCACGGGACATCGAGACACTGCCCTACACTCTTGGCCTCCAAGATCTCCAGATATGATGCCATGCAACTTCTTCTTGTGGGGATACGTGAAGAAACATGTTTTTGTTCCACCGTTACCTCATGATCTAGACGAGCTCAAAAAGAGGATATCAGCAGCAGTGAATTCAGTCGAAGTTACCTTGCGAAAAGTGTGGGCCGAGTTTAGCTATCGTCTTGATGTTGTCCATGCTGCTGATGGAGGACATATACAGCATTTGTAATTGAAACTTTGTTATATTAGTATTTTGCACTTTGTTCCATTATTGTAATGCGCTCTAATCAATAAATGTAACGTTTCAGAATCGGGTCATTCTTTTTGAAACACGGTGTGTGTGGATATATATATATATATATAGCGGTGTATGTATGTGTGTATATATAAAAAACAGGTGATCTCTATAGACTGCAGGATTAAATCAGACACACAAGTAAATGACATCTGGGGTGAAACCAGAACTCAGAATTAAAGTTCCGAGCATACACAATCCCTCCCATATGCAGCAGTTACCTCAGTTTAAAGCTCAGAATCAACACAGGGAAGCAGGTGAAATTGTGTGCCCAGTTAACTCAGTCTATGGAAAATATATAATCTGATACAGAGAAGCAATTTTGTTTTCTCTACTGACAAGCAGGATTAATCAGGCACACAAATAGCTGACTCCCGAGCTACTACTACTAATCATTTGTATAGTGCTACAAGGTGTATGCAGCACTGCACATAAAGATGTAAGACAGTCCCTGCTCAGAGTTTGCAATCTAATCAAGATGAAAATCATCACAAAACTGGAGACTAGAGTATGGTAAGATTATATAAGTAGTGAACAAAAGAGCGAGGAGCATCAGAATCCAAAAGCAGCCTCACAATGGTGCATTTTTAGCCTGGATTTGAAAAGGGCCAGAGAAGGAGTCCGACACACTGACTCAGGTAGTTTGTTCTAGGCATATGGAGCAGTAAGGTGAAATAACAAAATCTGGAGTTGTCAGCGGAATTCCCGAGGAGAGGTAAAGAGTGGGATAAGAAGGGTAGCAAAAAGCTGCAGACTGAATGCACTTGCAGGTCAGTTGAAGTCTGAATTGGATTCAGAAACATATACGGAGCCAGTGAAGTGACTTGAGAAGAATGGTTAGTTGAGCATAGTGACATTGATGAACAATAGGCCATGCAGCAGAGTTCTGAACAGACAGAAAGGGAGAAAGATGATTCAGAGGGAGTCCAGCAAAGAGTAGGTTACAATAGTCAAGACGGGAGGTGACTAGAGAGTGGATAAGCTCAGAGTTGCTTCCATATGAGAGACTTGTTCTGCCATTGAGGTACAACCCATTTGTGTGTGCATCCTCAAATGAAACGTTCAAGCAGTACTGAACAACCTGTCCATGTCAACAAAAGTAAAGGCACTGTCCATGACTGAAGACTGGTTAAGGCAGCAATACCAACTAGAAATATGCAGAGAGGACCAGGAAGATCAAGAAAGCTACATTAGTAGCGATGGCTCTTATCTGGTGAGACTTGACTTGGTAAGAGGAATACCCACTTGAACAATGCCATACCAAATATGTCCTATGTGCATTGCAAACTTGGTGCACCCAGTCATTATGACATGACATATAGCACAGTTACTTACCTGTAACAGGTGATCTCTGGGAACAGCAGGAATTAGTCCTCACATATGGGTACGTCGGAACCGACGGAGCCTGCGCGGGAAAGCTCCCCAGCTTCCCAGAAACGAAGCTTTTGGGGCCTCCCACAGCGCATGCGCGCTGCCTTCCCGCCTTCCTGACCAACTCTCTTCAGTTCGAGTTTAAAGCTGAGACAATAGAGAGAGGAAAGGAAAGAGAGAGAGAGAGGAAAGGAAAGAGAGAGAGAGAGATACAACTCCTAGGGGAGGTGGGTGGGTTGTGAGGACTAATTCCTGCTGTTCCCAGAGATCACCTGTTACAGGTAAGTAACTGTGCTATCTCCAGGAACAAGCAGGAATGAGTCCTCACATATGGGGACTCCCTAGTTAAGATGCCGGGGAGATCCCCCCCCCCCAAGGGTTCCTCATCTTCCTATGGATCTCAGGCATCCATTCAGGGAAGGTGGGCAGGAGTTGTTTAAGAATGGAACAGGTGTCTGAGGACAGCCTGACCAAACAAGGCATCCCGGCGGGAGTCCTTGTCCAAGCAGTAATGGGCTGTGAAGGTATGAACCAAGGCCCAGGTGGCTGCTCGACAGATCTGATCAATGGATACAGAATGAAGATGAGCCATAGATGTGGCCATGGCTCTCACATTGTGAGCTGTGACATGGCCTTCCAGAGAAAGGTTCTTACTCTGGTAAGCAAAAGAAATACACTGAGCAATCCAATTGGACAATGTTCTTTTTGAGACTGGAAGTCCTAAATGAGAAGGATCAAAAGCAACAAAAAGTTGAGAAGACTTTCGATGTTGCTGTGTCCTGTGGAGGTAAAAGGCAAGAGCTCTTTTACAGTCTAGAGTATGAAGGTTCCGCTCTGCATTGGATGCATGAGGAGCTGGAAAAAAGACAGGTAAATATACCTCTTGATTAAGATGAAAAGGTGAGACCACTTTAGGCATAAAGTGGGGATTTGTCCTAAGGACTACCTTATCATGATGGAACCTTGTATAAGGTGGATTAGCCACTAAAGCCTGCAGTTCACTGATGCGGCGAGCAGAAGTGATTGCAATAAGGAAAATGACTTTCCAGGAAAGGAATTTCAAGGAGGTAGTGGCTAAGGGTTCAAAGGGTGGCTTCATAAGCTGACCAAGAACCACGTTTAAGTCCCATGCCACCGGAGGAGGCCGAATGGGAGGCTTAGTTAAAGTTAGACCTCTCATGAATCTTGCAATAAGAGGATGAGAGGAAACAGATTGTCCATTGATAGGCTGAAGAGATGCTGCAATAGCACTCAAATGGACCCTTACAGAATTGGTTTTAAGTCCTGCAATGGAAAGATGCAGGAGATATTCGAGTAAAGAATTTAAAGGTAGTGCTAGAGGGTTAAGACCCTTTTCAGCACACCAGATGGAAAATCTTTTCCATTTAAAAGCATAAGAACGCCTGGTGGAAGGTTTCCTAGATGCATGGAGGATATCCTGCACTTGTTGAGAAAGATTGAAGTCTTGAAGGTCTAGGCCTTCAGTAACCAAGCTCTGAGGTGAAGGGATTTGGGGTTTGGGTGCCACAAAGTCCCCTCCTCTTGAGACAGAAGGTCTGGAGCAGCTCCCAGATCCAGGGAGGGTGCCTGGGAGAGATTCAGAAGTAGAGGGTACCACACTTGGCGTGGCCAGCGTGGAGCTATGAGGATCATAGATCCTTGATCCCTCTGAAGTTTGAATAGAGTCTTGGGAATCAAGGGAATGGGTGGAAAGGCATATAGGAAGGCCTGACCCCAATGAAGGAGGAAGGCATCCTTGGCCTGAGCTCCCTGACACGGAATCCTGGAACAGAACCGGGGAAGTTTGGCATTGTACGGACTTGCAAAGAGATCTATGTCCGGGGTTCCCCATTCCTGAAAGATTCTGAGTACCTGATCCATGTGCAGGGACCATTCGTGTGGAAGCAGAACTCGACTGAGTCTGTCTGCCCAAGAGTTTTGGATTCCTGGGAGGTACACTGCCAGGAGATGGATCTGATGCTCTCTGGCGAAGGCCCACAGTTTTAGAGCTTCGTTGCAAAGCGACAGAGAGCCAGTCCCTCCTTGTTTGTTTATGTAGAACATGGCTACTTGATTGTCGGTATGAACAAGGACTGTCATGTTGATGAGGAGGGTATGAAAGACCTTGAGAGCAAGGAAAATTGCTCGCAGCTCCAAAAGGTTGATATGAAGGGTGGTCTCCTGTGGAGACCAAGTGCCCTGAGTGGAGAGGTCTTGGAGATGAGCTCCCCAACCTGCTTGGGAGGCATCTGTAGTGAGAGTTGCTTGGGGTAACAAAGGTTGGAAGGGGGCCCTCAACAACAGATTTTGAGTGGATATCCACCATTGGAGAGACCAAAAAAAGACGTTTTGAGGTTGCTATTTGGTCTGAGAGAGCTCCTGATGCTTGTGTCCACTGGGTGGACAGAGTCCACTGAGCTGCTCTCATATGTAGGCGTGCATAAGGCACCACATGAACTGTGGATGCCATGTGGCCTAGCAGTTGTAGCATCTCCCTGGCCGTCAAGTGGCTTTTGGACTGAACTTGAGAGGCCAAGTGCACTAGACGGTGGCAACGGGCCTGAGGAAGATAGGCCCTTGCAGTGGTGGTACCTAGCCAGGCCCCTATGAATTCTAGGGACTGAGTAGGGGTGAGTTGAGACTTTGGCAGATTGATGACAAGTCCCAGATACTGCAGTATGCGTCTGTTGTGGTCCAGGGAAGTCTGAGCCTCGGACTGAGATGGAGCTCGGATGAGCCAGTCGTCCAGGTATGGGAAGACAAAGATTCCCAGAGTGCGTAGAAATGCAGCTACTATTGCCATGCATTTGGTAAATACCCTTGGAGCAGAGGCTAGACTGAAGGGAAGTACTCTGTACTGGAAATGTTTTCCCTGGAACAGAAACCATAGGAATTTTCTGTGGGATGGATGGATGAGTATATGTGTGTACGCATCCTTGAGATCTAGAGAACAAAACCAGTCCTGACTCTGTAGGTATGGAAGGAGAGTGCCCAGAGAAAGCATCTTGAATTTCTCCTTGTATAGGAATTTGTTCAATTCTCTGAGATCCAGAATGGGTCTGTACCCCCCTGTTTTCTTGTGAATGAGAAAATAAGGGGAGTAAAAACCTGACCCTTGTTGAGGAAGAGGAACCTCTTCTATTGCCTTTTGGGCGAGAAGAGTGGTCACCTCCTGGCCCAACAGGTACAGGAGAGAAGGGGGAGAATTGAATTGTCTCACCATGAAATGGGGAGGAAGGCTGGAGAAATGTAGTTTGTAGCCCTCTTTGATGATAGAGACGGTCCACGGTTCTGATGTGATTTGTTCCCATCTGGGAGCAAAATGAGTTAACCTTCCTGGAATGGTGAGAGGTTCTGGTTGTTGCAGAGCCAGAAAGGTAAGTTCTCTAGAATCAAGTCAAAAACCCTGAGGGGGTTGGGACTGCTGGATTGTAGCAGCCCCTGTAGACTTTGTTCTGGCCTGTTTAGTTTGCTGACGCTTAGGAGCAAAGCGAACTTGGGAAGATTGCTGGCCAGTATTTGTGGAAAATCTGGTCTTTTTATAGAAAGGTTTCTTAAAAGGTTTTTTCTTGGCAGGGGTAGAGGTAGACTTAGAAAGTCTATCTAAAGCAGCATTCTCTGCATCCATTTGAGTGGCTTTGATTTGCCACTCCTTGCCAAACAGATTTTCACCTGTACAGGGCAGATTGCCCAAGCCTTCTTGTACCCAGGGTTCCAAATCAGAGGCCTGGAGCCAAGCCAGTCTGCGAGCAGCTATGGCAATGCCAGAGGCTCTGCTTGCCCCCTCAAAAGAGTCAAAGGCTGCTCTGTTGGAGAACTTTGAAACATCTTGAGTTTGCTTTAGCAAAAGAAGGAACTCCTCTTGCTTATCCTCTGGGATAAAGGGGAGAAACTGACGTATCTTTAATGCAATCTCTTTCAAAAACATGCCCATATAGAGGCTGTATGAATTGATTCTGGCAATAAGCATGCTAGCTTGGAAGATTTTTCTCCCAAAAGCATCCAGAGTCCGACATTCTCTTCCTGGAGGGGTAGAAGAGTGCCTTTTGGTACTCTATCTTTTTCATAGCAGACTTCACCACAATAGAGTGGTGAGGAAGCTGAGTCTTTTGAAAACCAGAAGGAGGAACCCGGATACATGGTGTCCAAACGTCGAGAATGTGGAGATAGGGTGAGAGGAGCCTCCCACAAGTCCATCATGTGTTCTAGAAGAATTTCATGTATGGGTAAGGTGGCTGCCTCTTTGGGAACCTTAGAGTATCCTAAAATATCCAATTTTTTTGCTCTAGGTTCCTTTTCAGAGGATACAGATATGGAAAGTCCTTTAGCTACTTCAATGATGAAGTCTGGAAAGGACAAATCCTCTGGAGGAGACATTCTCCTTTTTGGAGAAGAGGGCTCCTCAGGAAGAGTAAAAGAGACGTCAGCAGAATCATCTGATGCATCAGAATCTTCAGAGGATTCAAAGTATCGCCTATTTGCTTCCAGAGATCGATACGCGTACCGACCGGTATCGATATCGGGCTTACCGGGAATCGGAGCGGTATCGAGGAAATCTCCGGAACCGGAGACCGGAACCGGCATGCTACTGGAAGTAGATGCTCTGGATACCGGTATCGGTTGCGGTACAGGAATCGGAACCGATTGTCGCGGTACCAATGGCGTTGCAGCATTAATGAAAGCCAGTAAGGCCTGCTGCATGGATTGTACCGTAGTACCCATAGTCGCCACAACTGCCTGGATGTCGGTACCGGTGTTAGCCGGTACCTCAGAGCAGTCTAACAGGAGATCGGTCGAGGCCGTGCCATCGATGTTTACCTGTAACCCCATAGGAGGAGCTTTGGAAGCCGGAGCTTCCCGCCGGAGTTGTTTGACTGGGGCAGGGTCCTCAGGGTCAAATGCAAGGGCCTCTCGCTGCTTAGAGGGAGATTTGCCTTTTGAGGACCTGCCTAAAGAATGTTTGGTTACCTGAGATCCATCAGGAGAAGAAGACCTGGAGGATGTTGATGCTGGAGTATCGGTAGAAAACAGCATATGAAACTTAGCTGCTCTGTTCTGTAAGCCTCTTTTGGACATCAGAGAGCAAGATGGACAATCCGGAATGGAATGGTCAGGCCCCAAACATTTAAGACACCACTCATGGGTATCTGTGACTGAAATAGTACCGGTACACTTGGTGCATTTTTTATAACCAGAAGCTGGTTTTTCCATGAGGGAGACCTGAGAAGGCCTAGAGGCCTCACAGAAAAAATACACCAAGTGAAGAAAAAGTAATTATTTTTTTTTTTAAATAAACGAAAAAAGACCGGCGGTACCGGTCCGGAATCGGGGAAAGCAGACACGCGGTCAAAGAAACAAATTAAAATAACAATTTCTTCAGCGGTGACAGGAACACGACCTGCTGGCTCCGCGGAAAAAGAAGAACTGAAGAGAGTTGGTCAGGAAAGCGGGAAGGCAGCGCACATGCGCTGTGGGAGGCCCCAAAAGCTTCCTTTCTGGGAAGCTGGGGAGCTTTCCCGCGCAGGCTCCGTCGGTTCCGACATACCCATATGTGAGGACTCATTCCTGCTTGTTCCTGGAGATCAGACTTAACAGCTGCGTGGTTAGTATTTTAGTCAAACAATATTTCCAATTCCACATAGGCCTATTAGCTAATAAACCATGTAAAAATGCTGCCAGGAAGATGTGCAAGAATTGTTCAGCTCTTTGTTATTGCAACCCTTCACTATTTGCAGCCTGTGCAACCACACTGCACACCCAGCCCTAAGTAAAGTGCTAGAACTGAATACACAAGCCAATTAGCGCTTGGGTTGATCATGTGGTTTCAAGTCTCTCGAGACTTGAAACTACAAGATCAGCTGGAATTTCCTCCACCAGGCAGTCAAGCTCCTTGAAGAGAGCCAAACACCAATTACAGTGGAGGAAGAAGCTTGGCATTCATTAGGCAGCACTGGTGCATTAAAAATACTGTTTTAGGGGCATGAATATCAGACAACAGGGTGCAATTTCAAGGTACCATGGTGACCTGGCACCAAGGAGTTGTCAAGCTCTGACATATGAAATGATGAAAAGCGCATTAATAAGAAATTTTAAAAACTCTGATCGAGTTTTGTTTCACATGAGTTCAGCAGAGTAGAACTGAGAGACTTATTTATTTATTTGTGCTTATTTACTGCTTTTAGTGAATCAAAGCGGTTTACAAAAAACTTGAAAACATGAACGTTACATTATAACATTAGTAATATAACCATTTAACAGGAGTGTAGAGGGAATTGGTAATTATAACTTGGATCTGAAAATATTTCAGATAAACTATACATACTGTACATGCTCAGAACTTGATATTTTGTTCCGAGCTCTTAAGAGGGCTGTTCCATTCTAGTAAGATATGATGGCATCACCCATGTGTATGCCTGACTCAATCCTGTTTGTCACTGGAGAACAACAAATTAAGTCCTGAAGAATGTATAGGGAATTCCATTGAAGGATTGAGGGATTGCGATCATTATCTCAAACGATAAAAAGTACTAGAAACAGGTGACTGCCTCTTGGGTGAAAGGGGAGCACTGAATAGTCCAAATACAAATGCACCTGAAACAATGCTCAAAATATCAGGCTGAAATATTATGGTTGTAGCTAAAAGTCAGTCACAAAACAATAAGGGATATTTAACAGAAGCATTCCATAAAACATTCCATTATGACTATACATAGAAAATAATGAAAATAAAAACAAGTTTTTGCAGTCATCCTTTGATCTGACATTAGTGAGGATTCTGTTCAAGCCACTTAAACACAGTGCCACTGCAAATGCAGAATCTCACATATCTGAATGACTTTTGAGAAAGTCCATTTCCATTTTATTTCAAAATTACCAATCTGTAAACAAAAGTAGTAAGAAAACAAGACAGTTACCTTTTCTCATTTTCTACTGCATCTCGGGATTTCTGCTTGGCAATTAACTTAGCCATTCGTTTAGCCTTATTCTTCTGCCTGCTACTCATACCAGGTCGGAATTCAGAATCTAGAAACTCAGCTGCCTGAAGAATCTAAGATTAAAATCATTCAGTTTAACAAAGATCTGCAAATAGGCCTGAAATTAAAATCCCTTACCCATATGGCTAGCCTTCATGAGCAACAAGCAAGCAAATAAAGTACAGCAAATTAAAGCTTCCACATTACTACATGCCTTTTTGAGAGATGTTGACCCAAGGCAGTGCACAGCATATTAAATGACAGTGGATATCCTAAAAACCAGACTGGCTAGGAAGAACACTATAACTAGCATGAGAAGGCATAGTTACTCACCTGTAACAGGTGATCTCCGGGAACAGCAGGAATTTAGTCTTCACATATGGGTGATGTCTATACCGATGACGTCCGCGAGGGAACGCTCCCCAGCATCCAATTGAAAAGCCTTTGGGAGAACTCCTCTGCGCCTGCGTGACTGCCTTCCCAACTCCCTCTCATCAGTTCAGTTTGTAGCTGAGAAAATACTAATTGGAGGCAGGGAGACAATGTTCTCTAAAAAGAATCAAAAACTAGGTGCAGCCTGAGGCTGTGGGGATGGTTACGAGTTAGCCACCTGTGGCTTCTTCTGCTGTTTAGGAGGCTGTTGCCTCTTCTGTGGGGCCTGGCCCTGATATTGAGAAGCAGGGGGATACAAAGAGAAAGCGTAGCTACTCACTTGTAACTGGTGATCTCCAGGAAAGCGTAATTACTCACCTGTAACAGGTGTTCTCCAGGGACAGCAGGAATCAGTCCTCACAAATGGGTGACGTCGGCGCCGGAGTCCTTGTGCAGAGCAATTCCCCAGCTTTCAAAGAAAGCCTTTGGGATTGCATCGCACATGCGCAGTCCCCTTCCCGCCCAAGGGTGCCATCTTGCTCAGTCAGATGACATAGCTAAAAAGACGGCAAAATGAGAAAAAATTAATCAAAGGACTGCAACTCCAGGGGAGGAGGGAGGGTCGTGAGGACTGATCCCTGCTGTCCCTGGAGAACACCTGTTACAGGTGAGTAACTACGTTTTCTCCAGGAACAAGCAGGAAGTCAGTCCTCATATATAGGACTCCCTAGCTAAAGGCTACCGAGAACCCATAGCTGAAAATGACTCCCTCTAGAAGAGCCATAGCAGCAGTGATAAGGTTTTTCTCCGAGAACACAACCCCCCACGGTAGCCTGACACCAAAGCGTCGGAGGGTAGGAGTTGCCTAAACCTCGAACCTGGAGAACAGCAGGAATTTAGTCTTCACATATGGATAACACTGGTACCGATGGAGCATGCGCAGGAACGCTCCCCAGCGTCCAATAGGAAAGCTCTTGGGAGCATCCCACTGCGCTTGCATAGCTGCCTTCCATCCTTTCCAGCTCTCCTTCCTCAGTTTGTAGCTGAGTTAAAAGGAGAGGAGACGAAGAGAAAAAAGTACAACTCCTAGGGGAGGAGGGTGGGTTGTGAAGACAAAATTCCTGCTGTTCCCAGAGATCACCTGTTACAGGGGAGTAACTATGTTGTCTCCAGGAACAAGCAGGAATGTAGTCTTCACATACGGGACTCCCTAGCCAGAGAGATGACCTCAGAGTGAGCTGTGGATCACAGGCATGAGTAGTAGGTCATATATCCTCAAAGGATGTTTGGTATCGAAACCCAGGACGGAGGAGTTGATCTAAGCCTGAAAGAGATGCTGGAGAACAGCTTGGCCAAACGATGCATCCCGTCAGGAGTCCTTGTCTAAGCAATAGTGATCAGCAAAAGTTTGGACAGAAGACGAAGTAGCTGCTTTCATATCTCATCAATCGCTACAGAGCATAGATTTGCCATAGAGGCAGTCATAGCCCGAACATTATGTGCAGTGACTTGACCCTTGAGAGAGAGACCTGCACTTTCATAAGCAAAGGAGATGCAATCTGATATCCATCTGGATAGAGTTCGTTTGGATACTAGGAATCCCAGGTGACTCGAGTCAAAGGCGATGAAAAGTTGGGAAGCTTTTCTGTGCTCTCGAGTTCTCTGGAGATAAAAAGCCAAAGCACGTTTGCAATCTAGATTGTGAAGGGTTACTTCTGCCCTAGAGGAATGAGGTTTAGGGAAAAAGACAGGGAGGTAAACCGATTGGTTTAAATGGAAGGGCGAGACCACCTTTGGCATAAAGTGGGGATGAGTCCTAAAGACTAGCTACTAAAATGATTAGTGGTCTTCATTATAAAGCATATGAGGACAGACTGAAGGATCTTAATATGTACATCTTAGAGGAAAGGCGGGATAGAGGTGATATGATTGAGATGTTTAAATATCTCCGTGGCATAAATGTTCAGGGAGAGAGCCTCTTTCAATTGAAAGCAAGTTCTGCTACGAGGGGACATGGGATGAGGGTGAAGGGAGATAGATTCAGGAGTGATATGCGGAAATATTTCTTTACGGAAAGAGTAGTGGATCCGTGGAATAGTCTCCCAGTGGAGGTGGTAGAGATGAGGACAGTAACTGAATTCAAAAAAGCATGGGACAAACACAGAGGATCTCTAAAGGTAAAAAGGGGACTGTTGTAGTTGTTATGGAAGGACAGACTAGATAGGCCATGTGGTCTTTTTCTGTCATCATGTTTCTATGTTTCTATGTTACCATGGTGGAATTGTGTATAAGGAGCCTGACGCTCAATAAAGCGTAGTTACTCACCTGTAACAGGTGTTCTCCAGGAGCAGCAGGAATCAGTCCTCACTTATGGGTGACGTCGGCGCCGACGGAGCCCTCGCGGAGCAATTTTCCCCAGCTTTCAAAGAAAGCCTTTGGGAATTGCAGCGCGCATGCGCGGTCGTCTTCCCGCCCGAGGGTGCCATCTTAGCCAGTCAGATGACATAGCTAAAAAAGACAGCATAAAAATTTGCAAAAAAAGAACATAAGCAGACGATTGCAACTCCAAGGGGAGGAGGGAGGGTAGTGAGGACTGATTCCTGCTGCTCCTGGAGAACACCTGTTACAGGTGAGTAACTACGCTTTCTCCAGGACCAAGCAGGAAGTCAGTCCTCACTTATGGGACTCCCAAGCTCAAGGCTACCGGAGACCCTAAGCACAAAAATGAGCTCCCTCTAGCTCAGCAGCACAGAAGGATAGAATCTTCGCTGAATTATCACCCACCGGTAGCCCACATCCGGGATGGAGGGTAGGAGTTGCTCAGACCTCAAAGAGATTACGGAGGACTGCCTGTCCGAAAGCACTGTCCCGACGGGACTCCCTCCCGAGACAGTAATGGACCGCAAAAGTCTGGCTCGAAGACCAAGTAGCGGCCCGGCAGATGTCTGCCAGCGGAACAGAGCGGAGGTAAGCCACTGACGTGGCCTTTGCCCGAACGCAATGAGCCGTGACTCGACTTTCTAAGGAGAGTCCGGCTGCCCCATAAGCCCAAGAGATACAGTCCGCAACCCAGATGGACAGAGTACGCTTGGAGACCGGGAGCCCCAATTTATTGGGGTCAAAAGACACAAAAAGCTGAGCAGCTTTACGGTGCTCCCGCGTACGGTCAAGGTAGAAGTTCAATGCCCTTCTACAGTCCAGGGTATGGAGGACCGTTTCAGCTCGGCTGGAGTGTGGTCTGGGAAAGAAGGTTGGAAGTACCACCTCCTGATTGATGTGAAAAGGGGAGACCACTTTAGGCAGAAATTTTGGGTGAGTCCGTAGGACTACCCTATTCTTGTAGAACCTAGTGTAAGGGGGATCAGACACAAGGGCCTGCAATTCACTTACGCGCCTAGCGGAAGTGAGGGCTATCAAGAACAGTGTTTTCCAAGACAGAAAACGGAGAGAACAGGTAGCCATAGGTTCAAAAGGCGGACAGGTGATCCGCTGCAAAACCACATACAGGTCCCAGTCAGGCACTGGCGGGCGCAGAGGTGGTTTAAGTAGAAGGAGACCTCGGAGAAACCTCGCTACGAAAGGGTCATTGGAGAGAGGTCTGCCGTCCACCGGCACATGATGTGCTGAAAGAGCACTGAGGTGAACTTTGACGGAGTTGGACTTAAGTCCCAGATTAGAGAGGTGCAGCAAGTACTGCAAGATCACCGACACCGGGCAGGAGAAGGGATCCTGAGACTGTTGGGTACACCAGACGGCAAAGCGACGCCATTTAAGGGCGTAGCATTTGCGGGTAGAAGGCCGTCGCGAAGCTAAGACGACCTCCTCCACCTCCGCCGGCAGGAGAAGGGGAGCAAGGACTACCCTCTCAGCAGCCAGGCCATGAGGTTGAGAGACCTGAGGTTGGGGTGCAGAAGGGACCCCTGATCCTGAGTGAGGAGATCCGGTTGTACCCCCAGAGGGATTGGATCCTCCACCGCCAGTTGCAGCAGGAGCGGAAACCACGGCTGCCTGGGCCAGCGAGGGGCCACCAGGATCACGAAGGCTTTGTCTCGGAGAACCTTGAAAAGAGTCCGAGAGACCAGCGGGATGGGAGGGAAAGCGTACAGAAGGCTCCCCGACCACGAGATCAGAAAGGCGTCCGCCGCCACCCGAAGGGGGTGTGGCTGACGAGAGCAGAAGCGAGGAAGCTGCCGGTTGTGAGGACTGGCAAAGAGATCCACCGTGGGGAGACCCCACTTGAGGAAGAGCTTCTGAACTACCAAGGGATCCAGACGCCACTCGTGCGGCTGGAGGACCCTGCTGAGTTTGTCTGCAAGGCAATTTTCTTGGCCCGGGAGATAAACTGCCTTGAGGAGAATGCCGTGACTGACGGCCCAAGAGCAGAGCTTCTGTGCCTCCCGGCAGAGGAGGAAGGAGCCCGGGCCCCCTGCTTGTTCACGTAGAACATGGCAACTTGATTGTCCGTCTGGACAAGGACGGACTGTTGGGAAGTCAGGTGGGAGAAGGCCTTGAGAGCTAGGCGGATCGCCCTGAGCTCCAGGAAGTTGATCTGCTGAGCAGATTCCCACATGGTCCAGAGGCCCTGAGTACGTGCCTCTTGGCAATGCGCTCCCCAGCCCAGGAGGGATGCATCGGTGGTCAGCACCCGGGTCGGCTGAGGTGACTGGAAAGGCATTCCGAATATCAGGTTCGGCTGCCGGAGCCACCACCGGAGAGACGAGAGCAGCGGCTCGGAGACGCGCACCAGGTCCGCCAGGCCGCCTGTGGCTTGTCGCCACTGCTGGCGGAGACACCATTGAGCAGACCGCATGTTCAGGCGGGCATTGGGGGTCACATGGACGGTGGAAGCCATATGGCCGAGCAGTCTCAGGAAGCGCCTGGCGGAGACCAGGGGCTGGCTGCGAAAGCGGTCGGCTAGGTCCATGAGCCGTTGCGCCCTGTCGAGCGGTAGGTACGCTCGTGCCCGAGGAGTGTGCAGCCTTGCGCCGATGAACTCGAAATCCTGTGAGGGGAGCAAAGTGGACTTTGCGAAGTTTATGACAAAGCCCAAGTGGCGTTGGCGACCTCCTGAGCGGACGCTGCTCTGATGAGCCAGTCGTCGAGGTACGGAAAGACAGAGGCCGTGAAGCCGGAGATGGGCCGCCACGACCGCGAGACATTTTGTGAAGACTCGCGGTGCGGAGGATAGGCCAAAGGGCAGTACTCTGTACTGGTAATGATTTCCTGCCACCACAAACCTTAGGTATTGGCGGTGGCTTGGGTGGATGAGGATGTGCGTGTAGGCATCCTTTAGATCCAAGGAGCATAGCCAATCTCCCTGCTGGAGGTAGGGCAGAAGGATTCCAAGGGTAAGCATTTTGAACTTCTCCCGCACAAGGAACTTGTTGAGGTTGCGCAAGTCCAGGATGGGTCGGAGGCCCCCTGTTCTCTTTGGTATCAGAAAATACCTTGAATAAAAGCCTTGACCTCTCAGGTGGTGGGGCACCGGTTCCACCGCCTGTTCCTGCAGAAGACCTGCTAACTCCTGAAGGAGCAACTCCCTGTGCAGAGGGGGGCGCGAAGGTTCTCCCGGAAAATAGGAGGGAGGGACCTGATGGAAGTGGAGAAGGTAGCCTTCTCGCACGACCTGAAGTACCCAGGCATCTGCGGTGATGCTGGACCACCTGTGGCCGAAGTGAACCAGCCGGCCTCCGGTGCTGGGAGGAACCAGCGGGGGGGGAGAGGCTATGCTGAGCGAGTCAAAAACCCCCACCCTGCTGAGCAGGGGCTGGTGGTGCAGGCTTGGGGGCTTGCTGCCTACGGGACCCGTTACCCCGTCCCTTGGCCTGCTGGCCCTGTTGGGGAGCTGCAGGGGCCTGATAATGGGGGTACTGTTTGTAGGCAGCCGCCTTCCTCGGGTAAAAGGACTTCTTTCCCGAGGCCTTCTTTTTCTGGGAAGGGGCGGAGGTCTTCCTAGAAAGCCTGGTCCTGGTGAGAGTCTCAGTCTCAATTTGTGCAGCCTTTTCCGCCATGGGCTTGCCAAAGAGGTTTTCGCCTCGGCAGGGGACATCGACCAACTTGTCCTGTACCCAGGGCTCAAGGTCCGACGACTGAAGCCAAGCCTGTCGGCGGGCACCGATGCCGGCTGCGGCCACTCTAGCCGAGGCCTCAAAGCCATCATAGGCTGCTCGGGACATGAACTTTGAGCATTCCCGAATGCCCGTGGACAAGGCTAGGAACCTCCGCAAGGGCTCCTCGGAGAGACCAGCGGAGAATCCGGCTAGCTCTTTAGCCAGATCCCGGAGATACATGCCCATGTAGAGCTGGTAAGTCTGGACACGACATGCGAGCATAGAGCCCTGGAAGCACTTCTTGCCAAGGCCATCCAGGTTACGGGCCTCCCTTCCAGGAGGCACCGAGGAGTGCATCTTCTGGCTCTTAAGACGATGCATGGCCGATTCCACTACCATGGAATGGTGTGGCAGCTGTGCCTTCTGAAAGCCAGGGCTCTTGCGGACCCGATAGATAGAATCGACCCGCTTGCTCAGGACCGGCGAGGAGGCCGGACTCTCCCACATGTGGAAGAGTAGTCGTTCCAGCATAGGAGGAACCGGCACAGTAAAGTGCTCCCTCGCGGGAGAGTCATACTGGAGGGCGTCGAGCTCTTCGGCTCGAGGCTCCTCCTCGGGATCCGCAGGGAAGGCCAAAGCCTTGGCCATATCCCTAACGAAGTCCGAGAACCGGGCATCCTCCGGGGGGGACTGCTTCCGAGGCTCGGACCCCGGTGAGTCCGATGGGACACACCGAGTCCGGAAAGAATCAGGTGACTCTTCCTCCTCAGACTCCCAGACCGACTCTGACGAGGACTCGGTGGGGTCGGCCCGGGCAGGGTGCGGCGCCAGCCGTCCCGACGTCGAGGGAGTCGGCGTCGGCGACCTCGGTCCCGAACGGGAGGCCGAGGGTGACCTCGACCGAGGATCGACTCGAGTTCTCATTGACTCGAGGATCGGCTCGGTCTCCGGGGTCGACTTGGACGTCGACGTCCCGGCGGTCGGGGCAGCGGCGCCAGCGAGGCCAGCGAGCAGTGCCCGCTGCTGGTCCATGAAGGCAGACAGTCTGCTCTCCAAGGCCGTCAACCTGAGTCCGAGCTCAGGTGACCCAGCAGCCCCCGACTCGGGCCCCGACGGCGTCGGGCCCGACGTCGGCTGTCGCGGAGGCGAGTCCAGAAGGACTACAGGACTTACCCGGGCAGGCATCTCCGACTCCAGGCGAGGTCGCTTCGGGAGATGTTCCTTCTCCAAGGACCCGGGGCGGCTGTCGGGGCTATGCGACCTGGCCCGCGCGGAGCCAGGAGCGTCCACCGACGCCGCCCTCGCGGGTTTTTCCTTCCGACGATGGTCCCCGGAGGGAGAACCCCGGTCGGAGGAGCTCCGGCGACGGTCCAAGCTGGAGCCCTTTGACACGGAGGCCTCCGACGAGGTCCGGGTACGGCTGGGGTCAGCGAAGATTCTCTCGCGCTGATGCCGCCGACTTCTCAACGCCTTCGAGGACAGTTTGCTGCAGGGCCCACAGATCAGTTCCTCATGATCCGGGCCCAAGCAGCGGAGGCAAAAGTCGTGTGTGTCGGTTAGTGACATATTTCGGTCACACCGACCACACCGCTTAAAGCCACTGGCAGCCATCGGGGGAAAAAGGGCCCCTGCGAGGTCAAAGGACCGGGCTGCCAGGGAAAACGAAAATGAAAGCTGACTAAGTCAGAAAAACCGAAAAAAACGCTAGAGGACTCGAGACCGGCGTCGCGAGTCCAGGCGGGAAAACGATCGGCGTCGAACCGAAAGAAAAAAGTATAAAATAAAGAGGAAAATCAACTTTTTCGCGGGGACAAGACGGGGACGTCTGCAGGGCTCCGCGGAAAAAAGAAGACTGGCTAAGATGGCACCCTCGGGCGGGAAGACGACCGCGCATGCGCGCTGCAATTCCCAAAGGCTTTCTTTGAAAGCTGGGGAAAATTGCTCCGCGAGGGCTCCGTCGGCGCCGACGTCACCCATAAGTGAGGACTGACTTCCTGCTTGGTCCTGGAGAATGCGTCTTGCTGGTGAGGGCAATTAGGAAGGCGACCTTCCAGGTGAGAAACTTCAGAGAAGTAATGGCTAGAGATTCAAAGGGCGGCTTGAGAAGCTGTCCTAAAACATTGAGATCCCATGCCACTGGGGGTGGCCTAATGGGAGGCTTAATTAATAGAAGACCCCTCATGAAGCAAGCTACAAGCGGCTGAGAGGGGATGGGCTGACCATCTAAGGGCATGTGAGAGGCCGCAATTGCACTTAGGTATACTCTTAACAAATTGGTTTTGAGTCCAGAAGAAGAGAGTTGGAGAAGATATTCAAGCAATGCATCCACCAGAGCTGAGAAAGGGTTAAGATCCCTTTCAGAACACCAGAGAGAGAATCTATGCCACTTGAAGGCATAGGAGCGCCTGGTGGAAGGTTTCCTAGAAGCTAAAAAGATAGCTTTTACCTGTTGAGAGAGGTTGATATACTGGAAGGCTATGCCTTCAGTAGCCATGCTGTAAGATGTAGGGACTGCGGACTGGGATGCAGCAATGTCCCGTCCTTGTGTCTCTTGGGGAAACTGCTAGGTACATATGACCTAGATTGGCCACTGTTGGAAACAGAATACTGGGCTTGATGGACCTTGGTCTGACCCAGTATGGCATATCTTATGTTCTTATGTCCTCCTGCGAGATGAGATCTAGAGCAGACCCCAAATCTACTGGCTGAGCTTGAGACAGATGTAGAAGGAGAGGATACCACGGTTGTCGTGGCCAACGTGGTGCTATAAGGATCATGTAGCCCCTATCTCTCTGGAGTTTGAAAAGAAATTTGGAAATGAGGGTAATGGAAGGAAAGGCATATAGGAAGCCTTGACCCCAGTGAAGCTGAAAGGCATCTACCCTCTGGTTCTTCTGAGCAGGTGTCCTGGAGCAGAAACGGGGAAGTTTGGCATTCTGAGGACTTGAGCAGGTCTATGTCTGGGGTTCCCCAGATCTGAAAAATCTGTTCGACCTTGTCCGCATGAAGAGACCACTCATGGGGAAGCTGGACTCGACTGAGTTTGTCCGCCAAGAGATTCTGTTTCCCTGGAAGATACACCGCAAGTAAGTAAATCTGATGCTGTATGGCGAAGGACCACAGGTGCAGGGCTTTGTTGCAAAGGGCCCAAGAGCCTGTTCCGCCCTGCTTGTTCAAGTAGAACATGGCTACCTGATTGTCCCTCTGAACTAGAACTGTACGGAAGCAAAGATGGTCCTGGAACACCTTGAGAGCATTGTGGATGGCTCTGAGTTCCAGCAGATTTATGTGGAGTTGCGACTCCTGATAAGACCAAAGTCCCTGAGTGGAGAGATTGTCCAGATGAGCTCCCCAGCCCAATTGGGATGCATCCATAGTCAGGGTATATTGATGTGGAGGCATCAGGTTTTTTGGGGATTGCCACCACTGGAGAAACGAGATTAGGTGTGCAGAGACCATTATTTTGTCTCCCAGGGGACCCAATGCCTGAGACCACTGGGAAGCCAGGGTCCATTCAGCTGACGCGCATATGTCGACGAACAAGCGTAGTTACTCACCTGCAACAGGTGTTCTTCCAGGGGCAGCAGGAATCAGTCCTCACATATGGTTGACGTCGGCGCCGATGGAGCCCCCATGCGGAGCATTTCCCCAGCTTTCAAAGAAAGCCTTTGGGAATGCAGCGCGCATGTGCAGTCCCCTTCCCGACCAAGGGTGCCATCTTGCTCAGTCTGATGACATAGCTAAAAGACAGCAAAAAACAAAATAAATTATATGACTGCAACTCCAAGGGGAGGAGGGAGGGTTGGGAGGACTGATTCCTGCTGCTCCTGGAGAACACCTGTTACAGGTGAGTAACTACGCTTTCTCCAGGACCAAGCAGGAAGTCAGTCCTCACATATGGGACTCCCCAGCTTAAGTCTACCGGGGACCCAAATCTGAAAAAATGAGCTCCCTCTAGAGCCTCAGCATGTGTGAAAAGAATCTCCTCTGAGAACGCCCCCGAACGGTAGCCCAACACCAGGGCCGGAGGGTAGGAGTTGCCTATACCTCAAAGAGATTACGGAGTACCGCCTGTCCAAAAGCACTGTCCCTGCAGGATTCCCTCTCGAGGCAATAGTGGGCCGCAAAAGTCTGGCTTGAAGACCAAGTAGCAGCCCTGCAGATGTCTGCCAACAGAACAGAGCGGAGATGAGCCACTGATGTAGCCTTCGCCCTGACACGGTGAGCCGTGACTCGACCCTGCAACGAGAGGCCGGCTGCCCTGTACGCCCAGGCGTTACAATCTGCTAACCAAATGGACAGGGTATGCTTGGAGACAGGTAACCCCAACTTATTAGGGTCAAAAGAGACGAAGAGCTGAACAGCCCTTCGGTGTCCCTGCGTACGATCAAGGTAGAAGGACAACGTCCTCTTACAGTCCAGGGTATGCAAAACCGTCTCAGCCCGGCCGGCATGCGGCCTGGGAAATAAAGTTGGAAGAACCACCTCCTGATTAAGGTGGAAGGAGGAGACAACCTTTGGAAGGAACTTAGGGTGAGTCCGTAAGACTACTCTGTTCCTATAGAAACTAGTGTATGGTGCCTCTGACACCAGGGCTTGAAGCTCACTTACTCACCTTATTGAGGTAAGAGCTACCAAAAATAATGCTTTCCAAGAAAGGAAGCGCAAAGGACAAGTAGCCATAGGCTCAAATGGTGGGCAAGTAAGTTGTTACAAGACCACATTAAAATCCCACTCAGGGGCAGGTGGATGAATTGGAGGCTTAAACAAAAGCAGGCCTCCGAGGAAGCGAGCTACCAAAGGGTGGCTTGAGAGAGACTGATCCTCCACCGGTGAGCGCTGAGAGAGCACTGAGGTGGACCCTAACAAAGTTGGATTTAAGGTCTAGATTGGACAGGTGCAGAAAATACTGCAGCACCACCGGTACCAGGCATGAGAAGGGATCCTCCTTGTGCTGGGCACACCAGGTGGAGAACCTATGCCACTTAAGAGCATATGACTTCCGAGTGGACTACCTCCTAGAGGCCAAGACCACGTCCTCCACTTCCCTAGGCAGCAGTAAGAGTGCTAGAACTACCCTTTCAGCAGCCAGGCCATCAGATTGAGGGACTGGAGATTGGGATGTAAGAGAGATCCCTGTTCCTGAGAAAGGAGATTGGGTTGCATCCCCAGAGGAAGAGGAGCGTCCACCGCTAGTTGTAAAAGAAGTGGAAACCACGGTTGCCTTGGCCATCAGGGGGCCACGAAGATCACCGAGGCCTTGTCCCGGATCACTTTGAACAGTGTTTTGAGCACTAGAGGCGTGGGAGGAAACGCATATAGGAGGCCTGTAGACCATGGGATGAGAAAAGCATCCGCTGCTACTCTGAGAGGATGCGGTTGTCTGGAGCAGAACCTGGGCAGTTGACTGTTCAGTGGACTGGCAAACAGATCCATGGTGGGAAGACCCCATCTAAGGAAGATCTGTTGAACTACCAGAGGATTCAACTGCCATTCGTGTGGCTGTAGGATCCTGCTCAACTTGTCTGCCAGGTAATTCTCCTGTCCAGGGAGATAGACAGCCTTGAGAAGTATGCCATGCTTGACTGCCCAGGAGCACAGGTCCTGTGCTTCCTGACAAAGAGGTCGAGAGCCTGTGCCCCCTTGCTTGTTCACATAAAACATAGCAACTTGATTGTCTGTCTGGACTAAGACGGACTGCTGAGAGAGGACATGAGAGAAAGTCCGCAGGGCTAGGTGGATCGCTCTGAGCTCTAGGAAATTGATTTGCTGTGTGGCCTCCCAAGGAGACCACAGGCCTTGAGTGCATGCTCCTTGGCAATGTGCACCCCAACCTTGAAGAGAAGCAAGGGTTGTCAGCACTTGAGAGTGTGGAGGTGCTTGAAAAGGCACCCCTTGCAGTAGATTCGGGAGATGAAGCCACCACTGCAGAGAATCTGCCAGTAGATTGGACACTCTCACTTTGTCCATCAGGTTTCCTGTGGCCTGCAGCCACTGAGTCCTTAGGCCCCACTGAGCGGGTCTCATGTGCAGACGGGCATTTGCACTTAGATGGACAGCGGATGCCATGTGGCCTAAGAGCCTTAGGAATTGTCTGGCGGAGACTAGAGAATTGCTGCGGAACTGTCTGGCCAGATCCATTAGTCTGTGGGCCCTGTCCACGGGTAAGAAGGCCTTCGCTTGAAGGGTGTCTAGTCTTGCTCCTATGAACTCCATGTTTTGTGAGGGGCGCAAAGCGGACTTTGCGAAGTTTATGACAAATCCTAGATGCTGGAGAAGAGACACAGTACAGAGGGTGGCTTGATTGGTTTCCTGTGGAGACTGACCACTGATGAGCCAGTCGTCCAGGTATGGAAAGACAAAGAGTCCTTGAACTCGGAGATAGGCCGCCGCCACCACCGCCAGGCACTTGGTGAAAACCCTGGGGGCGGAGGATAGGCCAAAAGGGAGTACCCTGTACTGGTAATGGTTTCCTCCCACTACAAATTGGAGATATTGTCTGTGGTCTGGATGAATAAGGATGTGAGTATAAGCATCCTTTAGGTCTAAAGAGCATAGCCAATCTCCCTGCTGGAGGTAGGGCAGCAGGATTCCAAGGGTAAGCATCTTGAACTTTTCCCTCTCCAGGAACTTGAGATTGCGCAAGTCTAGGATGGGCCTGAGGCCTCCTGTTCTTTTTGGTACTAGAAAATACCTGGAATAGAAGCCTTGACCTCTCAGGTGGTGGGGCACCGGTTCCACCGCCTGCTCCTTTAGAAGACCTGCTAACTCCTGCAGGAGTAAGTCCCTGTGCAGAGGGAGTCTTGGAGGCTCCCCTAGAAAGTAGGAGGGAGGTACCTGGTGGAAGTGGAGGAGATAGCCTCTCTGGACTATGCTTAGCACCCAGGTATCCCTTGTAACGGCTGACCATCTGTGGGCATACAGGGTCAGCCGGCCTCCTGTGCTGAGAGGGGCCAGCTGAGGAGAGGCTATGCCACTGGAGTCAAAACCCCGCTCCCTGCTGTGCAGGAGCCGGAGCTGGTGGCCTGGGGGGTTTCTGCCTACGGGGCCCATGTCCCTGCCCCTTGGCCTGCTGACCCTGTTAGGGAGCTACAGAGGCCTGAAAGTGAGGGTATGATTTGTAGGCAGATGACTTCCTTGGGTAAAAGGTCTTTCCCCCCCCCCCCCCCCGAGTCCTTCTTCTGAGAAGGGGCAGAGGATTTCCTGGATAGCCTTGTCCGGGTGAGAGTATCGGACTCGAGTTCTGCAGCCTTTTCAGCCATGGGCTTGCCAAAGAGGTTTTCACCTCGGCAGGGGACATCGACCAACTTGTCCTGAACCCACGGCTCGAGGTCCGATGACTGTAGCCAGGCCTGACGGCATGCACCGATGCCGGCCGCGGATACTAGGGCCGAAGCCTCGAAGCCATCATAGGCTGCTCGAGAGAGAAACTTTGAGCACTCCCGGATCCCCGATGACAGGGCCTTGAACCTCTGCAAAGGTTTCTTGGAGAGACCAGCACAGAACCCGTCAATCTCCTTTGCCAGGTCTCGAAGGTACATGCCCATGTACAGCTGGTAGGTCTGGACCGGGCAAGCAAGCATTGAGCCCTGCCTGGAAGCACTTTCTACCGAGGGCATCCAGGTTTATTTTTATTTATTTATTTTTATTTATTTAACTATTTTTATCCCGCTTTTCACTGGGTCAAAGCGGTGTAACAAATAAGGGGGGGGTGGGGTTTAATCGGTTATAGGGGAGGGCCATCACCGGGAGGGCAACATTGATGATTTTGACAGAGGATAGACAGACATGGACAAGGTAACACAGTTTTTGAACATGAGCTCTTGGGGGTGGGTTTGGAGGGGGGTGGTGTGGTTATTTATGGGAGGGTGTTTCAGTTTTGAGATGTTCTCGGAATAGGATGGTTTTCAGCTGCTTTTTGAAGGATAGGAGATCGCTATTGTTCCTGATGTGGTTTGGTTGCGAATTCCAGATGGACGGAGCATAGAGTTCAAAGGCCCTGTTGCAGGTTCGTTGCGTGCATTTGGTTCTTTTGTGAGGGATGGTGATGGAGTTGCTGGAGGTCTGTCTGGTTGTCTTGCCGTGGGCTGGTCGAGGTAGTAGGGTGTGGAGCTGGGTGTTCCGTGTTTGGTGGATGGTTTTGTGGGTGAGTAGAATAGCTTTGTATTTAATTCTTGCTTCGAGGGGGAGTATGTGAAGTTCCCTCAGAATTGGGGTGATGTGGTCACGTTTCTTCGCATTCTGAATAATTCTCGCTGTGGTGTTTAAGGCAGTTTGGAGGGGGTTTGTCTGTGTGGCGGGTAGTCCATGGTAGATTATAATTATGATCACGTGACCCGGGGACTCAGTCTACACAAGGTTGTTTAGCAGGCCGCTCCGACTCCGAAGACCCGGGACGGCGCTCGGGGCTATGCGACCTGGCCCTGGAGGAACCAAGTGCGTCCACCGACACCGCCCTTGCGGGTTTCTTCTTCCTGCGATGCTCCCATGAGGGAGACCCCCTCTCAGAGGAACCCCGGCGATGCTCGGGATCGGAGTCCCGAGACGTCGAGGCCTCTGACGAGGTCCGGGCCCGGCCGGACATGGAGTCAGAGAAGATTCTTTCTTTTTGGTGCTGTTGGCTCCACAATGCCTTCGAGGACATTTTCCCACACAGGCCACAGATCATCGGGTCATGATCAGGCCCGAGGCAGCGGAGGCAGCAGTCATGTGTGTTGGTGAGAGACATAGGTTTCTTACACCGATCACACTTTTTAAACCCGTTGGCAGCCATCGGGGGAAAAAGGGCCCCTGCGAGGTCAAAAGACAGGGCTGCCAGTGAAAAATAGAAAAATGGTGCGTACGCTAGTCACCAAGGACAAAAAACCCGAAAAATGACGTCCAGGCTCAGTACCGGTGTACCGGCCCCAGGCGGGAAAGGGAAACCGGCGTCAAACCGAAGAAAACACGGGTCCAAGCCGAAAAATCAACTTTTTCCTCAGGTGAAAACGAACCACGTCCGTCAGGCTCCGTGGAAAAAAGACGACTGAGCAAGATGGCACCCTTGGGCAGGAAGGGGACCGCGCATGCGCTGCATTCCCAAAGGCTTTCTTTGAAAGCTGGGGAAATGCTCCGCATGGGGGCTCCATCGGTGCCCACGTCACCCATATGTGAGGACTGACTTCCTGCTTGGTCCTGGAGAATATATGTTACAACGTGTACTTTTGATGCCATATGACCCAGAAGTTGTAGCATTTCTCAAGCCGTGAGAAAGTTCTTGAGGCATGCTTGAGATGCAAGCTGAATAAGTCTGAGCACAGCAGGCTTGGGGCAGAAAAGCCCTTGATTGTTGAGTGTCTAGGAGAGCCCCTATGAACTCCAGCTTTTGAGAGGGGACGAGTTGGGACTTTGGAAGGTTTATTACAAATCCCAAGTGTTGCAGCACCTGAATGGTGCGCCAGAGGGAAAGATTGGCCTCTAGAGATATGCTTGCTTGAATGAGCCAGTTGTCTAAGTAAGGGAAGACAAACAGCCCAAGAGTCCTTAGGCATGCAGCTACCACTGCCATGCACTTTGTAAAGACTCTTGGGGCAGAGGCAAGGCTGAAAGGCAGACTCTGTATTGATAAAGTCTCCCTTGGAACAGAAAACGCAGGAACCTTCTGTGCTGTGCGTGAATAAGAATGTGAGTTAGGGGCGTCTCTTGTGTTTAAATAAGAATGCGATGGTTAGGGGTGATCTTGTGTCTCTTGCCCTAGGTCTGTCTCTTGTTTGTTTTTATGTAAACTGTGCTGATTTTAAATAGTGCGGTATATAAAACCAAATAAAAAAAATAATAAGAATGTGAGTATATGTGTCCTTTAGATCTAGAGAACAGAGCCAATCCTGACTCTGGAGATAGGGAAGAAGAGTACCTAGGGAGATCTTGAATTTCTCCCCAAGTAAATACCTGTTCAGTTCTCTGAGGTCCAGAATGGGCCTGTATCCTCCTGTCTTCTTTGGAATGAGGAAGTATAGAGAATAGAAGCCCAGGCCCTGCTGGGAGAGTGGCAACTCCTCTATTGCACCCTGTGAGAGAAGAGGTGACCTCTTGCAACAGAGTGGTGAGAGGAGGTTGAGAACAGAACTCTCTTGGAGGAGTCTGGGTGGGGAGGGGGGAAAACTTCGTAGATGAAGCTTGTACCCAATCCCGTATTATGGAGAGAGTCCACTGCTAGAGTAGTTACTCACCTGTAACAGGTGTTCTCCAGAAGTAGCAGGAATCAGTCCTCTTATATGGGTGACGTCGGCGCTGACGGAGCCCTCGCGGAGCAATTTCCCCAGCTTTCAAAGAAAGCCTTTGGGAATTGCAGCGCTCATGCGCGGTCCCCTTCCCGCCCAAGGGTGCCATCTTGCTCAGTCTGATGACATAGCTAAAAGACAGCAAAAAAATTAGCAAAAACGAAAAGAAAGGACTGCAACTCCAAGGGGAGGAGGGAGGGTTGTGAGGACTGATTCCTGCTGCTCCTGGAGAACACCTGTTACAGGTGAGTAACTACTCTTTCTCCAGGACCCAGCAGGAAGTCAGTCCTCACATATGGGACTCCCTAGCTTAAGGCTACCGGAGACCTCAAGCGGAAAAATGAGCTACCTCTAGCTCAGTAGCACAGAAGGAAGGAATCTTCTCTGAAAACGCCTCCGACCAGTAGCCCAACACCAGGGCCGGAGGGTAGGAGTTGCCTAAACCTCAAAGAGATTATGGAGGACTGCCTGACCGAAAGCACTGTCCCTGCGGGACTCCCTCTCCAGGCAGTAATGGGCCGCAGAAGTCTGGCTTGAAGACCAAGTAGTGACCCGGCAGATGTCTGCCAACGGAACAGAGCGAAGATGAGCCACTGACGCAGCCTTCGCTCTAACACGATGAGCCGTGACACGACCCTCCAACGAGAGGCCGGCTGCCCCATAAGCCCAGGCGATACAGTCAGATACCCAAATGGACAAAGTACGCTTGGAGACAGGTAGCCCCAACTTATTGGGGTCAAAAGAAACGAAGATCTGAACAGCCCTCCTATGCTCCCGCGTACGGTCAAGGTAGAAGGACAAGGCCCTCCTACAGTCCAGGGTATGCAGGACCATCTCAGCCCAGCTGGAGTGCGGCCTGGGAAAGAAGGTTGGAAGAACCACCTCCTGGTTGAGATGAAAAGGAGAAACCACTTTAGGAAGAAACTTAGGGTGAGGCCATAAGACTACCCTATTCCTGTAGAACCTAGTGTAGGGAGGATCAGACACTAGGGCCTGCAGTTCATTAACGCGCCTAACAGAGGTAAGGGCTACGAAAACCAAGGTTTTCCAGGAAAGAAAACGAAGAGGGCAGGTAGCCATAGGTTCAAAGGGCGGACGGGTAATCTGCTGCAAGACCACATTCAGATCCCATTCAGGGGCTGGTGGGCGCAAAGGAGGCTTAAGGAGAAGGAGGCCTCGGAGAAAAAGAGCCACCAAAGGGTGGTTGGAAAGATGTCTGCCATCCACCTGTGCGTGATGCGCAGAGAGAGCACTGAGGTGGACTCTGACAGAGTTGGACTTAAGGCCCAGATTGGAGAGGTAAAGCAAATATTGCAAGACCACTGCCACTAAGCAGGAGAAGGGATTCTCAGACTGCTGAGCACACCACACTGAGAACCTACGCCACTTAAGAGCGTAGGATTTCCGGGTGGAAGGCCGCCTGGAGGCCAAGACGACCTCTTCCACCTCACGAGGCAGTAGGAGGGGAGCAAGGACTACCCTTTCAGCAGTCAGGCCATCAGATGAAGGGACCGGAGGTTGGGGTGTAGGAGAGTCCCCTGATCCTGTGACAGGAGATCGGGTTGAAACCCCAGAGGAAGAGGAGTGTCCACCGCCAGCTGCATTAGAAGCGGGAACCAGGGTTGTCTCGGCCACCGGGGAGCTACTAGGATTATCGAGGCTCTGTCTCTGAGAACTTTGAAGAGCGTTCGAGACACCAGTGGCATGGGAGGAAAGGCATACAAGAGGCCCGTGGACCATGGAATCAGAAAAGCATCCACCGCCACTCGGAGAGGATGCGGTTGTCGAGAGCAGAATCTGGGAAGCTGCCGGTTCAGGGGACTGGCAAATAGATCCATGGTGGGGAGGCCCCACTTGAGAAAGATCCGCTGAACCACCAAAGGATCCAATCTCCACTCGTGAGGTTGGAGGATCCTGCTCAACCTGTCTGCTAGGTAATTTTCTTGACCTGGGAGATAGACAGCTTTGAGCAGGATGCCGTGAAGGACGGCCCAAGAGCACAGTCTCCGCGCCTCCTGACAGAGAAGGAAGGAGCCTGAACCTCCTTGTTTGTTCACGTAGAACATGGCAACTTGATTGTCTGTCTGGACCAGCACAGACTGGTGAGAAGTGAGGTGGGAGAAGGCTCTCAGAGCTAGGCGGATGGCTCTGAGCTCTAGGAAGTTTATCTGCTGAGCAGACTCCCAAGGAGTCCAGAGGCCTTGAGTACATGTCCCTTGGCAATGTACTCCCCAACCCAGGAGAGAAGCATCGGTTGTCAGCACCTGAGAAGGCGGAGGAGATTGAAAATCCACTCCTAGCACCAGGTTTGGTAGATGAAGCCACCACCGCAGAGAAGAGACCAGCAGGTTGGATACCTGTACTGAGTCCGCCAGGCTCCCCGAGGCCTGATGCCATTGAGTGTGAAGGCACCATTGAGCAGGTCGCATGTTCAGGCGGGCATTGGGGGTTACATGGACCGTGGAAGCCATATGGCCGAGCAGTCTCAGAAACTGCCTGGCAGAGACCAGAGAACTGCTGCGAAAGTGGCTGGCTAGATCCATGAGCCTGTGTGCCATGTCTAGAAGCAGGAAGGCCCGCGCCTGAAGTGTGTTCAACCTTGCGCCGATGAATTCGAGATTTTGAGAGGGTAGCAAAGTGGACTTTGCGAAGTTTATGACAAATCCCAAGTGCTGGAGCAGAGTCACAGTGCGATGAGTGGCCTGAGTGGCCTCTTGGGAAGACTGGGCCCTGATGAGCCAGTCATCCAGGTATGGAAATACAAAGAGGCCTTGAAGTCTTAGATAGGCCGCTACCACTGCTAGGCATTTGGTGAACACTCTGGGGGCGGAGGATAGGCCAAAGGGCAGTACTCTGTACTGGTAATTATGTCCTCCCACAACAAACCTGAGATATTGTCTGTGGTCTGGATGAATAAGGATGTGAGTATATGCATCCTTTAGATCTAAAGAGCATAGCCAGTCTCCCTGCTGGAGGTAGGGCAGCAGGATTCCAAGGGTAAGCATCTTGAACTTTTCCCTTGCCAGGAACTTGTTGAGGTTTCGCAAGTCCAGGATGGGTCTGAGGCCTCCTGTTCGTTTTGGTATCAGAAAGTACCTGGAATAAAAGCCTTCACCTCTCAGGTGGTGGGGCACCGGTTCCACAGCCTGTTCCTGAAGAAGACTTGCCAAAACTTGCCAAGACTTGCATGAGAGTAACCATAACCAGATCACAGTCACTCACGGCTTGAGCTCCCCAGGACGGGTCCGAGCTCGCCAACACCGAACACCACGCACCTCGAGCTCCCCTGGCTGGGTTGAGATTGACAACGCTGAAGTTCAACACCAACGACACCACCCAGACATGGCCCTGAGGCAGCGGAACGGAGGAGGTAGGAATTAACTTCGGTCAGCACTGACAGCATCGTATGGCCCAACACGCTGCACTGAGAAAACCCGTACAACCATCGCCACTTAAGTCACTCTCAAGGAGGTAGGACACATTCATTGTAACTGCCATATAACCCGCTCCAAGGAAACCAAACACAGGACACCGACACTACCGAGAAGCCACAACCTGAACATTAGGAGACTGCTAGACATCCCATCTCTTTTACTGCTGGGTCTGACAATGATCTGTTACAAATATCCTGCTAGAAATACTCACACTTGCTGATGATACTGACCTCTGCCACCAATATAGCGTAGTTACTCACCTGTAACAGGTGTTCTCCAGGAGCAGCAGGAATCAGTCCTCACATATGGGTGACGTCGGCGCCGACAGAGCCCTCGCGGAGCAATTTTCCCCAGCTTTCAAAGAAAGCCTTTGGGAATTGCAGCGCGCATGCGCGGTCCTCTTCCCGCCCAAGGGTGCCATCTTGCTCAGTCAGATGACATAGCTAAAAGACAGCAAAAATAAGCAAAAAAGAAAGCATAGAACTGCAACTCCAAGGGGAGGAGGGAGGGTTGTGAGGACCGATTCCTGCTGCTCCTGGAGAACACCTGTTACAGGTGAGTAACTACGCTTTCTCCAGGACCAAGCAGGAAGTCAGTCCTCACATATGGGACTCCCAAGCTTAAGGCTACCGGAGACCCTAAGCACAAAAAGGAGCTCCCTCAAGCTCAGTAGCCCAGAAGGAAGGAATCTTCTCTGAATACGTCTCCAACCGGTAGCCCAACATCCGGGATGGAGGGTAGGAGTTGCCTATATCTCGAAGAGGTTACAGAGGACTGCCTGTCCGAAAGCACTGTCCCTGCGGGACTCCCTCTCCAGGCAGTAATGGGCCGCAAAAGTCTGGCTTGAAGACCAAGTAGCGGCCCGGCAGATGTCTGCCAATGGAACAGAGCGGAGGTAAGCCACTGACGTAGCCTTCGCCCGAACACGATGAGCCGTGACTCGACTTTTCAACGAGAGGCCGGCTGCCTCGTAAGCCCAAGCGATACAGTCAGCAATCCAGATGGACAGAGTACGCTTGGAGACAGGGAGCCCCAACTTATTGGGGTCATAAGAGACGAAGAGCTGAACAGCCCTTCTGTGCTCCCGCGTACGGTCAAGGTAGAAGGTTAACGCCCTTCTACAGTCCATGGTATGCAGGACCATTTCAGCTCGGCTGGAGTGTGGCCTGGGAAAGTAGGTCGGAAGCACCACCTCCTGGTTGATGTGAAAAGGGGAAACCACTTTGGGTAGAAACTTAGGGTGAGTCCGTAGGACTACCCGGTTCTTGTAGAACCTAGTGTACGGAGGATCAGACACCAGGGCCTGCAGCTCACTAACGCGTCTAGCAGAAGTGAGGGGCACCAAGAACAATGTTTTCCAAGAAAGAAAACGAAGAGGACAGGTAGCCATAGGTTCAAAAGGCGGACAGGTAATCCGCTGTAAAACCACTTGAGATCCCAGTCCGGGGCTGGTGGGCGCAAAGGTGGTTTAAGGAGAAGGAGGCCTCTGAGAAAACGAGCCACCAGATGGTGGCTAGAAAGAGGTCTGCCATCCACCGGCATGTGGTGCGCAGAAAGAGCACTGAGGTGGACCTTGACAGAGTTGGACTTAAGTCCAAGATTGGAGAGGGAAAGCAAGTACTGCAAGACCACTGATGCTGAACAGGAGAAGGGATCTTGAGACTGCTGAGCACACCAGACGGAGAACCGACGCCACTTAAGAGCGTAGGACTTCCGGGTGGAGGGCCGCCTGGAGGCCAAAACGACCTCCTCCACATCTGGAGGCAGGCGGAGGGGAGCAAGGACTACCCTTTCAGCAGCCAGGCCATCAGATGAAGGGACCGGAGGTTGGGGTGCAGGAAAGTCCCCTGATCCTGTGACAGGAGGTCGGGCTGAAACCCCAGAGGAAGAGGGGTGTCTACCGCTAGCTGCATTAGAAGTGGGAACCAAGGTTGTCTCGGCCACCGGGGAGCCACTAGGATCATCGATGCTTTGTCTCTGAGAACTTTGAAGAGTGTCTGAGACACCAGCGGCATGGGAGGAAAGGCATATAAGAGGCCTGTGGACCATGGAATCAGAAAAGCATCCGCCGCTACTCTGAGAGGATGCGATTGTCGAGAGCAGAATCTGGGAAGTTGCCGGTTCAGAGGACTGGCAAACAGATCCATGGTGGGGAGGCCCCACTTGAGAAAGATCCGCTGAACCACCATCGGATCCAGCCTCCACTCGTGTGGCTGGAGGATCCTGCTTAGCTTGTCGGCCAGGTAATTTTCGTGACCTGGGAGATAGCTTTGAGGATGATGCCGTGGTGGACGGCCCAAGAGCATAGCTTTTGTGCCTCCTGACAGAGAAGGAAGGAGCCTGTTCCGCCTTGTTTGTTCACGTAGAACATTGCAACCTGATTGTCTGTATCAGTACCGACTGGTGAGAAACCAGGTGAGAGAATGCTTTGAGCGCTAAGCGGATGGCTCTGAGCTCCAGGAAGTTTATCTGCTGAGCAGACTGCCAAGGAGTCCATAGACCTTGAGTACATGTCCCTTGGCAGCGTGCTCCCCAACCCAGGAGAGAAGCATCGGTCGTCAGGACCTGAGAATGCGGAGAGGGCTGAAAAGTCACTCCTAGTACTAGGTTGGGCAGATGCAGCCACCATTGTAGAGAAGAGACCAGCTGGTCGGAGATCTGTACTGAGTCCGCCAGGCTCCCAGTGGCCTGATGCCATTGTGTGCGAAGGCACCATTGAGCAGGTCGCATGTTCAGGCGGGCATTGGGGGTCACATGGACCGTGGAAGCCATATGGCCGAGCAGTCTCAGAAATTGCCTGGCCGAGACCAGGGCATTGCTGTGAAAGTGGCTGGCGAGATACATGAGCCGCTTGGCCCTGTCCAGAGGGAGGAAGGCCCGCGCCTGAAGAGTGTCCAACCTGGCGCCGATGAATTCGAGATTTTGAGAGGGGAGCAAAGTGGACTTTGCGAAGTTTATGACAAATCCCAAGTGCTGGAGTAGAGTCACAGTGCGATGAGTGGCCTGAGTGGCCTCTTGGGAAGACTGGGCTCTGATGAGCCAGTCGTCCAGGTATGGGAACACAAAAAGGCCTTGAAGTCTTAGATAGGCCGCTACCACTGCCAGGCATTTGGTGAACACCCTGGGGGCGGAGGATAGGCCAAAGGGCAGTACTCTGTACTGGTAATGATTTCCTCCCACAACAAATCTGAGATATTGTCTGTGGTCTGGATGAATAAGGATATGAGTATACGCATCCTTTAGATCCAAGGAGCATAGCCAGTCGCTCTGCTGGAGGTAGGGCAGAAGGATTCCAAGGGAAAGCATCTTGAACTTTTCCTTTGCAAGGAACTTGTTGAGGTTTCGCAAGTCCAGGATGGGTCTGAGGCCTCCTATTCTTTTTGGTATCAGAAAGTACCTGGAGTAAAACCCTTGACCCTTCAGGTGGTGGGGCACCGGTTCCACAGCCTGTTCCTGAAGGAGACTTGCTAACTCCTGAAGGAGTAAGTCCCTGTGCAGAGGGAGTCTTGGAGGCTCCCCTGGAAAGTAGGAGGGAGGTACCTGGTGAAAGTGAAGAAGATAGCCCTTCCGAACTATGTGAAGTACCCAGGTATCTGTGGTGATGTTGGACCACCTTTGGGCAAAGTGGACCAACCGGCCTCCTGTGCTGAGAGAAACCAGCTGAGGGGGAGAGGCTATGCTGAGGAAGTCAAAAAACCCCACCCTGCTGAGCAGGAGCCGGTGGTGCAGGCTTGGGGGCTTGCTGCCTACGGGACCCATTACCCCGTCCCTTGGCCTGCTTACCCTGTGGGGGAGTTGCTGAGGCCTGATACTGAGGGTAGTATTTATAGGCAGCTGCCTTCCTCGGGTAAAAGGGCTTTTTCCCCGAGCCCTTCTTCTTTTGAGAAGGGGCAGAGGTCTTCCTTGAGAGACGAGTCCTGGTGAGAGTCTCGGTCTCGATCTGTGCAGCCTTCTCATCCATGGGCTTGGCCAAAGAGGTTGTCACCTCTGCAGGGGACATCGACCAACTTGTCCTGCACCCATGGCTCGAGGTCGGACGTCTGAAGCCAAGCCTGGCGGCGTCCACCGATGCCGGCTGCGGCTACTCGAGCCGATGCCTCAAAACCATCGTTGGCTGCTCGAGAGATAAACTTTGAGCACTCTCGAATACCAGTTGACAAGGTTTGGAACCTCTGCAAAGGTTCGTCCGAGAGACCAGCAGAGAACCCGGCTATTTCTTTAGCCAGGTCCCGGAGATACATGCCCATGTAGAGCTGGTAGGTCTGGACCCGACAAGCAAGCATAGAGCCCTGGAAACACTTCCTACCGAGGGCATCCAGGCTTCGGGCCTCCCTACCGGGGGGCACCGAGGAGTGCATTTTTTGACTCTTAAGTCTATGCATGGCCGATTCCACCACCATGGAATGGTGCGGTAGTTGTGCCTTTTGGAAGCCGGGGCTCTTGCGGACTCGATAAATGGAATCGACCCGCTTGCTTAATACCGGCGATGACGCCGGGCTCTCCCACATGCGGAAGAGAAGTCGTTCCAGCATCGGAGGAACCGGTACAATAAAGGCCTCCTTCGGGGGAGAGTCATATTGGAGGGCATCGAGTTCTTCGACTCGAGGCTCCTCCTCGGGATCCGCGGGGAAGGCCAAGGCCTTGGCCATATCCCGCACGAAGTCCGAGAACCGGGTATCCTCTGGGGGGGACCGTCTCCGAGGTTCGGACTCGAGGGAGTCCGATGGGACACACCGAGTCCGAAAGGAACCAGGTGACTCTTCGTCCTCGGATTCCCAGGCCGACTCCTCGGAGGAGGAGTCGAGCGGCTCCGGTCGGGCAGGCATCGATGCCATCCGCCCTGACGCCGAGGGAGTCGGCGCCAACGACCTCGGTCCCGAACGGGAGGCCGAAAGAGACCGCGACCGAGGATGGACTCGAGCCCTCATGGACTCGAGGATCGGCTCGGTCTCCGGGGTCGACTTGGAGGTCGACAGCCCGGCGGTCAGGGCAGAAGCACCGGCGAGGCCAGCGATCAATGCCCGCTGCTGGTCCATGAAGGCAGTCAGACTGCTCTCCAAGGCCGTCAACCTGAGTCCGAGCTCAGGAGACCCAGTAGCCCCCGACTCGGGCCCCGACGGCGTCGGGCCCGACGTCGGCTCCTTCGGAGGCGAGTCTACGAGGACAACAGTACTCACGTGAGCGGGCAAGTCCATCTCGAGACGAGGATGTTTGGAAGGCCTCTCCACCTCCAAGGACCCGGGACGGGAATCGGGGCTATGCGACCTGGCCGAGGAACCAGGAGCGTCCACCGATCCCGCCCTCGCGGGTTTCTTCTTCCGATGATGTTCCCGGGTAGGAGACCCCCTTTCAGAGGAACTTCGACGATGCTCAGGACCAGAGTCCCGAGACGTCGAAGCCTCTGACGAGGTCCGAGCCCGGCCGGAGTCAGAGAAGATACGTTCCCGCTGATGCTGCCGACTCCTCAACGCTTTTGAGGACATTTTGCCACACGGACCACAGATCATCGGGTCATGATCGGGTCCGAGGCAACGGAGGCATTAGTCGTGTGTGTCGGTAAGAGACATGAGTTTTACAGAGGTCACACTTTTTAAACCGCTGGCAGCCATCGGGGGAAAAAGGGCCCCTGCGAGGTCAAAAGACCGGGCTGCCAGTGAAAAAGTAAAAAGGCGCGAAATCTGTCACGAAGGACAAAAAAACGAAAAATAAAGAACGGACTCGCAACCGGCGTCGCGGGTCCGGGCGGGAAAAGAACCGGCTCGAAACCGAGAGAAAAAAGAGAAATAAAATCAACTTTTCTGCGGGGATTCACAAACAACGTCTGTAGGGCTCCACGGAAAAAAGAAGACTAAGCAAGATGGCACCCTTGGGCGGGAAGAGGACCGCGCATGCGCGCTGCAATTCCCAAAGGCTTTCTTTGAAAGCTGGGGAAAATTGCTCCGCGAGGGCTCCGTCGGCACCGACGTCACCCCATATGTGAGGACTGACTTCCTGCTTGGTCCTGGAGAATGCTGTTAATACTTGCTAATACTTGCTGATGATACTTGCTGCTAATACTTGCTGATGATACTGACTTCTGCCACCAATATTGCTGCTAATACTTGCTACGTTGATATGACTTGCCACCAATTCCGCTGCTTATAATTGTGAATGTTGCTAATCTTGATACTTATACTTGCTAATGTTACTACTTATACCTGCTACTGTTGACACCTATACTTGCTAATGCTAATTGTTGCTACCTATACCTACTACTGTTGATACTTATATAGTCACCAGAGTTGCTAATATAGTTGCCAGGGTAAAAGACATTGCAGAGGTACATCACACCACTAAAAAATGAAGACGCTAATCTTGTACCTTAGAATATGCCTGTTCACACTAATCCCTGCTTACGCCCTCAACTCAAACTTGTACCAATCTCTCCCACACCTATCCACACCAATCTACCTCCTCTACACCATACAAACGCCACAACCGCTCCTACTCGCACCCTACCGCATCACCGGAAACATAGTAACACACATACTCCACCAGAAGGCCTCCACTAACAGCCATACGAGAATACAGAGGCATCGCAAGCCTAAAACAACTGACACATACACACAACCCAACACTGATGCAGACCACAAACAACCAGGCTCCACAGTCACTGCAAGAGACCTGTAACATCACCCTCATTAATGCTCGATCAATCAGGAATAAGACCCACATAATCCACGACATCATCACGGATGAGCAACCAGACATCCTATGTATAACTGAAACCTGGATTACTGACACCGATGCAGCCATATTAAACCAGATAAGCAAACCTGGATACAACCTGTATAACTGCCCCCGCTCCCACAAGAAAGGTGGAGGAATCCTCATAATAGCTAAAGCCAACCTGCAACTATCAAGCACATACCTGAACTCGAACACAGACATCGACCTGCTCAAGGTGGAAAATACAGCCTTATCCATCTGCCTAATATACAGACCCCCCTCGCCACATCATGAGATACTTGCCTCAGCACTAGAAAACATATCCTCAACACAACCAAAGAAATTCCAAATCATCCTAGGAGACCTAAATCTAGCATCAACGACAGCCACGCATGCAAATACCTTCCTGGAAGCCATGACCCAACTAGGGTACCAACAACTAATAAATGAGCCCACCCATGAAAAGGGGCATATACTGGACATGGTCTTCACCCCCACGGGAGAACAGGACAACGATGAGAAGCCCCGATAGAGATCAACCCATTACCATGGTCAGACCACCACCAAATCAATATACGGATAAGAATTCCTACTTTACCCAAGGACGCAAAAGCAAAAAGAGTAATACACCAACAAAGAAGATTTAACAAACTAAATATGGAATGCCTTATCAATACCATTAAGTCCCACAGAGACCTGGGAAGAACAGACCTCGATGAACTAACAAGCAGCTGGGACACTGGAATTCAGACTGCAGCGAACCCTAAATGGAACAATACACCAAACCCGTCCAAAAACCAATCAGAACCCTGGTACTCCATAAAACTGACCAGAATGAAGAGAGAACTTAGAAAACATGAAAGTGGAGACGTACCAAATCCATCGAACACAAGACTGAATACCTCAACCTCCTCTCAAGATACAAAGAAGAAGTAAACACTGCAAAGAGGACGCACCATACCAACATTTTAAACAAAGCCATCAACAAACCGCGTGAGCTTTTCGCACTAGTAAAATCTTTAACCAAAACAGCCCTACCAGAACATCAAGATAGCTCTATCCATCCCCAAACACTGGCAAACCACTACGCAAGCAAGCTGACTACCAACGCGCCTACTCTGTGTAGATGCACCATACCGGAGAACAGACGTTGAGCAAGAACAGACATGGAGCATGTTCCACAATATAGATGAACAACAAACTATCAACATAATAACCAGCATAAATACCACCACCTCCCCGCTGGACCCCTGCCCAACTGCGTGGATCAAAGCAGCAAAAAAGGAGATCGTCCAACAAATATCTCACATTGTAAACCAATCACTAAGTCAAGGAATCATGCCTGCCCAGCTAAAGAAATCTATAATAAGGCCAATCCTAAAGAACAACTCCCTCAACAAGGAAGACCCAACCTCATACCGTCCCATCTCCAGCATATCGTTCCTGGCAAAAATCATTGAGAAAGCAGTGCTCATACAACTACAAGAACACCTGGATGACCGTGAAACCCTAGACAAACATCAATACGGTTTCAGACGAAATCACGGGGTTGAAACACTTATTAGCGCTAATGAACAACCTCCTCAAAGGCCTAGAAGACAGAAAGAAAATGTTTATACTCGTATTCATTGACATCTCTGCCGCCTTTGATACTGTCCATCATGAGATCCTCCTTAACAAACTGGAATCAATAGGAATTTTGGGAACCCCCCTCAAATGGTTCTCCTCCTACATAACGAACAGAATGCCACAAGTCCAATTCAATGGAGAAAAGGCTGAAGCATTCTCTCAAACTCAAGGCATACCCCAGGGTTCGGCTCTCTCGGCACTACTTTTCAACATTTACATGCAGCCCCTCTGTGATATTTTCAAAAGGCATAACATCAACTACCATATTTACGCAGATGATATTATGCTTTACACACAACTGGATACCTCAGACCCTAAATATACGCAGCTTGAAACCTGCCTGGACGAGATGTTAAGATGGCTACAGCGAAACATGACAATCAACCATAAGAAAACAGAAGTCATGTATATATCCAGTAAACCGGATTTTGAGCCCCCTCCTACAATCACCCTGTGTAACACGTACAACACAAAAAATGAGATCAAATATCTAGGTGTCACACTCGACCGCAACCTAAAAATGGAAACGCACCTACGTAAAACAAACAAGGCCATCTTCCACAAACTTAGAGTGATACAACCTCTGAGGAATATAATCGAACCCTGTGATTTTCGGTCTGTTGCACAAGCACTCATTATGCCACACCTGGACTACTGTAACGCCATCTTACAAGGTCTGCCTAAAAAATCCCTAAATATCCTTCAAATGGCCCAAAATGTGACGGCCAGGATCATCATGGGAACAAGCATTGCTGAGCACATTACACCTGTTTTAGAGCTACATTAGCTTCCAATTGCAGCCAGGATACAATACAAGACATTGGTAACCACGTTCAAACTTATATATAACATAGCCCCTTCATTCCTCTCCACACTTATCAGCACGCAACCAAAAAATAGGGACAGGAGAACTACCAACTCAGGCACCCTACAGATCCCCACCAGCATCAGAACTGTAAAAGCAAGTAGTAGTCGAAGGGCGTTCTCATTCTATGCTCCAACTATCTGGAATCAACTCCCATTTGAGCTGAGATCAATCAAGGACATTACTGCTTTCCGGAAGGAACTAAAAACCCATCTATTCAAAAGTCACTACAATCAGCTGTGACTCTCAGTTCGATAGAAATGAAGCAAATGCAGTCAACTAATTATACTCTGTTGAACCGATGTATGTAAATATGTATAAATGTAAAAATTGTAAATACGTCTAGTCAAACCCCCAAAACACTAATCCTGTGTGCTGTGCCCCACCCACAGATCTATGTATATATCTGCCCCACTTTTCTGTCTTGATTTGACAACCCCCAATCGAACTGCTGCTGATCGCTGGAAGTGGCGGTATATAAGTGTGTACTAAATAAATAAAATAAACTCCTGAAGGAGTAAGTCCCTGTGCAGAGGGAGTCTTGGAGGCTCCCCTGGAAAGTAGGAGGGAGGTACCTGGTGAAAGTGAAGAAGATAGCCTTTTTGAACTATATGAAGCACCCAGGTATCTGACGTGATGGCTGACCACCTGTGGGCAAAGTGGACCAGCCGGCCTCCTGTGCTGAGAGAAACCAGCGGAGGGGAAGAGGCTATGCTGATGGAGTCAAAAACCCCCACCCTGCTGAGCAGAGGCCGGTGTTGTGGGCTTGGGGGCCTGCTGCCTACGGGACCCATTACCCCGTCCCTTGGCCTGCTGACCCTTTTGGGGAGCTGCTGAGGCCTGATAATGAGGGTATTGTTTATAGGCAGCCGCCTTCCTCGTGTAAAAGGGCTTTTTCCCCGAGCCCTTCTTCTGAGAAGGGGCAGAGGTTTTTCTGGACAGTCTAGTCCTGGTCAGAGTCTCGGTCTCGATCTGTGCAGCCTTTTCAGCCATGGGCTTGCCAAAGAGGTTCTCACCTCTGCAGGGGACATCGACCAACTTGTCCTGTACCCATGGCTCGAGGTCGGATGACTGAAGCCAAGCCTGTCGGCGGGCACCGATGCCGGCTCCAGCTACTCGAGCAGATGCTTCGAAAGCCATCGTAGGCTGCCCGAGAGATAAACTTCGAGCACTCTCGAATGCTAGTGGACAAGGCCTGGAACCTCTGCAAAGGTTCCCCGGAGAGACCAGCAGAGAACCCGGCAATTTCTTTTGCCAGGTCCCGGAGATACATGCCCATATAGAGCTGGTGGTCTGGACTCGACAAGCAAGCATAGAGCCCTGGAAGCACTTCCTACCGAGGGCATCCAGGTTCTGGGCCTCCCGGCCGGGAGGCACCGAGGAGTGCATCTTCTGACTCTTGAGTAGATGCATGGCCGATTCCACCACCATGGAATGGTGCGGTAGTTGTGCGTTTTGGAACCCGGGGCTCTTGCGGACTCGATAAATGGAATCGACCCGCTTGCTTAACACCGGCGCCGATGCCGGGCTCTCCCACATGCGGAAGAGAAGTCGCTCCAGCATCGGAGGAACCGGTACAGTAAAGGCCTCCTTCGGGGGAGAGTCATACTGGAGGGCATCGAGCTCTTTGGCTCGAGGCTCTTCCTCGGGATCCGCGGGGAATGCCAAGGCCTTGGCCATATCCCGCACGAAGTCCGAGAACCGGGTGTCCTCCGGGGGGGACCGTCTCCGAGGTTCAGACTCAGGCGAGTCCGATGGGATGCACCGAGTCCGAAAAGTACCAGGGGACTCTTCGTCCTCCGTCTCCCAGGCTGACTCCTCGGAGGAGGAATCGAGCGGCTCCGGTCAGGCGGGCACCGATGCCCTCCGCCCCGACGCCAAGGGTGTCGGCGTCGACGACCTCGGTCCCGAACGGGAGGCCGAGGGAGACCGCGACTGAGGATCGGCTCGGTCTCCGGGTTCGACTTGGATGTCGACGTCCCGGTGGCCGGGGCAGATGCACTGGCGAGGCCAGCGATCAATGCCCGCTGCTGGTCCATGAAGGCAGCCAAACTTCTCTCCAAGGCCGTCAACCTCAGGAGACCCAGCAGCCCCTGACTCGGGCCCCGACGTCGGCTCCTTCGGAGGTGAGTCCACGAGGACTACAGTACTCACGTGTCTAGGAGACTCCATCTCGAGATGAGGATGTTTCGAAGGCCTCTCCGACTTCGAGGACCCGGGACGGCTATCGGGGCTATGCGACCTGGCCCTCAAGGAACCAGGAGCGTCCACCGACACCGCCCTCGCGGGTTTCTTCTTCTGATGATGTTCCCGGGCAGGAGACCCCCGCTCAGAGGAACTCCGACAATGCTCAGGACCGGAGTCCCGGGACGTCGAAGCCTCTGACGAGGTCCGGGCCCGGCCGGACGAGGAGTCAGAGAAGAGTCTTTCTTTCTGTTGCTGCCGACTCCTCAACGCTTTAGAGGACATCTTGCCACACGGACCACAGATCATCGGGTCATGATCGGGTCCGAGGCAGCGGAGGCAGCAGTCGTGTGTGTCGGTAAGAGACATAAGTTTCTTACATCGATCACACTTCTTAAACCCGCTGGCAGCCATCGGGGGAAAAAGGGCCCCTGCGAGGTCAAAAGACAGGGCTGCCAGTGAAAAAAGAAAAAATGGCACGAACGCTAGTCACGAAGGACAAAAACCGAAAAAATTTCGAACGGACTCGATACCGGTGCATCGGGTCCGGGCGGGAAAAGGATCCGGCGTCGAACCGAGAAAAGAAAAAACAAATAAAATCAACTTTTTCAGCGGCGATCACAAACAGCGTCTGTAGGGCTCCGCGGAAAAAAGAAGACTGAGCAAGATGGCACCCTTGGGCGGGAAGGGGACCGCGCATGCGCGCTGCAATTCCAAAAGGCTTTCTTTGAAAGCTGGGGAAATAGCTCCGCGAGGGCTCCGTCGGCGCCGACGTCACCCATATGTGAGGACTGACTTCCTGCTTGGTCCTGGAGAACTGATGTTACAAAATGCCACCTTTGGGCAAAGTAACAAAGTCTGCCGGGAATGTTGATGGGATCTGGAATCTCCAGAGGCAGAATGGCTATGTTCTACAGAAAGGAGTAGCAGACCCTGAAGAGATTGGGTCTGCTGTAGTGGCTGTGACCTGGGAGTCTGAGCCTTCCTCGGTTGTTTTGGTGGCTGCGGCCCCTTCTGGGGGAGCATGGATTGGACAGTGCACCGCAGGGGTGTAAGAAGGGTAGTACTTCTTGTTCTTATTGAAAAAAAGATTTCTTTGCTGCCTTTTTCTTACCTGGGTTGGCAATAGATCTAGACAGTCTATTAAGAGTGGTGTTCTCAGATAGTAGCTGAGAAGGCTTGTCCTGCCAATCCTTGCCAAAACAGTTTTCACCAGTGCAAGGTATATTACCCAGCTTATCTTGAACCCATTGTTCAAGATCAGATGCTTGGAGCCAAGCAATCCTGCGTGCACAATGAATATAGCCGATGCATTCAAAGCAGTCAAAAATTGCCCTGTTAAATTTTGAAACATTTTAGGCATGCTTTACAAGCGTGAGATAATCAGCTCTCTTGTCATCAGGGAGAAGAGGAGCCATCAACTCCAAATCCTTAGCCACCTCCCTAAGGAACATACCCATATAGAGTATGTAGGAACTGATTCTGGCCGATAACAGAGGCATGAAAACATCAACGACCAAAAGCGTAGAGGGTTCTCAATTCCCTGCCTGGAGGGTTCGAGGAATGTGTCTTAGCACTTTTTATTCAACACACTGCAGATTCCACTACCATGGAATGGTTTTGTAATTGCGTCTTCTGGAAGCCGGGACACTGCGGTACCCAGTACATTGTATTGAGTTGACGAGTATGTGGAGAGATGGTTAGGGGTGTCTCCCACATATGAAGCATAAAGTCGTGAAGTATTCGATGAATAGGGAACATAGCAGCTTCCTTTAGGGCTGCAGTGTATTGAAGGATTTCAAGTTCTTCAGCCCTAGGTTCTGTCTCCCAAGTCACCGTTATGGACAGACCCCAAGCAACATCGCGAATAAAGTCTTGGAAAGACATATCCTCCGGAGGGGACATGCGATGTTGTGGGGACGGAGATGGGTCTTCTGAGAGAGTTCTCATTTCCTGGGTACGACGACGAATCAGAATTGGAAGATTCAAAGTATCGAAGGGCAAGGTGTTCACGCTCTGCATGTACTCGATACCGCTCAAAGACGGCAGCTAAAGGTTGCGGTGCCAGAACCAGAAACGGATTTGAGGGCCGGCATGGGCAGTAGCATGGTAAGTGGTAAAAAGGTTGATGCAGGCTCTTTCAGTACCATAACAGGTACCAATGTCTGAGGAATCAACTGTAAAGGCTTTACCGATACGGAGGCCACCAGTCAGGCTGCTAAGCTCCGCTCGATGGCCAGGATACGTTGATCAATGGAGGTTGCCGATGCTTGGGTATTGGTACTGGAGTGGCGGGCCACGATCCTTGAGAATGGCACCAGGAGCTCTCCAGAGGTGGAGACCTCGGGAGCATCCTGGGATCCCACTAAGGCTCTGGAGGCAAGGACCTCTCACCGGGGATGTTTGGCTGGTGTCTCTCCCTACCCCCCCCCCCCCCCAGGGCAACGCTAAGGCATCTCAATGCTTAGAAGGAGATCTACCCTTGGAGGGCCGGCCAGTCTTCGATGAAGACTTAGGTTTCGATACCTGAGATCTTTGAGAGACAGATGAAGCTCTCGATGATGTCGATGCTACAGACATTGCATCGGTGGCAAAGAGGGTGCCCAGTTTTGCAGCTCGGTTCTGTAGGCCTCTCTTTTGTCATCTTCCTACAGAGAGGACATTCTGACGGTTGGTGATCCGGTCCTAAGCACTTTAGAGACACCAGTCATGGGTGTCCGTGGCCGAAACTGTACTGCCACATTTGGAACACTTCTTAAAACCACTGGGTGGTTTTTCCATTTTGTTTGTGACAAAAAGGAAAGGCCTAAACCTAACATGGCGTTGATGCGCCTGAAGGAAGAAAGTTTTCTTCCCTCACTGAAGATTTTTTTTTTTGAAAGAAAGCACCGGCGGGGTCAGCAACAGCATCGATGGGAAGGCAGAAGCGATCACAAAAAATAAGAAAAAAAACAAATTTTCTGCAGTGACAGGAACTGCTTCTTGTCGGCTCCGCGGAAAAGAACAGAGGAGGGAGAGCTGGAAAGGCAGCTACGCAGGCACAGTGGGATGCTCCCAAAAGCTTTCCTACTGGATGATGGAGAGCGTTCCTGCTCGGGCTCCGTCGGCACTGACGTTACCCCTATGTGAAGACTACATTCCTGCTTGTTACTAGAGATGAATTTCTTATTTTTGCAGGAGTCTTTTTCTAGCAGGGTCAGCTGTTACTCTGGACAATCTCTTTACAGTACTAGTTTCCGACTCTAATTGAGAAGCTCTATCTTGCCAGTCTTTGCCAAAGAGATTTTCCTCTGTACAAGGTATGTTGCCCAGCTTATCTTGAACCCACTGTTCAAGATCTGAGGCCTGAAGCCATGCAATGCGACGTGCACCGATGCAAATTGCCAAAGCCCTGCTCATGCACTCAAAAGCAAAGGAAGCTCTATTAATGAACTTTGATACATTTTGGTTACGTTCAACTAGGGCGAGATAGTCTGCCCTTTATCATCCAGGAAAAGAGGAGCAAATGCTGCGAGATCCCTGGAGACCTCCTTTAGAACATTCCCATATAAATTTTATAGGAATTTATCCTAGGTGAGAGCATGGAGGCCTGGAATCATTGACGGTTCGATTCCCTACCAAGTGGGTTAGAGGAATGAGTCCTTGGGCTTTTGATTCGGTGCATAGCCGATTCAACCATCATGGAGTGGTGGGGAAGCTGTGCCTTTTGGAAGATGGGACACTCCAGTACCCAGTACATGATATCAAGACGTCTACTTTGGGGTGAAACCATGAGAGGCATCTCCCACATAAGGAGCATAAGATCCTGAAGGATGCGGTGCAGCAGTAAGGTGGTGGCTTCCTTGGGTGCCGTTGGGTACTAGAGAATCTCCAGTTCCTTCCACCCTCGGTTCCTTCTCCGATGTCACTGTGATAGAGAGATCTTTGTCTAGGTCACGAATAAATTCCTGAAAGGACATGTCCTCAACAGCGGCGACATGTGCCGCTGTTGAGGTGGGGGAAGGGTCAGAAGGGAAATGCTGGGGCCTCAATGAATTGAATGACTCCACATCTGAATCAGGAGAATCGGAATCAGAGGACAAAGTATCGACGGATACAGTGCACACCAGAAGACAGATGCCATACCAAGGTTCCAATGTATCAGCTTCGGTGAGCCGTTTGTTTCTTGCACTGGTATTGGTAAGGTATTCCAGGGAGGGCATGGGTGGGAGCGATGTTGCACCTGGAACCAGTGTCTATGTTGGTACCGGAACCAGTACAGACTGCCCGGTATCTGTAGCCAAGGGTTTTATAGGTACAGAGGCTGCAAGTAGGGCTGCCAAACTATACTCAATGGGCAATAATCACTGGTCTATCAAGGCTGCCGATGCTTGGGTATCTGTTACGGGTATTTGTGCCACTGTCCCAGAGCATGGTACCAGTAGCTCTCCAGAGGTCAAGGCCTCGGGAGCATCTTGGAACCCTTCAATGGCTTTGGAGGGCAGGGCCTCCCGCCGGGGCTGTTTGGCATGCCGATCCACCTCTGAGGCAACCCCTGAGGGATCTTTATGTTTAGAGTGAGATCTTTCCCTGGAAATGCCTGCAGACTTCGATGTGCCCTTGTGCTTGGACTTCATACATACCCAAGATCCAGGAGAGGATGAAGAGGCCCTCGACAGAGTGGACGCCAACGATAGCATGTCCAGTTCTGTAGGCCTCGCCAGGTCATTTTCTGGCAAAGGGGACAGTCTTTTGGCTGGTGGTCTGGGCCGAGGCATTTCAGACACCAGTTATGTGTGTCAGTCACTGAGATGGTGTTTGCACACTTAGTGCATTTTTTGAAACCACTAGTTGGTTTCTCCATACTCACAAGGATGAAGAATATGGAAGGCTTAAGGCCTAAAAGGGTGTCGATGCCCAAGTAGTTTTTTTTTTTTTTTTATTGTTCTGTGTTTTTTAGGAACAAAAGAAAGGAAAAAGAAAGAAAAGAATAAGGGAACCAGTGATGTCTTAGACGGTGCCGACGAGAAGGCAGATGCTATCCACAAAAAATAGTTTTTTCTGCAGTGACAGGATTTGCTTCCTGCCGGCTCCGTGGAAAATGAAGAACTGAAGGCAGGAAGGCAGTCACACAGGCGCAGTGGTATGCTACCAAAGGCTTTCCAATTGGACGCTGGGGAGCATTCCCACGCGTGCCCCATTGGTACTGGCATCACCCATATGTGAAGACTACATTCCTGCTTGTTACTAGAGATACACTAATAGCGTATCCAGAACAGTGGTTCTCAACCCAATCCTTGGGACACACCTATCCAGTCAGGTTTTTCAGAATAATCACAATTAATATGCATGAGAGATTTTCACTGTGGTTATCCTGAAAACCTGACTAGGTAGGTATATCCCAAGGGTTGGGCTGAAAACCCCTGATCCAGAATATGGCCAGGTCTTGTAAAAGAGAAGTGGGACAAGCATGCAAAGCATGGCTCATGGAATTCTTTCCAACCCCTAGGTGCACATGCACACTTGTATCTGCATGTGCTTGTTTTGTATATCTGTGTGCATATCTGTTTTATTTGTGCACATTCATGTATTTTATGGGCCTGTATGTTTGTCATGTGAATGCCTGCATGTGTGGGCTTATTAGAGAATGTGTGTGGGAGAAGAGAGGCTTCATTATCCCCCTTTTTGTGGTAAAGGAGTAGTCCGATGCTCCACCCCTCCCTCCCCGCCACAGCCTTCACCACTGTTTTAAGTATCTTTATAGAACTGCTGGATCTTTGATAAGACAATGGAATTATTGGCCATTTATATAAGCTGATGATAAACCCCAAGCAAGCATTTGTGTCATCTCAATGATGATTATTTCAAACACATTGCCTGCTGGTTGCATATGAATGGTTTGCAGCTGAATCCTGCTAAATCTGAATCACTTTGTGGCAGTGATGGGGGGGAGTGGATGGCTATCCCCCCTCCCTCCCAAAAAAGTGGTAGGAATTTGGGTCTCTTAACATTAAGCCTCAGATCAGGAAAGTAGTGCAAACTGCTTTCTATAAATTGTGTTTAGTTAAACTGAAACCTTATCTGGATGTTTCTGCTATCCAATTAGTCATGCAAATCTTGGTTGGCAGTGTTGTAGGTTATTGTAATAGCTTGTGGGAAGTTCCAGCCAAAACAATTCGGAGTTTGCAGGTCATCCAGAGTATGGCTGTTTGAGTTTTACTGAATATTCCAAGAAATGAGTGCCCAGCAAGCTTGATATCATTTGCATTAGCTATGGATTCAGGAGCATGCTCTTAGAGATAGCATTTAAGGTTCTGGGTACTTCTGTCCTGCTTTCTTGGCAAGGAAACTGGAATGGTATGTATTGCTAGATGACTGCAATTTAGTTACATCTTCTGGGTCAGGGTCAGATTTCCTACTGCTGTCCCAAAGTTATGCTATTACAGCTGTGAATGAAAAAAGATTTTCTATCATGTCGGAAAAAGCTGACGATCTATTTGTTTACCAGTTGCCAGTTTTGAGGAGCGGGGTAAAGGTAGATGAGGATGATGGCAGAGTAAGCTTTGTTATATGGAAAAATAAATGTATGCCTCCATCTATGAACTTTGCTGTGCCTGGTAGGAGGGAGGTTCACCAGTTTGCTGAGGTTGAGGGATGAGCAAGTTCTTTCTGTAGAATTAGATTTTAACTCATGTTTCCATCCATTGGTAATCTTGTGTTGGTGAAAAAGAGGTTTGTTAGTATAGGTTTTTAATGTATCTGATCTATGTTTTATTTTATGTAAACAGCTTTGGGGAATCCAGACAACTCTAAAGAGGGGGTTTTATTGGCCTCACCATCAGCCTGCTGGACTGCTGAGGGGAAATGCTGCTGCTTGGGCTGGATCCCGGTGACTGTAGCCTGTGCAGGCACCAAGGGAGCACTGTTCCCTCTAAGCTGTGCGCGTGTGCACGCGCACACACCTCGCCAAGCGAGCGCACACAACTTTTAAAGGAGCGCACAAAAATTACTGATTTCATGCGTTTTCAAACCTTAGGTTTTTTAAGGCCGCGACCGCACCACCGATCTACTGCCATTCTGTAATTTTCGTCACTTCCGAATCTCTCTTCTGTCTGCACTGAGTCCCCTGCACTCACTCCTCTCACATGTGACCGACGATTGACGAATCATGGCAGGCTAGAGGGAAATAAAAGGGAGGGGCAGCCAGCAAGCCAGCCTCTTTCTGCTCTTGTTCCTGCCTGCCAGCCAGCCACGCACCTCCTTGGATCCCTCCCTCAGCCAGCCTTCAGTGCCACGTGCTGCCTTGGATGCGAGAGTAACATACCGCACCAGCGAAGAAGAGGAGACCGGTGCATGGTTCTATCAGTTGATATTGGTGCATCGGGACACGGATGTTTTAGGTGGTGCTTCCTTCTTTGATTAGTTATAGCTTATTTTCTTTTATTTAATTTTTTACATTTGCCTTTTGCAATTGAGCAAGTTCTCCCTATCGGGTTATATGGATTAATGTATTTCACACGGTATTGGTGCGGTGATCACAATTTGCATCCGGAGCCCCTTCGGCACCATTTCCATCATTGGTCTTTATATGGTACAATTTTAATCCTTCCTTTTTTCCTTATGCGTTTTTATTGTATCACCATGCGCTGCTTGTTTGTTTTTTGCCCCTTCATAATTTGTGATTGTTCATGGGGGTCTTTATGTATTACGGTTCTTCCTTTTTAATCTGCAATGGTTTTCTTTCTTTTTTCATTTTTAATTTGCAATGGTTTACTTATAGATTTGATGAGTTGTTTCGGCGCCACTCAATGCTATGGTGAAGTGTTCCATAATAAGATGGTTTATTTTAAGCACTTTAGTTTGACGTGCCTTTCTCCTTCCCACCCCCCTTTCTTGTTTCCCGCAGCCCCCCCTTCCTTCTTTCCCCCTCCCCCTCCCCTCCCCACCTCCCCTCCCTCCCCACCTCCCCCTCCTCGCGTTCCTATGTCCCCGCGCGGTGTTTCCCACTTCTTACTGTGTGTGCAGGTATGGTGTTGCTCTTTAGGTTTGTTTTATGGCTTTCCTACATATATCGTTTTTAAACAACAAGTCTTTTATTTCTATTTATATTATCTTAATGAAGATGGTATAATCGTAGTTTGTTATTTTTTGCATTGGATTGTCTTTTGTGGTCCACACTATTGCAAAACGTTTTTTCCCCCGATGCAAAAATGTGGTTCTGTTTATTTTAATCATCTTCTTTTTTGATATGCAGGAGCAGAGTTCTACTGTTGGTGCATCCGTTTTTTTATGGCAGATTGACTTATTTTATTTATTCTCTGTAATCGTATGTGATATATTCTTCTGTGATTTTTGCCATGGTCTCCTATTTGGTCTGCGGTCTGATTACCTTTTGGTTAGGTATTGCTTTTTACGTTCTTTATAGTTTTTTGGCATAACACTTCTTCAAACTCAGCAAGGATCTCTTCACTTTCATTTTCAAGTTTTACATTTTTTATTTATTTATTTAGCTGCATTTATATCCCGCTTTTCACCAGGTCAATGCGGTTGGGGGATACATTTAACACGAGGGGATATGAGACACATACACTAATACTTACAGGAAACATGGGCAATGGAGGGTTAAGTGGCTTGCCCAAGAGCACAAGGAGCACCTGTGGGACTAGAAACTCCAGTCCTTCCAGCCCAAGGTTGCTGTCCTCTAGTGGGATTTGAACCACCGACCTTCCGGCCTGTGGTACCTTGCCCCAAACACTAGGCCACTCCTCCCTCTTTGGGAGTGACTCTTTTTTAGTTTTTGATTCATTAGATAAGGCTTTTTACAGCACACAATGTTAATGGGAGGAGCCTCCTTCTCCCCTTTAAGTAGGCTCTCTATGCTCCTGCGCGGCGTTTTCCTGCCTTTACAGTCCAAGCAGGTACAGTGCGTTCTACCTTTATACCGTGCACATTTGGTTTCTCACACATAACTATGTGGTTTATGTTGCAGCGTTTGTTCCATTTTTTAACTATGGTCCTTCTTGCTTTATTGGTGGTCACTATTTGTGGGCAATCTTTTTTGATATAATAATATATGTTGTCCCTTAATGTATCCATCATATCGCCGATGTGTTCCATTCCTACACGATAACTTCTCCTCTTGTTAAATGCATTTTAATATTTTTACCTCTATTTTTTGTTTAGCACACCCAGTGCTCTTTTGCATTTACCACATATTTGACAGTTCACAGTCCCCATTGGTGGCATTTTTTTCTAATGCTAAGCTCTTAATAGTATATCTTTCTGTTACAGACGCAGATTGCCCCCATTTTCACTCTTTTGTTTTGTATTAGTGCCAGTATTTTCATGATTTTATCATATGTTATACCACTATGTTATGCTTTCTTTAAAAGTTTTTTCCATTCCTTTAACATGGTCTTGTATTTAGCGTTTTGTTTGTTAGTTCTTTCATATATGTGTGTATGCATTTATATAATGTATATTAGTGCCCCTTCTATATATATAATGTATCTCTTGTAATCTGAAATTTGTATTTTATGTGGTTTTTTGACAATTGTATGTCCTTTTATTATGATGTTGTTGTATATGCACTTTTCATAATTCTGTGTGGACTAACGCTTCATTTGTTATATTTTGTATTTTTATTTTTATTTTAGATTGGTGGTAGCTTCAACCCATAGACGTGTTCCTAACACCGTCTATTTGGTGTTTTGGTAATGTTCAGATAGTTTTTCTATTTTCACTTTTCAAATTCCAATATGTAATTTTAATTTTAAATTTTCAATATGTAATGATTTTTATGTTTTATCATGTTTATGTTATATGTTTATGTTATATGTTTATGTTTTTTAGACCCCTGACGAAGGCCTCGGCCGAAACCTGTACAGTTGGGTGCTTTCCCCATAGGGCTGGCGAGTACAGGCATAGGAACCGTGTGAGAGGGAAAATGTCCTTGACTTGCCCCCACTTTTCTCTTCTTTCAACCAGAGATGATCTTTCTTTTTGCCAAATGTGCTTATCATACTTTTGTACTTATCTTCAGAGAGATCTTTTAATGCCAAAAGTATTTATTATTTTTACTACATATGCCATCCATCACCTTTTTTATTAGTGGTACTTTTTTAGTCCCATTTGTTTTCCCCCCTTTTCTTTTAAACAGATAGAGCTCTTACAATACAATGTCAGTTTCTTTTTCTTATTTTCTTTTTCTTCCCCTTCCCCCTCCTTCCTTCCCCCCTTTCCTATCTCCCTTCGCCCTTCCTCCCCCCCCCCCATGTTATTGATGCTTGTTATCCCTCGGTCATCGATTTTTAGTGTTCAGCTATTTTAATGTCATTTTAATGTTTTGACCTTTTGGTAAGTCACTATGCCATATGTTTTGAGTTGCTTTACATAAAATCTTGGTGTATGTTGTTTTTATACATGTACATACCTTTTAGCAATGTTCCCTCTAATTTTCTGTAGGCTGTGGGCATTTCTTTTGAATAATAAAGCACCTGCTGTGACCACCACACCACTTTTAAAATGTCGAAACCAATAGCAATGAGAGGTGCAAAACGTAAGAGAACGGCCAGAGCTTTTAAGCCTGAATGGCTTGAAGAAATTATTGAAACGGAAACACCGAAATCTCGGGATAAAACGTGCGTTCAACTGCGTGAAATATTCACTTACGAAGAGGATGACGGAGTAGTCTGTTTATACTGCCGAGATGCAAAAACCATCGGAGAGTTTTCAAATGGCAAAATTTGGGATGATGTGTGGAAACTGGACTTTTTGAAACGACATCTGTCTAGTAAGACTCATACTGAAAGTGTTAAGAAACTTAGAGCTAAAAATCCAAATTTAAGAGGAGGATTATTTAAGTTGTTGCTTGAGAGCACCGCTGAAAAAGAGAAAAGGTAAATTAGTAATGAACGGAAGCGTTCTACACCAGAAGAAATTAAAATTCTAATTGATAGTGTTTTGCTGGCTGTTCGGATGAATATTTCCGTGCTCTCTGTTCAAGATATTAATGAACACATGTCCAAGTACATAACCATACCTGAAAGCTGGAGAAGCAAAAACTATTCGCTTGAATTTCTTGAAATTATAAACATGAATGTCCAAGATAAGCTCATGGCAGATGTTGCATCAGCAGCGTATCATACATTAACTACTGATGAAAGCACAGACATTTCTGTCAACAAATACTTAATACTGTACTTCAAATATCGGCCAGTAAATTCATGTCTGTATAAAACTTCATTTGGTGGGATGCTACAGTTGGAAGCATGCGATGCTGCATCAATAGTCAGTGCACTCCGGGAATTCTATGGGAAATACAAGCTTGACCTTAACAAAATGGTCATGTTTACTTCGGATGGTGCATGACGTCAGGCAGAATAAATGGTGTTGCTGCGCAGCTCAAACAAAATATTTCGCATTTAGTGCAGCAGCATTGTGTTGCCCATCGTGAAGATTTGGGGATCTCTGAATCATGGAAGGAAGTAAAGTTGATGAAAGAAGTTGAAACTTTCATGAGAACTGTTTACACAACCTTTTGTCGATCTTCTACTAAAAGGTCACAATTTAAAGAATTAGCAGATGCTTCTGAATGCGAGTCAATTGCTTTTAGACCTCTGAACGAAGTGCGGTGGTTATCTAGACATTTTGCTCTTCAAGCAATTATTCGAAATTATGATCCATTATTAAAATACTTTGAAGAAGATAAGGATAATGATCCCATTGCAAAGTACTGTTATAAAAAGCTAAACAGCCATCAATTCCATATAACACTGCAAATTTTGAATGATGTTTTATCTGAACTAGCTTCATTAACAATGGCATTTCAGAAACGTGGGCTAACACCACTGGAAGCATATCATCTTGCACAGGGTAAGCTGAACAAAATCCGAATGCAATACTTGGGTGACACAGTAAAATGGACTGATAATGTTAAAAATCTTCGACAAGATACCTGGAGACGCTTCAGTGGATACTGGTTCCACACTTACTTTCATTAATATGCTGTGTCTGCATTTAGGGGAAAGATTTCTTGAAAATGAAATTGAGGAATGGTCTGCTTTTGACTTGACAGCAATAGCACAGTGTGATTATGAATTTGGAATTGAAAACGTCCGATCACTCTGTTTAAAGTACAAACAATTTCTTATGGAGGAACATATTGTTGTTCAGCAGTACAATGACTTCAAGTTTTTAGTCGCAGAAAAAATCAAAAGCAAACTGATAAACAGTTTTCCGGATATGGTGATTTTGGCGTTTCAGAATGCTCAGTTTGCAGATTTAGCGAAACTGATCGATATTGGTGGAACATTTTTGGCTTCTAGTGCAGATTGTGAGCGTGGTTTCAGCTTGATGAACGGTTTAAAAACCAAAATAAGGAATCGCTTACATTTAGAACATTTGGAAATGCTGATGCGTGTTAAGAGTCATCTTCAAGATGGCGGATCAGTAGACCTTGATAAAATTTATTCAGACTGGGTACATTTGAAAGATCGAAGAGAGACATTTTGAGAACATAGTAAGTGATGGCAGATAAAGACCAGCATGGTCCATCTAGTCTGCCCAGCAAGAGTAGGTGCACCTGTTGCTCTGTGCCACACCACCTCTCCCCATGTCTTTGTTTAGGGGTGAACCCACCACTCCATGTAGGACACCGAACTCTTCTTCCATACATAAATTATTTACATGGAATAACAATGGCTTTCAATAAAAATTAACTGAAATAATACCACATTTGTGATTGTAATTACTAAAAATTTTCCGCTTCATTTAGTAATCGTCTATTTTCATTTAATTTGATTAACATCAATGTGGTGTACATACTGTATTCTAATGTGTAGTCAAATTTTAAAGTATATAACTCCAAGTGTCGTTATGTAGCACACAAAAAATTTAACCTTCCTTCAAAAGCCGCACAGCTGATATTTTATGCGCACACAGCTTACAGAAAATTAGAGGGAACATTGCGAGGGAGCAGTCCGCACCTATGAAAGACCCTTATCGTGTCTATAAGTTCGGACTTGCTGTGTCTCAGCAACCACAGGGTGTGGTCCAAAGGGGCATGGACAAAGGGGCTGATAGGCCCCTTTGGCGCCCCTTCGGTAACACAATGGCGCAGCGGTGTAAGTCTTTAAGCAGAGTTTGGTACTGTGCTCTTAATTTTGTTTTCTGATGGGTAAAAGGAAAAACAAAGCGGGATGTAAGGTGCAGGGGTCTACGGCCTCAGAGGGTAGGCAGGTCGGCCCCATGGATAAGCACCTAGTCCTGTTTCTAGTGTTCAGTCATCTGAAGGGGCCTCCCTCAGACCCCGCTGCCTTGTCCGGTTCTTCTTCTTTCCTCTACTTTTACAGGAGTTTCCCCCAAATAAGGCCAGGATTATGTTACCTGATATAATGTTACCTAAGTCTGTACAGTTCAGCGAGTCTAGTGTTTCTGCTGGCCTCGCTGTTACTGAACCAGAGGGGAAGATAACTGAGAAATGTTTGGGGTGCTATTAAAAGTATGGATGATAAAATGAGTTCAATGATTGCTTCTTTATGTACTTTCTCAGGACACTGTGGCTTCTTTGCAGCAATTTGATTGCAAGGTCTCTGCACTGGATGATGCTGTGGTGAAGTTGGACTCTCAAGTGCAATTGCTGTACTCTACTAAGGTGGTTAGTATTAAACACTCCCTGGTGTTACATAATAAAGTAGAAGCACTTGAATTCACTTCGAACGTGAAATTTGTGCTTTCTAAATTTTCCGCAGACTCATCTTTTGTCTCTGAAGATACTTTTGAAAAAGTACATTAAAGAGGTTTTAGCAATATCTAAGGTTGTAGAAATTGTGCATGCATATTATGTGTTATCCCAAACTAAAGTAGCTAATCCAATTGAAGGTTAATTAGAAGCGATAAAGCTTCTGCTCAAGATATTACAGCTTTTTTAGAAGACTCCTTTGACACAATTTGCGTACCACACTCTTAGTCACATTTGTCTCAGAGTCTGTTAAAATTCAAATTCTCAGTCTTTCAAGAACAAGGAGGCTAAATTTTGTGGACAATGATTAAATTGTTTCCTGATGTTACACGGGGTACACAACTCCGCCAGAGACAGTGTCTGGTTCTGAAGCCCCACATTTTGGCCTTAGGGGCTTCTTTCTATTTGCGTTTTCCTTGCAAGTGTATTGTCAATTTTAAGGGTGATAGATCTGTGTTTGTAGATGTTTCTCATCTGGAAAAATTTTTGTTGGAAAAGAACGGAGATATTGGGGCAGTTAGTAAGTAGTTAGTGTCATTATGCCTCCTCCTAATTGACTCAGTGTAGCCTAATTTTGATGTGGATTATATTATTGAAGCCTGTTTTCTCTTGATGTGGACTTATATAGTATGCTTAATTTGTGCCTTGTTACTTATGTTTATATTTGCCTGCTTAATATGCTTATGTAATTCTGAATTGAAATCTTAAATAAAAATTATTTTAAAAAATCGCTTTGAATGTTTACTCAGGAAGGAGGCATATAAATGCTTTATAAATATAGACTGGATCCTACTATTACTAATTTGTGTAGCGCTACATGGCGTATGCAGCGCAGTAAAGACAAGTGTAAGATGGTCCCTGCTCAGAGCTTACAATCTAGTCAAGACAGAACACAACAACTGGGAACTAGAATTTATCTACAGGAATGATAATGAAATACATAGGAGGTGAACAGGTGGTTGAGGGGATTAGGATACAAAAGCAGTCTCAAAGAGGTGAATTTTTAGCCTGGATTTAACAGAGCTGGAAATGGAGCCCAACATACTGACTCAGGTAGCTTGTACCAGGCACGAGTAGCAGCAAGGTGGAAAGATCAAAGTCTGGAATTGGCAGTGGAAAAGAAGGGTACAGACAGAAAGCATCTGCTAAAAAGAGAAATTAGACTTACCTGCCAATTGTTGTTCCTTGAGGAACTCCAGTTCAGTCCCTCACCTCTGGGTTGTGCACCTCTTCCCGCAACATGAAGACTGGGCATGTCAGAATTGTCACACCACTGTACATATCCTGCTGGCACCTCCCACCAGCTCCCAGTGATCTAATGACAAAGCAGACTCAAAGGAGCAACAAATAAGTAGCTATAATATTAAATACAATTTAACTCTAACACTGAACTAAAACCCTGTAAATGAGAGGATAACTCTCACTCTCCCGTTTGCAGAAATAGGACAGAAAGGAGAGAGAAGAAAGAATACAAGGTATACTTTACCTGAATAGAGAGGACATTTGCAGAACTTCTCCTACTGGATTGTAGTCACCACGCATCACACAGCATGCTTTGCGGAAGCTGACCAAAAGACCCCCGGGCGGGAATCAGGACTGAACTGGAGTTCAAGGAACAACAATTAGCAGGTAAGTCTAATTTCTCTTTCCTTATCGTCCCTCCAGTTCAGTCCCTCACCTCTGGGATGTAACAGAGCAGTAAACTATTGGGAGGGACCTGTCCACTCGGACCGCAAAACTGCCGACCCGAAACAGGCATCTCCTGCCGCGTGAACATCCAGGCGGTAATGTTTACTAAAAGTATACAAGGAAGACCAAGTGGCTGCTCTGCAAATCTCAACCGGCAGAACTAAGCTATGTTCTGCCCACTAAGCAGCTTGCGCTCTAGTAGAATGAGCCCACAGCCCCCAAGGGCATCTGATGACCTTGCAAGATATAAGCTGACGCTATTGCTTCACGAACCCATCTGGAAATTGAAGCTTTGGCCGCAGCTTCACCTTTACGCGGCCCACCAAAGAGAACGAACAAACGGTCAGACTTGCGGAAGGACTCCGAGACCTTCAAGTAGCGCCGAAGTATCCTCTTAATGTTTAACAAACGCAAACTACGGCCCGACACGGTCTCCCCCGAAACACCCAAAACGGGCAAAGAGACTGACTGATTCACATGAAATGGCGAAACTGCCATTGGTAGGAAAGACAGTACGGGACGCAACACCACTTTTTCCCTAGAAAAAGTCAGAAACTGTTCCCAAAAAGACAAAGACTGCAACTCAGATTCTACGTGCAGAGCAAATGGCTACCAAAAATACTGTCTTCAAAGTCAAATCCTTTAGGGATGTCTGATGCAAAGGCTCAAAAGGCTCCCTTGGCAAGGCTCCTAAATCCAGGTTGAGAACCCACGGAGGAGAAACCACCCTGCGCGAAGGATGTAGACGGATACCGCTCTCAAGAAACGTACAACATCGGCATGGACCCTCAAAGGAACTCCTTGCACCTTTCCTCGGTAACAAGAAATAGCTGCCAACTGCACCCTTAACGAACTGGCAGCCAATCCCTTATCAAACCCGTCTTGCAAGAAACTCAACAATGTCGGTACAGATACTGAGGCCGGACGAAACTGACGTTGAGCACACCAGTCCTCAAAAACACGCCAGACATGCACATATGCTAAGGAAGTGGTCCTCTTTCTGGCCAGAAGCAAGGTGTCAATCACTGCCTTGGAATAACCCTTCTTCCTTTACCGAGCCCTTTCAATGGCCAAGCCGTAAGCGAGAACCGATGTACCTGAGGCATTCGTAGAGGACCCTGAAGCAGCAGATCCTCCCTTAGCGGCATCCGCCATGGTTCCCCGTCAAGCAGACGCACCAGATCGGCATACCACGGACAACGAGGCCAATCTGGAGCTACTAGAACCACTCTTCCCTGATGAGCCTTGATGCGCTGTACCACTCATCTTATGAGCGCCCAAGGGGGAAACACGTGGAGGAGACCGTGAGCGGGACATTGATGGAGTAAGGCATCTAGACCTTCCGACATTCATTCTCGTCGCCTGCTGTAAAAGCGACTGGCTTTGGCCGACTAAAAGGTCACCATGAGATCCATAACCGGAGATCCCCACTTGAGGACAATCTGAGCAAACACTTCCAGATGAAGCTCCCATTCTCCGCGATCCACTCAAACCCGGCTGAGAAAGTCCACTGTTCCCAATGTCTGTTCCCGCAATGTGCGCCGCCGACAGAGCCTGAAACCGAGGCTCTACCCAACTGAAGAGACTTTCCGCTGCCATTTCCATAGCCGCGTTTCCCGTGCCCCCTTGACGATTGCGGCATTGTTAGAGCTATCTAACCGCTCGACCCCGTAAGATGGATTCGAAGGCCCGATGCGCTAGAGCTACCGCTCGCAAATCCAGCCGATTGATGAACCATTTGGCTTCCTGTTCGGTCCACCTGCCTTGCGCGAAGAGCTCTCCGCAATGACCTCCCCATCCTGTGAGACTGGCATCCATTAACACTGGCATCCACTGCGGTTGTTCGAGAGGCTTGCGCGCCATGAGATTCTGCGGACGAAGCTACCATTGAAGAGATTTTCTGACCCGCAATGGACAGGGGAGGCGCTTGGACAGAGTCATTCTGGTGAGACCATCGACCTCTGTAAGGGATGCATGTGAGCTCTGGCCCACGGCACAACTTCCAGAGTCGCCTCCATTGTCCCTAACACACGGAGATAGTGCCAGGCCGATGGTGCAGGAGTACTCAAAAAAATTGTACACCAGAAGCCGCAGGCCCTGGGGGCGAAGATCCAGCAGTAAAACCAATCCGACATGAGTTTCGAAGCGAACTCCCAAATATTCTAGAACTTGCGTCGGAACCAATCGGCTCTTGGCCGTATTGACTACCCAATCAAGCCTCTGCAGGAGCTCTACCGCTTTTTCTGTCACTCGCACACTCTCAGCCCTGGACTTTGCCCGGATCAACCAGTCGTCGAGATATGGATGAACTAATACTCCCTCCTTCCGAAAAGGAGCTGCCACACCACCATAACCTTGGTGAAGGTGCACGGAGCCGTAGCCAGACCAAACGGCAACACCTGAAACTGAAAATGCCCCCATGGTAGCGCAAATCTTACAAACCTCAGATGCTCTGGTTTGATCGGAATGTGTAAATATGCTTCAGTGAGATCGAGAGACGTCAAGAACTCCCCTTGACGAACCGCCACTATAACTGAACGTAAGGTCTCCATTCGGAAATGAGGTACCCGCAAACAGCGGTTTACCCCCTTGAGATCCAGAATTGGGCGAAAGGTCCCGTCTTTCTTTGGCACCACAAAATAAATTGAGTATCGACAAATATCGTAGTGCTCTCGCTGAACCGGAACCACTGCTTCCAGCTGCAAAAGACGAGCCAGAGTCTCCCGTACCGCAATCGTCCTCTCTCGCCCTCTGCACGACAACATGACAAAAGAGTCGACCACCGGACGAGCAAACTCGAGAGAATAACCTTCGCGAACGACCTCCAGCACCCACTGATCAGATGTTATCTGGACCCAGGCAGGAAGAAACTCCCGAAGTCAACCCCCTAACGGCTGAATTCCTGCCTGGGTCCACCTCGCTTCGCTGTGCTGCGCTTTCCGAAAAACCGAGGAAGAGGGACTAGCAAATCCTCTGCCCACTCCCCAGAATCCTCTAAAACTTTGCCCTCGAGAGGAAAAACCGTCCTCTTTGAAAATCTCCCAAACGGGAGGTACAAAAACAACTGAAATCCCGAGGTTGCCCACAGGAAGGTAACGGGGCTCAGCCCTGCTTCGGTTTACCCTCCAGCAAGCGACCTCCTTTAGAATCCCCCAAATCCTTGACCAGCTTATCAAGATCTTCTCCAAACAGCTTCCCCTTAAAAGGAAGCTTGCTAAAACGCGACTTGGAGGAACTGTCCGCCGCCCAGTTCCTGAGCCAAAGATAGCGGCATCCGGCTACCAAGGAAGCCATGCTATTCGCCAAACCTCTAATAAGATCATAGTTGACATCGGCCAAATATGCGGAACCTGACTCTAGTCTTGTCACATCAGCTAGCTGTTCCTGCGTTTGCTGAACTGGCTGCTGCAAACGCTGCGACCAACAAAGGCATGCTCTCGCAACCCAAGCTCCACAAATAGAGGCCTGCAGAGCCAGAGCATTAACCTCAAAAGCTTGCTTCAATAAGGCGTCCACCTTCCGATCCTGTATGTCCTTCAACTGGAATGGTAGTCGTCTTCGTGACCGCTGAAACTGCCGCATCTATACACAGAGAACGAAACACTTCCTGTCTTGATCCGCCAAGGGATAGATACGATTCATGGACCTTACACCACGCAAGCCTGCCTCCAGCACGTCCCATTCATCCTGAATCATCTGCTTAACCACACAGTGAACAGGAAAAACTGCCTGGGACTTTCGTACCACTTGAATGAGAGGATCCTCCAAACCCTCACCCTCTGCTGGTACCACCGACGAAAGGTTGTGAGCCTGAAGGGACTCCGTAATGAGCGCTGTCAGCTCCTCCCTTCGAAAGACTCGGATAATCCTTGCTTGATCTTCAGGTTCCTGAAACTCACCTTCCTCTAAATCCTCCATCCCGGCTTCCGGCTCCAGCTCAAGGTCCTCTGCATCCGGCCAGTCCAAACCAAGAGGCTGATCTTCCACAGACCGGGTCCTTTTAACCGGTCTACCATCACTACCACCGAACCTTTCGGTGGCTGCTTGGCCTTCTGCCGCCTCAAGAAGCGAGGCATTCGCGACTACCCCCTGCTGCCGCAAGCAGTAAGCCTGATGAAGCAACAGCACAAAATCTGGGGAGAAACCCTTAAAGCTGCCCCCGACACCATGGGAATGGCGGGATTACTGGGCAAAGCCAAATTTAAAGTAGGAAGAGCAGACGGAGACTCCCACAGAGACTCCCCTTCCGCAGAAGTGGCAGCACCCTGCACCACCAGAGCAGTGCCTTCTTTAGACCGATCCTGCATGTCTTGCTCCATAGTAAGCACCTCAGATGCGCAGCCACGACACCCCCCCGCGTCCGAGACCGAGCCCCTACGGGCGACACAAACTAGGCATTGTGGCCACGTAGGCATTAGCGCTACAGGATCCGAGAGACTGGATAGTAAAGGAAATGGCTCCCGAAGAACACCAAAAAGGGCAACCAAACAAAAACGTGCAGAATCTGCTCTTTTTTTTTTTTTTTTTTTTTTACTTTTCTGTACTGACCCTTTAAGACTCCAAAACATTGAAAATTAAAAGTCATCAAAATTAATTCCAAGTAAGCTGAAAACTACAAGGATTAATTAAAGAAAGCTCTCAGCAAAGAAAAAGAGCACTGTAAAGAAAAAAAGGCCCGCCAAGATCCTGAGCTCTGCTAACCCAGAGAACCTGCTTCACACGCGGCAGCAGGCCTCTCACAGGACACTAGCAGCAAAGATTTAAACACTAACCTCTTCCTCCGAGACCTTCAGATCCTCTCTGCACCCTGATAAAAATAACAGGCTTCCTGTGAGCAGCACAGCTGAGAAAGGCTGCCAGCTGGCAGCAGAGAAAGCACAGTTACTTACCTGTAACAGGTGATCTCTGGGAACAGCAGGAATAAGTCTTCACATATGGGTACGTTGGTACCGACGGAGCCTGCGCGGGAACGCTCCCCAGATTCCCAAAAAGGAAAGCTTTTGGGAGCATCCCACAGCGCCTGCGCGCTGCCTTCCCGCCTTTCCTAACCGCCTCTCCACAGTTTGAGTTTTAAAGCTGAGACAAAGAGAGAGAGGAAAGGAAAGATAGATAGAGAGATACAACTCCTAGGGGAGGTGGGTGGGTTGTGAAGACTTATTCCTGCTGTTCCCAGAGATCACCTGTTACAGGTAAGTAACTGTGCTATCTCCAGGAACAAGCAGGAATGAGTCTTCACATATGGGGACTCCCTAGCTAGAGATGCCTGGGAGATCCCCAAGGTTATAAGACCCTGAGAAGGGCTCTACCTCCTCTTATGGATCTCAGGCATCCATCCAGGGAAGGAAGGCAGGAGTTGATTAAGAATGGAACAGGTGTTTGAGAACAGCCTGACCAAACAAGGCATCCCAGCGGGAGTCCTTGTCCAAACAGTAATGGGCTGTGAAGGTATCAACCGAGGCCCAGGTGGCCGCTCGACAGATCTGGTCGATGGACACAGAATTTAGATAAGCCATAGAGGTGGCCATGGCCCTCACATTATGAGCTGTGACATGGCCCTCCAGAGAAAGGTTCTTACCCTGGTAGGCAAAAGAAATACACTGAGCAATCCAATTGGACAGTGTCCTCTTAGAGACTGGAAGTCCCAAATGAGAGGGATCAAAGGCAACAAAGAGTTGAGAAGACTTTCTATGTTGCTGTGTCCTTTGTAAGTAAAAGGCAAGAGCTCTCTTACAATCCAGGGTATGAATATTCCTCTCTGCACTTGATGCATGAGGACCTGGAAAAAAGACAGGTAAATACACCTCTTGATTAAGAAAAGGTGAGACCACTTTAGGCATAAAGTGTGGATTGGTCCTAAGGACTACCTTATCATGATGGAACCTTGTATAAGGTGGATTAGCCACTAAGGCCTGCAGTTCACTGATGCGGTGAGCTGAGTGACTGCAATGAGGAAAATAACCTTCCAGGAAAGAAATTTCAAGGAGGTGGTGGCTAAGGTTTCAAAAGGTGGCTTCATAAGCTGACCAAGAACAAGATTTAAGTCCCATGCCACCGGAGGAGGCCTAATGGGAGGTTTAGTTAAACTTAGGCCTCTCATGAATCTTGCAATAAGAGGATGAGAGGAAATAGGCTGTCCATTGATAGGCTTAAGGGATGCTGTAATAGCACTCAAATGGACCCTTACTGAATTTGTCTTAAGGCCTGCATTGGAGAGATGCAGGAGATATTCCAATAGAGAATTCAAAGGTAGTGCTAGAGGGTCAAGACCCTTCTGAATACACCAAATGGAGTCCTTCTGTGAGATGGATGGATGAGGACATGTGTGTACGCATCCTTGAGATCTAGAGAACAAAGCCAATCCTGACTCTGAAGGTATGGAAGGAGAGTGCCCAGAGAAAGCATCTTGAATTTCTCCTTGCATAGAAATTTGTTCAATTCTCTGAGATCTAATATGGGTCTGTAGCCCCCTGTTTTCTTTGGGATCAGAAAGTAGGGGGAGTAAAACCCTGACCCCTGTTGAAGAAGAGGTACTTCTTCTATTGCCCCTTGGGCAAGAAGGGTAGCCACCTCCTGACCTAGAAGGTCGAGGAGAGATGTTGGAGAATTGAAATGTCTCACCATGGTGTGGGGAGGAAGGTTTGAGAAATGAAGTTTGTAGCCCTCTCTTATGATGGAGAGGGTCCACTGCTCTGCTGTAATTTGCTCCCATCTGGGAGCAAAATGAGCTAACCTTCCTGGAATGGTGAGAGGCTCTGGCTGTTTCAGAGCCAGAAAGGCTAAGTTCTCTAGCATCAAGTCAAAAGCCCTGAGGAGGCTGGGTCTGCTGAGTTGCAGCAGCCCCTCTAGGCTTAGGCCTGGCCTGTTTAGGTTGCTGACGTTTAGCAGCAAAACGACCTGTAGATGATTGTTGGCCAGAAGCAGGATGGAATCTGCCTTTCTTGAAAAAAAAAAGACTTCTTCAAAGGTTTTTTTCTTGGCAGGAATGGAGGTTGACTTTGAAAGTCTATCCAAAGCAGAATTTTCTGCATCCATTTGAGTGGCTTTTATTTGCCAATCTTTGCCAAACAGGTTTTCACCTGTACAGGGAAGATTTCCCAAGCCATCCGGGACCCAAGATTCTAGATCAGAAGCCTGGAGCCAAGCAATTCTGCAAGCAGCTATGGCAATGGCTGAAGCTCTGCTGGCACCCTCAAAGGAGTCAAAAGCTGCACGGTAGAAAACTTTGAAATATCTTGAGTAATATCTTGAGTATGCTTAAGCCAAATAAGAAATTCTTCCCTTTTATCCTCTGGAAGAAAAGGGAGGAAAGTGTGCAGCTTATCTGCAACTTCTTTCAGAAACATACCCATATAAAGACTATAGGAGTTGATTCTGGCAATGAGCATACTGGCTTGGAAGATTTTCCTACCAAAAGCATCCAAGGTCCTGCATTCTCTTCCTGGAGGAGCAGAGGAGTGTCTTTTTGCACTCTTTATCTTTTTCATAGCTGACTCCACCACAATAGAATGGTGAAGAAGCTGTGTTTTATGAAACCCAGGACAAGGAGGGACACGGTACATAGTGTCCAATCTACAAGAATGAGGAGAGATAGTGAGAGGAGTCTCCCATAAGTCAATCATGTGATCATAAAGAATCTCATGAATTGGCAAGGTGACTGCCTCCTTAGGAGCCTTAGAATAACCTAAAATATCCAATTTTTTAGCTCTAGGGTCTGATTCAGAGGTTACTGAAATAGAAAGTCCTTTAGCCACTTCTCTTATGAAGTCTTGAAAGGACAAGTCTTCTGGAGGAGACATTCTTTTTGGAGAAGAAGGCTCTTCAGGAAAGGCTATGGATACTTCAGCAGAAGCCTCCGATGCATCAGAATCTTCGGAGGAATCAAAGTATCGACTGTCAGGGTGCTCTTTCAAAGTTCGATACGCGTACCGAGCCGTATCGACATCGGGCGTTATCGGTACCGGTTCGGTACCGATGGGCATCCCTAGGCAGGGAACCGCTGCAGACGACACCATGGCCGATGTCGATGCAGTCGGTACCGGTACCGGCATTGGTGCCGGTACCTGGGCCGATACCGACAACAGAGTTTGTTGTGGTATCAGCGGCATCGCAGCTTGAATGAAGGCCGTGATAGCCTGCTGCATGGATAGAACATTCTGATCCATCGACGCCATGAATGCATGGAATTCGGTACCGGAAGGTTGTGCCGGTACCCCAGAGCATTCTAACAGGTGATCGGTCGAGGCCGTGCCATCGATGTCAACCTGTAACCCCATAGGTGGAGCTTTGGAAGCCGGAGCTTCCCGCCGGGGTAGTTTTGCCGGTGCAGGATCCTCGAGGGCAAGCCCGGAGGCATCTCGATGCTTGGAAGGAGATCTACCCTTCGAGGACCAGCTGGATTTATGTTTGGTTACCTGAGATCCATGGGAGGAAGAAGCAGCCCTGGAAGACGTCGATGCCACTGAAGCTGCATCAGAGGGAAACAGCACATGGAGCTTGGCTGCTCGGTTCTGTAAACCTCGTTTAGACATCAAGGAGCAGGACGAACAATCCAAAATGGAATGGTCAGGACCCAAACATTTGAGACACCATTCATGGGTGTCGGTAACAGAAATAGTACCGCTGCACTTAGTGCATTTTTTAAACCCGGAGGCTGGTTTTTCCATGAGGAAAATTTTTCGTGAGGCCTAAGGCCCAAAAGAGGAAAAACACACTAAGTGAGGGAAAATATGGTTTGTTTTTTTTTAGAAGAAAGAAAGACCGGCGGTACCGGTCCGACGTCAGGGAAGGCAGATGCGTGGCCAAAGAAATAAAATAAAACAAAGAACTTCTTCAGCGGTGACAGGAACACGACCTGCTGGCTCCGCGGAAAAGAAGAACTGGGGAGAGGCGGTTAGGAAAGGCGGGAAGGCAGCGCGCAGGCGCTGTGGGATGCTCCCAAAAGCTTTCCTTTTTGGGAAGCTGGGGAGCGTTCCCGCGCAGACTCCGTCAGTACCGACGTACCCATATGTGAAGACTCATTCCTGCTTGTTCCTGGAGATACAAGGCTCAACAACAGTTTCTGACTGGAAATCTACAGCACAGAAAACTGAGCTGGTCAGGAGATGAAAAGCCTGCTAAAGAACTCCCCTCCATGTCAACAAGGAGGGGAGAGCAGGCAGAGGGGACAGAAATAAACAGGTGGGAGAAAAGAGACTCCTCTAAATCCCTTCCGATCCCCTCTCAGCCCTTGCTTTTTTTTGTTTTGTTTAACAAGCTTTAATGAGCTTTAAAGCTACAGATCAAAAGAAAAAACATTATAGGGAGAAAAGAAAAACTAAAAACCCTAGCTAAGCTGCCTAAAGCTCCTTATCTGCTCCTCTAGTGAGCCCAGCACCTAGGCTCACTACCTCCAGCTGCATGGAAACTGGACACACTGGGAGCTGGTGGGAGGTTCCAGCAGGATATCTACAGTGGTGTCACTGTTCTGACATGCCCAGTCTCCATGCTGTGGGAAGAGCTGCACAATCCAGAGGTGAGGGACTGAACTGGAGGGATGATAAGGAAGAGCAGATTTCCCAAGGAGAGGTGTAGGGAGGAACAAGAGGAATGGTAACGAGGACCAGACAAATAAAGATACTTATAGGTCAATATAGAAGTTTGAATGGCATGCAGAAATGGACAGGGAATCAATGAAATGACATGAGAAAAGGGTTGATGTCAGCATATTGACATTGATGGAAGAGTAGCTATGCAGCTGAGTTTTGAACAGACTGAAATGGGGGGAGATGATTCAGAGGAAGACCAGCAAGGAGAAGGTTGCAATAGTCTAGATGGGAGGTGAATAGAGAACGGGCAAGTCTTAGTAGTGTGTTCAGAAAGGAAGGGATGAATTTTGTTGATGTTATAAAGAAATAAAAAGGTAGTTACTCACTTGTAGCAGGTGTTCTCAGTGGACAGCAGGAATAGGTCCTCATGTATGGGTGACATCCTCCAATGGAGCCCATGCAGGAACACTCCCCAGCTCCTATTAGAAGCTTGTGGGATGTTCTATTGCACCTGCACACCACCGTTCCGCCTGCTGCAGCAGCATCATCTTAAAGTAGTCTGACAGTACAGCTGTAGCAGAATAGAGCTCCTCAGGAAAGGTTATGAAGACTTATTCCTGCTGTCCACGGAGAACATCTCCTACAGGCGATAACTTCCTTTTCTCTACAGACAAGCAGGAATGAGTCCTCAAGTGTGGGACTCGTTAGCTACAGGCTACAAAAAACTGAGAAGAATGCAGATAAGCCCAACAGGAGTAACAATTCATTTGCTTAATGGCATAGGCTGTAACAACTCAAGATACAAAAACTATGTACAATAATGGCAATTCTCTCTTCTCTTTATTTTTGGTAGCCTAGACAGAATAGAATGGAGGAGTAGGATTCTATTCCCCCAAACAGATTCCGGAGTACAGACTGGCCAACGTTGCTGTCACGCGGGGGGCGCCCCCCCCACGCACCCCTATCCAGACAGAAGTGAGATATGAATGTATGAACAGAAGACCATGTTGCAGCACTGCAGATCTCTTCCATGGAATATGCAAGTTGGCCACCGACGCAACCATGGCTCTGACACTGAGCTGTGACATGATCATCAAAGTTCAGTCCTGCCTGAGGCATTAGCACAAGAAATGCAGTCTGCCAGCCAAACAAAGAATGTTCGGAAACGGCAGCCCCTAGCTTGTTGGGGTCAAAAGAAACAAAAAGCTGAATGGGCTTTCTATGGGCTTTTGTCCACTACAAATAAAAGGCTAAGGCTCATTTGCAGTCCAACATGTGCAACACAGCTTACCCTTTTGTGAGCATACGGTCTCAGAAAAAATGGTGGCAGAACAACTGACTGATTAAAATGGAAATCAGACATCACTTTTGGAAGGAATTTAGGACAAGTATGGAGGACCATTATGATGATGGAATTTGGTTTAAGGAAGATGAACTACTAGAGCCTGAAGCTCGCTCACTCTGTACACTGAAGCGACAGCCACCAGAAAGAAGACTTTCCAAATCAAGAACTTCAGAGGGCAGGAACTGAGCAGCTCAAAGGGAGCTTTCATGAGCTATGCAAGAACCACAGTGAGGTCCCAAGACACTACAGGAGATTTGTAGCGAAGCTTCACGAGAAGCAACCCCAGCATATAGCAAATTAAAGGCTGTACAGAGATGGACTTTCCTTCAATACTTCTATGACCAGCTCCAATTGCACTGAGGTGAATCCTGAGAGTTCTAGAAGATACTTACGCAGCTTTTGTGTGGGACAGACAAAAGGATCTAAGGCTACTTCCATTTACAGGAAAGCGTAGTTACTCACCTGTAACAGGTGATCTCCAGGGACAGCAGCAATCAGTCCTCACATATGGGTGATGTCGGTGCCGATGGAGTCCTCGTGCGGAGCAATTCTCCAGCTTTCAAAGAAAGCCCTTGGGCTTGCCATGCGCAGTCCCCTTCACGCCCAAGGGTGCCATCTTGATCAGTCAGATGACATAGCTAAGAAGACAGCAAAATTAGAAAAATAAAATAAGAGACTGCAACTCCAGGGGAAGAGGGAGGGTCATGAGGACTGATTCCTGCTGTCCCTGGAGAACACCTGCTACAGGTGAGTAACTACGCTTTCTCCAGGAACAAGCAGGAAGTCATTCCTCACATATGGGACTCCCTAGCTATAGGCTACCGAGAACCCATAACTGAAAAATGGCTCCCTCTAGAAGAGCCACAGCAGCTGTGAAAGGACTTTCTCTGAGAACACAACCCCCACGGTAGCCTTACAACAAAGGGCCGGAGGGTAGGAGTTGCCTAAACTTTGAATAGGTTACGGAGTACCGCCTGGCCAAAAACACTGTCCCACCGGGACTCTCCCTCCAGGCAGTAACTGGCTACAAAGGTCTGGCTTGAAGACCAAGTTGCGGCCCGGCAGATGTCTGCCAACAGTACAGAGCGGTGGTTAGCCACAGACGTGGTCTTAGCCTTGACACGGTGGGCCGTGACTCGACCCTGCAGCTGGAGGTCAGCTGCCCTGTACACCCAGGTGATGCAGTCTGCCACCCAGATGGATAACGTACGCTTGGTGACAGGTAGATCCAGCCTACTGGAGACAGGAAGAGCTGAGAAGCTCTCCGATGTCCCCGCACACTTTCCAAGTAGAAAGCAAGTGCCCTCTTACAATCCAGGGTATGCAGGACCGCCTCTGGCCGGCTTGCATGCAGCCTGGGAAAGAAAGTTGGAAGAACCACCTCTTGATTGAGGTGGAAAGAAGAGACCACTTTCGGAAGGAACGTGGGGTGAGTGTGAAGGACCACCCTATTTCTATAAAACCGTGTGTACGGTCTATCAGATACCAGAGCTTGCAGCTCACTCACATGTCTGGCAGATGTGAGTGCCACCAGGAAGAGGACCTTCCAGGAAAAGAAGCGCAGATGGCAAGTGGACATCGGCTCAAAAGGTGGGCGAGTAAGCTGCTGCAAGACCACATTCAAGTCCCACTCAGTTGCCGGAGGGCGAACAGGGGGCTTCAGTAATAGACAACCTCTGAGGAATCTGGACACCAAGGGGTGAGCAGAAAGAGGTTGACCTTCCACCTGAGAGTGGTTCGCTGATAAAGCACTCAGGTGAACCCTGACAGAGTTAGACTTGAGGCCTAATTCGGAGAGGTGAAGCAAGTACTGCAACACCACTGGCACTAGGCAAGAGAAAGGATTTTCACGGCGCTGTTTACACCACACCTCAAACCTGCGCCACTTGAAGGCATAGGACTTCCTAGCGGATTTGCCTCCTGGAGGCCAGTAACACTTCTTCCACCTCCTTAGGTAGGAGTAGAGGAGCCAACACTACCCTTTCAGCAGCTATGCCATCAGGTTGAGGGACCTGAGGTTGGGGTGTAAGATAAAGCCCTGCTCCTGGGACAGGAGGTCGAGCTGTGTCCCCAGAGGAAGTGAGCTTTCCACTGCCAGCTGGAGGAGAAGCAGAAACCAAGGTTGTCTTGGCCATCTGGGGGCTATCAAGATGACTGAGGCCTTGTCTCAAAGGATTTTGAATAGAGTTCGAGCCACCAGGGGCGTGGGAGGAAACGCATACAGGAGGCTCCACTGGCCAGGAGATTAGAAAAGCATCTGCAGCCCTCCTTTGGGGGTCTGGCTGTTTTGAGCAAAAGTTGGGCAACTGATGATTCTGTGGACTGGCAAAGAGATCTATGGTCGGATGCCCCCAGCAATGGAAGATCTTCTGGGTTACTTCCTGATTCAGTTGCCACTCGTGAGGTTGGAGAATTTTGCTTAGCTTGTCTGCTAGACAGTTCTCCTGACCTGGCAGGTAAACTGCTTTGAGAGACATACCCTGTCGGACTGCAAAGGAACAGAGGTCCAGTGTCTCTTGACACAGGATGCGGGACCCCGTCCCTCCCTGCTTGTTCACACAGAACACAGCCACCTGGTTGTCTGTCTGTACTAAGACAGACTGGTGTGAGAGAACATGAGAAAAGGTTTGAAGAGCTAGGCATATTGCCTGGAGCTCTAAAAGGTTGATTTGTTGCTTCTTCTCTTGAGGAGACCACAACCCTTGAGTGCATAAGTCCTGGCAATGGGCTCCCCAGCCCAGCAGAGATGCATCTGTCGTCAGCACTCTTATGTACGAGAGAGGCTGGAAAGACACTCCGTCGAGCAGATTGGATGGCTGAAGCCACCAGGTCAACGGTCTCAGTAGTCGTTTGGACACCCTGATCCTCTCTTAGAGTCTTCCTGTGGCTTGTGTCCACTGATCTCTGAGGCACCACTAAGCTGTCCTCATGGTGGTGACGGGCATTTGGGGTCACATGAACCATGGAGGCCATGTGTCCTAGGAGGCATAGAAAGTGCCTTGCTGATATTTGAGACTTGTGGCTGATTTGGAGTACTAACTCCAGAAGCCTCTGTGCTCTGCCCTCTGGCAGGTAAGTCTTCGCTTGAAGGGTATCTAGCCTTGCCCCTATGAACTCTAAGTTTTGAGTGGGGAGCAAAGTGGACTTTGCATTATTTATGACAAAGCCTAGATGCTGCAGTATGTTGATAGTGCGAGCTGTGGCCTGTTGAGCTTCTTGAGGTGACTGGGCCCTGATGAGCCAGTCGTCCAGGTACAAGAAAGACAAAAATTCCCTGGTTCCTGAGGAAGGCCGCCACTACCACCAGACATTTGGTAAAACACTCTGGGGGCAGAGGCTAGGCCGAATGGAAGTATTCTGTACTGAAAATGGTTTCCTCCCACAACAAACCTGAGATATTGTCTGTGGTCTGGATGTATGAGGATGTGCGTATAAGCATCCTTCAGATCTAAGGAGCATAGCCAGTCTCCCTGGTGGAGGTAAGGCAGCAGTATTCCAAGGGAAAGCATCTTGAACTTTTACCTCACCTGGAACTTGTTCAGATTCCAAAGCCTTGGCCATGTCCCTGACAAAGTCCAAGAACCTGGTATCCTCCGGAGGGGACCTTCTCCGAGGTTCTGAGCCCGGTGAGTCCGATGGGAAGCACCGGGTTCGGTGGGTGTCTGGAGATTCTTCATCCTCCATCTCCCATGCCGAATCCTCCGAGGAGGAATCGAGTAGCTCCGGCTATAAGGGCTTCAGACCCGAGCGCCCTGATGCCGAAGGTACCAGCGTCGACAACCTCGGTCCCAAATGTCGAGGGAGAACTTGGCCGAGGATCGACTCGAGATCTTATCGACTCGAGGACCGGCTCGGACTTCGGGGTCGACTTAGACGTCGAGGTCCCGGTGGTCAGGGCGGATGGACCGTTGAGACCAGCTATCAGCGCCCACTGCTGCTCCATGAAGACAGCCACGCTGCTCTCCAGGGCCGTCAATCTGAGACCAAGCTCAGAAGGCTCCACAGCCTCCGGCACGGGTCCCAACACCATTGGACCCGACGCTGGTTCTCCTGGAGGAGAGTCCATGAGGACAACAGACATTACCTTACTCGGCGTCTCCAGCTCCGTGCGAGGTAGCTTGGCCAGCCTCTCTGACTCCAAGGGCCCGGAGTAGCGGTCAGGGCTCTGCGATCTGGACGTCAAGGGCCCAGGCCGATCAGAGGCCTCCAACGACGACGCCCTCATGAGCTTCTTCTTCCTCTGGTGTTCCCGTGAGGGAGACACCCGCTCAGAAGACCCACGACGATGCTCGGGGTCAGACTCCCGAGACGTTGAGGCTTCTGACGAGGTCCGGGCTCGGACGGATGCAGACTCCAAGAAAAGTCTTTCATGTTGGTGCTGCCGACTACGAAGTGCCTTCAAAGACATTTTGCCACAGGGCCCACAGACCACCGGGTAATGGTCGGGTCTGAGGCATCGGAGGCAGCAGTCGTGTGTCAGTGAGGGACATTCGCTTTTTACACCGATCACACTTTCTGAACCCGCTTGCAGCCATCGGGGGAAAAAAGGCCCCTGCAAGGTCAAACGACCGGGCTGCCAGTAAAAAATAAAAAGAGCACGAACGCTAGTCTCAAAGGACAAAAAACTTGAAAATACCCTTTAACCAGGCTCAATACCAGTGTACCAAGCCAAGGCGGGAAGGGGAACCGGTATCGAACCGGACCGAAACGAACAAGAACTTTGCAGTTTTGATGCACTTTTTCCGAGGAAAGCAGGACCATGTCCGAAGGGCTCCGCGGAAAAAGGAAGACTAAGCAAGATGGCACCCTTGGGCAGGAAAGGGACTGCGCATGTGCATGACAATCCCAAAGGCTTTCTTTGAAAGCTGGGGAATTGCTCCGCATGAAGGCTCCGTCAGCGCCGACATCACCCATATGTGAGGACTTACTTCCTGCTCGTTCCTGGAGAATAAGATTTTCTTGGGGAGGCCCTTCCTGGAGGCCAAAAGGACATCGGTTATACTACTGGCTAAGTTGAATTTAGACAATACTAGCTTCTCAACATCCACGCTGTAAGGGCCAAGAACTGGATGCTGGGGTGCAGCATCATCTCATCTTCTTGCAAAATCATATCTGGTAAATGGCCCAGCCGGAGTGACTCCTGACTGGAGAGCTGTAGCAGGAGAGGAAACAGCTGTCTGGGCCAGTAGGAAGCAATGAGAATTATCGAGTCTGTCTGATTTGAGCTTCAGGAAGGTCTTTGCGATGAGAGGGATTGGAGGCAATGCATACAGAAAATCCTTCCCTGGTGCAGGAGGAAAGCAACTGAGGCTAGTCTGCTGTGTGATCTTACTCTGGAGCAGAAATGATCCACCTGGACATTCTGCAAAGTGGTGTAAAGGTCTATTGAGGGGGTGCCACACTCCAGAAAGATAAAGGCCACCACTTCCCTGTCCAGTGTCCGTTCATGTGGTTGGAGGACACTATTCAGCCTGTCCCCACCAGAGTGTTTTGATCACCTGGCAGGTATGTGGCTCTCAAATCCATTCCTGTGCAATGGCAAATTTCCACAACCTGACTGCTTCCAACACAGTTAAAAGTTGGTTTCTCCCTGCTTGTTGATGTAAAAAAATTTGACTTCACTGTCAGTCTGGATCAGGACAATTCGGTTGGCCAGCTAATCTTGAAAAGCCCTTACAGCGTTTGCTACAGCTCTTAATTTCAAGAAGTTGATTTGGTGGAAGACTTTCTTGGACAGACTAATTGCCCCAAGGGTGAAACCCATTGAGGTGAGCTCCCCAACCGAGCTTGAAGGAGTCTATCATCAAAAATTTTGTGGTGGAGTAATTTGGAAAGGAAGACGTCTGAGCACATTCCATTCAATTGTCCACCCATGCAGTGAATGGATAACAGAATTGGGGACATACATATGATCCCTCAGCCAAGCCATAGCCTGGGTCTACTGGAGCTTGCCTCATATTGAGGCGTGCCAAGGGTGTGACATGCAATGTAGAGGCCATGTGACCTAAAACAGTCAACACCTTGCAAGCTGTTACCCGCTGACTCCACTGAGACTCCCACACTAGTGATATCAGCCTATGCTATCGGTTCGTACAGAAGGCTCTCGCCTGAGTTGTGTCTGGCAGGGCCCCTACGAATTCCAGCTACTGGATGGGTTGAAAGTGGGATTTGGAGTAATTTATAATGAACCTTAACAGTTCCAACACCTGAATGGTCAATCGTGTTCATTCTTGATCCTCTTCCGGAGTGGTATTCTTGATCAGCCAATCATCCAGATAGGGAAAGACAAACACTCACTGAGTCGGGAGGTAAGCAGCTATTACCGCAAGCCATTTTGTGAAAACATGAGGTGCTGAGACTAGGCCAAAAGACAACACTCGGTACTGGAAATGCTGTCCCCCTAGGCGAGATGTATTTGTATATAGGTGTACGCATATTTCAGATTTAGGGAGCATAGCCAATCTCTTTTTGAAGGTAAAGCGTAATTACTCACCTGTAAGAGGTGATCTCTGGGAAAGCATAGTTACTCACCTGTAACAGGTGATCTCCGAGAACAGCAGGAATTTAGTCTACACATATGGGCATCGTCGGTACCAACGGAGCCTGTGCGGGAACGCTCCCCAGCGTCCAATTAGGAAGCTTTTGGGACCATCCCACAGCGTCTGCGTACTGCCTTCCCGCCTTTCCCAACTGCCTCTCTCCAGTTGAGTTTAAAGCTGAGACAAAGAGAGAGAGAGGGAAAGAGAAAGAGATAGAGAGATACAACTCCTAGGGGAGGTGGGTGGGTTGTGAAGACTAAATTCCTGCTGTTCCCGGAGATCACCTGTTACAGGTGAGTAACTATGCTATCTCCAGGAACAAGCAGGAATGTAGTCTTCACATATGGGGACTCCCTAGCTTTAGATGCCAGGGAGAGACCCCAGAAGTTGTGTGTCCCTGGGACAGAGCTCTACATCCCCCCATGGATCTCTGGCATCCAACCTGGGATGGCAGGTAGGAGTTGATTAGGTATGGAACAGGTTTTGGAGAACAGCCTGACCAAACAAGGCATCCCGGCGGGAGTCCTTGTCCAAGCAGTAATTGGCTGTGAAGGTATGAACCGAGGCCCAAGTGGCTGCTCGACAGATGTCGTCAATAGACACAGAGTGCAGATGAGCCATTGAAGCTGCCATGGCTCTCACATTGTGAGCAGTGACATGGCCCTCCAGAGGAAGGTTCTTACTCTGATAGGCAAAGGAAATGCACTGTGCAATCCAGTTGGACAGTGTTCTCTTGGAGACTAGAAGTCCCAAATGAGAAAGATCAAAAGCAACAGAGTTGAGAGGACTTTCTATGTTGCTGTGTTCTTTGCAAGTAAAAGGCTAAAGCTCTTTTACAGTCCAAAGTATGAAGATTCCTTTCTGCATTTGATGCATGAGGTCTTGGAAAGAACACAGGCAGGCAGACCGCTTGGTTAAGATGAAAAGGCGAGACCACTTTTGGCATATGTAAACCGCTATGATGTTTTTTCGTTTTGCGGTATATTAAGCCAATAAACAAACAAAGTGTGGATCAGTCCTAAGGACTACCTTGTCATGATGAAACCTTGTATAAGGTGGATCAGTCACTAGTGCTTGCAACTCACTGATGCGACGTGCTGATGTGATTGCAATGAGAAAGATAACTTTCCAAGAAAGGAATTTTAAAGAGGTAGTAGCTAAGGGTTCGAAAGGTGGCTTCATGAGCTGACCAAGAACCAGGTTTAAAGTCCCATGCCACCGGTGGTGGCCTAATGGAAGGCTTAGTTAAAAGAAGCCTCTCATAAATCTTGCTATAAAAGGATGGGAGGAGAGAGGTTGTCTATTGAAAGGCTTGAAGGAAGCTGCAATAGCACTCAAATGGACCCTTACTGAGTTAGTCTTAAGTCCTGCATTGGATAAATGAAGGAGATACTCAAGTAATGATCCCAGAGGTATTGCTAAGGGGTTAAGACCCTTTTGCGAACACCATATGGTAAACCTTTTCCACTTGAAAGCATAAGAGCGTCTAGTGAGAGAGAATTAGAAGCAGGGGGTACCACAGTTGCCGTGGCCAATGTGGAGCTATGAGAATCATCCGTCCCCCATCTCTCTGAAGCTTGAACAGGGTTTGGGGAATTAGGGGAATGGGTGGAAAGGCATAAAGGAAGTCTTGACCCCAGTGAAGGAGGAAGGCATCCCTGGCCTGAAAACCCTGAGCCGGAATTCTGAAACAGAACCAGGGAAATTTGGCATTCAACGGACTTGCAAAGAGGTCTATTTCCGGAGTTCCCTAAATTTGGAAAATCTTGGTCACCTGGTCTGCATGTAGAGACCATTCGTGTGGAAGCAGAACTCAACTGAGTCTGTCTGCCCAAGAGTTTTGAATGCCTGGAAGATAAACTGCCAGGAGGTGAATCTGATGCTCTCTGGCGAGGGCCCATAGTCGCAAAGCTTTGTTGCAAAGCGACAGAGAGCCTGTTCCCCCCTGCTTGTTCATATACAACATTGCTACCTGATTGTCCGTATGAATGAGAACTGTCTTGTCGCTGAGCAGGGTATGGAACACTCGAAGAGCATGGAAGATTGCTCTAAGCTCTAAGAGATTGATATGTAGATGAGTCTCCTGTGGAGTCCAGGGTGGAGAGGTCTTGTTGCCTGGGGTAAGGGTTGTTGAAAAGGGGACCCCAGCAACAGGTTCTGAGTGGACTGCCACCACTGGAGGGACAAAATAAGGCAATTTGTGTTTGCTATTTTGTCTGACAGGCACCCTGATGCCTGAGTCCATTGGGTGGATAAAGTCCACTGTGCTGCTCTCATATGGAGGTGAGCATAAGGAACCACATGCACGGTGGATGCCATGTGGCCTAGTAGTTGTAGCATTTCTCGGGCAGTGAGAAGAGGTTTTAGCACTGCTTGAGAAGCTAACTGCACCATGCAAAGGCAATGGGCCTGGGGGAGATAAGCCCTTGCCCTTTTGGTATTCAGCAAAGCTCCTATGAACTCGAGAGACTGAGTGGGAATTAGACTGGATTTTGGGATGTTTATGACCAGACCCAAATACTGAAGGATACGCATTGTGCAAGATAGGGAAGTCCTGGCCTCTGACTCTGATGGGGCTCGAATGAGCCAGTCGTCAAAGTAAGGGAAGACGAATATGCCTAGAGTGCGGAGAAATGCTGCTACCACAGCCACGCATTTTGTGAACACTCTTGGAGCTGAGGCCAGGCCAAAAGGAAGCACCCTGTATTGGTAGTACTTTCCTTGGAAAAGGAACCGAAGGAACTTTGTGAGTTGGATGGATGAGAACATGGGTGTAAGCATCCCTGAGATCTAGAGAACAAAGCCAATCCTGACTGAAGGTATGGCAGCAGAGTTCCTAGAGAAATCATTTTGAATTTCTCCTTGAACAGGAATTTGTTCAATTCCCTGAGGTCCAAAATAGGTCTGTATCCCCCTGTTTTCTTCGGGATAAGGAAATAGGGGGAGCAAAACCCTGTACCCTGTTGATGAATGGGTACCTCTTCTATTGCCCCTTGGGCAAGAAGTATAGTGACCTCTTGATCTAACAGGTTGATGAGAGAGGTCTGAGAATTGAACTGTCTTACCACTGTGGGAGGGGGCATGCACAGAAAGTGCAGCTTGTACCCCTCTCTTATAATGGAGAGTGTCCAATGCTCTGCTGTAATCTGCTCCCACCTGGGGGCAAAGTGACATAACCTTCCTGGAATGGTGGAAGGCTCTGGTCCATTGAGGGCCAGGAAGGCTAACTTCTCTAGATAAAAGTCAAAGGCCTTGTGGAGGCTGAGACTGCTGAGATGTTTGAGGCTTGGCAGTCTTTGCTTTCCTTTGTTTAGGTGGTTGCTGACCCTTTTGGACAAGTTGACCTGCAGAACGTCCCTGTTGGGAATAAGAGGGATAAAACCTCTTCTTTTTCGAGAAGAAAGGCTTCTTGCAAGATTTCTTTCTGGCAGGATCAGCTGTGCCTTTGGATAGTCTATCCAAATTAGAGTTGTCAGCATCCACCTCATTGGCCTTTTCTTGCCAATTCTTGCCGAATAGATTCTCACCTGTACAAGGGATATTTCCCAGTTTGCCCTGCACCCAGAGCTCCAAATCGGATGCCTGGAGCCAGGCAATTCTTCGTGCACCTATGGCAATGGCAGAGGTTCTGCTTATGCACTCAAAGCAGTCAAAAGCTGCACGATTGACAAACTTTGAAACATCCTGGGCATGTTTAACCAGTGTGAGAAAATCCTGCCTTCTGTCCTCAGGAAGAAGAGGGCTCAAAATCTTTAAATTCCCTGTCATCTCTTTAAGCATGGAAGCCTGGAAGGTACGACATCCAAAGGCATCCAAGGTCCTACACTCACGTCCAGGAGAATTAGAGGCATGTCTTTTTGCTCTTCTGATCCTTCTCATAGCTGACTCCACCACAATGGAGTGGTGGGGAAGCTGTGTTTTTTGGAAGCCAGGACAAGGAGGGACCCGATACATAGTATCCAGTCTGCGAGGGTGAGGAGAGGTGGTAAGAGGTGTCTCCCACATTCTCAACATGAGATCATGTAAAATCTCGTGGATAGGTAGGGTAGCCGCCTCTTTAGGAGCTTTGGGATATTGTAAAATCTCCAACTCCTTAGCTCTGGGCTCTGTTTCAGGAGTCACAGTAATGGACAACCCACGAGCCACCTCTCTGATGAAATCCTGAAAGGAAATATCTTCTGGAGGAGACAACCTACGCTTAGGAGAGGAAGGCTCCTCCGGGAGAAGTATCCCGGTACCGGCAGAGCTGTCAGAATCCTCGGAGTCCTCCGACGATTCAAAGTACCGTCTGTCCGGATGCTCTTGAAGAGCCCGATACCCGTACCGACTGAAGTCGGTACCGGGGGTAATCGGTATCGGTGTATCGGCACCGGAAGGCATCGCATGACTGGGTGCTGGCAAAACCGATACCGATGCTATCGGTACCTGTACCGATGGAACCGTCTGACGCAGTTCTGAGGGTGTCGATGCTGCAATGAGAGCCGCCAGACTGTGTTCAATAGCCAGGAACCTCTGGTCTATCGACGCTGCCGATGCCTGGGTATCAGTACCGGACGCAACCGGTACCCCAGAGTATGGCACCAGTAGTTCTGCCAAGGTCGAGGCCTCGAGAACATCCTGGAGTCCCGATAACGCTTTGGAAGCCGAAGCCTCCTGCCGGGGCAATTGGCCGGTATGGAACCCTCAAGGGCAACGCCAGAGGCATCTCGATGCTTAGAAGGAGATCTACCCTTTGAGGACTGGCTGGACTTAGTTACCTGAGATCCATGGGAGGAAGACAAAGCCCTGGAAGACGTCGATGCCACCAAAGCTGCATCGGAAGGAAAAAGGGCACTGAGCTTGGCAGCTCGGTTCTGTCGATCCCTTGTGGACATCATGGCATAAGCCAAACACTCGGAGATGGAGTGGTCAGGACCTAAACATTTAAGACACCAATCATGGGTGTCGGTGACAGAGATGGTACCGCCACACTTGGTGCATTTTTTAAAACCCGAGGCGGGTTTCTCCATAGTGGAGGAAATTTTGGGCCTAAGGCCCAAAATGGCACACACCCTGAAAAAAGTTTGGAAAAAAAATTTATTTTTTTTTTAAAGAAAGAACCACCGGCGGTACCGGTATAGCGTCGGGGAAGGCAGACGCGACCACAAAAAAATAAAGAATAACGAAACAATTTTCTGCGGTGACAGGAACACGACCTGCTGGCTCCGCGGAAAACGAAGAAATGGAGAGAGGAAGTTGGGAAAGGCGGGAAGGCAGCAACGCAGGCGCTGTGGGATGCTCCCAAAAGCTTCCTAATTGGACGCTGGGGAGCGTTCCCGCGCAGGCTCCAAAGGTACCGACGATACCCATATGTGAAGACTACATTCCTGCTTGTTCCTGGAGATCAGCAGGAATTTGGTCTTCAAATATGGGTAACGTCAGTATCGACGGAGCCAGCAGGGGAATGCTCCCCAGCGTCCAATAGGAAAGCATTTGGGAGCATCCCACTGCGCCTGCGTAGCTACCTTCCTGCCTTTCCCGCTCTCCCTCCTCAGTTGAGTTTGTAGTTAAGATAAAAGGAGAGAAGGAGAAGAGGAGAAAAAAAGTACAACTCCTAGGGGAGGAGGGTGGGTTGTGAAGACAAAATTCCTGCTGTTCCCGGAGATCACCTGTTACAGGGGAGTAACTACGCTGTCTCCAAGAAAAAGCAGGAATGTAGTCTTCACATATGGGACTCCCTAGCTCAGAGATACTAGAGGGATGACCTCAGAGTGAGCTGTGGATTACAGGCATACCTGAGTAGGTCATATGTCCTCCAAGGAAGTCTGGTATCAAAACCCGCGACGGCGAGTAGGAGTTGTTCTAAGTTTGAAAGAGATGCTGAAAAACAGCTTAGCCAAACAAGGCATCTCGGCAGGAGTCCTTGTCTGGGCAATAGTGAGCAGCAAAAGTGTAGACAGAAGACCAAGATGCAGCTCTGCATATCTCATCAATCGCTACAGAGCGTAGATTTGCCATAGAGGTAGCCATGGCGCGAACATTATGTGCAATGACATGACCCTCGAGAGATCCTGCACTTTCGTAAGCAAAGGAGATGCAATCTGCTATCCATCTGGAGAGTGTCCGCTTGCATAATGGCAAACCCAGGTGACTCAAGTCAAAGGCGATGAAAAGTTGGGAAACTTTTCTGTGCTCTCGCATTCTCTGGAGATAAAAAGCCAAAGCATGTTTGCAATCCATAGTGTGAAGGGTCGCTTCTGCCCTAGAGGAATGAGGTCTAGGGAAAAAGACTGACTGGTTTAAATGAAAGGGATAGACCACCTTTGGCATACAGTGAGGATGAGTCCTAAGGACTACCTTATCATGCTGGAATCGTGTATAAGGAGGATCAGCCAGAAAGCCTGGAGCTCACTAATGTGTCTTGCTGAAGTGAGGGCAATAAGGAAGATGACCTTCCATGTGAGAACCTTCAGAGAGGTAGTGGCTAGAGGTTCAAAGGGCGGTTTAAGAAGCTGACCTAGAACATTAAGATCCATGCCACTGGAAGGGGCTTAATGGGAGATTTGGTTAAAAGAAGACCCCTCATGAAGCATGCTACAAGCGGCTGAGAAGAGATGGGCTGACCATCTAAGGGCATGTGAGAAGCCACAACTGCACTTAGGTGTACTCTTACCGAATTGGTTTTGAGTCCAGAAGATGACAGGTGGAGGAGATATTCAAGTAATGCATCCACCGGAGCTGAGAAGGGGTTAAGCACCCTCCTACACCACTTGAAAGCATAGGAGCGCCTACTGGAAGGCTTCCTAGAAGCTAAAAAGTATATCTTTAACCTGTTGAGAGAGGTTAATCTCCTGAAAGGCTATGCCTTCAGCAGCCATGCTGTAAGATGTAGGGACTGCAGACTGGGATAGAGCAGCATCCCCTCCTCCTGAGAGAGAAGATCTAGAAAGGACCCAGATCTACGGGTTGAGCCAGACACAGACGTAGGAGGAGAGGATACCATGGCTGACGTGGCCAGCGTGGGGCTATGAGCATCATGTAGCCCTTGTCTCTCTGGAGTTTGAAAAAAGTCTTGGGAATGAGGGGAATGGGTGGGAAGGCATATAGGAAGCCCTGACCTCAGTGGAGGTGAAAAGCATCCACCTGCTGGCCGCCGGTGAAGGAGTCCTGGAGCAGAAGCGAGGAAGCTTGGCATTTTGAGGACCCTCAAATGAGGACTCTCAAACAGGACTGTCTCTGGGGTTCCCCAGATCTGAAAAACATGAGAGACCTTGTCTGCATGAAGAGACCACTCGTGGGATAGAAGGATTTAAGTCAGTTTGTCCACCAAGACGTTGTGTTTGCCTAGAAGATACACCGTCAAAGTGAATGTGGTGCTGTCTGGCAAAAGACCACAGATGCAGGGCCTCGTTGCAGAGGGTCCAAGAGCCTGTTCCGCTCTGCTTGCTCAAGTAGAACATGGCTATTTGATTGTCCGTCTCGCCTACAATTGTACAAAATCAAAGACAGTCCTGGAACACCTTGAGAGCATTGTGGATGGCTCTGAGTTCCAGCAGATTTATGTGGAGTTGCGACTCCTGATGAGACCAAAGCCCCTGAGTGGAGAGATTGTCCAGATGAGCTCCCCAGCCCAATTTGGATGCATCCATAGTCAGGGTACACTGATGTGCTGGCATTGGAAAAGGTGACTCTACCAGGAAGGTTTTTGGGGATTGCCACCACTGGAGACACAAAATTAGTTGGGAAGAGACCATTATCTTGTCTCCCAGGTGACCTGATGCCTGAGACCACTGGGAAGTGTGTCCATTGAGCTGCGCACATATGTAGACGAACATATGAAACATGCACTGTTGATGCCATATGACCCAGAAGTTGTAGCAATTCGAGCGGTGAGAAAGTTCTTGAGGCATGCCTGAGATGCTAACTGAATGCGTCAAGCAAAGCAGAGTTGGGGCAGAAATGCCCTTCATTGCTGAGTGTCTAGGAGAGCCCCAATGAACTCAAGCGTTTGAGAGGGAACAAGTTGGGACTTTGAAAGACTTATTACAAATCCCAAATGTTGCAGCACTTGCATGGTGCGGGAGAGGGACAGACTGGCCTCTAGGGAGGTGTTTGCTAGAATGAGTCAGTCATCTAAGTAAGGGAAGACAAATATCCCAAGAAACATAGAAATAGATATATGATGACAGAAAAAGACCACATGGCCTATCTAGTCTGTCCTTCCATATCAACAACTACAACAGTCCCCTTTTTACCTTTAGAGATCCTCTGTGTTTGTCCCATGCTTTTTTGAATTCAGTTACTGTCCTCATCTCTACCACTTCCACTGGGAGACTATTCCACGGATCCACTACTCTTTCCATAAAGAAATATTTACGCATATCACTCCTGACTATCTCCCTTCACCCTCATCCCATGTCCCCTCATAGCAGAACTTGCTTTTAACTGAAAGAGGCTCTCTCCCTGAACATTTGCGCCACGGAGGTATTTAAACATCTCAATCATATCACCTCTATCCCGCCTTTCCTCTAAGGTGTACATATTAAGATCCTTCAGTCTGTCCTCATATGCTTTATAATGAAGACCACTAATCATTTTAGTAGCCACCCTCTGCACCGACTCCATCCTGTTCACATCCTTTTGAAGGTGCGGTCTCCAGAATTGCACACTATACTCCAAATGAGGTCGCATCAAAGACTTATACAGAGGCATTATCACCTCCTTTTTTCTGCTAGCCATTCCTCTCCGTATGCACCCAAGCATCCTTTTAGCTTTTGCCGTCGCCTTTTCTACCTGTTTAGCTACTTTAAGTTCATCAGACACAACCACGCCTAGGTCCCGCTCTTCTTTAGTGGACAAAAGTACTTCACCCCCTATACTATATATTGCTCCCTTGGATTGCTGCAGCCCAAATGCATGACCTTACATTTTTTAACATTAAATCCCAGCTGCCAAATTCTAGACCATTCTTCAAGCTTAGCTAGATCCCTCCTCATGTTATCTACACCTTCCTGGGTGTCTACTCTATTGCAGATTTTGGTATCATCCGCAAAGAGACAAACCTTACCCGACAGTCCTTCTGCTATATCACTAACAAAGATGTTAAAAAGAATCGGACCAAAGACAGATCCCTTGGGCACACCGCTGGTAACATCCTTCTCCTCAGAGTGAGCTCCATTTACTTGTACTCTTTGTCGCCTCCCACCCAACCAATTTCTAACCCAAGCAGTAACTTTAGGGTCCTTCCCTAGGGTGCTCAGTTTGTTTGTAAGTCGCCTGTGAGAAATAGTGTCAAAGGCTTTACTGAAATCTAAATACACCACATCTAGGGCTCTCCCTCGGTCCAACTCCCTGGTCACCCAGTCAAAGAAAATCAATCAGATTTGTCTGACAAGACCTGCCTCTGGTGAATCCATGCTGCCTCGGATCCTGTAATCTGCTGGACTCCAGAAACCTCACTATTTTCTCTTTCAGCAGCGTTTCCAATAATTTACTCACCACCGAAGTTAAACTAACAGGCCTGTAGTTTTCAACCACATCCTTACTTCCGCTTTTGTGTAAAGGCACCACATGAGCCTCTCTCCAGTCCTTTGGCACCACTCCCGACTCCAACGAGGAATTGAAAAGGTCAGTCAGTGGAGCTGCTAGAACGTCCCCAAGTTCCCTCAGTATTCTAGGGTGTATCCCATCCGGTCCCATCGCTTTGTCTACTTTACGTTGAGCTAGCTTCTCACGAACAAAGTCTTCTGAAAATTGTTCAAGATGTCCCTCGCTTCTGTTCCTATTTGTGGGTGTTTTCTGAGGTCCTGCTCCTGGTTCTTCATCTGTGAACACAGAACAAAAATATTTGTTAAGCAATTCCGCTTTATCCTTATCAGCTTTTACATATTCCTCCCCTGCACCCTTGAGTCTGACAATATCACTTTTGCCCTTCCTCTTCTCACTAATATACCTGAAAAATGTCTTATCCCCCCCATTTTATTGCATTGGCTATTTCCTCCTCCTTTTGAATCTTTGCCTTCTTGACTACTTTGCTAGCTTCTCTAAGTTTTTCCAAATACAGATGTCTGTCTTCCTCTCTCTGTGATCTCTTGTATTTCATGAAGGCCTCCCTCTTTTTCTTCACTTTTTCAGCTACTTCTTTCGAAAACCATAGCAGTCTCCTTTTCCTTTTACCTTTATTTACCATTTTAACAAAAAGGTTGGTTGCCCTTAAAATATCCCCTTTCAGTTTTGCCCACTGTTTTTCTACATCCCCCAGCTGTTCCCATCCCACTAACGACTCCCTGAGGTATTGGCCCATCTTAGCAAAGTTAGTCTTCCTGAAGTCTAAGATCCTCACCTTTGAATGTATTCTAACAGCCCTAGTTCTAATACTGAACCACACCATCTGGTGATCACTGGATGCAAAATGATCTCCCACTACAACATCAGAAACACTTTCACCATTGGTAAGCCCCAAGTCCAGTATGGCCCCTTCACGCGTGGGGTCTGTTACCAATTGCCTGAATAGTTCTCCCTGTAGAAAATCCAGGATCTCCTTACTTCTAGATGATACTGCAGCAGGAATGTGCCAGTCATCTGGCATAATGAAATCTATCAATAGCACTTCCCCTTTCCTAGCAATACTGCGTATGTCTTTAATTAACTTCAATAAAGAGTCCTTAGGAATACAGCTACCACTGCCATGCACTTTGTAAAGACTCTTGGGGCAGAGGCGAGGCCGAAAGGCAGGACTCTGTATTGTGTGACATGGTGGATTCCTCCAGCCCTTTAGAAAGAGCCAAAAAGGAGGAATCAGAAGCAGTGCTGGATGGTAAACAAAAGAACATGGCTAGTAGTTACCAGGGAAACCAGACACAGGGGAAAGGAACACGCCCTTGCTGCCAGTTAGCTCAGGAGTCACGAGCTGAATCAGAGCACCTGCTAGGAGGAGTTAGGCACTGCCCTAGAGGGCAGACACATAAAGAGGCCTCAGTAGAAAGAAAAGGGTCTAGACTAGGAGCCACACAGGAAGCTCCAACACAAGCTCAGCTGGGAGGTTACCTACAAGGCCAACCGAGGGTTCCGGTGAGAGGCCAGCAAAGAGGGCAGCTAACAGACCAAGAGGAGGACCAGGGAGGAGTCCGAGTTCCAGGCCTAGGCAGAGCTACCGGTAGAGTTCCAGCCCAGAACCGTGGGAGAGAGAGACCGTGGCAAGCCTAGAGGAACACTCATTAAAACGGAGAGAAAGCCCAGAGCCAGAGCTAAGTTTAAAGGTAGAAGGAGAACCATTTATAAAGTGTTTTTCAAGAGAAGAATACAGCAAAAGCAGGCCAGGCTGTTTGCAGTATTCTGGGATTTACAAGGAGAGGAAAAGGCCAGGAAGGCAGTTGCAGCCCACAGCTCACAAATCAGGTTTTGAATCAACAGCTGTTCCCAAAGCCCAGAGAAAGCCGTTTGCAGGCAGACGAAGAGGTAAGCCCAGAGACTGGGTTTCAAATAAGGCTGTTGATAATCAGTGTGATTTTACTTACCCAAAGGGTTGGGACTGTGGTTTTAATACCTGTAATGAGGATGATTGTTTACAGCAATACATGTGCCAAGAGTATGATATAAAGCCTAAGCCAGAGAGGAAGGGCGTGGCCCCTGAAACACCGTTGCAAACATTTCTGCCCGACTTCCATGAGGAATTAATGGAAACAGAGCCAGGGCTAGGCAACATATCTGAAGAATTGATGGACTGTACGATTACAATATCGAATGAGATATTTTCCCTGCGTTGAGTTTAAGCAGTGCAGAGAACTGCAGGAGTGTTAAGAGAAAAAGTAGGAAGCTGTGGGAAACAGAACTGTTTATTCTAATTGCTGGGAAGCAAATGTTTATTACTGCTGAAGTTAAGCTATTTCTGTTGGAGACTTTTCATTTTGTCCTTTGCCAGAAGTATATGGTTTGTATTACCTTTGTTCCATGCTGAAATCCGCCCGGAGGGGAAATAAATCCTGTTTGCTTAAAACCACTTTGAGTTCACAATACTCTTCATTGGACAGTGAAAGAAACTACATTTCCCAAAAGGCTTTGCCTCAGGAAAAGGTCAGACAGCTGTTCAAAGAAGGATAACAGGTCGCCTAAGCCCTACACGCTTCGGCTGGGGGCACTAAAAGGCGGTTACAATTGATAACGTCTCCCTTGAAACATGAAGCGCAGAAACTTTCTGTGCTGTGAGTGAATATGCATTTGAGTATATGCCTCCTTTAGATCTAGAGAACAGAGCCAATCCTGACTCTGGAAATAGGGGAGAAAGGTACCTAGGGAAATCATTTTGAATTTCTCCCGTAGTAGGTACTTGTTCAGTTCTCTGAGGTCCAGGATGGGCCTGTACCCTCATGTTTTCTTTGGAATGAGGAAGTATGAAGAATAGAAGCCCATCCCCTGCTGGGATGGTGGAATCTACTCTATTACGCCCTGAGAGAGAAGGGAGGTGACCTCTTGCAACAGAGCAATGAAAGGGGGCTGAGAGCAGAACTCTCTTGGTGAAGTCGGGGAGTGGTAGATTTCGTAGATGAAGCCTGTACCCCTCCCGTACTATAGACAGTGTCCACTGCTCTGATGTGACAATGTGCCACCTGTGAGCAAAGTGACAGAGTCTGCCGGGAATGTGGATGGGATCTGGAATCTCCAGAGGCAGAACGGCTATGTTCTCCAGAAAGAAGTCAAAGACCCTGAGAAGGCTGGGTCTGTTATGGTGGTTGAGACTTAGGAGTCTGAGCCTTGTTTTGATGGCTGTTTCCCCTTCTGAGGAGCATGGTGTTGACACTGTACAGCAGGAGTGTAAGGATAGCACTTATTGAAAAAAAAGCTTTCTTCGCTGCCTTTTTCCTAGCTGGGTTGGCTGTAGATCTAGATAGAATCTGAGAACACCACTCTTAATAGACAGAGGCCTTGTCCTGCCAATTCTTGCCAAAAAGGTTTTCACCGGTGCAAGGTGTTCAAGATCTGATGCTTGGAGCCAAGCAATCCTGTGTGCACAGATGCAGATAGATTAAGTTCTGCCCTCAAAGCAGTCAAAGGTTGCCCTGTTAACAAATTTTGAAACATTATGAGTATGCTTTACGAAGGCGAGATAATCTGCCCTCTTGTCAGAGAGCAGAGGAGCCATGAGCTCCAAATCCCTAGCCAGTTCTCCAAGGAACATACCCATATAGAGTATATAGGAACTGATCCTGGCTGATAACATGGAGGCCTGAAAACAATGTCAACAAAAAGTGTCGAGGGTTCCCGATTCCCTACCTGGAGGGTTTGAGGCACTCTATTCGACGCATTGCCGATTCCACCACCATGGAATGGTGTGGTAATTGCATCTTTTGAAAACCAGGACACTCCGGTACCCAGCACATGGTATCAAGTCGTTGGGTATGTGGCGAGATGGTTAGGGGTGTCTCCCACATACGAAGCATAAGGTCGTGAAGTGTGCAATGAATAGGGAGAGCATCTGCTTCCTTTAGGGCTGCAAGATATTTAAAGAATTTCAAGTTCCTCAGCCTTAGGCTCTTTCTCCGAAGTCACCGTTATAGAGAGACCCCAAGCAACGTCGAAAATAAAGTCTTGGAAAAACATGTCCTCTGGAGGGGACATGCGACGTTGTGGAGACGGAGATGGGTCTTCCGGGAGAGTTCTCATGTCCCGGGTATCAGCCGATTCCTCAGATGAATCAGATGCCAAAGACTAAGTATTGACGGGCAGGATGTTCCCGCTCTGCACATACTCTGTACCGATCAAAAACGGTAGCCGGAATTGCAGTGCCGGAACCTCGGTACCAGAAACTGATTCGAGGACCAGCATGGGCACTAGCATGGTAAACGGCAAAAAAGTCGATGCAGGCTGTGTTGGTACCGGAGCCGGTATCGATGCCTGAGAAATTGACCATAAAGGCTTTACCGGTACGGAGGCTGCCAGTAAGGCCGCTAAGCTCCGCTCGATGACCAGGATACGTTGATCCATGGAGGTTGCCGATGCTTGGGTATCGGTACCAGAATTGCGGGCCACGATCCCCGAGCATGGCACCAAGAGCTCTCCAGAGGTGGAAGCCTCGGGAGCATCCTGGGACTCCACTAAGGCTTTGGAGGCAAGGTCCTCCCACCAGGGTTATTTGGCCAATGTGTCCCCGTTCAGGGCAATGCCCAAGGCATCTCGATGCTTAGAAGATCTACCCTTGAGGGGCCAGCCAGTCTTCGAAGACAACCTAGGTTTCAATACCTGAGATCCCTGGGAGGAAGATGAAGCTCTCAATGACATCGATGCTAAAGAGACTGCATCAGAGGCAAAGAGGGTGCCCAGCTTTGCAGCTCGGTTCTATAAACCTCTCTGTCATCTTCCTACACAGAGGACAATCTCACGGTTGATGATCCGGTCCTAAGCATTTTAGACACCAGTCATGGGTGTCTGTGGCCGAAATGGTACTGCCACATTTGGAACACTTCTTAAAACCACTGGATGGTTTTTCCAATTTTGTCGAAGACAAAAGGAGAGGCCTATGCCTAAAAAGGCATTGATGGCCTGAAGGAAAAAAGATTTCTTCCTTCACAGAATTTTTTATTTTTTAAGATGGAAAGAAAGAAAGCACAGACAGGGGTCGGTATCAGCGTCTACAGGAAGGCAGACACAACCACAAAAAAATAAGAAAGGACAAATTTTCTGCTCTGACAGGAATTGCTTCTTGTTGGCTCCGCAGAAAACAAAGAACTCAGGAGGGAGAGCGGGAAAGGCGGGAAGGCAGCTACAAAGGCGCAGTGGGATGCTCCCAAAAGCTTTCCTATTAGACGTTGGGGAGCGTTCCCATGCGGGCTCCATCGGTACAGATGCTACCCATTTGTGAAAACTACATTCCTGCTTGTTCCTGGAGATAGAAGCAGGGTGTCTAGAGAAATCATTTTGAACATTTTCTCTTACTTTATTTATTTATTTACATTCTCTTATATACCGCGCTATTCTGCATCAGTGCGGTTTACATTGAACAAACTGAAATTACATTGAACAGGGCATTATAACTTGGAGATAACTATTTTACATGGAACATGGGCTATGGAGGGTTAAGTGGCTTGCCCAAGACCACAAGGAGCACCTGTGGGACTAGAAACCCCAGTCCTTCCGGCTCAAGGTTGCTGTCCTCTAGTGGGATTTGAGCCCCCGACCTTCTGGCCTGAAGTACCTTGCCCCAACCACTAGGCCACTCCTCCACTCCACTCTTACTGTGTGTGTTCAGATTTCTTATGTCTAGAATGGGACAGTATCCCAGTTTTCTTGGGGGATCAGGAAATACCTGGGATAAACCCTCATCTTCTTTACTCTAGTGGCACGAGCTCAATCAAGAGATCTGTCAAGAGGGTGGTGATTTCTCTCTGAAGCAGTTCCTGATGCAGAGGGTCAAGGTGAAGAATCCTCGGGAGGCAATTTGGAGGAAGATCAAATAAAAGTAATTTGTAACCACATTGAATTATCTGTAGAACCCATGTGTCTGATGCTATGAGGGGGGCCAACCTTTTTGGCAAAAAAAAGAGTGAGCCTTCCCCTGAATGGAAGGGATCTCTACTGGGGCTACTGGTAGACTGGCTATGCTCTGAAAGAACCGGTCAAAATCCCACCCTATGCTTTGGCTGAGGAGTAGGCTGGGTTTTTGAGGCTTCTCTTGTCATCCTTGTTGGCGAGGAGCCTGTTTGGGTTGGGAGATTTCGGAACCCAAATATCTATGCCTACAAGAATAGGTCTTTCTCTGGCCCCCCCTCTTTGGTATCTCCTGTGATAGGTCGGCTCAAACATGCACCTTCAGAGATTACAAAGGGTGACATAATGCTTTTTGATGAAGCCAGCCTTCTCTTTGACCTGTTCTCCAAAGAGATTCTCTCCATAGCATGGCATATCAGCAAGCTTGTCCTGCACGGATTGTTCCAGGTCTGAGGACCAGAGTCAGGCAAGTCTCCAGGCGCCAATATCGAAGGCAGCAGCTCTCAATACCATTTCAAAGATATAAGTCGCTCAGACCATGAACTTTGAGCAGTCCTTGTCATGAGCCACCAGACAATGATTGTTCCAATTTCTCTGGTGGGAGATACTGGAACAGATAAGCGAGATCACACGTGATGTTATTTAAAAACAAGCCCATGTAGAGAAGGTAAGAGGCCATGCGGGCTTCTAACACTAAACTCTGAAAATACCTTCTCCCCAAAGAGTCCAATGTCAGAGTCTCCCTCTCTTGGGGTGCTGAGGCATGATTCTTGGATCTCTTAATGGCAGAAGCTGGGGCTTCTCAAATTTGGGAGCCTTCTGAACTCTATACATGGAATAAAGCCTTTTACTGACCAGAGGTACAGTGAGGGGGTTCTCCCACATTCTCATCTCTACTCTTTGCATGAGCACTGTCACCGCTTCCTTAGGGGCCAAGGAATATTGAAGAATCTTTGCCCTGGGCTTATCCTCAGTCTTCAAAGAAAGCGTAATTACTCACCTGTAACAGGTGATCTCTGGGAACAGCAGGAATTTAGTCTTCACATATGGGGACTCCCTAGCTGCAGATGCCAGGGAGATGACCACAGGAAGTTGTTAGGCCTTTTGAAAGGGCCATACTTTCCACCATGGATCTCTGGCATCCTACCAGGGACAGTGGGTAGGAGTTGATTAAGTCTGAAAAAGGTGTTGAAGAACAGCCTGGCCAAACAAGGCATCCCGGCGGGAGTCCTTGTCTAAGTAGTAGTGGGCTGTGAAGGTATGTACCAAAGACCAAGTAGCTGCTCGACAGATGTCGTCGATAGACACAGAGTGAAGATGAGCCATTGAGGCTGCCATGGCTTTCAAGGGGAAGGTTCTTACTCTCATAGACAAAGGATATGCACTGAGCAATCCAGTTAGAGTTCTTTTGGAAACTGGAAGTCCCAAATGACTAGGATCAAAAGCAACAAAGAGTTGAGAAGATTTTCTATGTTGCTGTGTCCTTTGCAAGTAAAAGGCCAAAGTTCTTTTACAGTCCAAGGTATGAAGGTTCCTTTCTGCACTGGAGGCATGAGGCCTCGGAAACAATACAGGAAGGTAAACCACTTGGTTTAAATGGAAAGGTGAAACCACCTTTGCCATAAAGTGTAGATGAGTCCTAAGAACAACTTTATCATGGTGGAACCTTGCATAAGGAGGTTCAGCCACCAGTGCTTGCAATTCACTAATGCCATGTGCTGATGTGATTGCAATGAGGAAGATAACTTTCCAAGAAAGGAATTTCAAAGATATAGTGGCTAATGGTTCAAAGGGCGGTTTCATGAGCTGTCCGAGCACCAGATATAAGTCCCATGCCACCGGTGGTGGCTTAATGGGAGGCTTTGTTAAAAGAAGGCCTCTCAGAAATCTCGCTATGAGAGGATGAGAGGAAATAGGTTGTCCACTTAGAGGCTTGTAAGAAGCTGCAATAGCACTAAGATGGACTCTTACTGAATTTGTCTTGAGACCCGCGTTTGACAAATGAAGGAGATACTCCAGTATCAATTCCAGAAGTATTGCAAGAGGGTTAAGACCCTTCTGCAAGCACCATATGGTAAACCTTTTCCACTTAAAGGCATACGAGCGTCTTGTGGAGGGTTTCCTGGAAGCATGAAGGATATCCTTTACCTGTTGGGAACGGTTAAGATCCTGAGGTTCTAGGCTTTCAGCAACCAGGCCCTGAGATGCAGCATCCCGTCCTCTTGGGAGAGAAGATCTGGAGCGGATCCCAACTCCAGAGGCGGAGCTTGAGAGAGATATAGGAGCAGAGGGTACCACGTTTGCGGTGGCCAACATGGAGCTATGAGGATCATATGACCTCTGTCTCTCTGAAGCTTGAATAGGGTTTTGGGGATGAGGGGAATGGGTGGGAAGACATATAGGAAGTCCTGACCCCAGTGGAGGAGGAAGGCGTCCCTTGCCTGACATCATCGAGCCGGAATTTTAGAACAGAACCGGGAAGTTTGGCATTCAGCAGACTTGCAAAGAGGTCTATATACGGGGTTCCCCAAATCTGAAATATTTGGGCAACCTGGTCTGCATGGAGAGACCATTCATATGGAAACCAAACTCGACTGAGTTTGTCTGCCCAAGAGTTTTGTATGTCTGGAAAATACACCGCAAGGAGATAAATCTGATACTCTCTGGCAAGGGCCCATAGTCACAAAGCTTCGTTGCACAGCGACAGAGAGCCTGTTCCACCCTGCTTGTTCACATAGAACATAGCTACCTGATTGACCGTTTGAACTAGGACTGTCTAGCTGGGCTTGAAATACTCGAAGAGCAAAGAAGATTGCTCTGAACTCCAGGAGGTTGATGTGAAGACAGGCCTCCTGTGGAGTCCAAGTACCCTGGGTAAAGAGATTATGCAGGTGGGCTCCCCATCCAACCTGTGATGCATCTGTTCTTAGGGTGGCTTGGGAGAGGGGGTTGCTGGAAAGGAGACCCCCACCAGAAGGTTTCTGGGTGATTGCCATCATTGGAGGGACGAAATAAGACAATCTGAGCTTGTTATTTTGTCTGACAGGCAGCCTGAGGCCTGTGTCCACTGAGTGGATAAAGTCCACTAGGCTGCTCGCATATGGAGGCGAGCATAAGGAACCACATGCACGGTGGATGCCATGTGGCCTAGCAATTGTAGCATTTCCCGAGCAGTGAGACAGGGTTTGAGCACTGCTTGGGAAAGCACAGTTACTTACCTGTAACAGGTGATCTCTGGGAACAGCAGGAATAAGTCTTCACATAAAGGGTACGTCGGTACCAACGGAGCCTGCGCGGGAACGCTCCCCAGCGTCCAATAAGAAAGCTTTAGGGAGCATCCCACAGCGCCTGCGTGCTGCCTTCCCGCCTTTCCCAACTGCCTCTCCTCAGTTGAGTTTCAAAGCTGAGACAAAGAGAGAGACAGAGAAGGGAAAGAAGAGATATAGAGATACAAATCCATAGGGAGGTGGGTGGCTTGTGAAGACTTATTCCTGCTGTTCCCAGAGATCACCTGTTACAGGTAAGTAGCTGTGCTATCTCCAGGAACAAGCAGGAATGAGTCTTCACATATGGGGACTCCCAAGCTAAGATGCCTGGAGTCCCAGCCAATGTTCCCTCTAATTTTCTGTAAGCTGTGTGCGCATAAAATATCAGCTGTGCGGCTTTTGAAGGAAGGTTAAATTTTTTGTGCGCTACATAACGACACTTGGAGTTATATACTTTAAAATTTGACTACACATTAGAATACAGTATGTACACCACATTGATGTTAATCAAATTAAATGAAAATAGACGATTACTAAATGAAGCGGAAAATTTTTAGTAATTACAATCACAAATGTGGTATTATTTCAGTTAATTTTTATTGAAAGCCATTGTTATTCCATGTAAATAATTTATGTATGGAAGAAGAGTTCGGTGTCCTACATGGAGTGGTGGGTTCACCCCTAAACAAAGACATGGGGAGAGGTGGTGTGGCACAGAGCAACAGGTGCACCTACTCTTGCTGGGCAGACTAGATGGACCATGCTGGTCTTTATCTGCCGTCACTTACTATGTTCTCAAAATGTCTCTCTTCGATCTTTCAAATGTACCCAGTCTGAATAAATTTTATCAAGGTCTACTGATCCGCCATCTTGAAGATGACTCTTAACACGCATCAGCATTTCCAAATGTTCTAAATGTAAGCGATTCCTTATTTTGGTTTTTAAACCGTTCATCAAGCTGAAACCACGCTCACAATCTGCACTAGAAGCCAAAAATGTTCCACCAATATCGATCAGTTTCGCTAAATCTGCAAACTGAGCATTCTGAAACGCCAAAATCACCATATCCGGAAAACTGTTTATCAGTTTGCTTTTGATTTTTTCTGCGACTAAAAACTTGAAGTCATTGTACTGCTGAACAACAATATGTTCCTCCATAAGAAATTGTTTGTACTTTAAACAGAGTGATCGGACGTTTTCAATTCCAAATTCATAATCACACTGTGCTATTGCTGTCAAGTCAAAAGCAGACCATTCCTCAATTTCATTTTCAAGAAATCTTTCCCCTAAATGCAGACACAGCATATTAATGAAAGTAAGTGTGGAACCAGTATCCACTGAAGCGTCTCCAGGTATCTTGTCGAAGATTTTTAACATTATCAGTCCATTTTACTGTGTCACCCAAGTATTGCATTCGGATTTTGTTCAGCTTACCCTGTGCAAGATGATATGCTTCCAGTGGTGTTAGCCCACGTTTCTGAAATGCCATTGTTAATGAAGCTAGTTCAGATAAAACATCATTCAAAATTTGCAGTGTTATATGGAATTGATGGCTGTTTAGCTTTTTATAACAGTACTTTGCAATGGGATCATTATCCTTATCTTCTTCAAAGTATTTTAATAATGGATCATAATTTCGAATAATTGCTTGAAGAGCAAAATGTCTAGATAACCACCGCACTTCGTTCAGAGGTCTAAAAGCAATTGACTCGCATTCAGAAGCATCTGCTAATTCTTTAAATTGTGACCTTTTAGTAGAAGATCGACAAAAGGTTGTGTAAACAGTTCTCATGAAAGTTTCAACTTCTTTCATCAACTTTACTTCCTTCCATGATTCAGAGATCCCCAAATCTTCACGATGGGCAACACAATGCTGCTGCACTAAATGCGAAATATTTTGTTTGAGCTGCGCAGCAACACCATTTATTCTGCCTGACGTCATGCACCATCCGAAGTAAACATGACCATTTTGTTAAGGTCAAGCTTGTATTTCCCATAGAATTCCCGGAGTGCACTGACTATTGATGCAGCATCGCATGCTTCCAACTGTAGCATCCCACCAAATGAAGTTTTATACAGACATGAATTTACTGGCCGATATTTGAAGTACAGTATTAAGTATTTGTTGACAGAAATGTCTGTGCTTTCATCAGTAGTTAATGTATGATACGCTGCTGATGCAACATCTGCCATGAGCTTATCTTGGACATTCATGTTTATAATTTCAAGAAATTCAAGCGAATAGTTTTTGCTTCTCCAGCTTTCAGGTATGGTTATGTACTTGGACATGTGTTCATTAATATCTTGAACAGAGAGCACGGAAATATTCATCCGAACAGCCAGCAAAACACTATCAATTAGAATTTTAATTTCTTCTGGTGTAGAACGCTTCCGTTCATTACTAATTTACCTTTTCTCTTTTTCAGCGGTGCTCTCAAGCAACAACTTAAATAATCCTCCTCTTAAATTTGGATTTTTAGCTCTAAGTTTCTTAACACTTTCAGTATGAGTCTTACTAGACAGATGTCGTTTCAAAAAGTCCAGTTTCCACACATCATCCCAAATTTTGCCATTTGAAAACTCTCCGATGGTTTTTGCATCTCGGCAGTATAAACAGACTACTCCGTCATCCTTTTCGTAAGTGAATATTTCACGCAGTTGAACGCACGTTTTATCCCGAGATTTCGGTGTCTCCGTTTCAATAATTTCTTCAAGCCATTCAGGCTTAAAAGCTCTGGCCGTTCTCTTACGTTTTGCACCTCTCATTGCTATTGGTTTCGACATTTTAAAAGTGGTGTGGTGGTCACAGCAGGTGCTTTATTATTCAAAAGAAATGCCCACAGCCTACAGAAAATTAGAGGGAACATTGCTAAAAGGTATGTACATGTATAAAAACAACACACACCAAGATTTTATGTAAAGCAACTCAAAAAAAACATATGGCATAGTGACTTACCAAAAGGTCAAAACATTAAAATGACATTAAAATAGCTGAACACTAAAAATCGATGACCGAGGGATAACAAGCATCAATAACATGGGGGGGGGGGGAGGAAGGGCGAAGGGAGATAGGAAAGGGGGGGGAAGGAAGAAGGGGGAAGGGGAAGAAAAAGAAAATAAGAAAAAGAAACTGACATTGTATTGTAAGAGCTCTATCTGTTTAAAAGAAAAGGGGGGAAAACAAATGGGACTAAAAAAGTACCACTAATAAAAAAGGTGATGGATGGCATATGTAGTAAAAATAATAAATACTTTTGGCATTAAAAGATCTCTCTGAAGATAAGTACAAAAGTATGATAAGCACATTTGGCAAAAAGAAAGATCATCTCTGGTTGAAAGAAGAGAAAAGTGGGGGCAAGTCAAGGACATTTTCCCTCTTTCACACGGTTCCTATGCCTGTACTCGCCAGCCCTATGGGGAAAGCACCCAACTGTACAGGTTTCGGCCGAGGCCTTTGTCAGGGGTCTAAAAAACATAAACATAACATAAACATGATAAAACATAAAAATCATTACATATTGAAAATTTAAAATTAAAATTACATATTGGAATTTGAAAAGTGAAAATAGAAAAACTATCTGAACATTACCAAAACACCAAATAGACGGTGTTAGGAACACGTCTATGGGTTGAAGCTACCACCAATCTAAAATAAAAATAAAAATACAAAATATAACAAATGAAGCGTTAGTCCACACAGAATTATGAAAAGTGCATATACAACAACATCATAATAAAAGGACATATACAATTGTCAAAAAACCACATAAAATACAAATTTCAGATTACAAGAGATACATTATATATATAGAAGGGGCACTAATATACATTATATAAATGCATACACACATATATGAAAGAACTAACAAACAAAACGCTAAATACAAGACCATGTTAAAGGAATGGAAAAAACTTTTAAAGAAAGCATAACATAGTGGTATAACATGATAAAATCATGAAAATACTGGCACTAATACAAAACAAAAGAGTGAAAATGGGGGCAATCTGCGTCTGTAACAGAAAGATATACTATTAAGAGCTTAGCATTAGAAAAAAATGCCACCAATGGGGACTGTGAACTGTCAAATATGTGGTAAATGCAAAAGAGCACTGGGTGTGCTAAACAAAAAATAGAGGTAAAAATATTAAAATGCATTTAACAAGGTTATCGTGTAGGAATGGAACACATCGGTGATATGATGGATACATTAAGGGACAACATATATTATATCAAAAAAGATTGCCCACAAATAGTGACCACCAATAAAGCAAGAAGGACCATAGTTAAAAAACGGAACAAACGCTGCAACATAAACCACATAGTTATGTGTGAGAAAACAAATGTGCACGGCATAAAAGTAGAACGCACTGTACCTGCTTGGACTGTAAAGGCAGGAAAACGCGAGCATAGAGAGCCTACTTAAAGGGGAGAAGGAGGCTCCTCCCACTAACATTGTGTGCTGTAAAAAGCCTTATCTAATGAATCAAAAACTAAAAAAGAGTCACTCCCAAAGAGGGAGGAGTGGCCTAGTGGTTGGGGCAAGGTACCACAGGCCGGAAGGTCGGTGGTTCAAATCCCACTAGAGGACAGCAACCTTGGGCTGGAAGGACTGGAGTTTCTAGTCCCACAGGTGCTCCTTGTGCTCTTGGGCAAGCCACTTAACCCTCCATTGCCCATGTTTCCTGTAAGTATTAGTGTATGTGTCTCATATCCCCTCGTGTTAAATGTATCCCCCAACCGCATTGACCTGGTGAAAAGCGGGATATAAATGCAGCTAAATGAATAAATAAAAAATGTAAAACTTGAAAATGAAAGTGAAGAGATCCTTGCTGAGTTTGAAGAAGTGTTATGCCAAAAAACTATAAAGAACGTAAAAAGCAATACCTAACCAAAAGGTAATCAGACCGCAGACCAAATAGGAGACCATGGCAAAAATCACAGAAGAATATATCACATACGATTACAGAGAATAAATAAAATAAGTCAATCTGCCATAAAAAAACGGATGCACCAACAGTAGAACTCTGCTCCTGCATATCAAAAAAGAAGATGATTAAAATAAACAGAACCACATTTTTGCATCGGGGAAAAAACATTTTTGCAATAGTGTGGACCACAAAAGACAATCCAATGCAAAAAATAACAAACTACGATTATACCATCTTCATTAAGATAATATAAATAGAAATAAAAGACTTGTTGTTTAAAAACGATATATGTAGGAAAGCCATAAAACAAACCTAAAGAGCAACACCATACCTGCACACACAGTAAGAAGTGGGAAACACCGCGCGGGGACATAGGAACGCGAGGAGGGGGAGGTGGGGAGGGGAGGGGGAAGGGAAGGGGGGAGGGGGAAAGGAGGAAGGGGGGGCTGCGGGAAACAAGAAAGGGGGGTGGGAAGGAGAAAGGCACGTCAAACTAAAGTGCTTAAAATAAACCATCTTATTATGGAACACTTCACCATAGCATTGAGTGGCGCCGAAACAACTCATCAAATCTATAAGTAAACCATTGCAAATTAAAAATGAAAAAAGAAAGAAAACCATTGCAGATTAAAAAGGAAGAACTGTAATACATAAAGACCCCCATGAACAATCACAAATTATGAAGGGGCAAAAAACAAACAAGCAGCGCATGGTGATACAATAAAAACGCATAAGGAAAAAAGGAAGGATTAAAATTGTACCATATAAAGACCAATGATGGAAATGGTGCCGAAGGGGCTCCGGATGCAAATTGTGATCACCGCACCAATACCGTGTGAAATACATTAATCCATATAACCCGATTGGGAGAACTTGCTCAAATTGCAAAAGGCAAATGTAAAAAATTAAATAAAAGAAAATAAGCTATAACTAATCAAAGAAGGAAGCACCACCTAAAACATCCGTGTCCCGATGCACCAATATCAACTGATAGAACCATGCACCGGTCTCCTCTTCTTCGCTGGTGCGGTATGTTGCTCTCGCATCCAAGGCAGCACGTGGCACTGAAGGCTGGCTGAGGGAGGGATCCAAGGAGGTGCGTGGCTGGCTGGCAGGCAGGAACAAAAGCAGAAAGAGGCTGGCTTGCTGGCTGCCCCTCCCTTTTATTTCCCTCTAGCCTGCCATGATTCGTCAATCGTCGGTCACATGTGAGAGGAGTGAGTGCAGGGGACTCAGTGCAGACAGAGGAGAGATTCGGAAATGACGAAAATTACAGAATGGCAGTAGATCGGTGGTGCAGTCGCGGCCTTAAAAAACCTAAGGTTTGAAAACGCATGAAATCAGTCATTTTTGTGCGCTCCTTTAAAAGTTGTGTGCGCTCGCTTGGCGAGGTGTGTGCGCGCACACACGCGCACAGCTTAGAGGGAACAGTGGTCCCAGCATGTCATAGATTGGAACATGCTATACCTAATAACACCAGGCATCCTGAGGATGGAGGGTAGGAGTTGAAAAGAGAAAGGTGCTGTGGAAAACAGCTTAACCTAGCATAGGACTGCAGACAAGGAGTCCATGTGTGGATGATAATTGTCATCAATGATATTGAAATGAAATATTGCAATATGGACCTCCCCTAAAGCACAGTTACTTACCTGTAACAGGTGATCTCTGGGAACAGCAGGAATAAGTCTTCACATATGAGTACGTCGGTACAGACGGATCCTGCACGGGAATGCTCCCCAGCATCCAATCAGAAAGCTTTTGGGAGCATCCCTCGCGCCTGCGCACTGACTTCCCGCCTTTTCCACTGTCTCTCCTCAGTTGAGTTTCATAGCTGAGACAAAAGGAGAGAAAGAGGAAAGGAAGATAGATAGATACAACTCCTAGGGGAGGTGGGTGGGTTGTGAAGACTTATTCCTGCTGTTCCCAGAGATCACCTGTTACAGGTAAGTAACTGTGCTATCTCCAGGAACAAGCAGGAATGAGTCTTCACTTATGGGGACTCCCTAGCTAGAGATGCCAGGAGGAGATCCCATAAAATGCATGTTCCTGGATCAGGAGTGCATTTCCCACACAGGAATCTCCGGCATCCCATGAGGGAATGGAGGGTAGGAATTGAGAATAAAAGAGCTGTAGGGAAAACAGCAAACCCAAGGACTACAGGAGAGGAGTCCATGGCATCTATGATAAGTACCATTAAAATTATTTAATGAACAGTTATAATATGGAGCTTATCTACTGGATTGTAGGAAGTAGAAAGCGTGATGGAGTCTACTGGATATGCAGTAGTGGAATCCTCAAGGTGACCTCACAGCAGTGAGGGTGAAGGTCCAGACCTGGAATTAGCAGGTGATCCAGGTGTCAACTGGGGTAGGATTAGAACGGCAGGTCTTCAATGGAAAGCTTTATGGGAAAAAGCTGAAAACTCTTTTAGGTACAGAGTCATTAACACTGAGGACTAAAAGAAGAAGACTGACCGATTTGGACAACTAGCCCAGTCTTGGAGGGAAGAAGGAGTATGGAAAAAAGCCCATATTCCCAAGGAGAACAATGTGTACTCAAAATAATGAAGATGTACACTGTCTTTCCTAGCTGATGAGAGATAGGAAAGATATTGAAGCTTGAATCTGCAAGGATAGGGAGACCTAGAGCAAAGCGGATGGGAGAGTTAGAATATATAGCACTAAACGAGAGGTTAGATATGATTGGAATATCAGAGACATGGTGGAAGGAGGACAACCAGTGGGACACTGTGATACCTGGGTACAAACTGTATCGTAATGATAGAGCTGATCGAATTGGTGGAGGGGTTGCGCTCTATGTTAGAGAGGGCATTGAGTCAGAAAGGATTAAAGTTTTGCAGGAAACAAAATTTGCTGTAGAATCTCTATGGATTGAAATTCCATGTAAAAAGGGGAAGGCAATGGCAGTGGGGGGTGTACTATCGTCCGCCTGGCCAGAATGAACAAATGGATGATGAAATGCTCAAAGAAATCAAGGAAGCTAGCAAAAGTTACAGTGCAGTAATAATAATGGGTGATTTCAATTACCCCGGTATCGACTGGGTCAGTGTCACAGCAGGACATGCTAGGGAGATAAAGTTCCTAGATGAAATAAATGACTGCTTCTTGGAGCAGCTGGTTCATGAACCAACCAGAGGGGAAGCAATATTAGACCTAGTCCTTAGTGGAACACCAGATGTAGTGCAAGAGATAAGGGTGTTGGGGCCACTTGGCAATAGTGATCATAGCATGATCTCCTTTGATTTAATTAGTGGAGGAGGGATAGTAAGGAAATCCACAGTACTACCTTTTAACTTTCGAAAGGGAGACTATGATAAAATGAGGAAAACAGTTAAGAAAAAACTAAAAGGAGCAGTTGCAAAGGTTAAAGACTTACATCAAGCTTGGGTGTTGTTTAAAAATACTATCTTGGAAGCCCAAGCCAGCTTTATTCCACACTTTAAGAAAAGTGGAAGGAAGTCAAAAAAACTGACAGCATGGTTTTAAGGTGAGGTCAGAGAGGCTGTTGCCAAAAAATCATCTTTCAGGAAATGGAAAAAAAAGAGCCAAACGACGAAACCTGGAAACAGCACAAGCACTGGCAAGTCAAATGCAAGGCATTAATAAAGCAGGCAAAGGGAGAATTTGAGAAGAAGCTTGCTGCAGAAGCAAAAACGCGAAATAAAGATTTTTTCAAGTACATTCGCAGCAAAAAACCTGTGAGAGAGTCAGTTGGTCCATTAGATGATAGAGGCGTTAAAGGGGCACTAAGAGGTGACAAGGCGATAGCAGAGAGACTGAATGAATTCTTTGCTTCGGTCTTTACTGAGGAAGATGTAGGGATGTTACCCATGACTGAAGTGGTATTTAAAGGTGCAGAAGAGTTGAAGGAAATATCGATACATTGGCAAGATGTATTACAACTACTAGATAAACTGAAGAGTAGCACATCACCTGGGCCGGATGGTATACATCCAAGGGTGTTGAAAGAACTGAAATATGAGATTGCAGACCTGCTATTAGTAATCTCTGAACTATCATTAAAATCATCTCTAATTCCTGAAGATTGGAGGATAGCCAATGTAACACCGATTTTTAAAAAGGGTTCCAAGGGTGATCCGGGTAACTACAGACCGGTGAGCTTGATGTCAGTACCGGGAAAAATGGTAGAAACCATCATAAAGAATAAAATTATTCAGCATTTAGATAGTCATGGCCTAATGGGAGACAGCCAACATGGTTTTCGACAAGGAAGATCTTGCCTTACTAATCTGTTATGTTTTTTTGAAGGTGTGAATAAACAGGTGGACAAAGGTGAGTCGGTTGATATAGTGTATCTGGACTTTCAGAAAGCCTTTGACAAGGTCCTTCATCAGAGACTTTTGGCAAAACTAAAGAGTCATCGGATAGGAGGCAGTGTTCTACTGTGGATCAGGAACTGGTTAAAAGATAGAAAGCAGAGGGTAGGGCTAAATGGCCAATTTTCCCAATGGAGAAAGGTGAATAGTGGTGTACCCCAGGGATCTGTGCTGGGTCCTCTGCTTTTTGACATATTCATAAATGACCTGGAAAGTGGAATAACGAGTGAGGTTATCAAATTTGCAGATGACACAAAACTATTTAAAGTTGTTAAAACCCAAGAGGATTGTGGAAAATTGCAAGAGGATCTTGATAAATTGGAGGACTGGGCATTAAAATGGCAGATGAAATTTAATGTGGACAAGTGCAAAGTTATGCACCTAGGGAAGAACAACCCAAGCTATGGTTACACGATGCAGGGTTCCACTTTAGGAACCACCACACAGGAAAAAGATTTAGGCGTCATTGTGGATAACATGTTAAAACCCTCGGCCCAGTGTGCAGCGGCGGCCAAGAGAGCAAATAGAATGCTAGGTATGATAAGGAAAGGAATGGAAAATAAAACAAAAGATATTATAATGCCTCTATATCGTTCCATGGTGAGACCGCACCTTGAATATTGTGTGCAATTCTGGTCGCCGTATCTTAAAAAGGATATAGCGTTATTAGAAAAGGTTCAGAGAAGAGCCACCAAAATGGTAAAAGGGATGGAAGGATACTCCTATGAAGAAAGGCTAAAAAGGTTAGGGCTCTTTAACCTGGAAAAGAGACGGCTGAGGGGAGATATGATAGAAGTCTATAAATTAATGAACAGAGTGGAACGGGTAAACGTAGATCGATTGTTTACGTTATCAGAATATAGACAGACTAGGGGACATGCAATGAAGCTACAGGGTAAACTATTTAAGACTAATAAAAGAAAATATTTTTTCACTCAACGTGTAATCAAACTCTGGGCTTTGTTACCGGAGGATGTAGTAAAGGCTGTTAGTGTAGCTGGGTTTAAAAAAGGTTTGGACAAGTTCCTGGAGGAAAAGTCCATAAACCATTATTAAGAAGGGACTCAGGATATCAATGCTTGACCCAGTACATTGTGGAACCTGTGTCTTTTGGGGAAACTGCTAGGTACGTATGACCTAGATTGGCCACTGTTGGAAACAGGATACTGGGCTTGATGGACCTTGGTCTGACCCAGTATGGCATATCTTATGTTCTTATTACCACAGTAGTGGTTGTGTGCATAACAGTCCCCACATACTAAGGAAAAGTATGAAAAAGGGAGCTCACTGTCTGTAACCTCTAAGAAGGTACAAATTGCATAGACAGTGAGGAGATAGTATGTAATACATATCGATCTATAAAAAGTCTCCCAACAGATACATAGGCATATATATACACACATACACACATATATATGTATATCTAGATATGCAGAAATATGTATCAACATATATATATAGGTGGATATATATTATATATATATATATATTATATATATATATATATATATATATATATATATATATATATATATATATATAGGCATAAATTATGCACACACAGCTTACAGACATATGTATGTAGAGGCATATATAGAGATATTTACATACTTGACAATAAGTCTGAAGATACACTAAGCCCCATAAGAACATTCACATGGGGAATGTGAAGGGGAAAGATTCATCCAATAACAAGAGGGTGAAACCCACTTGAAAGTGGAGGAGTAGCCTAGTGGTTGGGGCAAGGTACTTCAGGCCGGAAGGTCGGTGGTTCAAATCCCACTAGAGGACAGCAACCTTGAGCCGGAAGGACTGGGGTTTCTAGTTCCACAGGTGCTCCTTGTGGTCTTGGGCAAGCCACGTAACCCTCCATAGCCCATGTTCCCTGTAAAATAGTTATCTCCAAGTTATAATACCCTGTTCAATGTAATTTCAGTTTGTTCAATGTAAACCGCACTGATGCAGAATAGCGCGGTATATAAGAGAATGTAAATAAATAAATAAAGATATATAGGGAATCTATTTCCATGGGCTAAGAGGATGCAGGAATGCAATCCAGGAAAATAACCAAGATGGTTGCGTGAAAAAACAGAGGATAAGATCAGTCTGTAAAGAGCAAGTCGGGAGTCCTTTAGAACTCTGACATGGTAGATGGGTAGAAACGCATAGAGAAGATACCAGGAGGATCCACTGGAGGGACATAGGGGTATCATGCGTTACTAATAGTCCTGGATATTCACGCAGAAAAAACTTATATTCTGAATTATAACAGGAGACAAGAGGGTGTGGAGAACCCTCACAGTCATGAGAAAGATTTATAAGCTTTTTTCTGCTATATAGAAAAGCTCTCAAAGACAAAGATCAATGCTCTGTAGCAAGGGCCCATAGTAGAAAGCTTCTCTGAAGATTGCAGAGAGCATTGTGCAGGAGAATTATGGGATAAAACTGACTGAAGTCAGGCGTGTTGCCACATCCTAGGAAAAGGAGATGGCTAGAAAGAAGATAATGTGAGAAGCCTAAAGTGAGTAGGAATGTCCAAGATAGATGAGGATTAGCTTGGATCACTACTAAGGCTAGACAAAAATTGTGGAAGATGGACTGGCACTTGTGGAAAAGTACCAGTGGTTCAAACACTGGAACTCCTGCATGCACAGAAGCTGAAAAGACAGCAGAGAGGATCTTCTTGTGCAAAACAGAGGGGAACAGACAAAGGGAGATGAGATATTCCTGTCCCTGTCTGATGAGTTATCTTGAGAATGTATTCAAGAAAACTAAAAAGATCTACACTGGAATGAAAGGCTAGAGAAGCTTTTCAGTATGGTACCACTCAGTCAGGGAAAATCCTGGATGAGAGGGTAGAGAAAACAGGTAATTGGAGGGTGACGTACCCCTATGGCGAATCAGCTGAGGGAAAAAATGTTCATGTTGGGCCAGAAACTATCATGGGATAGTTGTAACCTCCCTTCTTAATAGTAAGAAGAGGAGAATTCTGTAACCCATGGACAAGAATATCCTGACAGCTTAGCATACTGAAAGGAAAAACTAGTGTAGCTTTAAGAAAAAACAGTGAACAAACTTCTGTTAAGAAGAAGTTAACTGTAGATTGAAACCTTCAGAACCTATGGTTGCTGGGTATGTTGAGACTGGCTAGAGTTTGGAAACTTCAGACTAGGACGAGGTGTCCCTTGCTTGGGCACCTCTGGATAATGGGCAGGAGAAGAGTGAAACCTTTTCTTAGGGAAAGAAGGCTTGGTAGGACATTTCCTACCTCCTGGGGAAGAAGGCTTAGAATGGTCTCCAGAACCAGGGAGGTCAGTGGAGCAATGAGCAACCTGACGTAAAGCCTCCTTATTGAAGAGATTTTCTCCAGTACAAGGAGAATTACCCAGTGTATGTTGTGCCCATCTGCTCAAGTCTGAAGCTTGGAGCCAGGCTCTACGACGTGCTCCAATGGCAATAGCAGAGGATCTGCTAACAGACTCAAAAGAGTCTAGATAAGCACGAGAAAGAAACCAAGAGATATTCCGGCTATGACTAAGAAGCAAGGAATAGTCAGCAGCCTTAGGCTCTGACAAAAAAGGAGTCAAAAGAGATAATTTCTTTGTGACCTCCTGGAGTGTTAGACTCATAAAATATATAAGAAATAATTCTTGATGCCAGCATAGATGTTTGGAAGGTTTGACATCCAAAGGCATCAAGTGCTCTAGAAGCACGACCTGGCGGATAAGAAGAATGCTTCTTGCTTTTTACCTTCCTCATTGCTGATTCCACAACAATGGAATGATGGGGAAGTTGATTCTTTTGAAACCCTGGAGAGGGGGGCATCTGATACAGAACATTAGTTGCTGTAGAAGGTGAGGGAACCCTTAAAGGTGATTCCCATATTCTCAGAAGAAGATCCTGCAAAGAATGATGTAAAGGAAGCATTATATTTCCCTTTTCTGCAGGAGAGACTTGGTTAAGATTACAGCCAGGGATAGGAATAGCAAGAAAGGTTGCCATGTCAAGGAGAAACTTCTGAAAAGAAGGATCTTCAATGGGAACATCCCTGGGAAGGCTAAGGTTGAAGATGCAGCCTGAGCACCAGAAGATGCACTGGTCTGGTGCAGAAAAAGAACCTTACTAGATGGATAATAATACTGGCAGTCACTACTGCATCGTCTATGCCAGGTATCGATTCCAAACTAGGTATAGAAAGGATCGATGGCACCGATGTAACTGCAGGAATCGACATCGATACCGGTAATGGCATCGAGGCCGTCATCGGAGGCTGCTCAAGCGGTACTGAGGTAACCAGAGAGAGTCTAGGTAAGTATCCTCGGTACTGCGTATCCGGAAACGATAAGGGTCGGTTCCAAGGCGTGTCGGTACCCAGTCATCTAGACTAGATATCGATTCCAGACTCGGCATCGAAGGGAGCGAGTCTATCGATGCATGTCTAGAGTGCACCGACATCGGTGGTGGTACCGGCGATGCTGGTACAGGGAAGTCACTCTGGGTCGTATCGATGGGTCCCGAAAGTACCGAGGACGCCAGATGACGATCCCTGGTGAAGAGTGGAACACTCGACACTGGTGCCGATGCCGGGGTATTGGTACCGCTCGAAGCGGATACCACCACCGAGCATGGCTTAGGAAAGTCAATCTGGAACGTATCGATCGGTTCCAAAGGTACCGAGGATGCCTGACGACGATCCCTGGTGAAGAGTGGAACACTCGACACCGGTACCGGTGCCGATGCCGGGGTATCGGTACCGCTCAAAGCGGATACCACCCCCGAACACGGCTCAGGTATGTTCTGTGAGGGGTGAGCCCCAGGAATAACCTGAAACCCCTGAAATGCTTTGGAGCCTGAAGACTCCCGCCGGGGTTTTAATGCCAATGGGGTCTTGAGGGCAAGGCCGGAGCCGTCATCATGCGTGGCATGAGACCTACCACTCAAGGATTGGCAAGTCTTAACAGACTGTTTATGGGTTACCTGATCCTGTAGAGAAGAAGAACCCGGTGCCCTCACTGCAGGAGGGAAAACGGTATCGAGGGAAACTCGAAAGAGGGAAGGTCTTCTCTCAGTATTGCAGCCTGATAGTTCAGGGGAAAAAGGGGCAGGACCCAAACAGGTTAGACACCAGTGATGGGAGACTAAAAAGAAAACTGTTTCCACAGTGAAGGCACTTCTTAGGAGAAGAAGGCTCCATGATGGAGAGGCCTTGTAGGCCCAAAAATGTTAAGACAGAAACAGAGGGAAAAATCTCTGAGTTTAAGAAAAAGGAAAATAAAAAACACCGGCGGTACCGGTGTTGGCGGGAAAAACAGCCGCGACCACAAGAAAACACGAAATGAAGTATTTAAAGAAAAAAGTTTCTGCGGTGACAGGAGGACGTCCTGCCGGCTCCGCGGAAAAACGAAAACTGAGGAGAGACAGTGGAAAAGGCGGGAAGTCAGTGCGCAGGCGCGAGGGATGCTCCCAAAAGCTTTCTGATTGGATGCTGGGGAGCATTCCCGTGCAGGCTCCGTCGGTACCGACTTACCCATATGTGAAGACTCATTCCTGCTTGTTCCTGGAGATCAGGATTTCACAGAAGTATGGAGGTTCATGGGATCTACTGGGGAACCCAGGAGAGGAACCTCGAAGAGGACCTCACTGTAAAGTGGAGGTAATAAACCTGTAGGAAAAAACAGTGGAGGTCAGAATCCTGAAAGGTAACAGATAACCCCAGTAAAAAAACTGGGGTAGTACAAAAACGGTGGGGCTTCAGCGGAAGGCTTTATGACAAAAGCCGAACTCTTTTGGCGGCAGAGTGGCTCACTCTTAGGAGCAAAAAGAGAAAGGCTAACCGATTTGGACAAACAGGCACAGTCCTTGTGGGAAGAAAGGGTATGGGAACCCCTTGTATCCCAAAAAGAGAGGACAAATGCCTGAGGCGTTAAAGCCTGTGAGTAACTGAAGATCCGCAATGTCTCTCCTAACTGGTCCTAAGCTAGGAGAGATATTGGAGCATGGAGAGCTTCAGAGGTACCTAAACCCTAAGGTTATGGTATAAAAGTTGTTGACTACCACAGAAGTGGTTGTGTGTGTAGAACCCCAAACCTGCTGGATAGCATAGGTATGGGTAAAGCCCATCTGTCAGAATCATATAGCTATATGAGCATAGACAGTCAGATAGATAAGTATGTGGATACATATCTATCTATAATAAAATATCTCGACAGATACATAATATATACACATATAGATATATATGGAGTGGAGTGGAGGAGTGGCCTAGTGGTTGGGGCAAGGTACTTCAGGCCGGAAGGTCGGGGGTTCAAATCCCACTAGAGGACAGCAACCTTGGGCCGGAAGGACTGGGGTTTCTAGTCCCACAGGTGCTCCTTGTGGTCTTGGGCAAGCCACTTAACCCTCCATTGTCCATGTTCCCTGTAAGCACAGTTACTTACCTGTAACAGGTGATCTCTGGGAACAGCAGGAATAAGTCTTCACATATGGGTACGTCGGTACCGACAGAGTCTGCGCGGGAACGCTCCCCAGCGTCCAATCAGAAAGCTTTTGGGAGCATCCCTCAGCGCCTGCGTGCTGCCTTCCCGCCTTTCCAACTGTCTCTCCTCAGTTGAGTTTTATAGCTGAGACAAAAAGAGAGAAAGAGGAAAGGAAGATAGAGAGATACAACTCCTAGGGGAGGTGGGTGGGTTGTGAAGACTTATTCCTGCTGTTCCCAGAGATCACCTGTTACAGGTAAGTAACTGTGCTATCTCCAGGAACAAGCAGGAATGAGTCTTCACATATGGGGACTCCCAAGCTAAAATGCCTGGAGTCCTAGCATGGTGAGGATTGGAACATGCTACACCTCATATGGCCAGGCATCCTGAGGATGGAGGGTAGGAGTTGAAAAGAGGAGCTGTAGGAAAAACAGCTAACCTAAGGACTACAGGTAAGGAGTCCTTGCATGTATGGATAATTACCATGAAAAATATTGATATGAATAAACACAATATGGTCCTCACCTCCTGGATTGCAGGAAGTAGAGAGGCTGATGGAGTCTACTGGAGATCCAGTAGAGGAATCTTCAAGGTGACTTCCCTGAAGTGAAGGCGAAGGTGCAAATCTGGATTTGACAGGAGACCCAGGTGTCAACTGGGGTAGTAGAAAAACGTCAGGTCTTTAGTGGAAGCTTTATGGAAAAGGCTAGGAACTCTTTTGGATACAGAGTTAGTAACACTTAGGAACAAAAGAGGAAGACTGACTGATTTGGACAACTAGCCCAGTCCTGGAGGGAAGAAGGGGTATGGAAAAAAGCCCATATTACCAAGGAGGACAACTGTCTGAAGGGCTGAAAGTTCAGATCTACTGAAGATACAACCTGTCTTTCCTATCTGTTGAGAGATAGGAAAGATAGTGAAGCATGGAGCTTCAGGGTTACCCAGACGTAGGGTTAAAGTAGAAGTTGTCAGTACCACAGTAGTGGTTGTGTGCATAATACTCCAGACCTACTGAGGGACAGTATGAACATATGCAAGCCTACTGTCTGGAAGCTATAGGAAGGTAAAACCTTTATAAGCATAGACAGTTAGAGAGATAAGTATGTAAATACATATCTACCTATAAGGAAGCATCTCGACACATATTTTCTGGCTAATTGAGAGGCCTTATCATGACAGTTTTTGCCAAAGAGGTTTTCCCCTGTGCAAGGTATGTTGCCCAGTTTATTCTTGAACCCACCGTTCAAGATTTGAGGCCTGAAGCCATGCAATTTGGCATGCACCAATGCATATTGCCGAAGCTCTGCTTGTGCATTCAAAAGCAAAGGTAGCCCTGTTGACAAACTTCGAGACATTTTGGCTATGCTCAACTAGGGCAAGATAATCTGCCCTTTTGTCATCTGGGAGAAAAGGGGCAAAGGTCTAGAGATCCCTAGAAACCTCTTTCAGGAACATTCCCATGTAGAGGATACAGGAGTCAATCCTAGCAGAGACCATGGATGCTTGGAAGCATCGTCGCTAAAGGCATCAAGAGTTCTCGATTCTCTACCTGGAGATTAGAGGAGTGAGACTTTGAGATTTTGATCTGGTGCATCGCCAATTCAACCACCATGGAGTGGTGGGGAAGCTGTGGCTTTTGGAAGCCAGGACACACTGGTACCTGATACATGGTATTGAGATGTCAACTTTGAGGTGTGACCGAGAGAGGCATCATGAAGGATGTAGTGCACCGGTAAGGTGGCTGCCTGTGTGCTGTTGGGTATTGGAGGATCTCTAATTCCTCCACCCTTGGCTCCTTCTCAGATGTTACTGCGATAGAGACACCCTTGGTTAGGTTGGAATGAATTCCTGGAAGGACATGTTTTAAAACATGCATCACTGTTGAGGCGGGGAAGGGTCCAAAGATAGGTCCCTGGGCCTCCAAAAATCGAGCGACTCCACATCTGAAACTGGGGAATCGGAGGACTTGAAATGTCGGCGAGCCTAGTGTTCGCCAGAGCAAGATGCCGGTACCGATGCATCGGCCTTGGTGAGTCACTTTGGTTTGGCACCGGTATCGGTTAAGAGTTTCAAGGGAGGGCATGGGTGGGAGCGATGTCTATGCTATCTGCAGCAACCCTGATGCTGTGCCTGGAACCGGTGTCTATGTCGGTACAATAGTCTGTATCGATGGTGCAGTTTCTGTAGCCAAGGATTTTATTGGTACCAAGACTGGAAGGAGGGCTGCCAAGTTCCGCTTGATGTCCAGTATGTGCTGGTCTATCGCGGTTGCTGATGCTTGGTGTCTGTGACGGGTATGTGCGCTACCGTCCCAGAATACGGCACCAGTAGCCCTCCAGAGGTCGAGGCACTGGGAGCATCCTGGGGCTCCTATATGGCTTTGGAGAACATGGCCTCCCACTGGGGCTGTTTAGTAGGCCGATCCGCTTCCGAGGCAACACCTGAGAGGATCGCGATGTTTTGAGCGAGATCTTCCCCTGTAGGTACTGTCAGACTTTGATGCGGCCTTGTGCTTGAACTTCGAAGATACCAGAGATCCGTGAGAAGATAAGGCCCTCGACGAACTGGACACCATCGATACTGCATCTGAAGCGAAGAGTGCTCTAAATTTAAAACTTAATTTTGTAGGCCTCTCTGTGTCATTTTTAAACAGAGGGAACAGTCTTTTGGCTTGTTGTCTGGGCTGAGGCATTTTAAACACCAGTCATGTGTCGGTCACCAAAATGCTGCTGGCACAATTTGAACATTTTTTGAAATCACTAGTTGGTTTCTCCATAACTTCAAGGATGTGAAGGATATGATAGGCTTAAGGCCTAAAAAGGGCATCGACGCCCAAGGGGTTGTTTTTGTTTGTTTTATTTAAGATAAAGAAGGAAGTAAAAGCAAAGAATAAGGGAACCAGCGAGGTCGTCGATGGTGCCAGTGTCGATGGGAAGGCAGAGGCACTATCCACAAAGACATTTTTCTGTGGTGACAGGATTTGCTTCCTGCTGGCTCCATGGAAACCAAACTGAAGAGGGGGAGTTGGGAAGGCAGTCGCGCAGGCGCAGTGCAGTGCTCCCAAAAGCTTTCCAACTGGATGCTGGGGAGGGTTCCCGGGCGGGCTGAGTCGGTACTGGCATTACCCATATGTGAAGATTACATTCCTGCTTGTTCCTGGAGATGTTCCATGGAAAAACTAAGACTACTTTAAGATGGTGCCAAGGCAGTAGGCGGGAAGGAGGCATGCAGGCGCAATGGAACCTCCCAAAAGCTTCCAATAGGAGCTGGGGAGCATCCCCACGCAGGCTCCATCAGAGGACGTCACCCATACATGAGGACGCCATCCTGCTTATACATGGAGAAAGAGGATTTTAGCTTTCTGTTAGATGTATGTGGAGGAGAGAGAGAAGTCAAAGATGACCCAAAGGCTGCGAGCCGAGGAAAAAGGGAGGAGTAGAGTGCTATGCACAGAAAGAAAAAAAAGAGTAAGGTGAAGGGGAGGGGGGGTAGTTGGGTTTAAGGGGAAATATCTTGGTTTTGGCCATGTTCAATTTCACATGGTGGCAGGATATCCAGACACCAATGTCAGATAAGCAGATTTCATGTGTAACAAGGTAGATCTGAGAGTCATCAGTGTATAAATGTTACTGAAAAAACATATGAGGATATTAGTGCACCAAGGGACTAAGGGTAGCAAGAGAAAAGAAGGTATCCTAAGACAGAGCCTTGGGGTATACCAACTGAGAGTGGGATAGCAGTAGAGGAGAATCCACCAGAACATATACTAGAAGTGCAGTGGGAGAGAAGAGGAAACCAGGACAGAACAGAGCTCTTAAATCCAAATGAGAACAGGGTATAGAAGGAAAGGTGGTGATCAACAGTGTCAAAAGCAGCAGATAGGTCAACAAGGATGAGGATCAAGTAAAGACATTTGGATTTGGGAAGAACAAGTCATTGGAGGCTTTGGCAAGAGCTGTTTCAGTAGAATGTAGAGGGCAAAAGCCAGAATGCAAAGGATCCATAAGGGCTTGAGAGGAGAGAACATCAAGACAACTGCGGTGAACCACATGTTCAAGTAATTTAGAAATAAAGTGGAGGAGAAAGCTGGGTCAATAATTAGAGGGACAGGTAGAGTCTAGCAAGGGTTTTTTGAGGAAAGGTGTAACCACAGTATGCTTGAAGGCTGACGGAACAGTTGCTATGGAAAGCGATAGGTAGAGGATATGACAGATGGAAAGGATAACAGTGGAGGAGATGGAGTTTAGTAGATGGTTGGAATTGAGGTCAGAGGGACAAATAGTAAGTTTGGAGGAGGAGAGAATGTGTGGATGCTTCCTCAGCGATCTTAGAAAAGGAAAAAAAGGGTGTCCAAGGTTGAGGAAAAAGTTGAGAGTGAAGAGGGAGAAGGTGGGGGTGGAGATGACCCCAGGGAAAATCAAGAGTAATCTTGTAGATTGTCATAGAAACAGTCAGCCAGAATCTGGGCGGAAAGGGAAGGAGGAATCAAAGGTGGAGGCACTTTGAGTTGAGCGTCGTAAAGAGAGACGACAAGGATCAGAAGCAAGAGTTAGTAAGGTGGTCATAGCAGTCCTGCTTGAGGAGTGCTATGGCTGACTGGAAAGAGGCTAGCATAAACCTGCAATATAGGAAGTCTGCAAGATGTGGGATTTGAGCCAAATGCATTCAGCTGAGCAGGCACAGGAACATAGGTAGAAGGTTTTAGAGGACAGCCAGGGCTGAGGTACAGTACACCTCACAGGACGCGGAATGGGAGGAGCAAGAGCATCCAGGGCAGAGGAGAGTACAGTGTTGTAGGAAGATGTCGCCTCATCAACAGACTCAGATAGCATAGGGGAAGAAAAAGGTTATGGAGACAGCAGTAGAGAGAGACGATGGGTCAATAGCATGAAGATTCCTAAAAATGTTGGAGACTGGGTGAGACTGAGGTGGGGGGTGATGAGTGAGGTTTAGCAGGTGATGGTCAGATAAGAGAAGAACTGAGGTGCAGAGGTTTGAGGGCAAGCAGTTAGAGAAAAAGACAAGATTGGGGCAATGGCCTTGCTGGTGAGTAGGGGCAGCAGAACACAGCTGAAGGTTGAATAAAGAGGTAAGGGAAAAGGTGTTTTAAGCATATGGGGGGGTAATCAACATGAATGTTAAAATCCCAAAGAATAAGGGGAGGGGAAGATGCATCCAGAAAGAGGGAAAGCCACAAGAAGTTCATGAGAAAGGTAGAGGTGGACTTATAGGGGGTTGATAAATGGATAGCTATCTAGAGAAGTAGTAGAGTAAAAAGGCAGATGGAGTAGACTTCAAAGGAAAGGAAGGGAAAAAGAGGCAGGAGGGGGGATTGAAATTGGCAGGAACGAGTGTAGAAACCCAATACCAACACCACGGCCAACAGGACAAGGTATATGGGAAAATTGGTAGCCCCACGACAGAGGGCCACAGCTGAAGCAGAGTCTTCATGGAGAAGCGAGGTCTCAGAGCATGATGATGCACAGTATTAGAGATAAAGAAGTCATGAATGAAGGCAAGTTCAAAGAAGGAGTGTCCGTTCCACAAGGTGTATGAGAAAGGGAGAGATGAGGGGGAAAAAGGGATATGAATAAGATTTGAGGTGTTGCATATGGATCTGCCCCGAAAATGTTAAAAATGTCGAAGAGAACCAGGGTTGGGATTGATATCCCCAGATAAGAGGAGGAGCTGGAGAGTGCAGGAGACAGAGGAGGTGGCATGACTGTGGACAGTGAGGTTCTTTCAGAGAGAGGGAATGGCTGAATAAGAGGAAAAAAATGGTGAAGCTGAAGAGCAGATTACAGGGTAGAAGATAAGATGTCAGGATAGGTGAAAATGGTAATGGGGGTGGGTAAGGAATGGGGACAAGATTATTGGAATGAGAGGAGATGATCAGGGAGTGTCAATAGGCTTATGCAGCCTTTAAATCTGCTTACCTAAATCCAAGTTGATTGTACCACACTCAACTCTGTTATTTTTAACCTTTACTAAAATGCTCTCCAAGTTGATTGTACCCTACATAATTTATTGTAAAATCTATTCATAAGTTCATTATTGTTTCTTATAAATCACTCTGACCAATATAAAAAGCTTTAAATAAATAAAAGTAAACATGCAGCCATCAGGAGATGAAGGGGGAAGTAGACATTGAAGGAGATAAGATAGAGAGGAGAGAGGTCCCAAAGGACTAGTGCACCTGTGAGCAATAGTGGAAATAAGCACAGGACAGCTATAAGAACTTTAGCCTGGAGTGGGTGGGAGGGATAAAGAAGGCAGAAGAGGAGCAAGGAACAGCCAGCAGAGGATGGCAGAAAGCTGAACAGAAATACAAAAATGCAGCTAAGAAACACACTGACAGATACACAAATACATATGCAGACAAGCTGAAAACTTAAAACAAGCTCAGGTAGCAAAACAGTGAGCAAATCAGAATGCAGGGCAAAGGCTTGCAATGAAGTTGCTATCAGCGAAGCAGAGAACCAACAGAGAGGTCAGCACATGTGCACAGAGAGGAAAAGGACCCAACAATGACTCTGTAAGGAGGAGAGGCTGGTCTACTCCACCTTCTGGCCACGCAAGCACACACAAAGAGCAGGCAAATTCAGCACAGAAGGCACAAGTAATTCAAAAACCTCAAAACCTTATTTCTATAAGGGGACTGTGGTAGTGATTGATATGGAAGGACAGACTAGATAGGCCATGTGGTCTTTTTCTGTCATCATGTTTCTATGTTTCTAAAACAGGAAAGACTTCAGAAATGAAAAAAAAAACCCAGATGGGATCTTACCCATAAATCTCTAACTAGAGCTACTTTGCACTATTCTTGTCTCCAGTGCCTTCCCATTGGCTAGGGTCCTATCCACAGTTTCTGCTGCTAGATACAGTGGCAACAGGAAGGGCAGGTTCACTCACACAAAAGGGAGAACAGAGAACTGCAGATGGATTGCTAATGTTTCTGGACAAATTTCAGAGTTTGAAACCTCTTACAGCATCTGGACATTAATCATCAATACAACCCTGAAAAGAAAGCCCAACTATTGTCAATTCTAACCTCCCAAGTCCTGAGCACTTATGACAGGGCCTCCCTATACTTTGGGCCCTAGATAAATACCTAGTATTTGAATGTTTCAAAACTATCCCTTCCCATGGCAGATATATATTAGTTTGCAGTACACACAGCAGCCAATAAGGAAATTTTATAATTCCATCATTCTCAGTAGGATTAACAGTAGATGAAAATTAAAAACACATCTGGATAACTTATGAAGCATCACATCACAGCTAGAGAAGTACCGATAATCTGTGTGAGCACTTATGTGAATGTCTATGAGTAAGGCAGAAATATTTGGGTCATTTTGTGGCATGGAGACAGTTTGGTGGGGTTGGGTCAGTTGCATGACTGAGGATGCTGTTGGGGCAATGCAGCAGAGTGCTATGGCCACTGCCAGAGATGGTGGCATTTTGCAAGGTAGTATGGCAGTTACAGAAGGTATCGGGGGGAGGGGGGGGAGGCAGTTTGCAGTGGTGAGATAGTTGTTGGGGCTGGGGCTGGAGGCATTTTACAGGGTAGTGGGATAGCTGAAGGTAGGTTTTGGAGGTAGAGGCAGTTTGCAGAAGGGGCATTTGGGGGGCAATTGCAAGGGATAGTTTGCAGGTGGTGATGTTGCAGAGTAGCTTTTGGGGGTGGGGCACTTTAGAGTTTGGGGAGAGTTGAGAACAGGAGAGAGGCAGTTTGAAAAGCGTACTCACTCACCTATAACAGGTGTTCTCCAGGGACAACAGGAATCAGTCCTCACATATGGGCGACATCAGCACCGACGGAGCCTGCGCAGAGCATTTCCCCAGCTTTCAAAGAAAGCCTTTGGGAATGCCACCACACATGCGTGGTCCCCTTTCCGCCAAGGGTGCCATCTTACTCAGTCAGGTGCCCTAGCTAGAGCCCTACCAAGATGACAAAAAAAGGCAGCAACTCCAAGGAGAGGAGGGAGGATTGTGAGGACTGATTCCTGTTGTCCCTTGAGAACATCTGTTACAGGTGAATAACTATGCTTTCTTCAGGAACAAGCAGGAAGTCAGTCCTCACATATGGGACTCCGTAGCTACAGGCTACCAAGCACCTGTGGGGAAAATAACGGCAGAGCCATTAGTAATATGTAAATCACTTTGATTGAAGGAAAAGGTGGTATATAAAACTGGTTAAATAAATAAATAAAAATGAGCAGTCACCAGTGAAAAACGCAACAGTTCGATGACCCCGAGTCCCAAGTGGCTATGCTCCCAGTAGCCGGAACAAGAAGGGTCGGAGGACAGGAGTTGCTTAAACCCCGAACAGGTTATGGAGTACAGCCTGGCCGAAGGCACTGTCCCGACAGGACTCCCTCTCCAGACAGTAATGCACTGCAAAGGTTGAACAGAAGACCAGGTTGTGGAGCAGAAGACCAGGTTGTGGCCCAGCAGATGTCTGCCAGCGGCACCGAGGGCAGGCTAGCAACAGACATCGCTCGGACATTGTGCGCTATGACTTGGTGATCCAAGGAAAGCCCAGCCTGGGCCAAGGCAATACAGTCTGCCACCCAGATGGACAGGGTCCGCTTGGTGACCGCCAGGCCCAGGCACCTGGGGTCATAAGAGATGAAGAGCTACCCAGATCAACAGTGGACCCGAGTCCACTGCAGGTAGAAGAGAGTGCCCTCTTGCAGTCCAGCGTGCTGAGAACTGCCGACCCCAGGTCAGCGTGGGGCTTTGGGAAGAAAGTGGGCAGCACTATCTCTTGGTAGAGATGGAAATCCGAGACAATCTTCGGGAGGAACATGGGGTGAGTACGCAGGACCACCATGTTCCTATAGAACCTCGTGTACGGGGCCTCAGCCGAGCAGAGGTAAGAGCCACCAAGGCCACCTTCCATAACAGGTGCCGCAGCGAACAAGTAGCCATGGGCTCAAAGGATGGCTTGATGAGTTGCATGAGGATCGCACTGAGGTCCCATTCTGGAGGACGACGACAGGCGGGGGCCTGGAAAGGAGCAAGTCCCTCATAAAGCAGGAGACCAGTGGCTGCCCCAAAAGGGGTTTCCCCTTGATGGGGTGGTAGTTCGCCGAGATGGCACTCAGGTGAACCCAGACAGAGTTAGACTTCAGCCCAGCCTGCGAGAGGTGAAGGTGGTACTGCAGGACCAATTGTGTGGGGCAGGAAAACTGGTCCGCTCGGACCTGCGGGCACCACACCGAAAACCAGTGCCACTTGAAGGCGTATGCCCGCCTGGTCGAATCCTTCCGTGAGGCCAGAAGAATGTCCTCAATCTCCATATGGAGAAGGTAGGAGGCTAGGGAGATCTTTGTGAAAAGGCACAGCACACTGGTTAATACAATGCCCTCACAGCCAGTGGTGATGGGTTCGAGACCCCAGTGTGCCAACACCAAGATAAACGCATAATAAACAAATTGCGGTAAGAAACGTCAGACACATCACTGCAATGTGTTTCTGTAGCATAAATCTTTAGGGGACATGCAATGAAGCTACAGGGTAAACTATTCAAGACTAATAAAAGAAAATATTCTTTCACTCAACGTGTAATCAAACTCTGGAATTTGTTACCGGAGGATGTAGTAAAGGCTGTTAGTGTAGCTGGCTTTAAAAAAGGTTTGGACAAGTTCCTGGAGGAAAGGTCCATAAACCATTATTAAGAAGGGACCCAGGATATCACTGCTTGACCCAGTACAAGCATTGTGGAACCTGTGTCTTTTGGGGAAACTGCTAGGTACGTATGACCTAGATTGGCCACTGTTGGAAACAGGATACTGGGCTTGATGGACCTTGGTCTGACTCAGTATGGCATATCTTATGTTCTTATGTGCTCAGCCGCCATGCTGTGAGGTAGAGAGACCTCATACTGGGGTGAAGAAGCCGACCCCCCCCTCCTGCGTCAGCAGTCCCTAGAGAGACCGGGGGCTCCACTGAGAGGCAGAGTAACAGAGGTAACCACGGCTGCATGGACCACAAGGCTCACCGAGGCCCTGTCTCAATAGACCTTGAGAAGGATCCGAGCAATGAGTGGTGTGGGGGGGGGGGAAGGCATACAGCAGGCCGGTAGCCCATGATAGGAGGAAGGCATCCAGCGCCAGATGAGGGAGGGGGCTGCAGAACCAGGGGAGCTGCGAGTTTGCAGGAATGGCAAAGAGGTCCAGGTCTGGAGTCCCCCAACGCTGGAAGAGTTGCTGCACCGTCCAGGGACATAGGTGCCTCTCGTGCAGCTAGAGAACCCTGTTTAGCCGGTCCGCCGAGGTAATGTCCTGGCCCGGGAGATAGGTGGCTCAGAGAGTGATGCCCAGGCTCTCTGCAAAAGAGAACAGAGTCAGTGCCTCCAGGCAGAGGCTGTAAGAGCCGGTGCCCCCTTGTTTATTCACATAGATCATCATAACCTGGTCGTCCGTCTGGACAAGGACCGTTTAGTGCTTCAAGCGGTGCCGGAAGGCCCAAAGCTTGAGGATGATGGCTCGGAGCTCCAGCAGATTGATCTGCTGACAAGCCTCCTCAGAGGACCAATTCCCCTGCATGTGCAGCTCCTCACAGTGGGCCCCCCCAGCCCAACAGGGATGAGTCCATCGTCAAGACCACCTGATGCATCAGGATCTGGAAGGGCATGCCTAGGAGCAGGATCCGTGCATCCCGCCACCAGGTTAGGGACTCCGCCAGGCAGGGTGTGACAGACTGAGGTCTCGAAAACACCCTGTCGCCTGGGTCTACTGTGCCGCCCGCATGTTGAGGTGGGCACGGGATATAAAATGGACCATGGAGGCCATGTGGCCGAGAAGGTGAAGCATCGACCGAGCCGAGACCATGCTGCAGCACTGCACGTCGGATGCCAGTGACATGAGATGGTCTGTCCTGTCCTGGGGAAGGAAGGCCATGGCCCGCAAAGTGTCCAAGCGGGCCCCGATGAACTCTACTGACTGCACAGGAGCGAGGTGGGATTTTGGGTATTTGACCACGAATCCCAGGTGCTCCAGAAGGTGAATGGTGCAGTCTGTGGCCCCCTCAGAGGCCGTGCCCCCCTGTCACAAGCCAGTCATCTAGATAAGGATAGACGAAGGTGCCCTGCAACTGGAGGTGGGCCACCGCCACAGCCCAGCATTTTGTGAAGACCCGCGGGGCGGACGCGAGGCCAAAGGGGAGCACCCTGTACTGCTAGTGGTTCCCCTGTACCATGAGAGAGAGGTTCCTTCTGTGCTTGGGACGGACAAGGTTGTGAGTATAAGCATCCTTTAGGTCCAAGGAATATAGCCAATCGCCCTGCTAGAGGTAGGGCAGCAGTATTCCAAGGAAGAGCATCTTGAACTTCTCCCGCACCAAGAACTTGTTTAAGTTCCGTAGGTCGAGGATGGGTCTGAGACTCCCTGTTCTCTTCAGGACGAGGAAGTATCAGGAATAAAACCCCCATCCTCTGAGGTGCAGTGGGACTAGTTCCACCGCCCCACCCTCGAGGAGGCCTACTAGTTCCTGAGTCAGGAGGGCCTGGTGCAGAGGAAGCCACTGTGGCTCCCCGGAAAAGTACTGAGGGGAAACTGGTCTAGATTGAGGAGATAGCCCTCCTGTACGACCTGGAGAACCCAGGCATTGGTGGTGATGGATTCCTACCTGAGGGCGAAGTGGACCAGAAGCCCCCCGACTTGCAGCTGATTACGAGAGGCTATGCTGATGGTGTCAAAACCCTGAGGCTGGCTGAGTCGGCACCAGTGCCTGGGACCCTTCAGTTTGCGAGGGCTGTGGGCCGTGCCTTTTCCCTGGACGGGGGTAGACGTTAGTGGGTAGGATGGGTAACCCCTATACAGCAGCCCCTTCCGGTGGAAAAAAGGCTTCTTGCCCTGCTGTTTCTTCTTGGGGAGGGAAAGGTGAGCATGGGTCACGTACTCAGTCTCAATCTCTGCTGCCTTGAGTGTAGTGGGCTTGCCAAACAGTTGCTCCCCAAGGCAAGGGACATCTAGCAGTTTTTCCAGGACTCTAAGGATTGGAGCCAGGCCTATTGGCGGGCTCCAATGCCAGCAGCCGCCACCCAGGTGGAGGACTCGAAGCAGTCGTATGCTGCCTGGGAGAGATACTTAGAACACTCTCCGATGGCCTTTGAGAGGGCCTGGAAACAGCAGAGGTGATCTCCATCGAGGCCCACCGCAAAGCCTCCGAGCTCCTTAGCAAGGTCATGGAGGAACAACCCAATGTACAACTGGTAAACCTGAATGCAGCATGCCAGCATGGAGCCCCGGTAAGCCTGCAACTGAGGGCATTGAGGGTACAAGACTCTCTACCCGACAGGACCGAAGAATGAGTCTTCAGGCTCTTCTGCTTCCGCATGGCTGATTCAACCACCATCGAGGTGGGGGGAACCTGGGCTTTCTGAAACCCTAGTCCCCACTTGACTCTGTATATAGCATCCAGGCGCTTGCTAACAATAGGGACGGAAGCCAGGGTCTCCCACATGCGGAGGAGGAGCCGGTTGAGGATGGAGGGAACCGAGACTATGACGGTCTCCTTTGGGGGGGGGGGGGGGAGCCTCATATTGAAGGATATCGAGGTCCTCTGCACAGGGCTCTTCCTCTGACTCTGTGGCGAGCACCAGGGCCCATGTCATATCCTGGACGAACTCCAAGAAGGAGATGTCCTCGGGAGGGAACTGCCACCTCTGGACCGGTGGAGAGGGATCTGAGGGAAGGTCCCAGTTGGACCGGGTTTCCAGGGAGGTGTCCCCATCAGATTCAGAGTCCGAGTAGTCCGTGGAAGACTCGGGGTCAGGCAGACTGAGAAGGGTCGTGACCCACACCGGGCTCCGAAGGCCAAAACCTGCCCAGAGCCAGAGGCGCTCGTCTGCGAAGATTTCATTGCCGAGGACCAAGATGGAGATCGAGACCTTCGCGAGGCCTCTGGCTCTTGGTTGTTACTGCGGCAGCCTGGAGTCCTCAATGTCGAGGTTCCTGCAGTCTCGAGGTGTGGAGTCTGGCAACAGCACCTGCTGAGCAGCGAAGAAAGAGTAGTTACTCACCTGTAACAGGTGTTCTCCAGGAGCAGCAGGAATCAGTCCTCACATTTGGGTGACTGACGTCGATGGAGCCCTTACGCAGCATTTCCCCAGCTTTCCATGAAAGCCTTTGGGAATGCAGGCACGCATGCGCGGTTCCCTTCCCGCCTAAAGGTGCCATCTTGCTCAGTCAAATGACATAGCTAAAAACAGCACACAAAAAAATAAAAATAAACTATGTACAACTGCAACTCCTAGGGGAGGAGGGAGGGTTGTGAGGACTGATTCCTGCTGCTCCTGGAGAACACCTGTTACAGGTGAGTAACTACTCTTTCTCCAGGACCAACACATATGGGTGACTCCCTAGCTCTGGGCTACCAAGAACCCAGGCTGAACAAGAGAGCTCCCTCCAGTCCCAGCAAAGAAAGGCTTTTCACTGACACAACCTCCACCAGTAGCCCAACAGAGGGCAGGAGTTGCCTAAACCTCAAAGAGATTCCGGAGTACTGCCTGGCCAAAAGCACTGTCCCTACGGGACTCCCTTTCCAGACAGTAATGGGTCGCAAAAGTCTGGCTTGAAGACCAAGTAGCAGCCCTGCAGATGTCTACCAACGGTACAGAGCGGAGATGAGCCACTGAGGCAGCCATTGCCCTGACACGATGGGCGGTGACCCAACCCTGCAAAGGAAGGTCAGCCGCCCTGTAAGCCCAGGTGATACAGTCAGCCACCCATATGGACAAGGTACGCTTGGACACAGCTAACCCCAAATTATTAGGGTCAAAAGAGATGAAGAGCTGAGTAGCCCTTCTATGCCCCTGCGTACGGTAAAGGTAGAAGGATAAGGCCCTCCTACAGTCCAGGGTATGCAGAACTGCTTTAGCCTGGCTTGCATGAGGCCTAGGGAAGAATGTTGGAAGAACCACCTCCTGGTTGAGGTGGAAAGAGGAGACCACCTTTGGAAGGAACTTTGGATGAGTCTTGAAGACTACCCTGTTCTTATAGAATCTGGTGTAAGGCCTGTCACAGACCAGAGCCTGAAGCTCACTCACTAGTCTAGCCGAGGTTAGGGCTACTAAGAAAAGTGTCTTCCAGGACAGGAAGCGTAGAGGACAAGTAGCCATCGGCTCAAAGGGTGGGCGAGTCAGTTGCTGCAAGACCACATTCAACTCCCACTCAGGAGCAGGAGGACGGATTGGAGGCTTGAGCAAGAGCAAGCCTCTGAGAAACCGGGACACCAAGGGGTGGACCGATAGAGAATGGCCGTCCACCAGTGAGTGGTGAGCTGCTAGAGCTGAGAGGTGGACCCGAAGAGAATTGGACTTAAGTCCCTGATTTGATAAGTGCAGTAAGTACTGAAGCACTACTGGTACTGTACAGGAGAAAGGATCTTCTGTACGAATCTGACACCACACAGAAAACCTTTTCCATTTGAGAGCATAGGTTTTCCTAGTGGACTGTTTCCTAGAGGCTAGGACAACCTCTTCAACGTCCTGAGGGAGCCAAAACTACCCTTGCAGCCTCCATGCCATCAAATTGAGAGCTTTGAGATTAGGGTGCAGAAGGGAACCCTGATCCTGAGAGAGAAGGTCGGGTTGCAACCCCAGAGGCAGTGGGGGATCCACTGCCAGCTGAAGCAGAAGTGGAAACCAAGGCTGTCTGGGCCACCTGGGAGCCACCAGCAAGACCGAGGCCTTGTCCTGAAGAATCTTGAACAGAGTTCGGGCCACCAAGGGCATGGGAGGAAACGCATACAGGAGGCCCTGAGACCAGGGAATCAGAAAAGCATCTGCTGCTACCCGCAGAGGATGTGGTTGCCTGGAGCAGAACTTTGGCAGCTGTCTGTTCAGTGGACTGGCAAACAGATCTATGGATGGAAGTCCCCATTTCAGGAAAATCTTCTGAACCACCAAAGGATGGAGCTGCCACTCGTGGGGCTGCAGAATCCTGCTCAACCTGTCGGCCAGGTCGTTTTTGTGGCCAGGGAGGTACACAGCCTAGAGGAGCATGTTGTGCTTGAGGGCAAACAAGCAAAGGTCCTGTGCTTCCTGACAAAGGAGCATGGACCCAGTTCCGCCCTGCTTGTTCACATAAAACATGGCTACCTGGTTGTCTGTTTGAATGAGGACAGACTGATGAGCCAGGGCTGGAGAGAAAGTCTTGAGGGCTAACCGAATAGCCCTGAGTTCCAGTAGATTGATTTGCTGTGCGGCTTCCCAGGAGACCACAGGCCCTGGGTGCACTTGCCTAGACAATGAGCTCCCCAGCCCTGCAAGGAGGCATCCGTGGTCAACACCACTGTGAACCCAGGAATCTGAAAAGGCACCCCTTGCAGCAGATTGGATGGATGCAGCCACTAGCTGAGGGATTTCAGAAATTGTCTGGACACCCTTATCCGGTCTCTGAGGCTGCCTGTGGCCTGTGACCACTGAGTCCGAAGGCACCACTGTGCAGGCCTCATATGGAGCCTGGCATTGGGGGTCACATGTACTGTCGAAGCCATGTGGCCTAGAAGCCTCAGGCAGAGTCTGGCGGAGACCAGTGACCTGCTGAGAAACTGGCTTGCCAAGTTTCAGTCTTTGGGCTCTGTCTTCTGGCAAGAATGCCTTTGCCAGGAGAGAGTCCAACCTTGCCCCTATGAACTCCAAGTTTTGGGATGGGAGCAAAGTGGACTTTGGGAAGTTTATGACAAACCCCAGGCTTTGAAGAAGAGCAATAGTTCTGAGGGTGGCTTGTCTGGCCTCCTGGCACGTCTGACCCCTGATGAGCCAGTCGTCCAGACAGGGGAAGACAAAGATATCCTGATTTCTCAGGTAGGCCGCCACCACTGCCAGGCATTTGGTAAAGACCCTGGGAGCGGAGGTTAGGCCAAAAGGTAATACTCTGTACTGATAATGTTTCCTCCCACAATGAACCTGAGGTACTTTCTGTGGTATGGATGAATGAGGATGTGAGTACACGCATCCTTTAGATCTAAGGAGCATAGCCAATCTCCCTGCTGGAGGTAGGGCAGAAGGGTTCCAAGAGTAAGCATCTTGAACTTTTCCTTCTCCAAGAACTTGTTGAGGTTTCGGAGATCTAGAATAGGTTGAAGGCTACCGGTCCTTTTGGGTACTAGGAAATACCTGGAGTAGAACCCTCGACTTTGTAAGTGGGGAGGCACAGGCTCCACTGCCCTGTCCACCAACAGACCTTGTAGCTCCTGAAGGAGAAGATCTGTGTGCAGGGGAGGCCTTGGAGGCTCCCCTGGAAAGTATGGAAGAGGCAGTTGTTGGAAGTGTAGTGCATAGCCACTGTGGACTATTCTTAACACCCAACTGTCTCCAATGATGAGTGGCCACTGGTCGGAAAACAGAGCAAGGCAACCTCCTGTGCAGGGTTGGGGGAGCAGGGACGGAAAGGCTATGCCTAAGGAGTCAAAAAACCCCACCCTGCTGAGTGGGAGCAGGGGCCAGAGGCTTGGGGGTCCTCTGCCTACGGGGCCCATTACCCTGCCCCTTGGCCTGCTGACCCTGAGGGGCAGCTTGAGCAGCCTGATATTGTGGGTACTGTTTGTAGGCAGTGCCCTTTCTCGGGTAAAAGGACTTTTTACCCGAGTCCTTCTTCTTGTGAGAAGGGGCAGAAGTCTTTCGAGACAGCCTTGTCCTTGTGAGGTGCTCGGTCTCGAGCTGTGCGGCCTTCTCAGTCATGGGCTTGCCAAAAAGGTTCTCACCTCGGCAAGGGACATCGACCAACTTGTCCTGAACCCATGGCTCGAAGTCCGATGACTGCAGCCATGCCTGGCGTCGAGCCGCGATGCCGGCTGCCGCAACACGGGCCGAAGCCATCGTAGGCAGCACAGGACAAACTTGGAGCATTCCCGGATCCCCGAGGACAAGGACTTGAACCTCTGCAAGGGTTCCCCGGAGAGACCAGCAGAGAACCCGGCCAGCTCCTTGGCCAGGTCTCGCAAGTACATGCCCATGTACAGCTGGTAAGACTGGACACGGCAAGCAAGCATCGAGCCCTGGAAGCACTTTCTACCAAAACCATCGAGGTTTCGGGCCTCCCTGCCAGGGGGCACCGCGGAGTGCATCTTCTGACTTTTCAGGCGAAGCATGGCCGATTCCACCACCATGGAATGGTGTGGTAGCTGCGCCTTCTGAAAGCCAGGACTCTTCCGGAGTCGATAGATTGAATCGACCCGCTTGCTTAAAACCGGCGCCGAGGCCGGTGCCTCCCACATCCGGAAGAGGAGCCGTTCCACCATCGGAGGAAACAGGACAGTAAAGGCCTCCTTCGGAGGAGAGTCGTACTGCAGGGCCTCGAGCTCTTCGGCTCGAGGCTCCTCCTCGGGGTCCGCAGGGATAGCCAACGCAGTGGCCATATCCCGAACGAACTCCGAGAACCGGGTATCCTCCGGAGGGGATCTACTCCGGGGTTCAGACTGCGGCGAGTCCGATGGGACGCACCGTCCTCCGTCTCCCATGCGGACTCGTCCGATGAGGAATCGGGGTCCGACCTCTCGGGGCCTGCTAGCACCCGCCCCGATGCCGAAGGCACCGGCGTCAATGCCCTCGGTCCCGAACGGGAGGTCGAGGGAGACCGCGACCGAGGTCGACCTCGAGCCTTCATGGCCTCGAGAATCGGCTCGGTCTCCGGGGTCAACTTTGATGTCGATGTCCCGGTGGTCGGGGCAGATGCGCCAGACAGGCTGGCCATCAGTGCCCGCTGCTGTTCCATGAAGGCAGACAGTCTGCTCTCCAAGGCTGTCAACCTGAGACCCAGCTCAAGAGACTCAGCAGCTCCTGACTCGGGCCCCGGCAGCGCCGGGCCCGACATCGGCTCCCTGGGAGGAGAGTCCACGAGGACTACAGGGCTTACGTGTCCAGCAGACTCCGGCTCCAGTCGAGGGACTTTGGAAGGCTTCTCCTGTTCCATAGGCCCGGGGCGACGGTCAGAGGTCTGAGACCTAGCTCTCGAGGAGCCAGGGACCTCTTCCGACGACGCCCTCACGAGCCGCTTCTTCCCCTTGCGTTCCCGGTCGGGGGACCCCCTGTCCGAGGAGCCACGACGGTGCTTGGGATCCGACTCCCGAGATGTCGAGGTCTCAAACGAGGTCTGGGCCCGGCCGGAGGCCGAGTCAGAAAAAAGCCTTTCCTTTTGGTGCTGACAACTTTGCAGTGCCTTGGAAGACATTTTCCTACATGGTCCACACGTCTTAGGGTCGTGATCAGGACCGAGGCACCGAAGGCAGCAGTCGTGTGTGTCGGTGAGAGACATCAGTTTCTTGCACCGATCACACTTCTTAAAACCGCTGGAAGCCATCAGGGAAAAAAAAAGAGTCTCCGCAAGGTCAAAGGACCGGCCTTCCAGGGAAAATGAAAAAAGGGTGCAAACGCCAGCCACTAAGGGCAAAAACCGAAAAAAGAAGATCGGGCTCAATACCGGTGTACCGAACCCGGCGGGAGGGGAACCGGCGTCAAACCGGAGAAGAAAAATAGCAAAGAATCGCAAAAAAATCAAACAATTTTCCGGGATGACGAGGACTCACGTCCGGTGGGCTTCACGGAAAACGAGAGACTGAGCAAGATGGCACCTTTAAGCAAGAAGGGAACCGCGCATGCGTGCCTGCATTCCCAAAGGCTTTCATGGAAAGGTGGGGAAATGCTCCGCCAGGGCTCCATCGACGTCACCCATATGTGAGGACTGACTTCCTGCTTGGTCCTGGAGAATGCAGAAACGCTGCATTCCAAGACCAGCATTCGGGCCTCTCACTTGACACTGGGGTGACTGGGTCGGGTGTCGAGGAGAAGAGGGGGACCTCGCCAGGATGACCCCTCTGGAGACCAGGTGCCATCGCCGGAGGCCTCCATATCGGTTCAAAGTACCTTCCTGGGCCGCTCCCTCTCTGACTCTGGGATTGCCGAGGGGAGCTGAGAGACCAGGCATGTGACGCTTATCTGGTGCTCCCGACAGTGTCCTCGTAACCACATTCTTCCGCTCGTGCTCAGGCAACCCCTGGTCGGAATGCCGCCAGGCCTGAGGAGCCGCCTTAGGGGACTCCAGGTGTTGCGGGACTGCAAACCAGGAGGCTAACAAGGGATACTGGGGCTGTCTTACAGAAGAGATCATCCAGTTTCTGTTTACGACTGCATGGCTTTGAAAGACATCTTCTTGCAGATGGAGCATTGCTCTGGATCATGATCAGCTCCCAGGCACCTGAGACAACAGTCATGGGTGTCTATGAGCGACATGTTCTTATTACACCTATCGCATTTTTTGAAACCAGAGGCCATCAAGGACCCCTGCGAGGTCGAAGATCATCAATGCGGCCAGCGGTTAAAAAGGGCGCGAAAGCATGGGGAGAAAAAGAAGGGCAAAAAAAAGAATCCCGAGATAGAGAGCCTAAGCAGTGGAGCTCGGGATGGTGGTAAGAGGACTGGCGAAGGCTGGAAATGCAAAACAGTTATAATTTGAAAAACGTTTTCTGGGGGACGAGATGCACATCAGAAGGGCTCCGCAGAAAAAGGGAGACTGAGTAAGATGGCACTCTTGGGTGGGAAGGGGACCACGCATGCGTGGTGGCATTCCCAAAGGCTTTCTTTGAAAGCTGGGGAAATACTCCACGCGCACTCTGTCAGTGCCGACGTCACCCATATGTGAGGGCTGACTGTTCCTGGAGGAGCAATTCCCTAAATGCTATTTTTCACTAAGTTTGTTTCTGTGCTAAAGAAGCTGGAATTCCTCCCATAGAAATGCATTGGGGTTTTGGGCTGAGTGTTTTTCCTTTGGAAGGAGGGCTTATTTCCCTGGATCCCCAGTCCAATCTGACCCATGTTTGAACTCTGTCTTTTCCCGTTTTCCTCCATGCCAAGTTTCATTCCTTTCTGTTTAATTTTTAGAGCTATTCTTCCCATAGACAGACATTTCTCGACTCCTTCTGCATAACCTTTTCAACTTCCACTACATTGAAGAGTAAAACTGAGCCTTAATATTACAAAATTTACTGTAATTGATTTTGATACATCAATGTGAGCAAACCAGTTAATGTATAATGTTAGCATAAAGTTAAACACAACTACATAAGATCTCTTGCCACCTGCCCTGTCAGCAAGAGTGAGTGAGTAGCAGGGGAGGGGAAGCGGAAAACAAAAATCTGTGGACAGAAAAAAAAAGTAGCCATATGACTAGCCTAGGTTGTATATTGACTAGCATAGGTCTTAGATTATTTCTCAGATAGGGGACCTTCACTTGAAAGCTTGGAAGACTCAGACCGTCACCCACTTTCTGAAACATAACTTACAAATGTGAAGAACATTAGAAAGACACAAGAAGTTACAAACGATGTCAAACACAGCTTATGGATTCAGAACAGCAAATGCACAAATGAAACAATACCACTGTACTACTCATTGCAGTCAAACAGCCCAAGGTTTTACCTACAGGTTGTCTGTTTACAAGTGAAGTAGGCAATGGAGTGTAGTCCAGGTCTTCATCATTAAACAGATCCTCAGTGTTCATTCCAATTGCAGCTCCCATATCAAGGCCTAGTTTTTTCTGTAGTAACTTTCTTTGTCGTGCTATTCTCTCTTTAGGATCAATATCACCTAAAGGAAAAAAATCCATTACTTTTCACTATAAACATTACAAAATTATCAAAGGTCACTGAACAGGGCTTCCAAAAGCTACTTTGATAGCCTACAAACCGTCAGGTTTCCAGAACATCCACAATGAATATATGAGAAATTTTCATGATTTACCTAAACACCAATGTATTCAACTTTATCATGCATATCCATTGTGGATATTTTGAAAATCCAATTGGCTGTGGGATCACCAAGGCAAATCAGTCTAAGTTTTGCTCTGGGAAGAATGCATGCTCTTCAACTAGAACAGAGCATAAATTACAAAACTGTAGCCATTATATGCATTAGATAATATTCTAACTGGGCGTGAAATAGCTGTCTAGTGGTTAGAGCAGTCAGCTGAGAACCACTTTGCTACAGTTGACTACTGCATTGCTGCTAGCACGCAAAGGCAGTATATCAAGATTTTAACAAATGAACCACAGAAACCAAGGTTCATATACCAATTTCTACTGATGCTTCTTGTGATCTTGGCCTTTGGGGTAGGAAAATACCTATTGGACAAAAAACATATCTTTCCAAATCCGAGCTCAGGGCAAGGCAAGTAATTAAATCAGCATTCCAAATCAGCAATATTTACCTGCTTTATCATCTTGGATCTCAAATTCTGCCCCAGCAGACCCAAGAAGAGAGGCTCCATGTTTTAAAAGTCGAGAAATATCAAACCTATCAAAGCTCAAACGGTCTGTGAAAGTGTCATCCAATAAACTTTCTGAACCAGGTTCTGTATATAATTTAAAAAAAAGAGACTATCACATTAAAAAGAAAATGTTTACAACATGTTTGATTTGACGAGGAAGCAATTTCAGTAACTTGAATACACTATTCTGATCTTGCCAGTTCTAAGGACTAATTTCAATTTAACAAATTAGCACTCTAGTATAGAAACAGATGTCAGCAGATAAGGACCACTTAACCCATCCAGAATGCCCCACTAGTGTATGCCTATGTCATCACAAGTCTTCACCCCCCCTCCCCCTCCCCCAATCTGGCTACCACCACTAAGGCCTTTTTTGTCTCTTCTATACATTCGGAAGAAAAGGCTGGCAATCAACTTCCGGTGATACATTGCCAAGAAAACCCAGAGGTAGCTGGGTCGCTATGAATCAACACTGACTTGATGGCACTACAAAAAGAAAAAAATACATTTGAATTCTACCAATGTCTGGGTACTACCACTTTCCGTGGAGGTCTGCTTAAAGTGTCCTCAGTCCTCTCAATGAACAGTCTTACAATTGTGATCAACATTATTGGCACCCTTGTAGTTCAACCCTTTAATTCCAATATCTCCTTAAAAAAAGGCCAATGAAATAGCTTTGGACTATATATGCACACATATTTGACACAAATAGAACAAGACAAGACTAATTAAAAAAGGAAATAGCAGGACAGCATAAAAACTGAGAAATTCACAGGACACTGGCACCCTTATAAACAATTCAAATCAGTGAAAAGAACCACCACATCCCAACTGCAGTAAAATTAGGACGCATCTGTGATTGTCAGTATTCACATGACTTGAATCAATAAATGATGGCTCTCATGTTTAAAATGGCCACATTCCATTTTCACAATTGTGAAGACAAGAGAGCTGCCTGACACCATCAGAAAAGCCATTAGCACCAAACATCAAACTTCAAAAGGGGTACAAGGCCATCTCCGAAGACCTGGGGATTTACAGTTTGCAATGTTCTCAATGCTCATAGAACCTTCAAGAACCTCCCAGGACATGATGGGAAGAGGAATTTTTAATCCAAGAATTATTTGAAGGTTAGTGCAAACTGTTTGAAAAACACCACCCACAACATCCAAAGTGCTTAAGGCTAACCTGCAGTAATCTGGATTGGTGGCTTCAACTATCATACGCCACGCACCAAATAAAGAAGGGATTTCATGGGCGAAGACCAAGGAGAACCCCACTGCTCCAAGACCGGCATAAAAAGGCATGCTGATCTTTGCCCAAACCCATCTTGAGAAACCACAATCCTTTTGGGAAAATGTTCTGTGGGCACATAAAAACAAACTCTAGCTCTTTGGCAATGCAGACCATTGATACATACTGGCAAAGAAATTAAACTTATAAAGGGAAAATACACTCTTCCTACAGTTAAATATGATAGAGGTTCCATAATGTTGCGGGGCTGTTTTGCTGCCTCAAGGAGGCCTGGAACGTATTAAAGGAATCATGAAGTCAGAGGACTATCATGGTATTTTGGAGTGAAATGTGCTACCTAGTGTCAGGAAGCTAGGTCTGGGTCAAAGGTCATTGGTCCTCCAGCAGGCCAATGGCCTAAAACATACATCCTAAAAGTACAAAAGAAAGGTGGTGGTGGTGGTTAAGTACCGTCGAGTCTGTGTCGACTCATGGCGACCCTCTAGATAGCTGTCCTAAACTGTGTTCAGTCTTCAGTCAGGCAGCTCATTGTTGATACAACAGCAGCAGCTATGGGTGCCATTCTATTGATCTATCTAATTGCTGGCCTTCCTCTTTTGAGTTGACTTTCTACCTTGCCAAGCATGTTGTCTTTCTCTAATGATCTCTCTTCGCATTGTGTGTCCAAAGTATGAAAGTCTCTCTTTTCATATAAGCTTCTAAAGAAAGTTTAAGTTTGATCTCCTCTAGTACTCACTGATTTGTTCTTGGGGCAGTGCATGGTCTACACAGTATTCATTGCCAGCACCATAATTCAAAGGCATCAATTTTCTTCCTGTCTTTTTCACTGTCCATCTTTTGCAGCCATAACACATTATTGAAAATACCATGGCTTGAACAAGTCCAATCTTTGTATGGAGAGAGAAATCTCTGTTCTTGAGAATCTTGTCTAAGTCCTTCATAGCCATTCTGCCAACAGCAATGCATAGTCTGATTTCTTGACTGCTTGTCCTTCCTTTATTGATAGTTGATCCAAGTAAGTTAAAGCTGTCAACTATTTCAATTTCTTCTCCATCAATGAACTTACTGATTTTGCCAGTTGTCAGGATCTTTGTCTTCTCTATATTACGGTGCAGGCCCATTTTAAGACTATGTTCCTTGGATCCTGAGAAGCAAATGTTTCAGATACTACATTACTGGCTGAAAGTAAAGACTATCAGCAAAGCAAAGGCTGTTGAGTCTCTCACCAATCTTCACACTTCAGTTGTCTTCATACAGTCCCTGCTTCTCTGATTTGTTCTGCATATAAATTAAACAGGTAGGGGGAAAGTATGCAGCTTGTGATAAGGAAGCTTATCATAGTTCAGGAAGGAGCTATAATAGAGGTGAAGTGACTCTGAATAAGCAACCTGTCTGTTCTGGTAGAAATAATAAAACAGAATGTTTCCATAAAAGACTACCAGTCCCAGAATGCACCAGGTTTCCAACAGCCATTAGAAGAGCTGAAGTGGGGAAACGTGTGTTCAATCAGGAGGGCTATGAGGTAATCCCCAAGCACTCATCTCCAAGGGCAGGGCTTGATTCAGCACAGCTGCGCTGTGCTAGGGTGGAGCATTCATCTAAGCAGGATAAAAGAAAAGCTTATTCTACAGAGAATCATCATCTTGATCATCAGAAGCACCTTGATCATCCTGATCATCATCATCAGCAGAAGCCAGAGCTGACAGACAGAGAGCAAGAAACACTTTGGAAGAAAGAAGAGAAAAGCATTTGGAAGGTCTAAAGGAGTTCATAGCAGTACGTATACTGGGAGGCATTCCAGAGGCAAGCATACACCATTGGACTGGGGAAAGCCAGAGGAGTGGGGTTGCAGAGCCAGGAATCCCCGGACGGCACCTGTGAGGGAGACGGCTGCACTTGGAAGGGATCCTAAGACCAGTGCAAGAAGGTATGTGAAGAGAGACCCAGTGTCCAGGGATCTTGATTGGAAGGCTGGACATAAGAACTGGACTACATACTGGCCAGGATATTTAGAGAGTAACAGCAATGGAAGCTCAGGTATGAGCACTGATCTATGCCCTAGCTATTCACTGGGAAGACAGCAGGGAAACAAGTATTGTCCTGAGAGTGTTCCATTGAGAAATTCCTCTGTGCCAATCCATGATATTGAACCCCAGATAGTTGAAGAAGGGGAAGATGTTATAAATGGGGACTTTGAATACATGGATTGCTCTCTGTCTAAACTTCTGTGGTAATTTATTTATTTATTTATTTAAAGTCTCTTTTATACCGCGCTATTCAGCATCAGTGCGGTTTACAATAAACAACGAACATACACATTTCCAATAGTACTTTGTGTTTACATATGAACAGGAGAACAACTTGGCTAACAGGGTAACTATATACAATAACAATATATACAATTTACAGGCTGGTCATGTGTTCTTATGGTTTCAGACAGAGGAGATTTGTGAGGTCTCGGTAATTGGTGCTGAGCTTTCATTGGTTTCTGGGTAATGTAGGAGGAAGAGGTAGTGTTTCACAGCCTTCCTGAATTGGAATATGTCTGGGATTGTTCGGATGTTGTGAGGGAGGCTGTTCCAGATCATTGGTGCATAAAGTTTGAATGCCCTGCTGGATGTTGACTTGGTGCATTGAGTCATTGATCTTGGGACTATCAAGGTGTTTTGTGCTACTGACCTTCTGTCCCTATTGTGGGGTGTCTTCTGGACTATCTCTGATAGTGATGTTGACGAGAGACCGTTGGTGGCTTTGAAGGTGAGTAGCAAGGTCTTGAATGTAATCCTACCTTGAATCGGGAGCCAGTGGAGCTGTTTCATAATGGGTGTGACATGGTCTTTCCTGGATGCTCCGTGTAGTACTCTTGCTGCGGTGTTCATTGCCATTTGCAGTGGGTTCAGAGTGGTTTGGGGGAGTCCTTGCAGTATTGCATTCGCATAATCGAAATGCGGAATTATTAGTGCTTGAAAGATGGTCCTGAAATCGTCAGGCTGCAGCAGCGATCGTAGGTATCTGAGGGATCTGATTTTATGGTATACTGCCCTTACAGTGTTACTTATATGCGCCTGCATATTTAGGTTCTGGTCTAGTGTGACGCCAAGGTATCTGATCGCGGATTTGATCTGGAGGTCAGCTTCCTTCACCTTTAGTACTGTAGGCGCAGTGAAGTTACGATTTCTTGTAATGAACATGACCTCCGTCTTTTTGTGTTGAATCCGGAGGTTTTGAGATTGTAGCCAGTTGGATATTTCATTTATGCAGCATGTTATTGGTGAGAGGTCTGGGTTTTCTGTTGCAAAAGGCATGTATAATAGCACGTCATCTGCGTATATCATGCAGTTCACGTTGAAGGACCGGATAAGGTTGCAGAGAGGTTGCATGTATATATTGAACAGCAAGGCAGAGAGGGAGGATCCTTGTGGGACACCTTGGCTTTGGTGGAATGGTTCTGAAGATGTGTCTTTGGATCGAACCTGCTGCCATCTGTCAGAGAGGTAGGACCTGCACCACTCGAGCGCTTTACCGGAGATTCCTTTTTCTTTGAGGCGTTCTAAGAGGCGTTCATGGTTCACGGAATCAAACGCCGCCGCGATGTCAAGGAAGACAAGGACAAAGCCTTGGCGGGTATTGTTGATGCCTGATATTATGCTGCTGAAGAGTGTGGTAAGAAGGGTCTCAACCCCGTGTGCTTCTCTGAATCCGTGTTGGCATGGATCCAGTGGTGCATTGGAGTCAATGTGGTCTTGTATTTGTCTCTGAACTTCCTTTTCCATTATTTTTGCTAGCATCGGTATGCTTGCTATAGGTCTGTAGGATTCCGGTTTCTGTTGGTCGAGTTTGTTGTTTTTTAGTAGAGGTCTTATTGATGTGTGTTTGAGGGTGCGTGGGAAATCACCTGTTGTGAACGATTGTTGCATGAGTCTGGCTATGATGGGACTGAGGTCTGTTCGTAGTTCTTTGATCCAGAATGCTGGGCATGGATCAGATTGTGCTGTAGTCGTGTTGATAGCTGCTATGGTGTTTTCGATGCATTGTTTGGATGGGGTCATGAAGGTAGTGAGTGATGTTTGGTTGTAAGGCTGAAGGATAGTATTGGACGCAGAGTTGTTGTTTATCTGACATAGTTTGGTTTGTAGATAGTCTGCATATATTTGAGGATGGATTCCATTTGCTTGTTCTGATGCAGGTTCTGTTGTAAGTCGCTTAACAAGGGCAAACAGGTCACGAGGTTTGTTGAGGGATCTCTTTAAGGTGTCAGCGTGGTAACGTTTCATGGTTTCAGTTACTGCGGTACGGTGCGCTGTGAGCTGTAGGTTGTATGCACTTTGGTCTACTTCTGAGCGTGAGCGGCGCCATCGTCTCTCAAGTTTTCTTAGTGTCGCGAGTGAGGCTTTCAGCTCAGTAGAGTACCATGTTGCTGTGTGTCGTTTCCCTTGAGGTCTGTTTATTGCTGGGCGAACAGCTATTGAGCTGAGTATCTGTTACAAAATACAACAACCATCACAAAGAAATATAAACCTGTTCTTTAATCTACTCAGAAAAGCTTCTGAGTAGGATTTGAGCCACGTAATAGAAAGTAAACCAGCCAAGAGGTTTTCAGCTGGTAATTGTTAGCAATTGAGCCTTGCCTAATTGCCTGTGAGCTCTGAAGGGACACTTCTGAGTGTGTGTGAAGATACAGGAAGATATCCCTGAAAAAAGAACCGTTTTTTTCCTACTTTGTGGGCTTTGTTTGTTATTTGAAGCACTGTTAAGAAGATATTAGCAGGAGCCTACAGAAAAGACCTTTCTGTTCCCATCAAGGTCTTTATGCTTTGATTTGATTGCTTAACAAGTTCAGCTGTTGTTTTTCCTTATTTGTTTTTCTAAGTATAATACTGAAAGCAAGTATTCCTTTTTATGTGCTACCAAGTATATCTGTGTTGGGAGAAATAACCCCATAAATAAAATATCTTCTTGGCTTTACCCTCGAGCAAGCACAACTAATTTATTGTGAACGGCTGAGTCTGGTATGAATGGACTACATTTCCCACAATCCTTTGCAAGTCATATTAATATTTGCATTTGCCAAGACTGTGGACATTCTCACCCAGCGCCCCCGTTTACAAGCTTTGTCGTACGCCTTTGCTGATTTTAAACAATTGTTTCTCCTTTTGTTCTGTTCAAATTGTTGCTTCTTGATCAATGTAAAGGTTGTGCAAAAGAACGATCAGGTGTACTGGTATACCAATGCTTCTTTATGTGGCCCAGAATTTCTCATGGTTTACACAGTCAAAAGCCTTGCTGTAGTCAATAAGACACAGATATCCTTTTAGTATTCTTTTGTCTTTTCAAGGATCCATCTCACATCCGCAATGTCTCTCGTTCCTCACAGTTTCCTGATCCTGCTTGCATTTCAGGCAGTTCTCATTCCAGGTATGGTTGTAGTTGCTGCTGAATAATCTTGAGTAAAACCTTGCTGACACAGGGGATCAGATCGCTTGTGCGTTAATTACCAATCATTCAGATCACCTTTCTTTAGTATTGTATAAACACAGATCTTTTCCATCAGTTGGCCATGTTGTCTTCCAGATTTCATGGCAGAGCCTTGTAAATATAGTAACAGCTGCATCCGAATGCTATATTTCAATGGAAATGCCATCAATGCCCAGTGCCTTGTTCTTTGATAAGGATTTCAATGCTGCTTTGACTTTTCATCACCAATGGTTCCTGATCATAAGGTACAGGTTGAAACGGCTGTTGGGCCACTTGATCTGTATGGTATAATGACTCTATATTCTTTCCACCTTTTCTTGATCTTCTTAGCATCATTCAACATGGATCCTTGAGCATCTTATAGCATTACAATTCAAGGCTGGCATTTTTTCTTTAACTCTCGTAGCAATAGCAAAGCCGATCTTGTTCTTCCTCTAATAGTTTCTGATTCTATTTACTTGCATGCATTATTGTAGTACATCTCCTTGTCTTGACTTGTCTTGCTGCTTATTGGAAATCTGTTGAGTTCTGCGATTGCCTCCCTCTCCTCTGGATTTAGCTTTTCTGCATTTCTCTAATTTTCAGAGTTTCTTCAGTCATCCATTTTTACTGTTTTTGCTTTTTCACCTTTAGTAAAGACTTCTCACTTTCTTCCAAAGCAACCTTATTGATGTCATCCCAAAACTCTTCCGGAGCTCTGTCATTTGTATCAAAAGAAGCAAATTGATTTTGCAGGCAGTCTTTAAATTCAGATGGTATATTCTCACAGTCATATTTTGCTGAATTCATAAGTGGCTGGCTCTTTCAACCTTAGCTTGAGTTTGCATAGCAGTAGTTGGTGATGTGTATCAGTGTCAGCTTCAGGTTTCGTCTTTGTTGATGTTATAGAGCTTTTTCATCGTTGACTTCCATAGCTGTAGTCAATTTGATTTTCATAAAATCCGTTGGGTGACGTCCACTTCTGTTGCTGGAATAAGGTGTTTCTGATGAATAGATCTTTGGTCCCCAAGAGGATTGTGGAAAATTGCAAGAGGATCTTGATAAATTGGAAGACTGGGCATCCAAATGACAGATGAAATTTGACAAGTGCAACGTTATGCACCTACGAAAGAACAACCCAAACTATCGCTACACGATGCAAGGTTCCACACTAGAAACCACCACCCAGGAAAAAGATTTAGGCGTCATCGTGGATAACATGTTAAAACCCTCCGCCCAGTGTGCATCGGCGGCCAAGAGAGCAAATAGAATGCTAGGTATCATAAGGAAAGGAATGGAAAGTAAAACAAAGGAAATTATAATGCCTCTGTATCATTCCATGGTGCGACCGCACTTTGAATATTGTGTGCAATTCTGGTCACCGTATCTTAAAAAAGAAATAGAGTTATTAGAAAAGGCACAGAGAAGAGCCACCAAAACGGTAAAGGGGATGGAAGGATACTCCTATGAAGAGAGGCTAAAAAGGTTAGGGCTCTTCAACCTGAAAAAGAGACGGCTGAGGGGAGATATGATAGAGGTCTATAAATTAATGAGTGGAGTGGAACGGGTACACATAAATAGATTGTTTATGTCATTAGAATATAAAAAGACTAGGGGACAAGCAATGAAGCTACAGGGTAAACTACTTAAGACTAGAGAAAGCATAGTTACTCACCTGTAACAGGTGATCTCCGGGAACAGCAGGAATTTAGTCCTCACATATGGGTATCGTCGGTACCGACAGAGCCTGCGCGGGAACGCTCCCCAGCGTCCAATAGGAATGCTTTTGGGAGCATCCCTCAGCACATGCGCGCTGCCTTCCCGCCTTTCCAACTGTCCCTCTTCAGTTAAGTTTGTAGCTGAGTGAAAGAATAGAGGGAGAGAGGGAGACAACTTCTAGGGGAGGTGGGCGGGTTGTGAGAACTAAATTCCTGCTATTCCCGGAGATCATCTGTTACAAGTGAGTAACTACGCTATCTCCAGAAACAAGCAGGAATGTAGTCCTCACATATGGGGACTCCCTAGCTGAAGATGCCATGGAGATATCCCCAGGAAGGTGCCACCGTTGAAGGTGAGAATCCTTCCTCCCATGGATCTCTGGCATTCCACCAGGGTTGGTGGGTAGGAGTTGGTTTAGGTTTGAAAGAGATTTTGAAGAACAGCTTGGCCAAAGGCGGCATCCTGACGGGAGGCTTTATCTAGGCAGTAGTGGGCTGTGAAAGTGTGCACCGAAGCCCAGGTGGCTGCTCGACAAATGTTATCGATAGACACAGAGTGGCGATTAGACATAGAAGCTGCCATGGCTCTCACACTGTGAGCTGTGACATGGTCCTGAAGAGGAAGACCCTTACTCTCATAAGTAAAGGATATGCATTGGGCAATCCATTTAGATAAAGTTCTTTTGGAGACTGGAAGTCCCAAATGACTAGGGTCAAAAGCTAAAAAAGGTTGCGAGGACTTTCTATGTTGCTGTGTTCTTTGAATGTAAAAGGCTAAGGCCCTCTTACAATTCAAAGTATGAAGGTTTCTTTCTACATTAAAGGCGTGAGGCCTCGGAAAAAATACAGGAAGATAAATTGATTTGTTTAAATGAAAAGGCTAAACCACCTTTGGCATAAAGTGTGGGTGAGTTCGAAGAACAACCTTATGATGAAATCTAGTATAAGGAGGATCAGCCACTAAAGCTTGCAATTCACTAATGCGACGGGCAGAGATGATTGCAATCAGGAAGATGACCTTCCAAGTCAAAAACTTAAGGGCTGTAGTGGCTAAAGGTTCAAAAGGCGGCTTCATGAGCTGGCCGAGAACTAGATTTAGATCCCATGCTACAGGTGGTGGCCTGATGGGAGGTTTAGTTAATAAAAGGCCTCTCATAAATCTTGATAGGAGTGGATGAGAGGAAACTGGTTGTCCATTTAGAGAGGCTTATAAGAAGCTGCAATTGCACTAAGATGGACTCTTACCGAATTGGTTTTTAACCCAGAATTCGATAAGTGAAGGAGATAAAGCATTGATTCTAAGGGTATGACCCGGGGGTTTAATCCCTTTTTGGAGCACCATATAGTAAAACGTTTCCACTTGAAAGCATAAGATCTTCTTGTGGAAAAGTTTCCTAGAAGCCTGAAGGATATATTTTACCTGCTGGGACAGGTTGAAATCCTAGAGGTCTAAGCCTTCAACCACTAGGCCGTGAGGTGCAGGGACTGGGGATTCGGGTGCCATAGCATCCCATTCTCCTGGGAAATGAGATCTGGAGCATGCCCTAACTCCAGAGGTGCCGCTTGAGAGAGATGCAAAAGCAGGGAATACCACATTTGGCGTGGCCATTGTGGTGCTATGAGAATCATGCGACCCCTGTCTCTCTGAAGCTTGAAGAGTGTCTTGGGGATGAGGGGAATGGGTGGGAAGGCATAAAGGAAGTCTTGACCCCAGTGAAGGAGGAAGGCATCCCTTGCCTGACAGTTGTGCGCCGGAATCCTGGAACAGAACCGGGGAAGTTTGGCATTCAGTGGCCTTGCAAAGAGGTCTATGTCTGGAGTGCCCCAGAGATGAAATATCTTTGCCATCTGGTCCAGGTGGAGGGACCGCTCGTGAGGTAGCAGTACTCGACTGAGTTTGTCTGCCCAAAAGTTTTGAATGCCTGGAAGATATACCACTAGAAGGTGAATGTGATGCTCTCTGGCGACGGCCCATAGTCATAAAGCTTTGTTGCATAACGACAGAGAGCCTGTCCCGCCTTGCTTGTTCACATAGAACATGGCTACCTGATTGTCCATCTGGACTAGGACTGTCTTGTAGCTGAGCTGGGCGTGGAACACTCGAAGAGCTAAATAAATTGCTCTTAACTCCAGGAGGTTTATGTGTAAACCAACCCCCTGTGGATGCCAAGTGCCCTGGGTAGAGAGATGATTCAGGTGTGCTCCCCAACCCACCTGTGATGCAACTGTTAGGGTGGCCTGAAAAAGGGGTTGATGGAAAGGAGACCCTACTGTCAGATTTTCTAATGATTGCCATCATTGGAGGGACAAAATTAGTCGTCGTGAGATTGTTATTTTGTCCGACAAATGACCCGTGGCCTGTGTCCACTGTGTGGAGAGGGTCCACTGAGCTGCTCGCATGTGGAGGCGAGCATATGGGACTACATGAACTGTGGATGCCATGTGTCCCAGTAACTGCAGTAGCTCCCAAGAAGTGAGGGAGGACTTGCCTACTGCTTAGGAAGTTAACTGCATTATGCGAAGACACCGGGCTTGCGGAAGGAAAGCCCTTGCCTGTCTGGTATCCAGAGAGGCTCCTATGAATTCTAGGCATTGGGAAGGAACTAGTTGAGATTTTGGGAAGTTTATTACCAATCCCAAGTATTGGAGGATTTGCATTGTACGGGACAGTGCAGAGCTGGCCTCTGTCACTGTGAAGGCTCGGATGAGCCAGTCGTCTAAGTAGGGGAAGTCAAAGATCCGCAGGGTTCGTAGAAATGCAGCTACTACTACCATGCATTTCGTGAATACCCTTGGTGCTGAAGCCAGACCAAAGGGAAGAACCCTGTACTGGAAATGTCTTCCCCTGAAAAGGAAACGTAAAAATTTCCTGTGATCTGGATGGATAAGAATGTGGGTGTATGCATCCTTTAAGTCTAGACAGCAAAGCCAGTCCTGGCTTTGAAGGTATGGCAGAAGAGTTTCCAGAGAAATCATCTTGAATTTTTCTCGAAACAGATATCTGTTCAATTCTCTGAGGTCTAGAATGGGTCAGAGGCAGGAAGGCAAAGCTCTCTAGGAAGGAGTCAAAGCCCTTGAAGGGGCTGAACCTGGAGAGCTGGTTGGGCTCTTGGGCCTTTTGGTTTCTTTTGTTGTCTAGTTTGTCCCTTTTGGGCAACCTGACCTGGAGCTTGAGTCTGATGGGTATAGGAAGGATAAAACTTCCTCTTTTTGCTAAAAGAGGTTTTTTTTATAAGGCTTTCTTTTGGCTGGAGTGGCTGTAGACTCTGACAATCTATCTAAAGTAGAATTGCCAGCATCTAATTCGTTAGCCTTCTCCTGCCAGTTCTTGCCAAAGAGATTTTCTCCCGTGCAAGGAATGTTGACTAACTTGTCCTGTACCCAAGTCTCCAAGTCTGATGCCTGTAGCCAGGCAATTCGTCGTGCACCAATGGCAATAGCAGAAGTTCTGCTGATGCATTCAAAGCAGTCAAAGGCTGCACGATTGACAAACTTGGAGACATCCTGAGCATGCTTAACCAGAGTAAGAAAGTCTTGTCTCTTATCATCTGGGAGAAATGGGCTCATAAGTTCCATGTCTCCTGTGATTTCCTTGAGGAACATTCCCATATATAGGATATACGAGCTGATCCTAGCTGAAAGCATGGAAGCTTGAAAAGTTCTGCGTCCAAAAGCATCCAGAGTCCTGCATTCACGACCTGGAGGATTGGATGCATGTCTTTTAACACTTTTCATCCTAAGCATGGCTGACTCCACTACCATTGAATGGTGTGGCAGCTGAGTTTTCTGAAATCCAGGACATGGTGGGATTCGATACATAGTATCAAGTCTCCTAGAGTGAGAAGTAGGTTATGCAGAATTTCATGGATAGGCAGAGTAGCTGCCTCCTTAGGAGCTTTAGGGTATTGGAGGATTTCCAATTCCTTTGTTCTGGGTTCCTCTTCAGGAGCTACTGTGATTGAAAGACCTCTAGCCATATCACGGATGAAAGGAGGTGACATTCTGCGTTGGGGAGAAGAGGGGTCTTCTAAGAGAAACCCTCTAGTGCCAGCAGAATTGTCAGAGTCTTCGGAATCGGAGGACTTGAAGTATTCCTGACTCCGATACTCCTGCAAAGCACGATCCCGGTACCGATCGAAGTCGGTACCGAGGTGACCCGGTACCCCTTTATCCACTGCAGCCGGAGGTGGAATAGGTGGAAGAGTTACCATCGGGGCTGGTACCAGAGGCACCGGCATCGTCGGCACCGGCATCGGTGTCGATGTCAGCACCGGTGCCCTTGGGACCACTGGTACCGCATCTGAGAGAAGAGCTGCAATACTGCGTTCGATAGCAAGAAATCTCTGGTCTATCGACACTGCCGATGCCTGGGTGTCGGTACCAGTAAGAACGGCCGGAACCCCTGAGCATGGCACAGGTAGTTCTTGCGAGGTTGAAGCCTCGAGAACATCCTGAAGCCCCATCGATGCTTTGGAAGCCAAAGCCTCCCGCCGGGGCTGTTTTGCCGGTGTGGTTCACTCAAGGGCAATGCCAATGGCCTCTCGATGTTTAGCAGGAGAGCTATCCTTTTAGGACCGGCTTTTGTGTTTAGTTACCTGAGATCCATGGGAGGAAGAAAAGGCCCTTGACGATGTCGATGCAATGGATCTGGCATCTGAAGAGAAGAGGGTGCCCAGCTTTGCGGCCCGGTTCTGTCTTCCTCTTTTAGTCATCCCCATGCAGGAGATACATTCAGTTGGAGAATGATCAGGTCCTAAACAGTTTAGACACCAATCATGGGTGTCAGTGACGGAAATGGTACCGCCACACTTAGTACATTTTTTAAAACCACTAGTTGGTTTTTCCATGATTTTGGACAAATGGGGCCTAATGCCCAAAATGGCACCTAGCACCAAAATAGGAAAGTTTCTGAAAAGCAACAGTGAAAGGTTGGGTTTTTTTTTTTAAGGAAGAAAGAAGAGAACCAGCGGTACCAGTAGGCGTCGTGCGGTAGGCAAGCGCGACCACAAAAAAGAATTTTAAAGACGGAATTTTCAGCGGTGACAGGGAACAGGTCCTGTTGGCTCCGCGGAAAACGAAGAACTGAAGAGGGACAGTTGGAAAGGCGGGAAGGCAGCACGCATGTGCTGAGGGATGCTCCCAAAAGCGTTCCTATTGGACGCTGGGGAGTGTTCCCATGCAGGCTCCGTCGGTACCGACGATACCCATATGTGAGGACTACATTCCTGCTTGTTCCTGGAGATAATATTTTTTCACTCAACGTGTAATCAAACTCCAGAATATGTTACCGGAGGATGTAGTAAAAGCCGTTAGTGTAGGTGGGTTTAAAAAAAGGTTTGGACAAGTTCCTGGAGGAAAGGTCCATAAACCATTATTACAAGGGACAATATAAGCACTGAGGAACCTATGTCTTTTGGGGAAACTGGTAGGTACTTATGATCTAGATTGGCCATTGTTGGAAACAGGATACTGGGCTTGATGGATCTTGGTCTCACCCAGTATGGCATATCTTATGTTCTTATTGTCTTGCAGAATTCTATCAGTCTTTCTCCATTTTCATTTCTGTTGCCAAGTCCATATTCTACAACCACTTTGCCTTCTTTGTTGCCAACCTTTGCGTTCCAGTCACCCATGACAGCGTAGTTACTCACCTGTAACAGGTGTACTCCTGGGACAGCAGGAATCAGTCCTCACATATGGGTGACGTTGGCGCCGACGGAGCCCTCATGCGGAGCAAATCCCCAGCTTTCAGAGAAAGCCTTTGGAAGTTGCCATCATGCATGCGCGGTTCCCTTCCCGCCCAAGGGAGCCATCTTGCTCAGTCAAATGACATAGCTAAAAAGATGGCAAAAAGAACAAAATATAATAGGACTGCAACTCCAAGGAGAGGAGGGAGGGTCGTGAGGACTGATTCTTGCTGTGCCCGGAGAACACCTGTTACTGGTGAGTAACTACGCTTTCTCCGGGAACAAGCAGGAAGTCAGTTCTCACATATGGGACTCCCTAGCTATAGGCTACCGAGAACCCATAGCTAAAAAAGACTCCCTCTTCGAGAGCTGCAAGCAGACGCAATAGCAAAGTAAACTAAGGGAATAGCACTCCGATAGCCTGAATACAGAAGGGTCTGAGGGCAGGAGTTGCCTAGATCTCGAAAAGGTTACGGAGTACAGCCTGGCCGAAGGACCTGTCCTGCCAGGACTCCCTGTCCAGGCAGTAATGGGTTGCGAAAGTCTGACTCGAAGACCATGTGGCAGCCCAGCAGATGTCTGCCAAAGGAACAGAGTGCAAATGAGCCACTGATGCCACCATGGCCCTGACCCTATGGGCCGTAACCCAACACTCCACTGGAAGCTCGGCTGCCCTGTATGCCCAGGAAATGCAGTCTGCCACCCAGGTGGACAGCATACGCTTAGATACCACCACCCCCAGCTTACTGGGGTCGTAAGAAATGAAAAGCTGAGAAGCCTTCTGATGCGGTTGAGTACACTGGATATAGAAGGCCAACGCCCTCTTACAGTCCAAGGTAAGCAGGACTGACTCTGCCCGACTGGCATGCGGCCTGGGAAAAAAATAAAAGACAAGCAGAACCACCTCCTGGTTGAGATGGAACGAGGAGACCACTTTTGGAAGGAACTTGGGGTGTGTGCAAAGCACCACCCGGTTCCTATAGAACCTGGTGTAGGGTCTTTTCAACACTAGGGCCTGGAGCTCATTCACCCGCCGAGCGGATGTGAGTGCCACCAGGAAAACCACCTTCCAAGAAAGATAGCACAAATGGCAGGTAGTCATTGGTTCAAAGGGTGGCCTAGTAAGCTGCCCTAACACCACCTTGAGATCCCACTCACGTCACCAGGGGGGCAGACCGGGTGTTTCAAGAGAAGTCAGTCTCTCAGGAACAGAGAGACCAAAGGGTGGGCGGAGAGAGGCTTCTCATCCACTGAAAAGTAATGCGCCGCAAGGGCACTGAGGTACACCCTGAAAGAGTTTATTTATTTACAGTCTCTTATATACCGCACTATTCAGCATCAGCGCAGTTTACATGGAACAAATGCTCATTACAGTTAACATGTATGAGTTTACATATAACAGGGGACAGAAACTTGGCTAACAGGGGTAAACTATTTACAGACTTATTACATGGAGTCATAATCAAAGCAGTTGCATAGAAAACACAGTTCACTTTATAGGTTTGAGTATCCACATGGTGAGTTGCTTGTGGTACTATAAATTTGACTGAGAATGGTGTCGGTGGTGTCCTGAGGTTCTAGGGGGTGCAGTCAGGGTCTATCAGGTACTTGTTGAAGAGGTGGGTTTTGAGGGCTTTCCTAAACTGTGGTAGGTTCTTAATAGCCCGGATGTCATGGGGTAATGCATTCCAGAATCTTGGTGCACTGAGACTGAAGGCCCTGTTGGCTGTTGATTTGGTGCAGGCAGTAAGTGCCTTTGGGACTTTTAGGGAGTTTATAGCCGTGGCTCTTCTTATTCTATTTGGGGCCCAAATCAGAGAGGTGGAGAAGGTATTGTAGACCACCCCTACCGGGCAAAAGAAAGGATCTACCTCCCGCTTCTTGCACAATGCCGCAAACCTACGCCACTTCAAGGCGTATGCTCGTCTGGTCGATGGCCTCCGTGAGGCCAGCAAGACCTCCTCAATATTTTTTGGAAGGAGGAGAGGAGCGAGAATTACCCTTTCAGCAGCCATGCCATCAAAGTTGAGTGATCTGAGATTGGGGTGCAGAAGAGAACCCCCCTCCTGAGACAAGAGACGTGGGGAGGACTCCAAGGGGATTGGGGCCTCCACTGCTAGTTGCAGAAGAAGCAGAACCCAGGGTTGCCTGGGCCACCGAGGGGCAATAAGGATGACTGAGGCCCTGTCCTGGAGAATCTTTAACAGCGTCTTGGCCACCAGAGGTGTCGGGGGGGGGGGGGGGGGGGGAAAACACAAACATAAGGACCCACGGACCATGATATCAGAAACACATTGGCGGCCACCCTGTGTCAGTGGGGTCGCCTGGAGCAGAAAAGGGACAACTGGTGATTGTCCGGACTCACAAACAGGTCTATCACCGGCTGTCCCCAAGTCTGGAAGAGCCAATTGGCTACCCTGTGGTCCAGCTGCCATTCGTGGGGTTGGAGAATCCTGCTTAGCCTGTCTGCTAGCCAGTTGTCCTGGCCCGGCAGGTAGAATGCTCGGAGACGAATGCCATGCCGGGCTGCAAAGGAGCATAGGTCCAGGGTTTCCTGACATAGGGGGCAGGACCCCATACCACCCTGTTTGCTCACATAGAACATGGACACCTGGTTGTCTGTCTGCAACAAGACAGATTTGTGGGCCAGGAACTGCCTGAAAACTTCTAGTGCTAGGCAGATGGCATATAGTTCCAAGAAATTGATTTGTTGGGTCTTCTTGCTCAGAGACCACAGTCCCTAAGTACGGAAACCATGACAATGGGCCTCCCAGTCCAGCAGGGATGCGTCTGTGGTCAGGATCCTCGTGTGCAGAGGGACCTGAAAAGGCATTCCCGCCTGCAAGTGATGCGGTTCGAGCCACCAGGCTAGGGACGTACCAGACGTCTGGATACTTTGACCCTGTCCTGAAGGCATCCTGAGGCCTGAGACCACTGGTCCCTGAGGTACCACTGAGTGGTCCGCATGTGGAGGCGGGTATCTGGGGTCACATGGACTGTGGAAGCCATGTGCCCGAGGAGGCACAGGAAAAGCCTTGCTGACACTGCAGATTTGCAACTCACTTGCCCTGCCAGAGCCATAAGTCTGCTTGCCCTGTCTGCAGGCAGATAGGCCTTTGCTTGAAGGGTGTTGAGGATGGCCCCAATGAACTCTAGCTGCTGAGTTGGAGTGAGGCTGGACTGGGGGTAGTTAACCACGAACCCTAGGTGCTAAAACACCTGGATGGTGCAAGTTGTGGCCTGGTAGGACTTGGTGGCCGAGGAACCTCTGATAAGCCAGTTGTTGAGGTAGGGGAATACAAAGACCCCTTGGAGCCTGAGAAAGCCGGCAACCACAGCTAGGCACCTTGTGAACAACCCTAGGGGCTGAGGCAAGGCCGAAGGGGAGTACCCTGTACTGGTAGTAATTGCCCCCACCACAAAGCGTAGATATTGCCTGTGGCTTGGGTGTATTAGGATGTGTGTATACGCATCTTTCAGGTCTAATGAGCATAGACAGTCTACCTGGCAGAGGTAAGGCAGCAATATTCCAAGGAAGAGCATCTTGTACTTCTCCCTCACCAGGAATTTGTTGAGGTTGCACAGGTCAAGGATGGGTCTGAGGCCTCCTGTCCTTTTTGGCACCAGAAAGTACCTGGAGTAGAAGCCCCTTCCCTGCAAATGGTGGGGCACCGGTTCTACCGCCTGATCCTCGAGAAGACCTGCTAACGCCTTCAGAAGAAGGTCCTGGTGAAGTGGAGACTTGATGAGTTCTCCTAGAAAATAGTGAGGAAGCACCTGGGCTAGGTGAAGAAGATAGCCCTCTTGGACTACCTGCAAGACAAAGGCATCGGTGGTAATGGCTGTCCACCTGTGGGTATACAGAGCAGCTGGCCCCCTGTGATTTGCCTTTCCCCTGTGGTAAGAGTGGCCATGCTGTAGAAATCAAAAGCCACTGCCAGGCTGGACCGCAGCCAGTGCATGGGGTTTGGGGGCTTTCTGCTTATGCGGGCCATGCCCCTGTCCCTTGGCCTGCTGCCCCTGTTGGGGAGCCAGGGAGGCCTGAAAATGGGGGCAGCTTTGGTAAGCAGCACCCTTCCACGGGTAAAAGGGCTTTTTACCCGAGCCCTTCTTGCAAGAAGGGGCAGAGGTCTTCTTAGAGAGCCGTGTCCTCGTCATGTACTCTGTCTCCAACTCTGCGGCCTCAACGGTCATGGGTTTGCCAAAGAGATTCTCCCCCTGGCATGGGACATTGACCAACTTGTCCTGAACCCATTGTTCGAGGTCCGACTACTGCAGCCATGCCTGGCAGCATGCTACCCAGGCCGCCGACTCGAACCCGTTATAGGCCGCCCGAGACAAACTTCGAGCACTCACAGATGGCTTTAGACAGGCCCTTGAAGCGCTGCAAGGGTTCCTCGGAGAGACCAGCCGAGAACCCGGCAAGTTTCTTCGCCAAGTCCCTCAGGTACATGCCCATATACAGCTGGTAGGCCTGGATCCAACAAGTCAGCATTGAACCCTGGAAGCACTTTCTGCCGAGGGCATCCAAATTGTGGGCCTCCCTACCGGGAGGCAACGAGGAGAGCGTCTTCTGGCTCTTCAGCCAGCGCATGGCCAATTCCACAACCATGGAGTTCTGCAGCAGCTGAGATTTCTGAAACCCAGGGCTCCGGACTCACTCAATACATCGAGTCGAGCCACTTGCTGATCACCGGCACCGATGCCGGTGTCTCCCATATGCGGAACATCAGTCATTCCAGGATCGGAGGCATGGGTAGAGTAAGGGCATCCCGAGGGGGGGCCTCATACTGGAGGATCTTGAGCTCGTTGGCTCGAGGATCCTCCTCGGACTCCGTGTGGAACGCCAACGCCTTGGACATATCCCGTATGAAGTCGAAGAACCTCATGTCCTCCGGGGGGGACTCTACCCAAACTACAAGCAAACTCCAGCGACATCAATGACCTGATACACAAATGGAACTCCGCGATCTCCACAGCGTCCGAAGCATCAAAAAACAAATCCACCACCAGACCCCCTTCCTCAAAGGCCAGATGGTTTACTCCCAGTCTCCGAAAGCTAAAAACAAAACTCAGAAAAACCGAAAGAAAATGGAGAAAAACAAAAGACGAAAATGACAAAACAAAATACCTATATGAACTCAACGCGTATCACTACGAGACCGACAAGGCAAAGAAAATCTACCACATGAAAATCATAAATACCTCCATCAACAAACCTCGTGAACTCTTTCAGATAGACAAAAAACTGACAAAAGCACCACATAACTCTGACCAATTACCGAAGATCCCACCTGAGCTACTGGCCCGTCAATACAAACAACTACAACGGCCACAAAACTCACAGCCAAGCATAGAGACAACTACCACAAACCTCCACCCTAACTTACACAGTGACTGGACCACCTTCAAAGAAACCTCAACGGATGAAATATCATCCACCATCTCCCACCTCAACATCACCACCTCTCCGCTGGACCCCTACCCCACTGACTGGATAAAGAAATCTAAAAATGAACTGAGCACACCACTAGCCCATATCGTCAAAGAATCCTTCACCCAAGGACACATGCCAGACACCCTTAAAACTACAATCATCCGACCATCCTTAAAAAAGCAAAACCTAGATCCCCTAGACCCAGCATCCTACAGACCCATAGCAAGCCTACCTTTCACTGCCAAGATAATCGAGAAGATCATCCAGCAACAGCTTCAGGAACACCTGGATATCAACAACATACTGGACCCACAACAACACGGCTTCTGCCCTCTACATGGAGTTGAGACCCTCATGACCACACTGATGAACACTCTCCTCATAGGAACGCAAGAAAAACACTCCGGATATGCCATGATCTTCCTTGATATATCTGCAGCGTTCGACACCATCTCCCACAACATCCTCATACACAGACTGCGGACAATTGGGATCAAAGACACAGTACTAAAGTGGTTCCAATCCTACCTAACAGACAACAATTAATCCGTACCAGCACTTCGACCTCCCCCCCCCATTCCAGCAAAACCAAGGAGTACCCCCAAGGATCCACACTATCAGTCATGCTCTTCAACATTTACCTTCAACCACTCTGCTCAGTCATACGCACTCACAACGTCAGCTTCCACATATATGCTGATGATATCATGCTCTACGCCCCCATAACAACCACAAACCCAACAAACACCCATCTATCAGCATGCTTCTCCGAGGTGTCCGACTGGTTACAAGCAAACAACCTATCCATCAACATAAAGACAATTCTCAAAGTTTAACCCTCTTATAGATTTATTATTTCATGTATATAGTTCAATCTTGTTATCCAATTTTGTACCCCTGTTCGATGTAAAACCAAACAGAGTTTATGTTTTGGTCGTTTTGTTATACTGTAAACCGCGCTGATACCGAATAGTGCGGTATATAAGCAACTGTAATAAATAAAATAAAGAAATCTGAAGCCCTCATAGTGACAAAAGACCCAGACTTCACACCACCTGCACACCTCAACATAGGAACCACAAGCATTCAAATACAACCACAAATACGATATCTGGGCATCATTATTGACCAAGCCCTCACCCTAAAGCAACAAATCACTAAAACCTCCGGAACTATATGCCATAAGGCAAGAACAGTGCAACATCTCAGACTCCTTCTTCAACATCAAGACTTCCGAACAGTGATGCAAGCCACGACACTCCCACATCTGGACTACTGCAACATAATCTACCATGGCCTTCCAGCCACACAGACCAACCCCCTCCGAACAGCATTGAACACCACAGCAAGAATCATCCAGAGAGCAAAGAAAACCGATCACATCACCCCAATTCTCAAAGACCTTCACATACTTCCCATGGAAGCGAGGACTAAATACAAAGCCATCCTACTCACCCACAAAGCCATCCACCAAACACAGAACACCCAGCTTCGCATCCTACTGTCTCGTCCAGCCCACGGCAGAACTACCAGACAAGCCTCCAGCAATTCCCTCACAGTCCCCCACAAAAGAACTAAATGCTTGCAACAGACATGCAACCAAGCCTTTGAACTTTATGCTCCATCCTTATGGAATTCCCTACCAAGCTGTCTCAGAAACAACGCCAACCTACTATCCTTCAGAAAACAGCTAAAAAACATCCTTTTCCAGGAATACTTCATCACGACTCCCACCGAAAAGCGCACTAACCACTGACCTCGCCCACCATGAACTTTGAATCAAGGCTATACTATCCTGTCTATGTCTAAAGTCTGTCCCATGTCCAAAGTCTGTCCTATGTCAAAATCATCAATGTTGCCTCCTCGGTGATGGCCCCGCCCTATACTTAATTTCCCCACCCCTCTATGTAACGCCGTTTTGACCCGGTGAAAAGCGGGATATAAATACAGCTAAATAAATAAAATAAATAAATTCTCCGAGGCTCGGATACCAGGGAATCAGACGGTACATCCCTGTGCCGGCGGGTATCCGGACACTCATCCTCGGTTTCCCACACCAACGCCTCCGAGGAGGAATTGGGGGGGCTCCTCAGGCATCGAGGGCCCCAGCGCCACCCGCCCCAACGCTAGCAGGCTCGGCGGTGATGACATCGGTTCCAAACGGGAGGCCGAGAGCGACCTCGGCCGAGGATCGACTCGAGCCCGAAGGGCTTCAAGCATCAGCTTGGCCACCGGGGTTGACTTCGAGGGCCCGGTGGTCGGGGCGGAGGAACCGGACAGGCCGGCTATCAGCACACGCTGCTGCTCCATGAAGGCATTGAAACCCTCGGCCCAGTGTGCAGCGGCAGCCAAGAGAGGAAATAGAATGCTAGGTATCATAAGGAAAGGAATGGAAAATAAAACAAAAGATATTATTAATGCCTCTATACCGTTCCATGGTGAGACCGCACCTTGAATATTGTGGGCAATTCTGGTCGCCGTATCTTAAAAAGGATATAGCGTTATTAGAAAAGGTTCAGAGAAGAGCCACCAAAATGGTTAAGGGGATGGAAGGATACTCCTATGAAGAAAGGCTAAAAAGGTTAGGGCTCTTTAACCTGGAAAAGAGACGGCTGAGGGGAGATATGATAGAAGTCTATAAATTAATGAACGGAGTGGAACGGGTAAACGTAGATCGATTGTTTACGTTATCAGAATATAGAAAGACTAGGGGACATGCAATGAAGCTACAGGGTGAACTATTTAAGACTAATAAAAGAAAATATTTTTTCACTCAACGTGTAATCAAACTCTGAAATTTGTTACCTGAGGATGTAGTAAAGGCTGTTAGTGTAGCTGGGTTTAAAAAAGGTTTGGACAAGTTCCTGGAGGAAAGGTCCATAAACCATTATTAAGAAGGGACCCAGGATATCAATGCTTGACCCAGTACAAGCATTGCGGAACCTGTGTCTTTTGGGGAAACAGTTAGGTACGTACGACCTAGATTGGCCACTGTTGGAAACAGGATACTGGGCTTGATGGACCTTGGTCTGACCCAGTATGGCATATCTTATGTTCTTAAACTGTGCTCCAAGGCCGCCATTCTGGACTTGAGTCCAGAAGGCTCCGCAGCCACCGGCTCGGGCCCCGACACGATTGGGCCCAACACTGGTTCCCCTAGAGGGGAGTCCTCAACGAGGACAGTTGGTACTTGCCTCGGCTGATCCAGTTCTCGACAAGGCATCTTCATCGGGTGCTCCGTCTCCGAAGATCCCGGCCAGTACTCGGGGCTCCACGACTGGCCTCAGGAGGAGCCGGGTCGCTCGAAGTCATCCAGAGACGCCGCCTTCAAGGATTTCTTCTTCCTCTTATACTCCCTCGAGTGAGACCCCCTTTCTGAGGAACCTAGACGCTGCTCGGGCTCGGACAGCTCCCCCTGAGAAGTAGAGGCTTCGGATGAGGTTCTGGCTCTTAAAGGCACGGACACGGAAAAAATCCTATCATGCTGCTGCTGGTGGCTCTTCAGGGCCTTCGAGGACATTTTCCTACACGAGCCACAGGCCATGGTCATGGTCGGGCCCGAGGCACTGGAGACAGCAGTCATGAGTATCTGTGAGAGACATCAGCTTCACACCCCGATCGCATTATTTTAACCCCGCTGGCAGCCATCGGGGGAAAAAGGGCCCTCTGCAAGGTTGACTCAGGCTGCTAGTGAAAAAAAAAAAAGGCGCGAAGGACAAAAAAAAGAAAAATAGAGACGACTCGATACCGACGTACCGAGCCAAAGGTGGGAAGAGGTACCAGTGTCGACCGGTAGAGGAAAAAAAATCAACTTTTTTACGGGGACACAGACTACGTTCGAAGGGCTCCACGGAAAAAAGGAGGAGCAGCAAGATGGCATCCTTGGGTGGGAAGGGGACCGCGCATGCGTGATGGCAACTCCCAAAGACTTTCTCTGAAAGCTGAGGGATTTGTTCTGCACGAGGGCTCCGTCAGAACCGTCACCCATGCTGACTTCCGGTGACGTCGGGGAGCATGGTGGCAGCTCTCTGAGGGAGCTCCGGGGCGCTATGGACTTGAGCGTTTAAATAAGAGACTCTACCCCTTCAATAGAGCTTGAGAGTGGAGCCGGACGAGCCGGGTGTAAGCGTGGATGTCGGTGAAGCAGCGGTTATCTGCCTATCGATCCCCATACGCGGCAGAGGAGGAGCGGGAGGAAGAGCGCTCTAGGGACCGCATGGCGGACGAGGCAGCAGAGCGGTCCGACTCTGATGGGGACTCAGCGGGAGGACCGGACTCGCTGGGGAGCCTTAAGGAGTGGCTAACGGCATTTAAGGAAGACCTGAAGGCCGAGATGGGCTCCTTTAAAAAGGATTTGAGAGACACGCTGGGCACGCTCAAACAGGATGTACAGGAGTTGGGGGCCCGGGTGGAGGCGACGGAGGAGAGGCAAGAGCAGCAGGCAGAGCAGTTGCAGGCCCTGCGAGCGGATTGGGCGGAGCTGCGACAAGCCCAGGATCAACTGCAGGTGAAAGCAGAAGACCTAGAAGACAGGTCTCGCAGGTGCAACGTGCGGGTGCGGGGCCTGCCGGAGGAACAGCGTTTTCAGGACTGTGAGGCGACGCTGTCTCGCTTGTTCACCGCGATCCTCCAGGCAGCCGACCCGGAAGGAGCGTGGGAGGTAAAATCGATACTCATGGACAGAGCCCATCGGAGCTCGGGCCCTTCTCGGGAGAATAAGCCACGCGATGTTATAGCGTGCATAGGCTCCTTTAAACTGAAGGAGCGAATTCTCACTGCGGCGAGGAAGCTGGGGCCCTACCAGTGGGAGGGGGCAAAGATAGAGCTCTACCAGGATCTATCAGCGGGCACCCTACAGCGGCGATGGGAACTGCGTGGAGTAACGTCCTTACTGCGCAGAGAAGGATGGCGCTATAAATGGCTTTACCCATTTGGCCTGCTGGTGACGGTGAAGGGCATTACCCGCAGGATCCAGAACATGGAGGGAGCCTGGCAGACTCTGCGGGACCTTGGCGTAGACAACATTCCAGATGCCCCCCTGGGGGGCCCGCCCAAAGAGCAACGGGCAACTGAGCGGAGCTCCGGCTTGAAATGGCAGCGAGCGGAGAATAAGAGCAGGCGGTTGACCAGGCTTTCGCGAGGCAAAGCAACAGCACCTGAGGAGGGGGCGACGTGAGTCGGAGAAGAGCCAACGAGCCCGGTTGGACTGGGAGAACTTTAGATCACTCTGAACTGGCATGCTGGTACTTTACTGACATCCAATGCATTCTTTACTGTTTATTATGAATATTGGGGGGCGGTGGGGGGGTAATATTGCGGGTTGTCTGAACATGTTGGGTAGATATGAAGGTTTTAGGATGGGGTGGGGGGAGGGGGAGTCTGTTTAAATGGAAGAAAGGGGCGGGTGGGGAGGGAGGGAATGGCTGGATAGCTAATAGGGGAGGGGGGGTCGTGAGGGGCGAGGAAAGCGCCCGGGCAGCAACACTGGGGGTTAGGGAAACTCTGGAGGGAGTGGTAATGCAGGGGGGGGTGGGTGGAGTGGTATTGCAGGGGGGGGTGGAGTGGTATTGCAGGGGGGGGTGGAGTGGTATTGCAGGGGGGGGTGGGTGGGTGGGGTGGGAGGGGGAGAGGATGGGGGGGTGGGAAGGGGGGACAGGAGGGGGGAGGGGGTCCCGAGGTAGGCAGGGGAGAGGTGTTGGTATCGGAGGGGGAATGGAGTTGGTGGTTGATAGGTCCCAATGGGGAAGATAGGATCCATTAACACCAAGGGGCTGAATAATCCCCAGAAGCGGCGGTTGCTGTATCGGGAAGCCTCCCGTCTGAAGTGGGAGGTGGTGCTAGTACAGGAAACCCATCTCCGGAGTAAGCATGAGGGGCTGATGCGGAATGCACACTACCCACAGCAGTTCTTTGGGAGTGCGCGGGGGCTGGGGGCGGGTAAGAAAGGGGGAGTGGCGGTATTAGTGCACCGGGATAGTACCTTTCGGGTGAGTAGGGTGGAGGGAGACGAGGAGGGGAGGGTGATACTCCTGGGGGGGGGAATGGCAGGGGGAGCAGGTCACGGTGGTTAATCTCTATGCCCCCAATGAGCGGCAGGGGCCCTTTTGGCGGGGGGTGCAGGGGTTTCTAGCTCGACATGTCCAAGGGAAACTTATCTTGGGGGGAGACTTCAATATTGCTATTAACCCATGCTGGGACCGTCAAGCTGGGGGGGGGGATGGGAAGGATGGCATCCGTAGGATACTGCACCGCCTTATGGAAACCTATCAGTTGTCTGATACGTGGAGATACTTGAATGAGGGGAGTCGAGAGTTTACGTTCTACTCGGCACCCCACGATAGCTACAGTCGAATTGACTATATATTGCTGCCAAAGGAATGGGGCCAGAGGTTTCAGGAAGCGGTCATAGGCAATATTACATGGTCAGACCATGCCCCCACCTGGGTGAGCGTTGGGGGTTCCCGAGAGGAGGGGGGAGTGAGATTTTGGAGGCTCAATGAAAGTCTTCTCAAACGCGAAGAGGTGGTAAAGGATGTTAAGGAATGCCTACAAGAGTATTGGCACTTTAATGACATAGGTGAAGTTGGAGAGGTGGGGTTGTGGGAAGGCATGAAAGCGGTGGTGCGGGGGAGATTGGTGATGTGGTCCTCTAGACTGAAGAAGCAACGGGAGGCCCGGGAGGAGGAATTGAATGTAGAACTTAAGCAGGTGGCAGAGAAGTACCAGGCCCAGGGGCTCAAGCAGGATTTTAAACGTCTTAACCACCTGCGGATGGAACTCCAGAAATTGCGGACGGAGGAGATTGGTTTTCAGCTGGCCAGGTTGAAACAGCGCTATTATGAGTGGGGTGATAGGGCTGGGAAACTGTTAGCCAGCAAGTTGCGAAAGCGCGTGGCCCAAACGGCTATTTTGGAGTTGCAGGGGGGTGGGGGGGAAAGGCTGCGCTCGGGAAAAGATATTGGGGAGCATTTCTGCCAGTTTTATCGGGAGCTATATAGGAAGGGGGAGGGGGGGAGACCGGGGCTCGGAGAAGAGTACTTGCAGGATATATCATTACAGAGTCTGGCGGAGGGCGATGTACAAGAACTGGAGGTCGATGTCACCCGGGAGGAGGTGGTTCAGGCTATACGGGCACTGCCGGCGGGTAAAGCCCCGGGATTGGACGGCCTGTCAGGGGCCTTTTATAAGATCTTTCGGGAGGACTTAGTCGATAGGCTGGTGCGGGTGGCGAATGGAGTGCAGCAGGAGGGGGGGGGCTTCTCGGCGGACATGCTTACCGCTGGTATAACGGTTCTGCCTAAAGACGGACGGGATCCCAGGCACTGTGGGTCCTACCGCCCCATTTCCCTACTCAATGTAGATGTTAAGATTATTGCAAAGGTTTTGGCTAACAGATTGGCCCCGAAGATGACAGGCTTGATAGGGCTTGATCAGACGGGCTTTATAGTGGGGAGGCAGGCCTCGGATAACATTAAGAGGGTACTCGAAGCGGTATGGGGGGCGTGTGACCAGGAGGAGGAGGCTATGTTGTTGTCAATCGACGCGGAAAAAGCCTTCGATAGAGTGGACTGGGACTTTTTGTTCCTGGTGATGGGGCGGATGGGGATCGGGCCCAAATTCATGAGGTGGGTGCAAGCGCTTTATCGGGGCCCGAAGGCGCGGGTAAAGATCAATGGGCGGTACACCGAGACCTTGGCATTGGAAAGGGGGACCCGCCAAGGGTGCCCGCTATCACCACTGCTCTTTGCTATAGCTATTGAGCCTTTGGCGAGTGCGGTTAGGGGCAGTGGTGGAGTATGGGGGCTGCAGAGGCGGGATGGCCACCACAAAATCTCCCTATTTGCGGATGATGTTCTCTTGGTGGTGACACGGCCTGATGAATCCCTGCCAGAGATTCTGCGCCTGCTTGATAGCTATGGGGAGGTGTCGGGGTTTAAAGTGAATCAGGACAAGACCGAGGCTTTGAATATTAACATGGCCCCGTCCCGGGTGGTCAGGCTGCAACGGGCGTACCCGTTTAAGTGGGCGGACCGTGCGATTCGCTATTTGGGGGTCAATATCACACCTCACCCTGAGGGGCTATATGGGGCTAACTACGGCAAATTGTGGAGGGAGCTCGATCTCGACTTACAGCGGTGGATGGGATATGAGGTTTCTTGGCTGGGAAGGATAGCAAGTATAAAAATGAACGTTCTCCCACGAGTGTTATATTACTTTCAGGCGCTTCCGGTGGCTATCCCGGGGGCACACTTAAGGCAGTTGCAGAGGAAAGTGAACCAGTTTATCTGGAGGCGCCGCCTGCCGAGGATAGCCCGGGCAGTGATGTATAGGAGGAGGGAGGAGGGGGGGCTGGGGGTGCCCAACATGCAGGCATATTACTGGGCGGCACAGGCCCGCCACGTGATGGATTGGCGGGATGGAGGGGAGAAGAAGAACTATGTGAAGATGGAGGAAGAGAGTGGGGGGGGTGGAAAGTCCCTAGCGGGCATTCCATGGACGGGGCGCGGGGAGAGAGGGGTAGTAATACAGGCCCACCCTTATGTGAGCCATGTGCTCCGTGAGTGGGATAAGATTAGGGGGGCTGAGGGGGAGGGCGGGGGGAAGCACTTTTCCCTGATGAGGGAGCTCTGTCATACTACGGAGTTTCGCCCGGGGCAGGAGGGGGGGGGATACCTTAGGTGGGCCCGAGGGGGATTGAAATTTTTTTACCAGTTCGTAGATGGGGGGGGAGTGGGTGCCATTTGAGGGGTTGCAGGAGACCTATGGGCTCCGGGATGGGGACCGTTTTTATTATAACCAGGTGGTGACCTTCTTGCGGAAGAAATTGGGGAAAGTTGGTTTGGAGAGGGACTATACGCCGCTGGAGGTGGTCTGGTATGGGAAGAAGACCTCCCCGGGGCTCATCTCGGTGCTCTACAAGGCCATCCAAGGGCCCCTAAGGGGGAAGCACAGGTACATGCGGGAATGGGAGGTGGATCTGGGAGAAACCTTGGAGGAGGGACACTGGAAGAATGTTTTTGATCAGATGAGATTGCTACCACTGTCAATAGCGATCCGGGAGAATTGGTGCAAAGTGGTCATGCGGTGGTACTATACCCCGGTCCGCCTGCATCGCATGTTCCCTCGTGTGTCCAGCCAGTGCTGGCGGGGTTGTGGAGACGAGGGCACCTTTTTTCATATATGGTGGACATGCCCCCGCATCCAACAGTTTTGGAGGGCGATAAGGGACTGGGTGAGGGAGGTGGTGGGGACGGAAGTGGCCCTAGACCCGAGTGGGTACTTGCTGGGGTGGTGGAAGGAAGGGGGGCCGACCCAGGATAAAAAACAGGTTATGGCGTGCCTGTGTGCGGCCCGCTGTGAGCTAGCGTACCGTTGGAAGCAACCAGAGGCGCCACAGGTAGAACATTGTGTGATACGCCTCCGGCAAGTATACCTAATGGAAAAGCTCACCGCGGCCCGTAGGCAGAAAGTGGACAGATTTGAGAAACAGTGGGACAAGGTATTGCTGTATTTACGAACGGATACCACACATTGATGGGATGTTACTATCATAAGGGGGGGGGGGGCACAGGGCCGTTAGGGCATAGAGGGGGGACGGTGGGGAACGGGGGGGGCCCGGGGGGGGTGGGCTTTGGTGGGGGAAGGGAGGGGGTCTTTCGGGTAGTTCAGGGGGAGGGGGGTGGGGGGGGATAAAAAAAAAAAAAAAAAAAAAGCTGGTGGATGAGCTTGGGGCAACAGAGGCTCCCTGCATCTGCCCTACCCTTTATGTACAAGGGGGGGTCGGGGGGATGCTCCACACCCTTAGGGGCAAAGATGTACCCTGCTACCTCCCTATGGAACCTGAGCTGACTATTATTTTTATGTGGGACCCTGAGGGTGGTGGGGGTTGCGGGGGAGGCTCTAGATTAGGCGGATGTGGAGGGGAGTGGATTTGAGGACTCAATGGAATGGCATTCTTTTGTATTTTTGTGAATAGCGGGGGCATGGCTTCCCACTGTGTTATTATAAGGTGTGATGTTGATGTTATACTGAATGTTATGGCATTTGTATTGGAATTACAGTTAATAAAAATATTAAATACAAAAAAAAAAAGAACCGTCACCCATACGTGAACTGACTTCCTGCTTGTTCCCGGAGAATATCAGGATATCCTGTTTGCATGTTTTGTCAATTTCAGCTTGTACTTGTTCATAGAACTCATCAACTTCATCCTCTTCTGCAGCTGCTGTTGGGGCATATACCTGAATTATAGTTGCGTTGATAGGCATTCCTCGTAGACTAAAGAGAAATTAGACTTACCTGCTAATTGTTGTTCCTTGAGGAACTCCAGTCCAGTCCAGTCCCGCACCTCTGGGTATTATACCTCTTCCAGGAACTTGGAGACTGAGCATATCATCTTTTTGATGACATTAGTGTACATATGCAGCTGGCACCGCCTACCAGCCCCAGTACTTATTGACAAAGCAGATTCAGAGGAGCAACAAATAAGTAGTTAAACATGCAACAAACACTTCTACGTCTAAATAAACTAGTACCCCCTTCCATCCCCTGGGAAGGATACCCCATCCCCCCCCTCCAGGATGGGAGGCCTGCCTGTTGAGTAGCTGAGCAACTCCAACAGGCAGGAAGTAACTCTGACAGACGGGAAGCAAGCAACTGAAAGCTCTTCTGGGTCCACGTCCACCCCCCAATGCTGATTACACCCCCCCCCCCCCTCGGCTCTCCCTAGCCACTTCCTCCGCCAAGGGAACCAGCTTCAGGACTGGCGTGTGCACAGATTATCACAGAAAGCACTCAGGTAGGGGGTTCTGGGACTGGACTGGACTTGCTCAAGGAACAACAATTAGCAGGTAAGTCTAATTTCTCTTTCCTTATCGTCCATCCAGTCCAGTCCCACACCTCTGGGATGTATCAGAGCAGTTAAACTAACGGGAGGGACCCGCACAACCAGCCTGAAGCACTGCCGATCCAAAAACAAGTCTCCCCCCACTGCCTGGACATCCAAGCGAAAATGCTCAGAGATAGTATGCCGCCCTACAGATCTCCACCGGCGGAACTAAACTATGCCCAAGAGACTGCCTGAGCCCTCGTGGAACGCGCCACAACCTCACCGGCACTGCTTTACCCTTTAACATGTATGCCGACGTGATTGCCTCCCTGATCCATCTGGAAATGGAGACCTTAGTTGCCACCTCACTTTCGTGTGGCCTGCCAAACAGAACAAACAGATGGTCTGATCTCTGAAAGGACGATGCTCTTTTCACATACCTTTGCAGGACTCTTTTACCATCCAGCTGGCACAGCTGTGGAGTGGCAGAGCCCATATCCACTCTCGCCCACTTCCACTCTCGCCAGAGCCGGTAAGGAAACGGCCTGATTTACATGAAATGCTGACACCACCTTGGGCAAAAATGAAGGTACCGGGTGCAGAACCACTTTCTCCTTGGAGAAGGAATGGTAGCTGGCATGACAGGGTCTAAAGCTCTGAAATCCTGCATGCCAAGCAAATCGCCACCAGGAATATCATTTTCAGAGTCAAATCCTTCAGAGAAGCTCGACTGAATGGCTCAAAGGGTTTCCCCAGCCAGCGCCATCAGCACCAGATGGCGATCTCAAGGCGGTACCACTACCCTCTTAAGCAGACAGAGGTGGGTCACCGACCCTAGAAAGCTCAACACGTCCGAGTGTGTACCCAACGGCACCCCATAGACTTTCCCGCAATAACTGGAAATCACCACCAGTTGCACCCTCAAGGAACTGGTGGCTAGATCCTTATCAAAACTGGATTGCAAGAAGCCAAGATGTCTGGGACAGAGGCAGTGGAAGGGCGCGCCTGCCTCTCCGCACCACGATTCAAAGATGCGCCCTACAGAGATGCATGCCAGGTTTGTAGACCTCCTCTGGGCCTGTAACAAGGTCGCCATCACTGAGCCCGAATATCCTTTGTTCTTCAACCTCGCCCTTTCAAGAGCCATGCCGTAAGCAAGAATTGATCCACCTGGGGCATGCAAAGTGGACCCTGCTTCAAGAACTCCTTACGAACTGGAAGCCACCACAGTCAATCCGCCAGTATCCAAATCAGGTCGGCATACCAGGGCACCTCAGTCAGTCCAGTGCCACCAGAATTACAAATTCCCGATGCACCTCTGTTGCACTAACCGGCCTATGAGTGCCCATACGGGAAAAACAGAGAAGACCCTCTACGGGCCACTGCTAAATTAGAGCATCCAGGCACTCAGACATCCTCTCTTCTGCTGAAAAACCAGCAGGCCTTGACAGACTCAAACATTGCCATTAGATTCATGACCACTGTGCCCCATTAGCAGACCACCTGCTCCGAACACCTCCTGATTGAGCTGCCACTCTCCGGGGTCCATGCGCACTCGGCTGAGGTAGTCTGCCGTCACATTGTCAACTCCTGCTGCGTGCTCCGCCAATAATGCCTGGAGATGAATCTCTGCCCATCTGAACAGCCTTTCAGCAACCTTCCCCAGGACTACACTCCCCGTGCCTCCTTACTGGTTGATGTATGCCACCGTGGTCACATTGTCCGAGAAGACTTGGACCACCTTCCCCTGCAACCATGGTTCAAAACTTTCTAATGTCAAGGTCACCGCTCGCATCTCAAACCTGTTGATGGACCACAGGGCCTCCTGCGGACTCCTGTCCCTGAACAAAGCGTCCTTCGCAATGGGCTCCCCCTTCCCCATCCAGCCCCTCTGACAACGGCGATTGCTGCCACTCCTCTAAGCCTCTATCCCACTTAGATGCCACTGCTCTTGACTTGTGCTCTTTTGCATCTGACATGCTCTTAGCCCTGTATTCCAGGGCTGAGGAGCCGCTTGCCAAGCCCTGCTGATGTAGGCAAAACACCTTATGCAAAAGTAAGAAACTCTGGTGAGAACTCCCCCAGGGAGCCCTATTGCTTCCTGGGCTTGAGGGGTGGATGGTCTGGGCGTCGTGCAGAGACAGCGAGCCGAATCCGTTAAAGGTAACATGGCACGTCCCCCCCCTCCCCCGACTCCAGGGTCTCTTGTAACCGGGAGGGACTCTCCTGCCTTGTCTCATCCTGTAGGCCCTGCTTCCACGACTTTGCCTCTTGCGTGCAGTCTAGGCAGATGCCTGCCTCTGAGACCACACCCCATTGGGGACTGCATGTCTTCAGGATTTTTAGATTGCGCTGCCATGTTGTACCTTAAAAATATGAAATGGACCTTGCACTGATCCAATCAAACTGACACTCTCTAAGTAAAGGTTATGTTTTTATCCTAAGTACTACAAATGGCTGTAAGGGAGTACACAGCTTCCCTTACAAGCAATATTACAAATTTAATAGGTACATAATCTGGGCTAAAAGACAAGGGATGATCATGTCAGGTTACTTACTGACCATAGACAGATGGAAGGATTTCATTTACCTCCCATCCACTGACTGACTATCTTTCTAGTTACATACATTTCTTGTATGCAGGTACTTCCTGTTTTCCACAGAACAAAACTGTAGCCGCTACAAACCGGTGTGCAGCACTTTTCCCCCCACTTATCTTTCATTTATTTATGTCTCTGACTTTTTATCTGACCCTTCTCAGGAGAAAGTCACAATGTCTCAAACTGTCACTTAAATCACCTAACCAGGCAAAACAGCACTCTGAAATATGCCCAGCAATAATGGCATATCTAGTTAGGCTTTTCCCACAGGTCTGCATAAAGTCATTGTGCACTGAATAAGCTTTGAGCTGTATAACACAAGGAATGCTTAAGGATTAAGTGGGATTCACCCCCCTTGATACAATCCTATACCAGGTACTGCGGTCTAGCTGGCACGGTGGGAAGGGCTGGGGGCACTCCCAAGGAACACCATCAATCTGTACCCAGGTAGGTAAAGCGATCCCTAGCACAGTGCACCTCCACGGGCTCAGGCACAGAGCACTAGAGTAACTGAACTAAAATAAAATAAAACCAATTTACAAAATCTAATTAACTGAAACTGAAAAAGCATAGTTACTCACCTGTAACAGGTGTTCACCAGGGACAGCAGGAAATCAGTCCTCACATATGGGTGACGTCTGCACCAATGGAGCCCTCGCGGAAGCATTCCCCCCAGCTTTCAAAGAAAGCCTTTGGGAGATGCCACCATGCATGCGTGGTCCCCTTCCCACCCAAGGGTGCCATCTTGCTCAGTCTGATGACACAGCTAAAAGATGGCAAAAATAAAAGATGGTAAAGAAGCAACTTCAAGGAGAGGAGGGAGGGTTGTGAGGACTGATTCCTGCTGTTCCCGGAGAACACCTGTTACAGAAACAAGCCAGTCCTCACATATGCAGGAAATCAGTACTCACATATGGGACTCCCAAGCTACAGGCTACCAAAAGCCCATAGTAAAACAGGGCTACCTCATAGGAAGCAACAAGCAGCAGCAGCAATTGAGTGTGTGCCCACAGACCACCATAGGACCTCTGCGTCCAATGAAATCAGCACTCCAGTAGCCTGAACACAGAAGGGTCGGAGGGTAGGAGTTACCTAAACCCCAAAAAGGTTACGGAGCACAGACTGGCCAAAGGCACTGTCCGTTGGGACTCTTTCCAGGCAGTAATGGGCTGCTAAGTTATGGACTGAAGACCAGGTGGCGGCCTAGCAGATGTCTGCCATCGGGACAGAGCGCAAGTTTGCCACAGAGGCCGCCATGGCCCTGACACGCCGTGATGCAACCTTCCAGCGGGAGCCCTGCCTGCTCATAAGCGAGGGCGATACAGTCCACCACCCATGTATGCTTGGTCACTGCCTCCCCCAGCCTACAAGGGTGGTAGGAGATGAAAAGTTGAGAAACTTTGCGGTGGCCTTGAGTGCGTTGGATATAGAAGGACAGAGCTCTCTTACAGTCCAAGGTGTGAAGGACTGTCTCCGCCCGACTGGAGTGAGGTCTTGGAAAGAAGGTAGGGAGCACCACTTCCTGGTTGAGATGGAAGGGCGACATTACGTTCGGCAGGAAACAGGGATGCGTGCGAAGCACCACTCTGTTCTTGTAGAACCTGGTATAGGGTGCCTCTGCCACAATGGCCTGAAGCTCGCTAACTCTGCAAGCGGAGCTAAGCATGACCAGTAAAGCTCCCTTCCAAGAGAGGTAGCGGAGGTGGCAAGTGATTAGAGGTTCAAAGGGCGGGTGAGCAAGCTGCCCCAATACCACATTGAGGTCCCATTCAGTTGACAGAGGGCTAACCAGGGGCTTCGATAAGAGCAGGCCCGGAAGAAAACGAGTCACCAATGGCTGGACCGAGAGGGGCTTACCATCCACCGGATGGAAGTGCGCTGCCAAGGCACTGAAGTGCACCCAGATGAAGTTAGACTTGAGCCCAGACAGAGAACCCCTTGCCCTTGAGGTGAAGGGGCACTGGTTCCACAGCATTGTCCTCGAGAAGACCTGCCAACTCCTTCAGATGGTGTTCCCGGTGGAGGGGAGAACTGAGGAGCTCTCCTGGGAAATAAGGGGGAGGTGTCCGAGTCAGGTGGAGGAGGTAACCCTCCCCGACTACCCTTGGTATCCAGGAATTTGTGGTGATAGTCATCCACCTCTAGGCTTAGAGGGCCAGATGTCCCCCTGTGGGCTGCGGATCTCCTTCGGGTAGAGAGGCTATGCTCAAGGAGGGAGTCAAAAACTCCCCTGGCTGGGCCGGAGCTGGTGCCTGGGGTTTTGGAGCCTTCTGCTTACATGGGCCATGCCCATGTCCCTTGGCCTGCTGACCCTGTTGGGAAGCTGGGAAGGCCTGATAAGGTGTGTAGTTTCTGTAAGCAGCTTCCTTCCTCGGGTAAAAGAGCTTTTTACCCGAGCCCTTCCATTGGGGAGGGGCAGCAGGGGTTTTTTTGGAGAGCCTGGTCCTCGTCATGAACTCGGTCTCCAGCTTGGCAGCTTTGTTGGTCATGGGTTTGCCAAAGAGGTTCTCTCCTTGGCAGGGGACATCGACCAATCTGTCCTGAACCCAGCTCGATGTGAGACGACTGTAGCCAAGCTTGGCGGCATGCTGCAATGCTAGACGCTGCTACTCGAGCTGCCGACTCAAACCCTTCATAAGCCGCCCGAGACATGAATTTGGAGCATTCACAGACTGCTTTGGCCAGGTTCTTGAACCGCTGCAAAGGTTCCTCGGAAAGACCAGCTGAGAACCCGGTGAGTTCCTTCGCCAGGTCTTTCAGGTACATGCCCATGTACAGCTGGTAGATCTGGATGCGGCAGATGAGCATTGAGCCCTGGTAGCACTTTCTGCTGAGGGGGTCCAGGGTGCGGGCCTCCCTGCCGGGGGGCACCAAGGAGTGAGTCTTCTGGCTTTTCAGCCGACGCATGGCCAACTCCACCATCATGGAGTTATGCGGCAGCTGTGATTATTGGAAGCCCAGGCTCCAGCGGACTCGATACATCGAGTCGAGCTGCTTGCTCACCACCAGCACTGAAGCCAGTGTCTCCCACATTCGGAGCATCAGCCATTCCAGGATGGGAGGGATTGGCACCGTGAGTGATACCTGCAGAGGGGCCTCATATTGGAGGATTTTCAACTTATCTGCCCAAGGGTCCTCCTCCGACTCGGTCGGGAATGCCCGGGCCTTAGACATGCCCTTGATAAAATCAAGAAACCCCATATCCTCGGGCAGGGACTGCCATCGAGGCTCCGAGACGGGAGAGTCAGATGGGATATCATGGTGGCAATGAGTATCGGGGGACTCCTCGTCCACCATCTCCCACTTGGAGTAGTCGTTGAGGACTCGTAGGAGGGCTGCTCCATGGGCCTCGAGGCCCCCAGTGCCCTACGGCCGGTGCCCGGTAAACTTGCTGAAGATGACCATGGTCCCATCGAGCAGGATGTGGATCGTGACCTCGGCCGAGGATCAACTCGAAGCCTAATTACCTTGAGGATCAACTCGGCATCCGGGGATGTCTTGCATGTCGAGGGCCCCTGGTCAAGGCGGATGAACCAGTCGTGCTGGACAATAGAGCTCGCTGCTGGTCAATGAAGGCAGACAAACTGCGCTTCAGGGCTGCCATTCTGGACTCTAGTCCAGAAGGCTCCGCAGTCTTTGGCGCAGGCACCGATGAACTCGGGCCTGATGCCAGCTCCCCAGAAGGAGAATCTTCAACGAGGATAGTGTCTGTGGACCAGTCCACAGTCTGATCCTTCTGGGGGACCTTCGCAGGCCGCTCCTTCTCTGACGCCTCGGATGAACATCTTGGACTGCTAGACCGGGCCCGGGGAGCACCCAGCTGGTCGGAACCATCCAAGGACGCCACCTTAGAGGGTTTCTTCTTCTTGGGTTCCCTCAAGGGAGACCCCCTTTCTGAGGACGCCCGAGATGTTGGGGACTCAGTCGAGGCCCTGGCCTTCGAAGGCACCGGGGACTCAGGCAAAAAAACCTATCTTGCTTTTGCTCGCGGCTCTTGAGGGCCTTACTGGACATCTCTCTTGCAGAGACCGCAGGCCGCCAGGCCCGAGGCAGAGGAGACAGCAGTCGCGTGTGTTGGTCAAAGACAATTTTGGAGCACCAATCACACTTCTTAAAGCCACTGGAAGCCATGGGGGGAAAAATGTACCCCTGCGAAGTCGAAGACTCACCAGACTGCTAGTGGAAGAAAAATGCGCGAAAACGCCAGGAAAAGAAAAACTACAAAATTAGACCAAACTCGACACAGAGGCAACAAGGTCGGTAGGCGGGAAGAGTACCGGTGCGGTACCAGAGGAGAGTATGAAACTCAGTGAGAAAAATCAACTTTTTCTGGGGAGAAGCCAGATGAACGTCTGAAGGGCTCCATGGAAAAAAGGGGACTGAGCAAGATGGCACCCTTGGGTGGGAAAGGGACTATGCATGCGTGGTGGCATCTCCCAAAGGCTTTCAAATGAAAACTGTGGGGGGGAGGGGGGGGGGATGCTTCCGCGAGGACTCAGTCTGTGCCGACGTCACCCATATGTGATGGTTAACTTCCTGTTTGTTCTCAAAGAATTAAAAAGAAACTGCAAATGGTCCCCTAGGAAGAAGCTGCTCTGTCCTGCTTTATTCTCTGGTGGCTGCCTCTCTCAGGCACCCAAAACACAGCGGGGGATTAAACACACACGCGGTCCTGAATAAAAATAAAATCGTACCTAAATGCAGCGGGGGGGAGTTTCCCACACCGCTGCAGGCTCCCAAACATGCAGCTTCAGGCTGCTCTGTCTCCTCATCTTCCAGCATTTTCTAGGGGTTCCTGCTGTCCTCCCTCCTCCGCCACTCTTACCTTGTAGCCTCTTTGCCATGTGGCTTTTCTACCCCTCGCGCTCAGCCTTCCTTCCCAGCTTCAGTGCCGAGGGGGCAACTCGGAGCTGCCAGCTTTCACTTGTCAATCAACTGCAGCCCCCGCGGTGGCTCCTCACCCGATAATGGGTTCGGGAGCCACCAGAAGTCCCAGACTGAGAAAGGCCCCCCCCCCCCCCGAAATCCTGGTGGGGGGGAGAGGGATGAAGAAATATCCTCCCCTCAGCCCTGTTGTCCCCCAAGTTCTCTCTGTTCCTTCTGATTTTCTTTTCTTCTGTTTTTCTTCTGCCTTTAAAAACAAGGAAACCTGCACCTTAACAGGGGAAATAAAAAGCAAACTAACTAAATCTATCTATCTCCTTAGTTGTCCCTTCAGTAAGTCCAGCACCCTGGTTCACTACCTCCCTCCAGCTGCTTGGAGACTGAGCATACTGGGGCTGGTAGGCGGTGCCAGCTGCACATATACACTAGTGTCATAAAAAAGATGATATGCTCAGTCTCCAAGCTGCTGAAAGAGGTATGGGACCGTACTGGAGAGACGATAAGGAACAGAAATTAAGCGTTCACCGATTGCATTGTATTTCATTACAGTTCTTGCAAGTTTCTTCTTGATTATAAATTGAACACCATTTCTTCTTTGTCTTTCATTTCCAGCATAGCAGACCAAGTGATCATCAAATGCAAAGTGCCTAATGCCAGGCCATTTCAATTTGACGACACCCAACAGATCGAGCTGTACACATTCCATTTCATTCTTGACCACCTCCAACTTCCCTTGGTTCATGCTTTGTACCTTCCATATCCCAATATGAAAGACATCTTTGCAGCTTCTGACTCATTTTATGAACAGCTACATCAGCAGTCCAGAGGGCTTTGATCCAATCACATCATAAATGCTGGCTTCACTCTGAGAAGTCTTCAGCTCCTCCCCAGTAGCCAGTTGAGTGCCTTCTGACCTGGGGACCTCATCTTCCAGCACTATAGTGCTATTTTTTTGTTGTGACTATCCTTTGAGTTTGAGGCAAGATATGGAAGTAAATTGCCAGGCCTTTCCTCCGTGCAAGCAATTTGTGTTGTTGCCGTTGTCACAGAAATGTGATCCTCCACCGCCAAGACAGACCCATTTTGCTGCTGCTGCCTAGAAGAATGGTTAAAAAGGAACAAATGAACTGAATCCAATCGAGAATCTTTGTAAAGAGCTGAAATTTTCCATCGGTAAAAGGAATCCTGGAAACATTCATGAACTGGAATAAATCACAGTTGAAGAGTGGGAGAAACCACTAGCAGACAGATGTTCGAAACTTATAGATTGCTACAAAAACATCTGGAGGCTGCATCACTGCCAAAGGTTGTGCAAACAAATTAGTGAAGGGTGCCATTAATCCTGTCCAGGTCATATTATTTTTTTCAGACATTGCTATACTTAAGTTGCAGACATTCTTTTTATATACCTTTGAATATACTATTAAAATATTATAACATACAGTTATAATATTTCCAATTTCTTCTCAAGATACAGTACACAACATACCTAAAATGCTAGGGTGCCAATAATGTTGGCCACAACTGTATATTCCTTTTGAGTCTGTCTTCAGCTTTGAAGGATGACTTCTCCTTCGGCTTTCATTCTATAGAAAATGTCATCTTCCTTATTAAATCCTGCTATATATCCACATGCTTGTACCATAGCTCCCATGTCCTTCCTTTCTTGGCTTCTACACAGTATATTAGTCTATGTAGGGCTTATAGTGCAAGTTGTCCAAAAATACCAGCGGTAACAAAGTATATATACATATATATATATACATACATATATATATATATATATATATATACACACACACATATATATACACACATACACACACATATATATACACATACACACACATACACACACATACACACACATATATATACACATACACACACATACACACACATATACACACTAATACACACACATATACACACTATATATATATATATATATATATACATACATACATACACACACATACAGTACAGTATCAATTCAAGTCAACCTGGCCAGCAGGTTTCAGGTTGGCTTGAATTAATACTGTGCTCAGTGGATATTGTTTTGATATTTTGCTAAAATAGCAGCTTGATAAAGATAAGTACAAAGTTTATATTGTGTTATGAGACTATGTAATTTTTCCAGAGCAAAGATGAATATACAGGTTGATGAAGATATTTATTTAAGCTCCATTTATCACTTTCCACCAAGATATTGAGATATTATGGAATAATTAATCACTTTTAGAATATTGAGTAAAGGAATAATTAGACCTTACCTGCTAATGGTCTTTCCTTGAATCCCTCCAGTCCAGTCTAGTATGTGTGGGTTGTCTCCCTGCTTCAGCAGCTGAGGACTGAGCATATCAAAACTTCTGATGTCATAGATGAATAGCTGTCCCCTTGGAGCCTAGCAGGCAGTATCCTATTAACAAAGCAGACCTGAAGAGAACAGAGCATTGTGCAACTACCCTGAAATTCGACTGTGAGCTAACAGAGTCCTTTTTTTTTTTAAATAAACTTATACCAGGAATCTCTTCTCCCAGCAAAACTATACACTGTGGAACAGAATCAAGATATCAAAGCCATACTTGCCCCCGCTGTCCACAAGGAAGATCCTATGCAGCATTTGATATCCGCCTTAAAAGAATCTTCCTCACCAACCTAACATCCGAGAAAAGTCAAAAAGTATTTTTACAGTCACCCCAGGGATGGTTTTGGACTGGACTGGAGGTACTCAAGGAAAGACCATTAGCAGGTAAGGTCTAATTGCTCCTTCCTAATCGGCCCTCCAGTCCAGTATGTGTGGGACATACCAGAACAGTAACTAGACGTGGGAGGGACCCACAAGTCCAGCATGAAGCACCGAAGCTCCAAAACAAGCATCCCCCGCCACCAGGACGTCCAAGCGATAGCTACTCATAAAAGTATGCAAGACCATGTCACTGCTTTGCAGATGTCCGTCGGGGGAACCAAGTTGTATTCCGCTCAGGACGTGGCTTGAGCCCTAGTGGAGTATGCCAGCAGACCATACGGCAAAACATTCCCTTTTAGCAGGTAGGCTGACACAATAGCCTCTTATCCAGCATGAAAATGAAGCTTTGGAAGCCATGTCTCCCTTGCGTGGACCTCCAAACAGCCTATCAGACTTAGGGAAAAACTCCATACACATCAAGAAGTGCTTCAATGCCCTGCAGACACCTAAACAGTAAAGCTGACACTCCTCCTCAGTTTCATCTTGGAGGGGAAATCCCGGAAGCAACACCATCTGATTCAAATAGAAGCAGGACACCACCTTGGGAAAGAAGGAAGGCACTGTCCTCAACACAACCTTCTCCTTGTAAAAAATCAAGTATGGCTCCTTACAGGACAGCACCCTTCTTCAGCAGGCACTGCTGTTCCTGGCACAGACTCATGCTTCCTTTTGGCTTTTTTAATAGCAGTGCTAAGAAGGTGGTTAAGTATTGGGAAAGTGGCCACCGTTTGTGAGATGGCTACACTTCCCGCCAAAACCGCAGGCTCAGAGGAGACGGCCCCATCATTGTCTGAAGCCCTAGACTGCATTTTAACTAATCCAATGCCCAAACACACATTGGCAGACCCCAGTCGCAAGAATTTCCCACTTCCCCCCACATGCACCATAGTACCAGCAATCCAACCGCATGCACCACACTGTGAGCACCCACTGATGTGAGAGAGGGGGAACGAGGCCCTGCTTTCACTCACCACGCCGACATAAGCCAAACTCTGAAACCTCTTGACTAAGTCACTGCAATGACTCTCCCCAAAAGCTCTCTGCCGAAAAAAGCATGTCCTTGTGAAGATCGCCTAACACACCAATATTACTAATTTAAAGGTACAGGCTTCCTAAATCAAATAGGCTGTTTAAGTAGGGCTGAGCCCACAACACTTGTCAGAATGCTGGGCTGGCTGGCTGGGGTGGGGGGGGAAGGGACCTGGGATCCCAGGTAAGTTTGCCCCTAGGGCCCTGCCAGACACAGGTAAGGATTCTGGCAGTGCGACTAGCTTTCCTTGCTATCATCTGGCTCTGTTCCACCGGATGGGAAAAATTTATACCTAGCTATGATACACTCAGGCTTCATTCACTTCATCTGACTTGTGAATATTTTTTTTTGTTTTTTTCCAGACTTTGACAGAAGTACGGTAAGGCCCTTCAATGGAGCCCAGCCATGCAGAAGCTCCTCCTTCAGCTACTGAGGACTGAGATACTGCCTGCTAGGTTCCAAGAAGGGAGCTGCTCTACTGTGACATCAGAAGTTTTGACATGCTCAGTCCTCAGCTGCTGAAGGAAGGAGACAACCCACACGTACTGGACTGGAGGGGCGATTAGGAATGGACAGTTGCTGTATCTTCAAGGATGATGAATTAATTATGACTGTTGCAAATATTATGGCTTAATGTATTTATAGGGCAAGATGTGCACTAGTCTGATGGCCCTCTTCTGAGCTGCTTCTATATGGTAAAATGTCCTTTTGAAAATGTGGTCAACAGAATTACATAAAGTGGGGGACTCAGATCTGTGGACAGGTAAATTTTACTTAATTTTATGAAACCAAGGGGTGTGTTTACTAAACCGTCTTAACATCGCAGCGGAGACATTATCGCGCGATAAAGTCACTTATCGCGCGATAATGCAACGGCGGCGTTAAGGCACACTAACGCTGTGAAATCCGGGCCTGAAGGGTGGAGTAAGGCTTCCCAGAGGGCGGAGATAAGGGGGTCAATGGGCGGAGAGTGGGTGGGGAGAGGCTCCATGCACACTAACGCCGTGAAATCAGGGTCTGAAAATTAGCGCCAGTGAAAACCTCACGCTAGAGGCACATTTGCGGGAGAGAGAAACCATTTCAGTCAGCAATGTGCAGCAAAGGCAGGGAAACGCAGAAAAGTGATAGTTGTGATACATGTGCAGGGACCAAAAGGCAAATAAACATATAAAAGGACCAGAAACACATCTAAAATCCCAATAACCAAGCTGGCCAAGAGTGATATTAATGATAAACATAAAGCAACACTACTGACAAAGCGTATAAATTAAGATATCATGTTTGGAAGGGTCTATGCTCTGTCCCTCTACAAAGTGAATGATCCCACATTGAAATAACGCTGATCAGGGTTTCTGTCGTTTAGATTGGGCAGGTTTGTTATGGCGTGCACATGTGCAGCAACAGCAGAGTGGGCACGTAGGAAAGGGCAACTGTACTGATGCTGTAAATGGGATACAGGGGGCTGCAGGCGGCACATGCTGTGGTCCAGCTGGGGCACAGTGCGGGCTAGGCAGATGTCTAGGTGGCACATAGGAATGCCGAAACTGTAAAGCAGCAAGACAGCAACTGACGAGGGTCCAACATGGGCACGGGTGTGTGTCCCACAGTGTCACAGGAGAGATTACCCAGCAGGTACACCCAAGGGCACATAACATTGGCAGGCGGTGCGGGGGGGAAGCGCGCATGTCCATGTAGGCACCCCTACCCGAGAACCCACATCATAGGCAGCTGCCTACCAGCATACTGGATGGCCTGGGATTGCGCACCACCAGCATAATGGCATGGCAGCATGGTGGCGGAGGGGGCAGTGGCATCTGCCCACAGCAGACCATGGCCTAGCCCCGTTTAGGTGGGTGCCGTGCACTGCAACAGGCAGTGTCTGTCTGAGAAACAGTCATGGTAATCCCAGGGAATGAACTGTCCCTGTGGCAACAGTGTGGTGCAGTACACAGCCATGGTGTTCAGGAGCAGAAGGTCACAAGTTCAAGTCCCAGCTGTGGCTCCTGCCAACCCTGTCCCCATATTTTACCCAGTACTAAACCATGGTAATAAAGACGGAACCTTTATTGCAGATAAAATAAACATGCCTGAAACGCCTATATTTTACCCTACAGAGCACAGACACCATAAACATGTGCAATCCCTAGAGCAGAGTTTCTGCAGTCCTAGAGGGCCAAACACCATTCAGGTTTCATGCTGTCCCTAATAAATATGCCTGTGCTGCATTTGTATGCGCTGCCCCCATGGTATGCAAATGTATCTCATGCATATTCATTAGGGATAGCATGAAAACCTGAACAGTGTTTGGCCCACCAGGACCAGAGTTGGGAACCTCTGCCCTAGAGCAGCGGCCAACTGGGGCATAAACACCCACACCCACAGGCTCCACTATCCAAAGCCTCATGGAGGGTCAGGCTGTTGGGCCCTGCGCGCAGCAGCATCTCCCAATACTAGCACTTGAATACCTTAGCAATGCCGCCCTAAACTTGGGGATATGTTACACGGATATCAAAAGGTTGCTATGATTAATGGCAGATAACAATTTCTAAGTTAATCACAATTTGCTGATAGAGCTGCATCATAGCAACCTTTCTGATATCTGTGGAGTGTGTTTCAGTTTTGGTTTCTGACAGTGTTTACCACCCCGGGGAGTGACCCCAACAGTATTGCGTACCATAGCCATGCCTGCACTGTGCCCAGGACTGGTGTGGTGGCAAGGGCTGCCAAAAGCCTCTATATTTGCACAATGCTGGCATAGGTGTGGGAGTGTGTGTCTGTCTATCCAGTGTGTTGTGGCTGCCTACACCTTACTCAGCCCACAATGCTTGCACTGTTTCCAGTGTTAGCCTGCCAATGGAGTGGAGGAGTGGCCTAGTGGTTAGGGCAAGGTACTTCAGGCCGGAAGGTCAGTGGTTCAAATCCCACTAGAGGACAGCAACCTTGGGCCGGAAGGACTGGGGTTTCTAGTCCCACAGGTGCTCCTTGTGGTCTTGGGCAAGCCACTTAATCCTCCATAGCCCATGTTCCCTGTAAAATAGTTATCTCCAAGTTATAATGCCCTGTTCAATGTAATTTCAGTTTGTTCAATGTAAACCGCCTTGATATCATGAAAGGCAGTATATAAGAAAAGTTAAATAAATAAATATAAATGTGCATAATGAGGAGCAAGGTACTATGGGTATGGCCCAGACAGGGTGGCCTGGGCAGGATGCATCTGCATAGGGCAATGGCTGGGACATTGTAGTGCCCGGCCACCACCTGCACGGACAGGGTGGCCACAGCATGTCCTGCTGGGAGGTCACTCTCACTCTGACTGAGCAGTGACTACGGCATGGCTAGGTTCCCCCATAGTGCTATATAGTATTTCTCTCAAGTGATATTTATGGGTTCTCTTTTCTGGGGCCCAGTCACTGACTTACCTGCTTGGTGTGCGTGCTCACATCCCAGTTTTGGGTGCACACATCTTCTCCAGGAACATGCACTATGGACTAGCTAGCAGACTGTCTGCAGTTAGTATGTATATGGCTGGAACACCTTGCAGGGTGCAGCGGCTGGAGACTCACTGTGCTCGCTGCTGGAGAATGTCAGATAGTGGTGGGGAGCAACTGAGAATTTCTAGGCCTACTGTCTGTCTGCCATTGCCTTATGGATGCGTATAGATCTGCACTGACTGCCCTGTAGGGTGCCTGTTCCCTAGCAAGACTGGGGTTGATGGTCCCCTCTACTGCCACCGTTGCAGGGATGTAGGATGTGGATCTGTTGGTGGGAGATCCTGTCCCCCACCCTGAGCCCCAGAGGGCGGGTTGGGTGGTGCTACATAATCCATCTATGGGTCCAAACACCCCCCTTCACTTAAATCATGTGACCATGGCACCCACACAGGATATGCACTATTCTGGGTGCATCATCGTCCACAAGGGCTAGACGGGACTGGGAAATATGGATGGACACAGGTGTATCCTAGGTGTGTCTGCATGGACTACCCATCACACACTGGCACTGATGGCGACCTGCAGCATATCCTATCTCAGCTAAGCCAGGTGCTGCAGACCTGGTGCTGGGTGCCCACCTCGCCCTCAGGGTGAGTACAGTACCTGCACAATGTGATGGTCTGTAGCTACTCTGTGCCAGTAACATACACGGTCAGTTCCCCCTACCAGGCCGAGGTGCTGTGGGGGTGCATACCCCATCTTGTGATCAGCTGTAGACTGTGGGCTACATTCTTTATTCCTTCTGACACTGCGCTGGCATTAACTTAGGGTTAACGCATGTTAACGTGCCACGGCAATCACTATCGCGCGATACCGATTCTTGCTATGCTAGGACCGGAACGCCCACTCCTTATATGGCATTCACATTATCGCTGGAGCTAGCGCCGGGAACATTAAGATGATTTAGTAAACATACGCCCAAGTGTTATTAGTTTTATTAGCCAAAAAAAGTGAACTACTTTGTCACACTAGCTACCAGATGATCAGATGACCCCCAGGACTGATGTAATAACTGCTTGTACTTTCCCTCCAAAATGGTATTTAGCCCTTGAGTGTTTTGAATCCACCATTAAAAATGTGCAAGAACTACAGCATCTTGTTAGGTGACCCCTGCAGAAGCAATTTTCTTCATTTACTCTGTCCTAATGACAATCAGAAAGCCAGTATAGAACTCTGTTAAAGAAATGTGCATTACAAATAAAAGTGCAATCAAATTACTACACTTTACTCATTTAAATATACCATTCTTGGGTCTCTGTGTTGGATTCCATTCTGGAACGTTTCTCACTATAGCTTCTACTGCTTGTCCTGCAGCAACTCGTGTATCCCAATTTGGGCTCCTTAGGTATATCATCACCTTTAAAATCAAACAAACTTTTTATAATCAGAAAACTATAACCAATGTATGACTCACATGGATCCTCAATAATAGCGCTTCCCCTAAGACTGTCTCAGTGCATGTTCTACCCAGAACCTTTATACATTGAAGGCATACACTTTCGAATCCCAAGCATGTTTTTTTGCCTTGATAGGCTATTCCTATATGGATCACTGGCAGAAATTAAATTTCAGAGAAGCATATTAATGAAGAAAAGTAGTAGCTGGGTAGAAGGATCTTCCCTTAATCTAACATGCTTTAAGATCATTTTTTGGTATTCTGAAGGTTCTTTTTTGTTTGACATTTCACCTTTATTGGCTTTAAAGCTTCAAATACAACATATCTTACCACCAAATATACATTGCCAACATTTTTCAAAAGAAACACCTCCCCCACACCCCTCTAATAGACCCCATCCAAGCAAAGGTCACAGCTATATATGTTGCTTTATTCACCATTTGTCACACGGTGACCATATCTTACAGAAGGCTTCTCAACAATGGTTCTTGCAAGTTCTCATATCGTACATACACATATAACACACCTGTAAATGATACTCTCAAGCAAAGGAGGGTTACAATCCTTCCAACACCTAGCTACTTCTAGAACTGTAGCATTGCACATCCTGGCCAGTTTATGTATATTGACATCCCACAAACATTGAATCCTGCTTCAGTGTCAGTCCTGTCAGATCTTAAAAAAAAAAAAAGTTGGCCATCCCTTAACACTTTTGCACTTCAGGATATCCCTGCCACATGTGAAAAGTCTCTTTATATGATCACAAACTTTCCAGCAATTAGTGCTATATCCCTTCACAGCTTTACTTATCCTGTGAGTGGCAAGCTAAAGCCCTATATAAAAATCTTAACCATTTTCCCGAATTGAAGCAGGAATTAATTTTTTTTTGAGTGCAGCTAAGTTTCCTTTTCACCTCATCCCATTCTCAGCCCAAATTTCCCCCCCATGCTAACAACCTCTCTTACTGTATGGCTGAGGCACAAACATTGAAAATAGTTTTGACAACATCCCTCTGGATCCCCCAAAAGGTTTTTATAGGAGCCTCAAAGTCTCCCCATATCTACTTTACCTTCAAGTAATGGCAACTTTGGAGATAAAAGCTTTCTTCCAAGTCCAAATTTGTCCTTAACTTCCTCAAACTTCAAAATATCCCCACATCTGACAACAAATGGCCCATTCCTCCCATTGCTTAAAAGCTATACTGTACATTCCATACTCTGTGAAAAGGCAATATTGTTCTTCAGGGGCATATACCAGGAAATGTGTTGGCCCAAGTAATCTCCACCTAGCTCTATCCCAAACTCTCTGTCAATTTAATGAAGGGATTACTCCCTCCCACTTCTCTCAGACACCCTTCACCAACCACACCCTATCACCTAATGGCAGTGGACCCCAAACGTTTTGCTCAAGGTATACCCATTGCCTCCCAAATAAATCCTCCCACTGGGCAGCCTCATAAGACTTTTGCACCTGTGGAACCCCTATAACACCCTATCCTTTTTCCTACCCCTGGCTACCCTTGGAGGTCTCTCACGCCAAATGAAGGGGAAAAAAAATTACCATCACAAACCTTGTAAAATAGCACTGAGCACTTCAACTGGAAGGAACAAATAGAAATAAGATCCTAGGCATCACATTCTTTCATACCCGCAATTCTACTCAGCCATGAGAAGGATTTGTTTTCCATTTATCTATACATAAAAAAAGAACGTAAGATATGCCATAATGGGTCAGACCAAGGTCCATCAAGCCTAGTATTCTCTGTTTCCAACAGTGCCCAATCCAAGCCACAAGTACTTAGCAGGTTCCCAAAAAACACACAGGTTCAACAATGCTTGTTCCGGGATAAGTGGTGGATTTCCTGGGTCCTCTAATAATGACTAATGGACTTTTCCTCCAGAAACCTACCCAAACCCAAAAACCTACTCAAAAACCCCAAAAGGACTGCCCTCTAAGGAAAACAGCCACGCTGATAAAGGGGTGAGAACCCGAAAACGCCTCTAGTCCTTGGACTGATCCCGAACAGGCCCCCCTTATTTCGGGCCTTTGGACTTATCTTTTGGTAGACTGGCACCCTTAGTATCCCCTAGATCCTTGGCTAGTTTATCCAACACTTCATCAAACAGCTTGCTCTTAAAAGGCAGCTTGCTGAGCTTAGTCTTGGAGGAGATGCCAGCCGACCAGTTACAGAGTCACAGAAGATGGGCCACAATAATCAAGGCCATGCTCTTAGAAGAGGCTCACACCAGATTGTAAAAGGCATCTGCCAGATACACAGACTGACCCCAGCTTAGTAACCTCCAGATGCTGCAGAGAGTCATCCCTGTCGTCCGCGACCAACCCCTGCAGTCAGCAAATGGACACTCATGTCACATATACTCTGCAAATGGAGGCTTATAAGGCCAGGGCACTTGTGTCAAAGGCCTGCTTCAAAGGAGACTCCAGCTTGCAGTCCTGTAGATCCTTCAATGCCACCCTACCTTCCATAGGGATGGTAGTTTTCTTCGTGATCACCAACACCAGGGTGTCTACCCTCTGCATCTTCAATAGATTGCTTTCCTCCTACGGGATCGGATAGAGACGGGCCATAGCCCACCCACCCCAGAAACCTCCCACTTTGTCTCCATCATCTTAATCAATCACATTGTGTACTGGGAACACACCCGAGAACCCTTCAAACTCTGCAAGAGCGGGTCCTCCAAAGGTTCCTCTACCACTGCTGGTGTGAGTGTCATGTTCAATACTGCCAAGGAATGGACAATAACAATGAAATTAGACTTATCTGCTAATTGTTGTTCCTTGAGAAACTCCAGTCCAGTCCAGTCCTGCACCTCTGGGGTAGTGTACCTCTTCCAGCAGCTTAGAGACTGAGCATGTCATCTTTGATGACACCAGTACTAGTACAGCAGGGTCCATCCACCATCTCTAGTAACCTATTGACAAAGCAGACTCACAGGAGCAACAAATAAGTAGTTAAAACTTGAAGAATATTATATCTAAATAATCCAAAGCTCCCCCGTCACAAAGAAGAGATTCCTCCTCCCCCCCCAGACTGAGGCAGTTTATCCGAGGCCCCACTGGGAGACGATATCAGCACTGAGTGTGAGACAGACCATCCTTTCGGTCCATCCTCTACACTGTCCTCCCCCAAATTTGCAGACACCACAGGCCCTTTCTTCAGCCATGGAAAACTGCTTCAGGCTCCTGTCACAGACAACCAGTATTCGGGTGGGATCCGGGACTGGACTGGAGTTCCTCACGGAACAACAATGAGCAGGTAAGTCTAATTTAGTCTCTTATCATCCCTCCAGTCCAGTCCCACACCTCTGGGATGTATCAGAACAGTCAAATCTAATGGGAGGGGCCTGCCAGACTGGCATGAAGCACTGCCGATCCAAAACAGGCATCCTCCCCCCCCCCCCCCCATGCCTGATGTCCTGTTGTTGCACCCGCTGAGACCAGTGAAGGCAGGCCCTAGCTACCCAGGTCCTGCAAATGGAGGCCTGAAGTGAAAGGGCATTGATATCAAAGGCCTGTTTTAACAAGGTGCCGAACTTTCTATCCTGGACCTCTTTAAGCACTGCACTACCTTCCACTGGAATAGTCGTCTTCTTGGTAACAGCCGAAACTGCCGCGTCTACTCTCGGAGACCGAAAAAGTTCACGATCCTGATCTGACAGCGGATAGAGGCATGCCATGGTCCTTGACCCCTTGCCAGCCTCCGGTAGATCCCACTCATCCTGAATCATCTGCCTGACTACTCATTGCATCGGAAAAACCTTTTGAGTCTTCGGTACAGCTTGCAGTAACAGGTCCTCTAGTGACTCTTCCTCTGCCGGAAGACTAGTGGGCATATTCAGAGCCTTCAAGGATTCCAGGATAAGCACCGACAATTCTTCCCGGCGAAACACCCGCACAATCCGTGCCTGATCTTCTTGTTCCGGGATTTCCCAGTCTTCCAACTCCTCGTCCAAATCCAGCTCTGTATCCAGATCCTCCCCCACCAGACCCTCTGACAAGGGAGCCTGCCCCAGCTCCTCCTCCAAGGGCCTGGGTCTCTTTGCCAGCCCTGCCCCCGGCTTTCCTTCACATGTATCCACAGACCATTTTTGTGCAGCGCCCTGGCACCGAGGGGCCCCTCCCACTGCCCCTTGCTGGTGCAAACAGAACGCCTTGTTGAGAAGGCACAAAACCTAAGAGGAGAAAATGCCAGGGACTCCCACATAACCAAAGCTCTGTGACATGGAGGGTCCAGAATGGCCAGGGAACCAGAAATTGTCTGCTGCAGAACAGGTGCGGCACCCACCGCATCCTGCCCCTCCCGAGATGGGGAGAGAGAGTACTCTCCAGTCTTATTCGGTCTTGCAGGGTCTGTTCCATCATGGTGGTCTCTTGCGCGCACCCCCAACAAATGCCCACATCCGAGACCGCATCCCATCAAGTTCACAGACGTCTGGCTGGCATAACGCGAATAAAACAGTGGCGGGTTCCTTAGCTTGACTCTGACGCTTTTTGAAGCCAATAAGGGAACCCCCTGTCTGCAAACTTGGATGAGATTAAAACTAGCAGCTCTCCAGTGCTGCCAGCACTGAGAGAAAAGGAAAACCTCGTTACCACTTCTTTCGTCCTCTTTTTTTTTTTTTTTTTTAATTTATGGAGAGTTAGCTAAATAACCAACCCCCCCTCCCCCAAAGAAGGAACTGCTGCTAGGCCCCCACCCCCATTGAAACAGGTTTCTATCACTGAGCGACCGGGAGAGAGAAAAATTCATCCAGACCCTTTCCTTTCTACGCAGCCCCAAAGTGTCTGCCACACGGTTGCAGGCCTCTGACGAGAAACAGGCCTCAGGAGCTTTCACCGCCCACACTGCTTCCTTCCCTGTGGTCTTCCAAAGTGCACCAGGTACCGTCAGTAACCACTAAGACTGTGTGCAGAGCTTGTTTGTTTCTGGCCTTCTCGTGCTCAGCCAGAAACCTGCTGCTTCGGCGCTGAGGGGCCTCCGGGAACAATCTGCTCTGCATTGCAGTGCCAAAATAATTAGGCAGCTCCTCACCCGATAGCGGATTTGGGAGCCACCAGTTCCCTGGGTCTCTTCCCAGCCTCCAACACCACCCTGCTCACAAATTTGGGGGGGGGGGGGGGAGGATTGCTCTCCATTTTAAAAACTTCTTTTCCTTTTTTACACAGATCAAAAGCAAATAAAGAGCTCTCTAGTAAGGAGACTTGGCAAAATAAAGAGATGTAACTAAAAATAGTATAAAACTGCTCCTTAATTGTTCCTCAGTGAGTCCAGTACCCTGGCTCACTACCTCCTCCAGCTGCTTGGAGACTGAGTGTACTGGAGATGGAGGGCGGACCTCGCTGTATTAGTACTGGTGTCAAAGATGGCATGCTCAGTCTCCAAGCTGCTGGAAGAGGTACACTACCCCAGAGGTGTGGGACTGGACTGGAGGGACGATAAGGAAGAGCAGGAAGCTCTTCTTTATGGGAAAAAAAAAAACTGTTAATACTCCATGATCTTCCCCTTAGGGATCTCACCCTCCTCCAGCTCCTGCCCTCCAGACTCCCCCCAGAGGTGTGAGGGCCCTTCCCCCAGCACCTTAGAGTCTGGGGATCCAGGAGAAAGCAGAGGTTCCCCAGGTGTTCTCCTCCACTGCCTGTTTCTGCTTTGCAAACTCTCCCGGTTTGAGCTGTTCCTCCTGACAAGGATCAACCCCCAAACCACTAGCTCCTAGAGCTGTAGGAGTGGTGCCTTCCTTGCCCGATTGCTGCAGCTTTAAACAGCAGTTCTATGCATTGCAAGAATAAAATTGGGTGAGAACAGGCTCTGAGGCAGCACACAGGTCCAAGGAAGGCAGTTCTGACCTTGCAATCTGTTCGGATTTGCATTTCAGCTTCTTTGGCTGCGCAGCCCCTATGATGGCCAGCTGCCATGACATGGCCACGTTTCCCACCAAAACTGCAGCCTCAAGAACAATGACCTGTCCAGGCTCTGCTGGTCCAGCCACAGGGTCCACACCTCTGTTACTACCAAAAGATGTTCCAAAAGCCCCCGGCTCCCAGAACAAAAGAAGCAGCGGGAAGCCACGCTTGTCATGCATATCCCGTCAGATGCAACTGCATATAATGTGAGCGAAAAGCAGTGCCAAGGGCACTCCAAGGCCAGAGAAAAATCATATAGCACATGACACAAAACATAAAAAAACCCAACTTGCTCCGAGTAAGGACACTTCATGATCGCTTGCTTCCTTTTATTTTTTTTTTAACCTTGTAGTACAGAGCCTTGTGGGTACAGAGGGTCCTATGACTAGCCCTGCTAGTGTTAGGGTGCCTGGCTAGGGGGAAAAGGGCCCTGGCCCACCAGTCAACTTAAACCCCGGGCTTCATCCTGTCCAGCCAAGGACCTAGGCAATGAGTCTCCTCACTCTGTCAGACCACCTCTGCACATAGATGGCAAACAGTGTACCCAGCCTTTATCTGTGGTAGTCTGATAGACCCACAAGATAAGAATGCAGCTTCAATCAGCTACTGCACTTGATCTGTCTCTTGTTTTTTTTCCAAGCTCTTATACTAGCAGGCTAGGCCTAAATCTTCGAGTGGAGTTCACCACTACAAGACTCTTCTCCAGCTGCTGGGAACTGAAATACTGTCTCCCTGAAGCTGAAGGGGAAGCTCTTATCCTGTGGAGGTCAGACGTCTGACATGCTCACTTCCCAGTTGCTGGAGGGTGGAGATAACCCACTAGTACTGGGCTGAGCTGGGCTGGAGGGACAAAGAGGAAGGAGATGTTCCTGGGAAGATATTGCAACCGCTATTGCCACTCCAACAGTGCACATCAGAAGTCCCAGGCTGGCTTGGGCCAGACTGAAGATAGATGGCTTGTTGACAGTGTTGACAAACTCCAATGCTGTCTAAGGACCCCAAAATTCACTAGCTTAATGTTATAAATTGCACTCAGGGGAAAAAAATATAACTCACCGAGCCTCAACTTCTTTAATTATAACCAAAAAAATATTTTTGTCGGACTCATGCTCCGTTCGGGAGGCCTCACCAGCATTTAATGCGTGGGATTACAGGCTCCCAACATCACCTGGAGGTGACCAGAGCTAGGAGAACATCCATCAGGATTGCCCCTACTGCAACCGATGCCACTAAATGCCCTCCGGTGAATGGGTGCCCACTACCTCTAAGCCTATCCTCCCAGAGTGACTAAGGTCGAGCTTCTTCTCATGAAAGGAAGCAACTCATAAGGGAAATTGCTCCACCACTGACCAAGGCCATCTGAGGAAGAATGCCAGAACTACTAACTGGCCACTACCGCTGCCATGGAGCTAGGAGAAACTCCGAACCAACATCGACCAGAGACCACTTCTGCAGTCCATTGCGAGCCTGCTAGTCTCCAGAAGGAAACCAGGGTCACTAATCATTTGCCCCAAACCAAGCCAGATGTACCCAGGAACAACCTAAAACCCTCTGAGCAAGGGGCCATAGTCCTTATGGTCGCAGCCATCTGGCTACCAGGAGAGGGTAGAGTACTCATCTGAGGACTATGCATTTGGTGTGCCTACAACATTATCCAAAAGTCAAAGGTGACTACAGTCAAAGCCTCCCAAACTGCTTTACTGTACATGCAGCAACCACTGCTCTGGGAACTGCCATGCACCTCATCCCAACAGAGAACTGTACTTCTACCCCAGGGGCCCAATGAGATGGTCCAGCTTGCCACTGGCTGAGAGAGCAGCAGAGACAGGACATTAAGACACCAAGACCTAGCTCAGTGTTTTCCCTCCCAAATGTTCATATGCTATCGCTAGGGACCTGGAGAAGACATAGCATTGCAGAACAGGTCCACCAGGTCAAAAGGGTCCAGTCTGCTACCCTTGCCTGAAAGCCAGCTCCGACATCTGTGGAGTCTCCACAATGTCCCATAAAGCATGGCCGAGGAGACATCTTTCAGGGATACAACCTCCTCACTTACCTTGTGGCGGCCAGAACGGCACTTGAGACCTTCAGGCAACCCTTGAAGGGGAAGGCTGGGCTCACAGAAGGAATGCAAGGGCAAAGCAGGAGCCATGACCTCTCTAACTGCCCATGAGAAGAGCACTCAGGGACATCGGGTCCCTGGAGAGTACATTCTGGCCTCAAATACCCCCACAGGGGTCTGAAAAGCAGCTAGCCAACTCTTTCAGAAGCTGCAGTACAAGCTGGTCCACAAGCAGGTCTCTGGGTCCCCAAAAGATCCCCAGGCACTCAGCTAGTGCCATGCCCTGCTCTCACCAAGCCCACCAGTCCACCAAAGTGGCTGTATAGTTCACCAGCATCAAAGAAAAATATGAAAAGAACAGCAGGGGACACAGGCATGGCATCTAGCCCTGGGCCTCCTGTGGAGGGTGTCAGTATGCCAGCCCAAAGGTGCCCTGGGCATTGCAACCCAATGCAATTTGTGCCTTCGAGTCAGTCCTGACTCCTGGCGACCCAGAAGCTCCTGGGTTTTCTTGGCAGTGTCACTGGAAGTAGATTGCCAGGCCTTTCTTCCGAGGCAATGGAGGGTTAAGTGACTTGCCCAAGGCCACAAGGAGTGCTAGTGGGAATCGAACCCTGGTTGCTTGGCTACCAAGCCAGTCTTCTAACCACTAGGCTACTCCTCCACTCCCAACTGGGGGCAAAAAAATGCAACCGTAGTACACACTAGGGACTGCAGCTGCCTCAAGCTGATGAAAAAAAGCATCAAAATAAACCATGAAAACTCGCACATGCAAAAAAAAAAAAAAAAAAAGAGCCACAGCAGAGAAGTCCCGAGGCGTGTTGGACTAACCAGGGAAACCCTATTAGGGAGGCCCCAGATGGCCTAGCTAAGGCAGGTGTCTTTTTTTTAAATTGAAGCTCCTTTATTCAAAAGCAGCTGAGTCTCAACTGAGCTCCCACTGAAATCAATGGGAGAAAAAAAAACTTGGGACTCGGGGGGGGGGGGGAAATAAAACTAAAGAAAATTAGAAAAGAAAAATCTGCAAAAGGTAAAGATCAGATGGACAGCAAGAGGGAAGGAGAGCCTGGGCCCAACTTACAAAGCCCCCTCAGAGGCCATCATAGGGTCCTTCTGCTCCTCTTCCAGCCCATTAGCGCTAATAACTTGAAGGAACAGCATGGACACAGGGCAGCTGTTCGCTCCAGGAGACATGAGTTCTGCAGCTATTGGGCTTTTCCAGACTCAATACAAGCTCCGCACCATACTGCAGACGAGGAGAGTCAGGCTTATTTTCACTGTTGTACCAGTCCACGCACCTTGCCACCTGCTGGGAAACAGACAATAATGGCTTCTCCAGTTCTGTACTAGAGGATATACCAGATGATGACATCACTGCAAGTTGTTCGTCTGCCTCCACCTGCTAGCACGGGGACATAACCCACACATCTGGACTGGTATAGCAGGATATGATGAAATTAGGCCTTACCTGCTAATTTTCTTTCCTGGTGTCCCTCCAGTCCAGAGACGCATAGGTTATGCTCATTCACCAGCAGATGACTAAGAATAGCAAGCTCAAAAAATGTTTCCCTTAAGTAGCCTGTGCTTCCCTGCAGAGCCAGTATGAACCTCGCAGAGCAGCAGAATGAAGACCCAGAACCTCAATAGCTTCACCAGTTCTGCAACAAGTCATGCACCAGAGACGGAATGCAAACATGGCCAGAGTATTATGACATGTCTGAAAGGAATTTCTTTTCTTAAAAAAACAAAAACAAAAAAAAAACCAAACAAACACAGGATACCCCCCCCTCCCTCAAGGACCAAAGTCTGCAAAGGGGAAAGCAAAGTGCAACAGCACAGCAGACCCCGCTAAAACCCAATGAAATAAAGGGAGAACTGCCACCAACCAACTAGCCAGGAGATCACCTCTATCAGCAAAGAGTATCTTTAGAGCAGGCCCAAAACCAGAAAAAAAAAACAGAAGCCAAGTATCGGGAGGGTCCTAGTCTGGACTGGACTAGAGGGATGAACTGGAAGGTGAAATTAAGCCTTACCTGCTAATTTTCTTTACCTCCACTCCAGTCCAGATGTGAGACAAAGCAGTACTATCGCAAGGTGGGTTCCAAAAATCTGGCCTGCAAGAACAGAGCTCCAAAATTCACATCTCAACAGACCTGCACATCCAGCCAGTAATGACACAGAAAGGACAGGAGCGACAACCATGTTGCCACCTTGAAAATATCCTGTGGCAGGATGAGGCTCAACTCCGCCCAAGAGGCCACCTGAGCCCTGGTAGGAAGGGCCCGAAGCCCCATCAGGACAACACGTCCCTTCAACAAGTACGCAGATTCAATAACATCCTGAATCCAACAGGAAACAGGCGCCTTGGCCGCCACCTCGCCCTTGCAAGGCCCAAAGGGCACAAAAATGCTCCAAACGCTAAAATGCCTTTGTCACCGTCACTTAAACGCCCTGTGGATGCCGAGCAGCAAAAACCCCTAGACCAGCGGTTCTCACAGTCCTCTGGAACCTCTAGTCCAGTCAGGTTTTCAGGATATCCACAATGAATATGCATGAGACAGATCTACATAGAATGGAAGCAGTGCATGCAGATCTCTCTCATGCATATTCATTGTCGATATCCTGAAAACCTGACTGGCCTGGGGTCCCAGAGGACTGGGTTAAGAACCACTGCCCTAGATTCGGCTAAGCCCAGGGGACAGAAAAAGGCCAACAAAGTCACTGTCTGATTAAGATGGAACACAGAGACCTTTCGTCCCTTCCTTCTTGCCAAAAGTGAACACTCTCCTTTGTGAACACTAAATAAGGCTCTCTGCATGAGAATGCCCGAAGTTCCGAGATGTGACATGCCGAGCAAATGGCCACCAGAAACACTAGCTTGAGAGTCAAATCTTTCAAGGAAGCTCTCGACAGACTCTAATAGGGCCTTGGCGAGTACAGAGAGGACCAAGTTAAAGGTCCAAGGATGAAATTTGGGGACAGCAAGACAGTCAAGTGCTTAATACACACACACACACACACACCCCCCCCCTGAAAAAAACAGACTCCGTCCCGGTGAGAAACAAAGGACTCGCTCTGAAACCGGCCTCTTCACGGAGTTTAATGCCAAGCCCTCTGAGGCCATCTCATAGGAAAGCCAAAATATCTGGGAGAGCAGCCCCAAATGGCCACACCTCCCTTTTGGCACCAAGCCTCAAAAATGCACATAGGCCAAGGAAGTAGAATGCTTGCATGCCTGCCGCAGGGTATCGACCACCTTAGGAGAGTACCCCTTCCAGCTCAAGCATGCCCTCTCAAGAGCCAAGCCGTGAGAACCGATCCACGTCTGGCTTCCAGATGGGACCCTGAATCAGAGGATCTGCCTCCCGAGGAAGAGGGAGAGGCTCCACTACCTGGAGCCACACCAGGTCTACAAACTACAGGCATCTGGGCCAATCTGGGGCTACTAATACCACGCGCCCCACCTAGGCCTCGACACTCTGCAGGACAAGCCTGATCAGCTGCCAAGAAGGACACATGTAGAGAAGCCAGCTGCTGGTCCAGTGCATCAAGCCCCTCTGCCATGGGCTCCCTGTGTCTGCTGAAGAATCTGGGGTCTTGGTATTCACCAGAGTGGTCATCAAATCCATCATGGCAATACCCCAGCATTCCACAATCAGCAGTAATGCCATCTCAGACAGGGACCACTCCCCCAGGTCCAAGCGATAACGGTTCAGATAATCTGCCTGGACATGGTCTGTCTCCACCACATGGGTTGCCAACAGCAAAAGCAGATGGGCTTCCACCCACTGCAGGAGTGGAATCGCTTCCATGCCACCAGCAAGCTACAAATGCCCCCCTGCTAGTTGATGTAAGCCACAGTTGTGGCATTGTCTGTCAGCACTCACAGCCAGTCCCCGGACCATGGGAAGAAAAAAACTCAAGGGCCAGATGTACTGCCCTGGTCTCCAGGCGATTGATCGGCCAGCAGCTCTGCTCCAGAGACCACTACCCCTGGGCCATGCAACCCTGACAATGACCCTCGCATCCGTCATTATCACCACCCAGTCTGGGGTCTCGAAGGGCATCCTGGTCACAAGACTGGCAGAGTCAAGCCATCAGTCCAAACTCTCCTGGGCCCGTCACGGGAGAGCAAGGCGAATCTCCATCTATTGCACCTGCGGGGACCACCATGCCGAAAGTGACACTTGGAGGGGTTGCATATGGAGTCGAGCCCATGGCACTAACTCCAGGAAAGCCGCAGTCTAGCAGAGTACCTGCAGATAGTCCCAAACCCTCGGGCAGAGAAGTGTCTGCAACCTCTATCTGCCTCTACAGTTTCACTATCCTGCCCTCTGGCAGGAAAACCATTCCCCACTGCATGTTCAAGCAGGCGCCCAAGTATTCCAAGGACCACGTCAGGGACAGCTGCCTCTTGGCAAAATCCACAACCTAAAATCCCGCAGCCTGCGTGTCATGCAGGCCGTCACTGCCCAACTCTCCTGCAAGGATTTTGCTTGAATCAACAAGCCATCCAGATATAGGTGCACCAGAACACCCTGCTTCTGGAGGGATACCGCTACCGCCATCACCTTAGTGAACACTCAAGGGACAGTGGCCAGTCTGAAGGGAGCCCGAAACTGAAAATGCCCCTGTGGCAACACAAAACACAAAAAGCGCAGATTTTCCAGGTGAATGGAAATATGTAAGTACGCCTCGGAGAGATCCAAGGACATCAAGAACTCCATGTCGGATGGTCACAATGACAGATCGCAGGGTCTCTAAGCGAAAGTATGAAAACCAAAAGGTCCTGTTTACCACTTGCAGATCAAGAATGGGACACCAAGAACCTTACTCTATTTACTTTGTGGTGCCCAAGTAGTAACGCCCACAGCCCAGGGACATGGGCACTATGGCCTCGAGCCACAGAAGATAGCTGAGCATTTCCTGGACTGCCAAGGCCGCAGCGGAGGCTCTACAAGGAGATACCATGAAGGAGTCCACAAGAAGCCTGTAGAATCCGAGGACGTAGCCCTTGCGTATGACTTCCAGAATCCAGGCATCTGTCATATGCTGTGCCCAGGTGGGGTAAAATTGAGTTAGGCAACCTTCGAATGACTGCTCCTCCACCACAGCTCACATGCCTTCATTGGAAGGACTTGGCAGCACCAAGTCCTGCGGCTCCTCCTCTGCCACACCGCCCACTCCCACAAAAGGGACCTTTTGGGAGAAAAAAGAACTTCCGGGGATTCGCCCCTCAGGCTGGCCGGAGCTTTTCACATCTCATGCCCCCAACCTCTAGAAGAGGACCCACGGCCTGCTGCCTCGGGCTTGTCCTCCAGGAGTCTAGTGACCTTGGTATACCCTCAGGTCCTTCAGCAGCTTTTCCAAAAGTTCCCCAAGCAGAAGCCTCCCTGAGAAGGGGATCCTGCTTAACCTCATTTTGGAGGCCAAATCTGCCAATTGCATAGCCACAAGAACTGCCTAGCGGCCACCACTATCGCCACTGACTTTGCCGAGGCCCTAAGCAAGTCGTAGAGGAGATCAGCTAGGAAAACAGTCTCAGATTCCAACTGAGCTGCTTCCTCCTGGGTTGCCGCGTCAGGCAGTACCACCTCCAGGATCTTCTGTGACCAGCGCAGACAGGCCCGCACCACATAGAAGCCACAATCTGCTTCCTGCAAGGCCAGTGCCGAAACCTCAAAGGCCTGCTTATGCAGTGCCTTAATACACCAATCCTGTGAGTCCTTCAAGACCTCCCTTCCTTCCACCAGGATGGTAGTCGTCCTGGTGACTCCTGCCACCAGTGCATCCACTCGGCAAAGGTGCAAATGATCCCTCTCCTCCGGTGGGATACGGTAAAGCCTATCCATGCTCCTACCAACTCCCAGGCTCGTATCAGAGACCTTCCACTCCTCATCAACCATGGCCTTCACGGCCCAATTGATAGGAAAGAAAGAAACCGATCAAGGAGCGGATCCTCCAGCTACTCTGTGGGTCCGGAAGCAGATTGTCCACGATCCACAGAGCTGCCAGGGTCTTGACAATCAGGGAGAGGAGCTCATCCCTATGAAATATTAAAATGGCTGTGGAATCCTCCTCAGCAGAGAGCTCCCCCACTTCTCATCAGGGTCCATGTTCTCCAGAAAATCTGAAGGACCCTCTAGAGCTCCTAGGGACCCCACTGAGGCCCCATCTTCAAAGTCCAAGGACCTCTCCCAGTGTGGATGCTTACCTGCCACCAGATCAGCCCCCTCTGTAAGGAGGGAGACCCTCAAGTCAGGAGACCTCTCCTGAAGGCCCTGCTATATTAAAAAGGCCTGATGCAACAATTACACAAACTCGGGGAAAAAGGAGGACTTGCCTCAGCTATTCAGAGCCCCTCCGAAGGCCCCATGACTGCAAAAAAGGAACTTCCCTGCACTCAGAGGCAGAAAAGGAAGTAGCAGACATGGTTCCCATCAAAACCATGGGTGCGCTGGCCTCCCCTGAAGGGCTCTCGTGGCCAGAAAATCCTTCTGCAGCTGCCTCTGATGCAGCCGGGCTGCCAACTAAGCTCTCTGCAGCAGCCACACTCTCTTTAACACAGACACAGCAGAGCCCGACCGCAGAGAGCAAGCTCTGGCAGCTGCCGCATGCTGCACAAGGGCCCCTCTCAGAGTCAGCCATGTGCGCGCCACGTGGAAACCTCCCCTGACCCGACTCACCAGCTCATGGAGATCACACTGTGCTGCCACTACCTCTCCCGAACACTTCCTGCTGATTTTTTTTATTTTTTATTTTTTTACAGAAGGATTCAAGCAGGGAGCTCGACCCCAGGCCCACTCTCAAGAGTTGGGGGAAGAGAAGGGGGAAGCAGCTGCCTCTTACTGCCCAGAGGGACCTGCTGGAGACTGAGAAATACTGGTTCTGCAGGGAAGCACAAGCTACTTAAGTGAAAAGTTTGAGCTTGCTGTTCTCAGTCTTCATCTGCTGGTGGATCATAACCCATGAGTTGATGGGAGGAGTGGTCTAGTGGTTAGGACAAGGTACTGGGACTGGGATTTCTAGTCCTATAGGCACTCCTTGTGGTCTTGGGCAAGCCACTTAACCCTCCATTGCCCATGTTCCCTGTAAGTATTAGCGTATGTCTCATATCCCCTCGTGTTAAATGTATCCCCCAATTGACCGCTTTGACCCGGTGAAAAGCGGGATATAAATACAGCTAAATAAATAAAATGAGTCTGGACTGGACTGGAGGAACAAACTGGAACACTGTTATGTGATGACTTGATATCCTACTTGCCCTCTTGCAAATATATTTGCAAGGGGGGTGGGGAGTTTGCCTTCACTTTAAAGACAGGGCATGGCACAACTGACCTTCACTAGCTAACCTGTCACTCCCTTTCCACACTGTCAGAGTCGCCTAGTCACCCAATTTCAGGAGATTTCTTTTTTGTCAGTTCTGGCTTTAAATTTACACTGCAATGCAGTATGTATTTGTAGTCCCTGATTTTATCCATTGAAATCAGTGCTGCAAGTCCCATAATGCATCAGAATGAGATTGCTAGAAATACAGGACTGGTTTAAACTCTCACTCCTGGAACTGGGTAACTTGGCAGCTCTGCACCGTCTACCCCTTCTTTAACCCTTTTCCCAGATAGGACGACAGGAGGACCAGTCCTATGATAGTGTATGTGGAGGCCAATGGCCACAACTTATATTAACCAGCCCCACTGTTTCTTATAATCATGTAGATACAAAAAACATGCATATAACCATAGTTAACATGTGAACAAAAGCTCTTAAATGACGTCACCAATGCCAAAAGCCCTTTGTCCAAGTCTTCTGTATGTTTCGTGTCTTGCCTGGCCTCACTGCCTTCAGTCACTCCATTATGAGAGACTGTCACCAGAACCCCAGTGTTTCCTGCTGCTCCATTCCAGTCTGCCTCTAGCTGTCCAGTCTGCAAACTTGGTGCCACACTGCCCCTTGACCACATGCTGGACAGCCTAAGTAGATCCGGATCCAAACACCTCCTTGAGCATAGCACCTGAATCACTGTAATTCGTTGAGCCCAAAAAAAACAAAAAACAAAAAAACAAATTCTGGTACCCCAAGCCCCCAAAATCTTTAGTCTCCCCCTTTATGCTAGTGGCAGACCTAGCATGAGCCTGCTGCTTTTTTTTGCAGACAGGATTTTTTTTTTTTTTATTTTAAATCTTTCCTCCCTCCCTAAAGCACAGTTACTTAACTGTAACAGGTGATCTCTGGGAACAGCAGGAATAAGTCTTCACATATGGGTACGTCGGTACCGACGGAGCCTGCGCGGGAACGCTCCCCAGCTTCCCAAAAAGGAAAGCTTTTGGGAGCATCCCACAGCGCCTGCGCGCTGCCTTCCCGCCTTTCCTAACCGCCTCTCCTCAGTTCGAGTTTTAAAGCTGAGACAAAAGAGAGAGAGGAAAGGAAAGACAGATAGAGAGATACAACTCCTAGGGGAGGTGGGAGGGTTGTGAAGACTTATTCCTGCTGTTCCCAGAGATCACCTGTTACAGGTAAGTAACTGTGCTATCTCCAGGAACAAGCAGGAATGAGTCTTCACGTATGGGGACTCCCTAGCTAAGATGCCTGGGAGATCCCAAAGGATATGAGACCCTGGGAAGGGTTCTACCTCCTCCTATGGATCTCAGGAGTTGATTAAGAATGGAACAGGTGTTTGAGAACAGCCTGACCAAACAAGGCATCCCGGCGGGAGTCCTTGTCCAAGCAGTAATGGGCTGTGAAGGTATGAACCGAGGCCCAGGTGGCTGCTCGACAGATTTGGTCGATGGACACAGAATTTAGATGAGCCATAGAGGCGGCCATGGCCCTCACATTATGAGCTGTGACATGTCTCTCCAGAGAAAGGTTCTTACTCTGGTAGGCGAAAGAAATACACTGAGCAATCCAATTGGACAGTGTCCTCTTAGAGACTGGAAGTCCCAAATGAGAGGGATCAAAAGCAACAAAGAGCTGGGAAGACTTCCTATGTTGCTGTGTCCTTTGTAAGTAAAAGGCAAGAGCTCTTTTACAATCCAGAGTATGAAGATTCTTCTCTGCACTTGATGCATGAGGAGCTGGAAAAAAGACAGGTAAATATACCTCTTGATTAAGATGAAAAGGTGAGACCACTTTAGGCATAAAGTGTGGATTGGTCCTAAGGACTATCTTATCATGATGGAACTTTGTATAAGGTGGATTAGCCACTAAGGCCTGCAGCTCACTGATGCGGCGAGCTGAGGTGACTGCAATGAGGAAAATAACCTTCCAGGAAAGAAATTTCAAGGAGGTGGTGGCTAAGGGTTAAAAAGGAGGCTTTATAAGCTGACCAAGAACCAGATTTAAATCCCATGCCACCGGAGGAGGCCTAATGGGAGGTTTAGTTAAAGTTAGGCCTCTCATGAATCTTGCAATAAGAGAATGAGAGGAAATAGGTTGTCCATTGATAGGCTTAAGGGATGCTGCAATAGCACTCAAATGGACCCTTACTGAATTCGTCTTAAGGCCTGCATTGGAAAGATGCAGGAGGTATTCCAATAGAGAATTCAAAGGTAGTGCTAGAGGGTCGAGACCCCTTTCAGCACACCAAATGGAAAATCCTTTCCATTTAAAAGCATAGGAACGCCTAGTGGAAGGTTTTCTGGAAGCATGGAGGATATCCTTCACTTGTTGAGAAAGATTCCAGCCTTGAAGGTCTAGGCCTTCAGTAACCAAGCTCTGAGGTGAAGGGACCTGGGGTTTGGGTGCCACAAAGTCCCCTCCTCCTGGGACAGAAGGTCTGGAGCAGCTCCCAAGTCCAGGGAGAGGGCTTGGGAGAGATGCAGAAGTAGAGGGTGCCACACTTGGCGTGGCCAGCGTGGAGCTATGAGGATCATAGATCCTTGATCCCTCTGGAGTTTGAACAGAGTCTTGGGAATCAAGGGAATGGGTGGAAAGGCATACAGGAAGCCCTGACCCCAGTGAAGGAGGAAGGCATCCTTGGCCTGAACTCCCTGACACGGAATTCTGGAACAGAACCGGGGAAGTTTGGCATTCCAAGGACTTGCAAAGAGGTCTATGTCTGGGGTTCCCCATTCTTGGAAGATTCTGAGTACCTGATCCATGTGCAGGGACCATTCGTGTGGGAGCAGAACTCGACTGAGTCTGTCTGCCCAAGAGTTTTGGATTCCTGGGAGGTATACTGCCAGGAGATGGATTTGATGCTCTCTGGCGAAGGCCCACAATCTTAAAGCTTCGTTGCAAAGCGACAGAGCCAGTTCCTCCTTGCTTGTTTAAGTAAAACATGGCTACTTGATTGTCTGTATGAATGAGGACTGTCTTGTAGCTGAGCAGGGTATGAAAGACCTTGAGAGCTAGAAAGACTGCTCGAAGCTCCAAGTGGTTGATATGAAGAAAGGTCTCCTGTGGGGAGCAAGTGCCTTGAGTGGAGAGGTCTTGTAGATGAGCTCCCCAACCTGTTTGGGAGGCATCTGTTGTGAGGGTTGCTTGGGGCAAACAACTGTTAGAAGGGGGACCCCAGCAACAGATTTTGAGTGGACATCCACCATTGGAGAAACCAAAATAGACATTTGGAGGTTGCTATTTGGTCTGAGAGAGCTCCTGATGCTTGAGTCCACTGGGTGGACAAAGTCCATTGGGCTGCTCTCATGTGTAGGCGAGCATAGGGTACCACATGCACTGTGGAAGCCATGTGGCCTAGCAGTTGTAGCATCTCCCGGGCAGTTAAGTGGCTCTTTGACTGAATCTGGGAGGTTAACTGCACTAGACGTTGGCGACGGGCCTGAGGAAGGAAGGCCCTTGCAGTGGTAGTATCCAACCAGGCCCCTATGAATTCTAGGGACTGAGTAGGGGTGAGCTGAGACTTTGGGAGGTTTACCACAAGTCCCAGATACTGCAGAATGCGTCTTGTGCGGTCCAGGGAAATCTGGGCCTCTGACTGAGATGGAGCTCGGATGAGCCAGTCGTCCAGGTATGGGAATACAAATATTCCCAGAGTGCGTAGAAATGCAGCTACTGCTACCATGCATTTGGTGAACACTCTTGGGGCAGAGGCCAAACCAAAAGGAAGCACCCTGTATTGATAATGTTTTCCTTGGAAAAGAAAACGGAGGAATCTTCTGTGAGATGGATGGATGAGGACATGTGTGTACGCATCCTTGAGATCGAGAACAAAGCCAATCCTGACTTTGAAGGTATGGAAGGAGAGTGCCCAGAGAAAGCATCTTGAACTTCTCCTTGCATAGAAATTTGTTCAATTCCCTGAGATCTAATATGGGTCTGTATCCCCCTGTCTTCTTTGGAATGAGAAAATAGGGGGGAGTAAAACCCTGACCCTTGTTGAAGAAGGGGAACTTCTTCTATTGCCCCTTGGGCAAGAAGGGTAGCCACCTCTTGACCTAGAAGGTCGAGAAGAGATGTGGGAGAATTGAAGTGTCTCACCATGGTGTGGGGAGGAAGATCTGAGAAATGAAGTTTGTAGCCCTCTCTTATGATGGAGAGGGTCCACTGCTCTGATGTAATCTGCTCCCATCTGGGAGCAAAATGAGCTAACCTTCCTGGAATGGTTTGAGATTCTGGCTGTTTTAAAGCCAGAAAGGCTAAGTTCTCTAGCATCAAGTCAGTCAAAAACCCTGAGAAGGTTGGGTCTGCTGAGTTGCAGCAGCCCCTGTAGTCTTAGGCCTGGCCTGTTTAGGTTGCTGACGCTTAGTAGCAAAGCGACCTGTAGAGGATTGTTGGCCAGAAGCAGAAGGGAATCTGCTCTTTTTGAAAAAAAGACTTCTTGAAGGGTTTTTTCTTGGCAGGAATGGAGGTTGACTTTGAAAGTCTATCCAGAGCAGAATTTTCTGCATCCATTTGAGTGGCTTTTATTTGCCATTCTTTGCCAAACAGGTTTTCACCTGTACAGGGAAGATTTCCTAAGCCATCTTGGACCCAGGGTTCTAAATCAGAAGCTTGGAGCCAAGCAATTCTGTGAGCAGCTATGGCAATGCCAGAAGCTCTGCTGGCACCTTCAAAGGAGTCAAAGGCTGCCCGGTTGGAAAACTTTGAAATGTCCTGAGTATGCTTAAGCCAAATGAGGAATTCATCCCTTTTATCCTCTGGCAGAAAAGGGAGGAAAGTTTGCAGTTTATCTGCAACCTCCTTTAGAAACATACCCATGTAAAGACTATAGGAGTTGATTCTGGCAATGAGCATACTGGCTTGGAAGATTTTTCTACCAAAAGCATCCAAGGTCCTGCATTCTCTTCCTGGAGGAGTAGAAGAGTGTCTCTTTGTACTCTTTATCCTCTTCATAGCTGACTGCACCACAATGGAATGGTGAGGAAGCTGAGTTTTATGAAAACCAGGACAGGGAGGGACACGATACATAGTGTCCAATCTCCGAGAATGATTAGAGATAGTGAGAGGAGTCTCCCATAAATCAATCATGTGTTCATAAAGAATCTCATGAATTGGTAAGGTGACTGCTTCTTTAGGAGCCTTAGAATAACCCAAAATATCTAATTTTTTTGCTCTAGGCTCTGATTCAGAGGTTACTGAAATAGAAAGTCCTTTAGCTACTTCTCTTATGAAGTCTTGAAAGGACAAGTCCTCTGGAGGAGACATTCTTCTTTTTGGAGAAGATGGCTCTTCAGGAAGGGCTATGGATACTTCAGCAGACTCCTCTGATGTATGAGAATCACCAGAGGAATCAAAGTACCGTCTGTCAGGGTGCTCTTCTAACGCTCGGTACGCGTATCGAGCAGTATCGACATCGGGCGTCATCGGTACCGGATCGGTACCGATGAGCAGCCCTGGACAAGGAACCGCTGCAGTCGGTACCCTGGTCGATGTCGATGCAGTCGGTACCCTGGTCGATGCCGATGCAGTCGGTACCGGTACCCGAGTCGATACCGACAATGGAGTTTGTTGTGGTATCAACGGCATCGCAGCTTGAATGAAGGCACTGATAGCCTGCTGCATGGACAGAACATTCTGATCCATCGACGCCATGAATGCCTGGAACTCTGTACCGGAAGGTTGTGCCGGTACCCCAGAGCATTCTAACAGGTGATCGGTCGAGGCCATGCCATCGATGTCGACCTGTAACCCCATAGGTGGAGCTTTGGAAGCCGGAGCTTCCCGCCGGGGTTGTTTTGCCAATGCAAGATCCTCGAGGGCAAGCCCGGAGGCATCTCGATGCTTAGAGGGAGATCTACCCTTCGAGGACCAGCTGGATTTATGTTTGGTTACCTGAGATCCATTGGGGGAAGAAGCAGCCCTGGAAGACGTCGATGCCACCAAAGCTGCATCAGCGGGAAACAGCACATGGAGCTTAGCTGCTCGGTTCTGTAAACCCCGTTTAGACATCAGAGAGCAGGACGGACAATCCGAAATGGAGTGTTCAGGACCCAAACATTTAAGACACCATTCATGGGTGTCTGTAACAGAAATAGTACCGCTGCACTTAGTGCATTTCTTAAACCCGGAGGCTGGTTTTTCCATGAGGAAAAATTTCTTGTGAGGCCTAAGGCCCAAAGAGAAAAAATACACTAAGTGAGGGAAAAATATATAGTTTTTTTTAAAGAAAAGAAAGAAAAGACCGGCGGTACCGGTCCGGAGTCGGGGGAGGCAGACACGCGACCAAAGAAATAAAATAAAACAAAGAACTTCTTCAGCGGTGACAGGGCTTGACCTGCTGGCTCCGTGACAAAGAAGAACTGAGGAGAGGCTGTTAGGAAAGGCGGGAAGGCAGCGCGCAGGTGCTGTGGGATGCTCCCAAAAGCTTTCCTTTTTGGGAAGCTGGGGAGCGTTCCCGCGCAGGCTCCGTCGGTACCGACATACCCATATGTGAAGACTCATTCCTGCTTGTTCCTGGAGATGTTCAGCTACCTGAGTGTCAGCCCTTGTTAATGTAATCTGGCCCAAAGAGCTGGGCCTCCCCTTACCAGCTGGCTCGTGCCTAACTTATCAAAATATTTTTCCAACCCTTCAATTACCAAAACAAGTAAAGCACAGTTACTTACCTGTAACAGGTGATCTCTGGGAACAGCAGGAATAAGTCTTCACATATGGGTACGTCGGTACCGACGGAGCCTGCGCGGGAACGCTTCCCAGCGTCCAATCAGAAAGCTTTTGGAAGCATCCCACCACGCCTGCGTGCTGCCTTCCCGCCTTTCCCAACTGCCTCTCCTCAGTTAAGTTTTAAAGCTGAGACAAAGAGTGAGAGAGAGAGAGAGAAGGGAAAGATAGAGATAGAGAATACAACTCCTAGGGGAGGTGGGTGGGTTGTGAAGACTTATTCCTGCTCTTCCCAGAGATCACCTGTTACAGGTAAGTAACTGTGCTATCTCCAGGAACAAGCAGGAATGAGTCTTCACATATGGGGACTCCCAAGCTAAGATGCCTGGAGTCCCAGCATGTTATGGATTGGAACATGCTAGACCTCATATGGCCAGGCATCCTCAGGATGGTGGGAAGGAGTTGAAACAGAAAGGTGCTGTAAAAGACAGCTAACCTAACATAGAACTGCAGACAAGAAGTCCCTGTGTGGATGACAATCAAATATATTGAAAATGAAATATTGCAATATGGGCCTCCCCTAGCAGGATTGTACAAAAGTATGGAGGTTCATGGGATCTACTGGGGATCCAGTAGAGGAACCTCAAGGAGGACCTCACTACAAAAGTAGAGGTAATAAACCTGTAGGAAAACACAATGGAGGTCAGGAATTCTGAAAGGTAAGAGGTAACCCCAGGGGTAAACTGGGGTAATACCAAAAACTGTAAGCTGTCAGCGGAAGGCTTTATGAAAAAAGCCCAAACTCTTTTGGCTAGAGTGGCTCACTCATAGGAGCAAAAAGAGGAAAAGGCTGACTGATTTGGACAAACAGGCCTAGTCCCTGTGGGAAGAAGGGGTATGGAAAACCCTTATATCCCAAAAGAAAGGACAGATGCCCGAGGCGTTAGCCTCAGAATAACTGAAGATCTGCAATGTCTTTCCTAACTGATGTCAGGTAGGAAAGATACTGGAACATGGACAGCTTCAGGGGTACCTAAAACCTTTTAGGGGTATGGTAGAAAGTTGTTAACTACCACTGGAGTAGTTATGTGTGTAGCACCCCAAACATGCTGGGACAGCATGGTATGGGTAGAGCCCAACTGTCAGAATCATATAGAGACATATATATCTATATGAGCATAGACAGTCAGATAGATAAGTATGTAAATACATATCTACCTATAATAAATATCTCAACAGATGCACATGTATAGATAGATATAGATATAGATAGATATATATCTATCTATATCTATATCTATCTATAATGAGATATAGAAGGGCAAAAGATATACACACACAAATGATATAAGTGTCTGCAATTAAGCAGAGATGTACTTATAGAAAGTATATTCACATATTAGATGAATCTTTCCTCTTCACATCTCCTAACAAGAAGGTATATAGAATCTGTTCCCCCTGGTTATGATGGAAGAAATCAGGGGAAAAATCTCCCTGACAAAGAACAGACTAGATTGCTGCAAGAATGCTAGTCAGTGAAATAACCAGGACGGTTACGTGAAAAGCAGAGGATAATATCAGTCTGCAGGCAGCAAGTCCCGAGTCCTTCAGAACTCTGGCATGGAAAATGGACAAAAGACGCATAGGAATGAGATACCATGTTGACCTACTTGAGGGGCAAAAAGGGTATCATGCATTCTTTAGCTGAATATGCGCTGTCCATGAAGGATTAGGATACCATGAGGACGAGCTTCAAGGAAAAAGAGAGCATATTCCCGGTGGGAATCCTGAGGACCAAACGAGGGAATTGAACAACTCTTTAAGCTTTCACGTAAGAGAAAAGCCCATGTCCTTTGCTTTAGAAAGGAGATAGTAGGGTAGGAAGAACCCTTCCAGTCATGAGGGGCATGACTGAGGGAGCCTTTTCCAACCATCTAGGACAGCTGTTTGAGGAAATTCTAATGCTCTCTAGCAAGGGCCCATAGTGGAAAGCTTCTCTGTAAGATTGCAGAGAGCATAATGCAGGAGAATTAGGAGATAGAACTGGCTGCTGGAAAAGCCAGTACCTAGGTCGACTATGCTGCCAAACCCAAGGGAATTGGAGATGGCAAGAATAGAAAACAATCTGAGAAGCCTGTAGTGATAAGATTTGCCAAGAAAGATGAATCCACTGTCTTGGAGTCACTACTAAGGCCAGAAAGAATATAGTGGAGGACAACTCAGGATGCTTGTGGGGAAGAACCAGTGGTCCAATCACTAGGACTCCTGCATGGGCAGCTGCTAGTAAGACATCAGAAAAAATCTTTCTGTTAAAAAACAGAAAGAACAGACAGAACAGGAGTAAGAAAACTCTGGATCTGCCTGAAAGCTGCCCCAAAGCAAAAAAGAAGGAGTTAACTCAGAGAGGAAAACTCCACACTGGAATAGTGACAAAACTAAAAAGGCTGAAGAGAAGCCCTCCAGTGTAATAGTACCACTCTTACAGGGGAAATGCTTGATAAGAGGATAGAGAAGATGGAGCTGAATGGAGACTTACAATGTGGTAAGTCTGTAAAAAGGAAAAAAATTCATGCTGGCACAGAAAACTATCATTTGATAGTTGTTAAACCTCTTTCCCTAGCAGGAAGAAGAGGAGAAGCTGTGACCTATAGGCATGAACATCAAGAGCTCGTATAACAGAGAAAAATGGATGTCTTGTGAAAAGAGATCCATGCCTAGAGTTTAGAAAGATACAGTGGAAAGCTTCTACTGAGAAGAAGCCAACTGCAGGTTCTAAACCCCAGGAGACACAAAAAAATATGTGATTAATCAGAAACCCTGCGGATGCTGGGTTTGGTGAGCCTGGTGAGAGTTTGGCTTCTTCAGACCAGGGCGATGTTTCCCCTGTTTGGGAACACCTGTGTGATGGGCAGAAGATGAATAAAACCTTCTCCCCCTAGGGGAAGAAAGTTTGGTAGGACATTTCCTACCTACTGGGAAAGAAGAGGGCGTAGAACAGCCCTTAGAAACAGATAAGTCAGTGAACCACTGAGTAACCTGATGTAAAGACTCCTTATTGAAGAGATTTTCTCCAGTGCAAGGAGTATTACCCAGTCTTTGTTGTGCCCATTTATCTAAGTCTGAAGCTTGGAGCCAGGCTCTACGTCGTGCCCCTATACCTATAGCAGAAGTCCTGCTAACAGACTCAAATGAGTCTAGGGAAGCACGAGTAAGAAACCAAGAGATATTCTAAATATGACTAAGCAGTGAGGAATAGTCTGCACTCTTGGGTTCTGAAAGAAAGGGAGTCAAAAGATGCAATTTCTTTGTGACCTCCTCAAGAGATAGACTCTCATAAAAAATATGAGAGAATTCTTGCTGAGAGCATGGATGTCTGGAAGGTTTGACGTCCAAAGGCATCTAGTGTCTTAGACTCACGACATGGTGGATAAGAAGAGTGCTTTTTCTTACTCTTCACCCGCCTCATTGCGGATTCCACTACAATGGAATGATGAGGAAGTTGAGTCTTTTGAAACCCTGGAGAGGGGGGCACCTGATATAGGAGATCAGTTGCTCTGGAAGGTGGGGGTACCCTTAAATGTGCTTCCCACATTCCTAGAAGAATATCCTGCAAGGAATGATGCAAAGGAAGCATTATGTTTTCCTTTGCTTCAGTAGAAACAGAGCCTTGTGTAGTATCATGTCCAGGAATAGAGATGGCAAGTGATCTTGCCATATCCCAGAGGAAACCCTGAAAAGGATCTCCAGAGAACCTCCCTTGGACAGGTTAGATCTGAGGAACTAGCCTGGGCACCGAAGGATGTATCTGCACGGTGCAATATGGGATCCTTAACAGATGGACGCTGGTACTGGAGGTCAGGACCAGCGACAGACAGTAGCATATCGTCCATGCCAGGTATCAACTCCAAACTTGGTATAGAAGGGAGCGATCCTGTTGAAAGAAGCAAGGAAGGAGCTGGCCACGATGCTACAGTGGATACCGGTACCGATACCAGTACCGATGTCGGAATCGAACCAGACACAGACATCGGAACAGCCATCGGTGACAGCTCAATCGGTACTGAAGTAACCAAAAACTTTTGGCAGTCACCCTCGGCACCGAGCCTCCGGTATAGACAGGTCGCGGTACCAAGGCATGTCGGAACCGCGTCTTCCAGACTAGAGATCGATTCCAAACTCGGCATTGAGGATAATGTAGACATCGGTACCGACTTCGGTACCGTGTCTGATACCGATGGATGAAACCCAGCCAGTGGCAACCCAAACGGCATCGGAGGAACCGAGAGTTGTGGATCCGAACCATTGGAACCGAGCCTTCGGTACCGACGGGAGCCGGTACCAAGGCGAGTCGGTACCCAGTCCTCCAGACTGGAGATCGATTCCAGACTCGGCATCGAAGTCAAAGCATGTCTGGAGGGTACCGACGTAGGAGGTAGTATCGGTGACAGTACCGATACTGGAAAGTCAGTCTGGAACGTATGCACCGGTCCCATAGGTACCAAGGACGCCAGACGACGATCCCTGGTGAGGAGTGTTTCGTCCAACACCAGTGCCGATGCCAGGGTATCGGTACCGCTCGAAGCGGATGCCACCACCGGACACGGCTCAGGTATGTTCTGTGGGGGGTGAACCCCAGGAACAACCTGAAACCCCACATAGGCTTTGGAGGCCGAAGACTCCCGCCGGGGTTTTGAAGCCAATGGGCCCTCGAGGGCAAGGCCAGAGCCGTCTACATGCTGTGCATGAGACCTACCACTCGAGGGTTGGCTAGTCTTAACAGACTGTTTGTGGGTTACCTGATCCTGTGTAGAAGAGGAAATGGTCGGTGCCCTGAAGTTGGAAGGGAACCTCATATCGAGGGAAACTCGATGTTGAAAACTTCTTCTCACAATACTGTTGCCCGAGGGCTCTGGAGGAAAAAGGACAGGACCCAAACAACTTAGACACCAATTTTAGGAGTCTAAAAATAAAGTTGTACCGCCACAGTTTGAACATTTCTTGGAGAAAGTGGCTGGCGGTTCCATGAAGGACATGGAGAGGCCTGGAAGGCCTGAAAACCGTAAGACACTCAGAAGAAAAAATATTCCCTAAAAGGAAAAATTTTACAAGAAAAGAGAAAGAAACACCGGTGGTACCGGTGGCATCGGGGAGACAGCCACGACCACAAGAAAACTAAAGAATTAAAAGAAGAATTTTCTGCGGTGACAGGAGGATGTCCTGCCGGCTCTGCGGAAAAACGAAAACTGAGGAGAGGCAGTTGGGAAAGGCGGGAAGGCAGCACGCAGGCGTGGTGGGATGCTTCCAAAAGCTTTCTGATTGGACGCTGGGAAGCGTTCCCACGCAGGCTCCGTCGGTACCGACGTACCCATATGTGAAGACTCATTCCTGCTTGTTCCTGGAGATGGCTATTTCTATGAAAGCTACTGTTCCTGTTGCACAAACATTTGGCTGTGTAAGACCCTATAACTACCTGGATACCACTAACTCATCCTCAATCAAGTTGACAACCCTGTGACCTGCAATGCACACTCTGGATTATCCTGCACATTTTTCTTTAAGATGAAACATTGTAGCTGTTGAAAACAGGTCAGAAATGTATTATGTTAATCCAATAAAAACGTTTCTGTACAACTTTGTTTTCTTAATGTATTTGGCAATAAAGATGAACAAAACTGCTTACTTTGGCTAACAGGTTGTTCAGTTCATGAGGATGAAGCTTCACTACGTCTCCAAGTTGCTGTGCAGCTGCTTTTCTCGTTACTGGTGTGGTGCCAGTGTCTAGTAAGATAAACAGACGATCTAGCCTAAAAATTAAAGGACAAAATATTAAAGAATATTTATACGTCAAAAGGTGTTTCTTAAAGAGAGCTGGGTGGATAGTTGCAGGTGCCTATTTACTAGCTAGGGCTAAACAGGAAAGGCTGTGCTGCTGACTGGGAACATCCCCAGAAAAGAGGTTGCAAAGAGATGGAGAAAGAAAATGGAAGAGACAAAATGCAAGCAAAAGACAGATAAAAGAAAAGGGAAAATGAAACCTTTCCAAAAATACATGAAACAATATACAGCAAGAAAAATTAAATTCTAACAAATCCCTTGAATAAAAACAATAAGGTGACAAGGATTATTATTTTGTCTTAGCTCTTAAAGGTTTTGGAATGTTTAAACAGTATTCCACTCCTGCAGCACATCAACTGTTTTGGTAACAGCTCATCTATCTAACAGCAGTGGTAGGTGGCACTTGAGCACCAAATATCAGACAATATGCTTCCATTAACAGTCAAAGGGGTGGAAGCACGCTTGACAAAAGTCAAAAAATTGGATTTCAAAAACTCCAGCTTTGGTAAAATGGATAATCCCTCATTCTGCTAGACTAGCCCAGACAAGTGGGTTATGTCCCCATGCGAGCAGGTGGAGGCAGACTTGAGCAACTTACAGTAAATGTCATTACCTGGTATGTCCTCTAGCACAACACTGAGGGAAGCTAATATGACATCTCCCAAATAGTAAGCAAAACTGAAAAGCTTGGACAAAAACTCAGATAACAGTAACACAAACACCTTTGTCACTAAGAGTGTGATCAAGTACTTTGCTCTCTTACTACGAAAAAGTGGAGCCAGCTTACAAGGCTGACTAGACCATCCATGAGAGTCAGAAGCCCCCAAACATGCAGAAAGAATTTCTCAAGCAGTAATATCGCTAACATAACCAAGAGGCAGCAAGCTTTCCAACCTGCAAAAAAAAGTCTTCCAGAGTGAATCCTGGACTAGTTGAGTAAGATTCAAGGAAAGGATTAAAAACTCCTTCCTCATCATTCTGCTAGATTAGTACAGACAAGTGGAACGTACCCAAGCAGTCAGGGCTCAGGGTAGGAGGAAGATGACAAACAGGACAAGCAACCCTGCCAGAGGAATCAGCTGAATAACCTCCACAAGTGCCCTGGGGGCCTCACAAAAGTGATCAACTAAGGCCAGAGGGCTTATAAATTTTCCTTTGGGGACACCCACATGGATGCCACTCAAGGGGATTGGTATTCCATGGAACGAGCTGCAACTCTGTCCTGAGCACGCTTACTAGGCAGAACGTACACTGCACCCAAAAATCTCCAGGAATGAATGGGCACTAGAGAATTTGACCTCTGCCAGCATTTCTCTTAAACTGCCAAGAATGGAGATGGTCCACTTGACAGTTGGCATGAGAAATTGTGATGAACTCTACAAATACCCTCTCTGCCCATCTACCAGACACAGCAAGAAGTCATTTGAAGACCCTTTGCTACAAAGGAAGGCAGGACCAAGTCTAACAGTAATTCTGAGTACTTCTCAAAGGAGAGGTCCTCAGAGTCTGTCTGTTACCCAGGAGCACTCTGACTCAAGACTAATAGATACTGCATGGAAGTCACAAGTCTCTGCCTGGACTGGTCTCCATTCCATTGCAGAATCAGATCTCCTCCAGGAATCACTGTGCACCAATTTGCTTCAATGCCTTGGGAAAATAGAACCTGAGAGAGATTAAAGACCTTATTTCCTTCAGAAAAGAGCTTAAAACATACCTTTTCACCCAACGCTATCACAACTTACAGCCCACACTCGAGCATCTTGCACAAGAATACACAACTCAACTATCACAAGCTTACCCTACCTAGCTCAAGACTCGCTCTCCATTACATGTTCTCACTTACAACTCTGACACTTTGTCCATACTGAATGATAGTTAGTCCTTAACGTCTGTTGTAATTAGTCGCTATGTCCATCATAGAATCTATACTTTAGTATTTTTCTATAATGGTTATTGTAAATAGTTACTCTGTCTATTATTTCTTACTATACTATATTATCATCTGTAAATAATGAATAATTTGTTCTTAACATATATAAATAGTTAACATGTTCTTTGTATGATAGTTACATAAGTGCTCAAAATGTTTCATGTAATCCAATATTCCATGTTGATTGTTTTTATCACGTTCTATGTAAACCGCCCCTGATCTCTGGAAGGGGCGGTATAGAAAAGCGCACAAATAAAACATCTCCAAAGCGCCATCTTTACAGATACCTGTCAGGCATGCATCAGTGTCTAGGCCATTCCAGGTCTTGAAGTCAATCCATCTCTCTGAGGCAGTCACAGAGCTTGTCCTCCATCCTCTTGGCCACTCAGAGCTGCCACTAATAAAGCCATGGGGAGGTTCAGCAATATTGGTCAATCAACCTTTGGAGTTTGGCATAGCCCTTCCCATACCATGAAAGATGAGCTACCTCATGTTGGGGTTGGGTTTTTTTTTTGGGGGGGGGGGGGGGAGGGGAGTGAAAGAGGCCTGACATATAGTAATTAGATCTTACCTGCTAATTACTGTTCCTGAAGGAACGACAGTCCAGTCCCTTCACTTCTGGGTTGCGCAACCCTTCCAGCAGCTTGGAGGCCGAGCCCAACCTTTTTGGGGGATGGAGCGGTATAAATACCACTGGGACCACCCACCCACTCCAGTATTCGACTGAAAAAGCAGAACTAACTTCTACTGGACACTCCATAACGTAACCTAACACTAAAAACTCAAACCTATGCAACAGGCATATAAATTGAAATCTTTTTTTTTTTTTTTTTTTATATTAAAGGGAAAAAAAGGGAGAGGAGGCCTGGGAATAGTCTGAGGAGATGTCTGCTTCTACCCGAGCCGGCTTCCTCCCGGTCTTCTTCCTGCCGTAGCGGACCTACGGCCGAAACAATGCCTTGCCATGAACCCGAGGTCTGAAACGGTTGCCGGAAGCAGGTGGGATCAGGGACTGGACTGTCGTTCCTTCAGGAACAGCAATTAGCAGGTAAGATCTAATTACTATTTCCTTATCGTCACTCCAGTCCAGTCCCTTCACTTCTGGGAAGTACCAGAGCAGTTCACCCCTGGGTGGGTTCCGGCATACCGGACTGAAGAACCGCTAGCCCGAACCGGGCGTCCGCTGCACTCTGCACGTCCAGCCTATAGTGCTTCGAGAAGGTATGCAGCGATGACCAAGTCGCTGCCCTACAGATGTCCAGCGGAGGTACCAGGGAAAATTCCGCCCAAGAGGTCGCCTGAGCCCTAGTGGAGTGGGCCCGCAGCCCCGCCGGAACCTGCTTCCCCTTCAGGATGTAAGCGGAGGCAATCGCCTCTCTGATCCACCTGGAGATGGAAGCCTTGGCCGCCGCCTTCCCCTTGTGCGGCCCTCCAAACTGGATGAATAGTCGGTCGGACTTTCGGAATGGCGCTGTGCGAGAGAGGTAACGTTTCAAGATTCTCTGGACGTCTAGTAGACGCAGCCTGTCGTCTTTACCTACCTGCCCCTTGGACGCTAAGACTGGTAGGGTAACTGTCTGGTTCACATGAAAAGGAGAGATAACCTTGGGTAAAAAGGACGGCACTGTACGCAGAACCACTTTGTCCTTGAGGAAGGACAGGAAGGGGGGCTGGGAAGATAGCGCCTGCAATTCCGAGACCCTTCTGGCCGAGCAGATGGCGACCACGAAGACCGTCTTTAGAGTTAAATCCTTTAAGGAGGCTCTCTTCACTGGTTCGAAGGGTTCCCCGATCAAGGCACTTAGCACTAAGTTAAGATCCCAAGGAGGGATGACCGATCTCCGTTGCGGACGTAGCCAACTAACCGCTCTTAGGAACCTGGAGACGTCCGGGTGTGCCCCTAAGGGTTTACCCCGGACCTTTCCTCTATAACAAGAGATAGCCGCCAACTGAACCCGCAAGGAGCTATGCGCCAGACCTTTTTCGAAACCTGCTTGCAAGAAGTCCAGAATTTCCGGAACCGAGGCCAAAAAGAGATTTCCGACGATGCTCCGCACACCAAGCTTCGAAGATGCGCCAAACCCTTACATGAGAAAGACAGGTCGAGCGCTTTTTGGCCTTCAACAGAGTCGAGATTACTGCTCCTGAGTAGCCACGTTTTAGTAGCCGCGCCCTCTCAATAGCCAGGCCGTAAGCGAGAACCGATCCACGTGAGGCATCCGGACCGGACCCTGCCTCAGCAGGTCCCTTTTGTAAGGGAGCCGCCAGGGACGGTCGGCGAGCAGCCTGATCAGATCGGCATACCATGGGCGGCGAGGCCAATCCGGAGCTATGAGGATTACCAAGCCCTAGTGAGACTCTACCCGTTGGAGAACTTTCCCGATCATAGCCCAAGGGGGAAACACATAGAAAAGACCCTCCGAAGGCCACTTTTGAGACAGGGCATCTAACCCTTCGGACATCCTTTCCCTCCTTCGGCTGAAGAATCTGTCCACCTTGGCTGTAGAGAACCGTGCCATGAGGTCCATGACTGGGTGACCCCAAAGGGCTACTAACTGGTTGAAGGTCTCTTGTTCTAGCTCCCACTCTCCGTGGTCTATCTTGCACCTGCTGAGGAAGTCGGCAGTGACGTTGTCCTCTCCCGCCACATGCTGTGCTGAGAGAGCCAGTAGTCGGGACTCCATCCACTGGAAGAGAGAGTCCGCCTCCTTCTTTAAGGCGCGACTGCTGGTGCCTCCCTGGTGGTTGATGTAGGCCACCGCGGTGACATTGTCGGAGAGAACGCGAATTGCCTTTCCCTGCACTAATCTCCAGAATGCCTTGAGAGCCAGAGTGACGGCCCGCAATTCCAGTCTGTTGATGGGCCACTGTGATTCCAACTGTGACCAGCGACCCTGGACGAACTGGTCCTCGCAGTGCGCTCCCCAGCCTGACAGGCTGGCATCCGTCGTTAACAGCAACCACTGATGGGGATCGAGGGGCATTCCGCGGTCCAGGTTCTTCGGGCACCTCCACCATTGGAGGGACTGTTTGGTCCGTGGAGCGCAAGGTAACTGGATAGAGAGGGGCTGATGCTGGGGAGACCAACGACGCAATAGTGCCCGTTGCAGCGGTCGCATGTGGGCCCTGGCCCATGGCACCACCTCTATTGATGCCGCCATAGTTCCCAGAACTTGGAGATAATGCCAGGCTGAGGGATTTCGTCTGCCCAGAAACTGCGTGACTAGAACCCTTAGATCTTGACCGTGACAGGAATACCCTGCCCCTGAGAGTGTCGAATATTGCTCCGAGGTACTCGAGTTCCTGAGAGGGAGTCAACCTGCTCTTTGTCCGGTTGATGACCCACCCCAACTCCTCTAGGACCTGAATCACTCTGGACGTTGCCGAATAGCTTTCCTGTGCCGACTTTGCGCGGATCAGCCAGTCGTCCAAGTAGGGGTGTACTAATATGCCCTCCTTCCTTAGGAAGGCCGCCACTACGATCATTACCTTGGTGAACGTTCTGGGAGCCGTGGCTAGGCCAAAGGGCAGGGCCTGTAACTGAAAGTGGCCTCTTGGTACCGCGAATCTCAGGAATTGTTGATGGGACTTCCTGACCGGGATGTGTAAGTAGGCTTCCGTCAAGTCGAGGGAAGTGAGGAACTCCCCTCCTCTCACGGCCGCTATGACTGAACGTAGGGTCTCCATCCGAAAGTGAGGAACCCTGAGGCAGCGGTTGACTTGTTTTAGATCTAGGATTGGCCGAAAGGAATCCTCCTTTTTTGGTACCACAAAGTAAATCGAGTACCGACCGGAACCGCACTGGTCTGGAGGTACTGGAATTACTGCCCCTAAGGCTATTAGACGGGCAAGAGTAGACTAGATTGCTGCCCTTTTTGCTGGGGCGCCACAGGGCGACTGAACAAATGCTGGTGGGATTTGCTTCGCGAATTCTAGTGCATAACCTTCTCTGATCACCTCTAGGACCCATTGATCGGACGTGACCCGGGTCCAGGCGGGGAGAAACAGCCTCAGGCGGCCGCCTACCGGCCGTTCTTCCCCCTGGACCCCCGACACCTCATTGTTGTTTCCTAGGGCCGGAGGAGGAGGAGGAGGCCCCAAATCCCCGACCTGCCCCTCGAAAACTTCTGAAGCCTTGTCCCTTAGAGGGAAACCAGCCCCTGGAAAAGGGATTCGATCTGGCTGTTCGAAATCTCCGCGCCTCTCTAGGCTGTGTGCGCACTGGGGCTTGGGAGCGGCCTAGTCTTGGTCTATCTTCTGGGAGTCTACCCCCCTTAGACTCGCCCAGATCTTTGACCAGCTTCTCCAGGTCCTCCCCAAATAAGAGTTTCCCTTTAAAAGGGAGCCGACTTAGCCGAGCCTTCGAGGAAGCATCAGCTGCCCAATTACGTAGCCACAGATAACGTCTAGCCGCCACCACCGAGGCCATGTTTTTGGCTAGGCTTCTGATGAGGTCATACTGACTTATCCGCCAAGTAGGCTGCGCCGGATTCCACTCTTGCCGAGTTTGCCTGGATCTCGGCCGAAGAGTCCTCTGACTGAAGCTGCTGAGCCCATCTTAAGCAGGCTCGAGCTACCCAAGCTCCTGACACGGAGGCCTGTAATGCAAGGGTGCTTACATCAAAGGCTTGTTTCAGGAGTGTATCCAGCTTCCTGTCTTGTGCGTCCTTTAAGGCTGAACTGCCCTCAACTGGGATAGTCGTCTTCTTAGTGACTGCAGATACCGCTGCATCCACCCTGGGTGATTTTAGCAGTTCCTTATCTGACTCTGGGAGAGGGTATAGGCGAGACATGGTTCGGACTCCCCTCAAACTGGATTCCGGTTGGTCCCATTCTTCCTGGATCATCTGGCGTACTACTCTGTGGACCGGAAAGACCTTCTGGGATCTCCTAATGGCCTGTATTAAGGGGTCCTCCAATGCCTCTTCCTGCGATGGTACATCTGAGGCCACATTGAGTACTTTTAAGGATTCATTAATTAACGCCGGAAGCTCCTCTCGCCTAAAGACCCTAACTATCCGAGATTGATCTTCTTCCGGGATCTCTCCTTCTTCGAGCTCCTCTTCATCCTCGTCCAAATCCTTCACCAAGTCATCCTCCTCCGGAGCCCCCTGGGAAAAGGACAGTAGGAGGTCTTCCCCATCTAGACGCTGACGCTTAGAAGGGATGATAGCTTCTGAATTGATAGCCCCTAGGGGTCTGGATGATCTCTCTTCCACTGGTGTGGTAACTTCCTCTGCCCCTAGGCCCTGCTTGCGCAGGCAGTAGGCCTTATGGAGTAAAAGGATGAAGTCAGGGGAGAAAAATTCTCCGTCCCCTCCTGCACTCGAGGGTGGGGGCGGAGGAAGCAGAGGAGGCGTGGGTAGCTCCGAGGGGGTAGAGATTGACCCCTGGGACCCCCATCCCCTACTAGAGGGTCTGATGATCCCTGGGAAGGCTGCAATATCTCCTGTTCTACTGATGCCGCCACTGCGGCGCAGCTCCTGCAGATTCCTGCCTCTGCGGAGGTGCCCCTGCGCGTACCACATGAAGGACAGCGTGGCTTAGAAGCCATGGGGAAAGGATGGGGCTTATCCTTGTAGGCCCTTGCAACCAAAGCCCAATTTCCCTTAGGAAACAAATAGTTGAAATACCCCTAGGAGATTCTTAAAGGGATTACCTTAACTAAACCCAATGTTGATAACGCTTAAAATTGACATTAAATAAAATAAAATAGAAATCGAGCAACAAAACATTAAAATTAAATCGAAATTAATTTAAAATTAAATCAAAATTAAATAAAATTAGAGGCTAGCACTCCTTTGTCCCCTAAGGGAGGTACTTGCTGTTTATAGTTTGAAGATCCTGGGCCCGATGCTGTGGATACCACCCGAGGGCTCTACACGTGGTAGGCCTCACCATGTGAAGCCTGCTCGGGGAAAAAGACTCTGGCGCCTGCCTGCTCGCTCTCCAACGCTGAGACCGGTGCTGAGCCCCTTCTGAATCACGAGTGCGATCGCCGCCTGATCGCACCGTGGGATAAGCTGGGCATCGCGCGGTTCTTCTCCGCGGTCAGCAGCGTCGGGCCGGGATGGATGGTTTCCCTCCGGATGTCGTTGCAGCCTCTAGCGCTCAGCCACCTTCAGGGCTTCGGCGCGAGGCTGTTTCCCCCCTAAGACGGCAGAGCTAGAAGTGCAGGAAGCCGGGTAGAGCAGAGCACCTCCTCGCTGCTACAGACCCGAGGCTTTGCTCTGCAAGCCGCGTCGGAGCCGGGGGGGGGGGGGGGGGGGGGGGAGAGAGAGGCAAATCTTAAAGGAGCAGAGCTCCTAAAAACGCTAAGAAATTAAACACAAATTAAATAACTGAAATAAGTAAAAGTAAGCAACAATTAAGCTAAAAAATTAAGGAAATTAAGTAAATTCAAGGTAGGACTCCAGTAAGCCCAAGGCTTACGGAACCCTCCAGCTGCTTGGAGGCTGAGAATACTGGAGTGGGTGGGTGGTCCCAGTGGTATTTATACCGCTCCATCCCCCAAAAAGGTTGGGCTCAGCCTCCAAGCTGCTGGAAGGGTTGCGCAACCCAGAAGTGAAGGGACTGGACTGGAGTGACGATAAGGAACAGCAATTAGCAGGTAAGATCTAATTACTATATGTCAGGCCTCTTTCACTCCCCCCCCCCCCAAAAAAAAAAATCTTTTGATTTCCCCATGCTCTTGGCACTGCGCTCAGACCAACTCCAATGTATCAAAGCCTCTGCCCAATGCTCAACAATCTGTTATCCTAGATGCCAAAGTTGAGAAAGAATTATGACCTCTTTGGGGTGGAATTAGTAGGGGACTGTTCCATGCCCCGATGCTGATGCATTTCCAACATCTAATGCCTCCAATACAAACAGGCTGGTCATCTGAGCACCACAACAGTGTGCCTCTTTTCATGACCCTTAAGACTTCTTGGTCATCTGCAAACGTTTACAAAAACAGGTATTATGATCAGGCCTCAGACACTGTAGGCGCAACTTATGGATAATCCATAATGGATATGGTCCTAGAGTAATGGGCTCACTTTTTGAACTCCCTGGCTAGTTTGTGACATAAATCAGCAGGAAAATAGCCAAAATGAAATAAAAACAGATCAATGATTAAAGATAAAAATAAGCTGCCGAGTGTGCCCGGGACCTAAACACACAAAAACAGCCTATAAAGAAACAAAAAACGACTGAAAAATGGACTAGGGTATACTAAAGGGAAAAGAAATATAGCAGCAGTAGGAACAGTCAAGAAGAAAGGTGAAAAAGACCTTACCTGCTAATTTTCTATATTGGAATCCCTCCAGTCCTGTCCAGACATGTGGGTTATGCTCATTCACTAGCAGGAGACCAGGAACAGCAAACTCAAAACCTTTCCCTTAAGTAGCCTGTGCTTCCCTGCAGAGCCAGTATGAACCTCACAGAGCATCAGAACGGAGTCCCAAAACCCCAACAGCTCCACCAGTCCTGCAACAAAGCATGCACACATGGCCATAGAGTATATCAATTTGTTTAAAAGGATATATTATATTGTTTTTTCTGTCAAAACCAGACACCCCCCCCCAAAAGACCAAAGTCAACAATGGGGAGAGCAAACAGTGCAACAGCACAGCGGAACCCCCTGGAACCACAACAAAATGAAGGGAGAATCGTCACCAACCAATTGGCCCAGAAATCGCCTGTTCCAGCTAACAGCATCTTTAGCACCAGACCAGAAAGACAGAAGTCAAGTCCTGGGAGGGTTCTGGACTGGACTGGAAGGACTCCAGGAAAGAAAATTTATCAGGTAAGGTCTAATTTCACCTTCCAGCTCGTCCCTCCAGTCCAGTCATGTGGGATGTAACAAAGCAGTACTATCGCAGGATGGGTAAAGAAACTCTGGCCTATAACACCTGAGCCCCGAAATATGCATACTGATGGGCCTGCACATATAGCTGGTAATGATGCAAAAAGGAATGGAGCCATGACCATATCGCTACCCTGCAAATATCCTGCAGCTGAACTCCACCCAAAAGGCTGCTTAGGCATGGTAAAATGGGCTCGGAACCCCGACAGGACCATGTGCCCCTTCAGCAAGTACACTGATTCACTAGCACCCTGAATCCAATGGAAAATAGACGCCTTGGCCACCACATCACTCTTGCTAGGCCAAAGAGCACAAAGATGCTCCGAGCACCAAATGGCCTCCATTACCCTCAAAATACTGCTTAAGTACCCTGCGGACATCGAGTAAGTGTAAATCCCTAGACTCAGCCAAGTCCAGAGGACCGGCAAAGGCCGGCAAGGTCACCACCTGATTAAGGTGGAACATCAAAATGACCTTCAGCAAGAAGGAAGGAACCAGACGAAGGATCACTCTTTCCTTTGTGATCACCAAATAAGGATCCTTGCACGAGAGATCCTGAAGCTCCGCGATGTAATATGCTAAGCAAATAGCCACCAGAAAACCATTACCTTGAAGGTCAAATCCTGGACTCTGGACTCCTGACAGAGCAAGAAGAACAAATATGGTAAACACTCTTACCATCCCATCCATATCTAGAAAAAGCTCCCAATTCGCAATGAACAGAGCCTTCTCCCTCTACTATGGAACTCCCTACCTGCTCCTATTCATCTCATTTCAGATTTGGCCACCTTTCGCAAAGCAATCAAAACACACCTATTCCATCTTGCTTTCGATCATGTACCTTAAAGCCTTGTCCATCAATATCATACTCAAGATTCTGCCAGACTGTAAATAGTTCCCCATTCTTACATGCTGTGTATCATCTATTAATGTAAATACGTTAACTGTTTTATATCTTGTTCACATGCTCAATGTAAACTGTTCCATGTAACATGTTATTTTGTAAACCGTGCTGATCATGAATAGTGCGGTATAAAACCAAATAAATAAATAAAATCCTTCAAAGAGGCTCTCGACAGAGGCTCAAATCGGGGCTCTTGAGAGCACAGAGAGGACTAAGTTAAGGTCCCAGGATGAAACCAGAGGTTTGGCAAAGCAATCTCAAGTTTTCGACCTCCTGAAGAAAGCAGACTACATATCTGTGAGAGGCAAGTGACACACCCTGTACCCAGCCTGGGAAACAAGCCGGGGCCACTACCTGCACCTTCAAGGAGTTTAACGCCAGACCCTCTGAGGCCGTCCTGCAGAAACACGGGCACAATAGCCTCGAGCCGCAGTCAAGCATTCTCCTGAACCACTGAGGCCTTGGCGGGGGCTTGACAAGCAGACACCATGAAGGCATCTGCGAGAGGTCTGGCAAACTCGAAGGGTGGAGCCCTTGTGTATGACCTCCAGGATCCAAGCATCCATCATACGTTGGGCTCAGGAGAGGTAAAAATCCGGTTAGGCAACTGCCTATCGACTGCTCCTCTGCTGGGGCTGCCAATCTTTCATTGGGAGGATTTGGTGACACTGGAGCCACCTGCGGCCCCTCTACCACCTCAACTGCCACCAAAAAAAAAAAAAAAAAGAGGCCTTTTGGGAGAAACCGGGACCTCTGGGGGTTCACCCTATGGGCCAGGCAGAACTTCTGTGTCTCATGCTCTTGGCCTCTAGAAGAGGACCCCCAGCCTGTCACCTTGGGCTTGTCCTCCAGGAGCCTTGCAACCTTAGTATCTCCCAATAGAAAATTCTTTTTGTCGGACAGAGTTGGAGGAGAATGGCAAATCAATCCACTCCCCAAAACAATAGTCCTTTTATTCACCTGTTGTGTCTAAGATCAAATTACATTTAAAAGTCCATCACTTATCTTAATGCTGAACAAACCAGCAGAGCTGCACAAAAATGCACGACGTGCACGTTTCGGAGTGCCCGGTTGGAAGGAGTTACACAGCACCTGCTACAGGGGTTATGGCGCCCTGAGTTGGAAACAGCTACACAGCACTCGATACAGGAGTTATGGCACTCCGAAACGTGCACGTCGTGCATTTTTGTGCAGCTCTGCTGGTTTGTTCAGCATTAAGATAAGTGATGGACTTTTAAATGTAATTTGATCTTAGACACAACAGGTGAATAAAAGGACTATTGTTTTGGGGAGTGGATTGATTTGCCATTCTCCTCCAACTCTGTCCAACAAAAAGAATTTTCTATTATTCAAGTGGGATTCTACAGTGTTTTGTGGGTTTCAGTTAAGGAATCCTCCCTTAGCAGGGAGCTCCCCCTCTTCCCAGGGTGCGGATCCTCCAAATAATCAGACACCCTCTAGGGCTCCTAAGGACCCAAAGTACCCCATCCTCAATATCCAGGGACCTCTCCCAGCATGGGCACTTTCCCGCCGCCAGGACTGACAGTCCCTCTCCTGCAAGGAGGGAAACCTCCGATCAGGGGACTCCTCTCCAAAGCCTTCCTGTATTAAAAAAGCATGATGCAGCAATAACACAAACTCCAAGGAAAAAGACTTGTCGCACTATTCAAATCCTCTCCAACTGCCCCAGAAGGCTCTGGGGCCACTGGCAGCAAAATAAATGAGCTTCTCTGCGTGCCGAGGCAGAAGTAGCAGACAAGATGGCAGCCATTCCTACCAAAACTGCAGGGGTCCCAGCCTCACGGCCAGAAAGCCCCCCCGGCTGCCGATTAAGCTCTCGAGGGCAGCTGTGCTTTCTTTAAACACAGATGTGGCAGAGCCCTACTGTAGAGAGCAAGCTCCTGTGTTGCCCAGCCATCTGCTTGCCATGCAGGAACCTCCCTGGCCCTAACTCACCGGCTCCTGAAGGTCCCACTGCACTGCCACTGCCTCTCCCTCTCCCGATGCTGCCTGCTGATCTCTTTTTTTTTTTTTTTTTTTTTTAGTAGATTCAAGCAGAAGCAGAAAGCTCAACCCCCACTCTTCTCACAAGAGTTGGGAAGGAGGAGAAGGGGGAGCAGCTGTCTCCTACTGCCCAGAGAAAACTGAGGAGTGGCTACTGAGGCTTGGGGAGGGATGCTGTGCCACCTGGTTCTGCACCCCAAAATCGCAGCCAAACACTTAACAGCCAGCACAGACCTATGTTCATCCACCTGCTGGAGACTGAGAAATACTGGCTCTACAAGGAAGTACAGGCTACTTAAGGGAAACGTTTTGAGCTTGCTGTTCTCAGTCTCCCTCTGCTGGTGGATGAGCATAGCCCACACGTCTAAACTGGACTGGATGGCCAAACTGGAATAGTAAAATAATAATACAGAGTACAAAAAATATAATTAAAAATGCAGTGCTATGTAATGATCTGTCGGGCTCCATAGAAAGATGCTGTTCTCAGGTGCAGCAGCAGCAGGCAGAAACCGGCACACAGCACAGAAAACTTTCTAAAAGTTTCTGGAAAGTAGCTGAGGGAGATCCCGAGAGGGGCAAGTTAGTGATGTAACCTAAATGTGAAGGCTTATCCTGCTTGTCCACTGAGAATAAGAAATAGCAGACAATTCACAGCAAGCAAATAGAGGGAAAAGGGGTCTGGGTCCAACTTACCAACCCCGCTCCCCTCTTAGGGACCCTGTGCGGTCCTCCTATCCACTCTTTCCCATGGTTTTCAGTGCTGGAGGGCCACATTGCTCGAGTGGACAGAGGTATACCTGAGCTCCAAGCAAAATGTTGGGCTTATTAGTTCAGGGCAGACAGGCCTATTTGCACTGCTACAACAGTCCCAATACCTTACCACCTGCTGAAGGCCGACAATACTGGTTTCTCTGAATTCTGCACCAGTAGATATACCAAGTGATGACATTGCTGAAAGTTGCTCTGGTCTGCCTCCACCTGCTATCTGGAGAGCACAACCTACTTGTCTGGACTGGTCTAGCAGGATAAGGAAGCACAAGGAAAAGTATCTGATAAAACTGACATAGGTAGGAAAAGTAATCAGAATGCCAAAGGGTACAAGCAAAAGAAAAAAAAGTTAGCTGACGAGGTAATGCGAGATGACAACTTTTTGATAGTATACGAGTATGGGACGTTTAGAGGTCGGATTCTAAGATCAAGATGAGAAAAGTGAAATTTGAGCTTTACCTGCTAATTGTCTTTCCTCAAGTCCCTCCATGCCAGTCCAGCTTATGCTTGGGTAGTCACCATCCACAGACAACAGAGCATGTCAAAACTGACCTTCCAGTAGAAGGGCTCCCCCCTTGAGCCTTAGCCACCAGTCTCCAATTTCCAAAGCAGCCTCCTCATAGCATCTTCCCCTGCATTTAAACCTTGACAACCAATACTTCTCATCGTTCCTTTTTTTTTTCTCCATACTTTACAGAGTGCCAAGAAAAGAACAGGCAAGGAATAAGCAGTGTAGAGGGCTCATCTTGCTAGGATGCCACCCTCCCCCTCCCTCCTCAGGGAGGTTATGTACTTAGAAGTGCTGCCTCATTTTCTTGATATCCTTACCTAAAGCGATGATCTCGCCTTGACACAGGTAAGAATGACTGTAAAACCTTGGGTGGGAAATGGACAAGCCTGGAAGGACTCAAGAAAAGACAATTAGCAGGTAAGCTCTAATTTCACCTTCCTAATCGTCCCTCCAGGCCAGTCCAGCTTATGCATGGGATGTACAAAAGCTGGTCAAACACGGGAGGGACCCTGCAATACCACAGCCCCAAATCTGGCGTCACACGCCACCTGTGCATCTAGTCGATAATGCCTGGTGAAGGTATGTAACGATAACCAAGTTGCTGCTCTGCAAATCTCTGCTGGAGGAACCAGGCCTGCTTCTGCCCAGAATACAGCATGTGACCGTGTCGAATGTGCCTGAAGCCCCCCCAGAGGGGTTTGCCCCTGCTTCTCATACACTGTAGCTAGGGCCTTCTTCACCCACCGGGCAATTGTGGCCTTCAAAGCTGCCTCCCCTGCCTGGGGGCCTCCAAATAACACGAACAATCTGTCCAACTTGCGCAGAGATTCCGTTTGGCGCAAGTACTTGCGCAAAATTCTGTGTACATCCAGAAGATGCAACTGTCTCTTCCTCGGATCCCCCGAATTAAAGAAATGCTGGAAAAGACACTGTCTGATTTAGGTGGAAATAAGAAACCACCTTTGGCAGAAAGGACAGGACTGAGCACAAGACTATCTTCTCTTTGGATAGGACTAGGAACGGCTCCCTGCAAGAGAGGGCCTGGAGCTCCACAACCTGCCTGGTCGAGCAGAGAGCCACCAAAAACAATGTCTTCAGGGTCAAATCTTTCAGCGATGCGCTCACAGGAGGCTTAAAAACAGCACCTCTGTCAAGCCTAAAAAAACCAGGTTAGGATCTTACGCTGGGATCACAACTCCTGATGGGCGGTGACAGCAGCCTGACCACTTTCAGAAACTGTATCACATCCGGATGCACCGCCAGCAAGTGACCTTGCACTATGCCTCAGTAACACAACAGAGCCGCTAAGAGCATCTTCAGTGAGTTGAGTGCCAAGCCTTTGTCCAGCCCGTTCTGCAAAAAGATAGCAAGATGTCTGGCATTGCACACCTAAGTGCCTGGACATGCCGCTCCTCACACCAGCCCTTGAAGATTCTCCAGACTCGTAAATATGCCAAATTGGTGGTACGTCTCCGAGCCTGTAACATAGTTGCTACCACTATTGGGGCCAGACCCCGATGCCTTAATCGCACCCGCAGAGCCATGCCGTAAGCAAGAATCGACTGACTTGGGGCATCAGCACCAGCCCCTGGGCCAAGAAGTTGGCTGTCGGCGAGCCTCCAGGGGTGGTCCCCCAGTAACCTTCTTAGGCCTGCATACCAGTCGCCAAGGCTAATCCGGCGCAATGAGGACCACTTGCTCCCTGTGGGCCTCTATCCATCTGATCAGGCGTCCAACCAGTGGCCAAGGAGGGGAGACGTACAGAAGACCCTCTGTTGGCCATGCCCGAGTGAGCACATCTAGGCCTTCAGACAAGTGCTCCCAGCACTAACTGAAGATTTGCTTCGCCTTCGCATTGCCCTGTGTCGCCATGAGATTCATAACTGGCTGTCCAAAGCAGAGTTATGTTATGGAAGACTGACACATTAAGTTCCCACTCGCTCGGATCAAACTGGTACAGACTGAGGAAATCTGCTCAGACATTTTCTTTGCCTGCAACATATCACCCACGTTCCGCCCACGTCATGATAAGTTGACTTCTAGCAGGACTGTACTCCCTGTGCCACCTTGTCTGTTGATATTCGCCACCATAGTCGCATTGTCCGAGAACACCCAAACTGACCCTTGAACCGATAATGAGAGAAAACTGTTGCAGGGTGAGAAACACCACCCTCATCTCTAAGTGGTTGATGGACCATGAGTCTGTTCAGAGCTCCACTTCCCCTGTGTCAACTGAGAGAGGCAATGGGCTCCCCAGCCCATAAGACTGGCATCTGTCATCACTGCAATCCAGCGCAGGCATTCCAGCAGAACCCCTGCCGAAAGGTGCTACACTTGTAACCATCACTGAAGACTGCTTCTCGCTTCCTCTGAACACTCCAATCTCCGCGTTAAGGACTGGGTCTGTGGAGATCAGCACAACAGTAGTTCCTGCTGTAGCGGGCGCATGTTGGCCCTTGTCTAAGGAACCAGGTCTAAAGCTGCCACCATGGAACCCAGCAGCTGGTCTGACTTGCTGAGGAAGTGCATCACTTAAACTTGGATCTTATTTATTCGGTCATCCAGGAGCAACACTCGACCCATCTGGGTATCAAAGCATGCCCCTAAGTATACCAGGGATTGGACTGGTTGAAGTTGACTCTTGCCCAGGTTGACCACCCAACCAAGACCTTGTAATACCTGCCTTACCCGCCTCGTAGCAGTGGAGGATTCCTTCACTGGCTTTGCTCTGATAAGCCAGTCGTCCAGGTATGGGTGCACCAAGATCCCATTCTTGCCACAAGGCTGCCACCACCATTATCATGACCTTGGTGAAGGTGCAGGGTGCGGTGGCCAGTCCAAAGGGCAGGGTGCAAAACTGGAAATTCCCCATTGGCACCATGAAACAGCGGAACCAGTGATGCTCTGGGCACACTGGTAAGTGCAAGTAGGCCTCCGTAAGTTCTAGTGCTGTTAGAAATTCCCCTTGACAGACTGCCAGAATGATTGAGCATAGAGTCTCCATACAAAAATAGAAACATAGAAATATGACAGAAAAAGACCACATGGCCTATCTAGTCTGTCCTTCCATAACTACAACAGTCCCCTTTTTACCTTTAGAGATCCTCTGTGTTTGTCCAATGCTTTTTTGAATTCAGTTACTGTTCTCATCTCTACCACCTCCACTGGGAGACTATTCCACAGATCCACTACTCTTTCCGTAAAGAAATATTTCCGCATATCACTCCTGAATTTATCTCCCTTCACCCTCATCCCATGTCCCCTCGTAGCAGAACTTGCTTTCAATTAAAAGAGGCTCTCTCCCTGAACATTTATGCCACGGAGGTATTTAAACATTTCAATCATATCACCTCTATCCCACCTTTCCTCTAAGGTGTACATATTAAGATCCTTCAGTCTGTCCTCATATGCTTTATAATGAAGACCACTAATCATTTTAGTAGCCACCCTCTGCACCAACTCCATTCTGTTCACATCCTTTTGAAGGTGCGGTCTCCAGAATTGCACACTATACTCCAAATGAGGTTGCACCAAAGACTTATAGAGAGGCATTATCACCTCCTTTTTTCTGCTAGCCATTCCTCTCCGTATGCACCCAAGCATCCTTCTAGCTTTTGCCGTCGCCTTTTCTACCTGTTTAGCTACTTTAAAGATCATCAGACACAACCACGCCTAGGTCCCGCTCTTCTTTAGTGGACAAAAGTACTTCACCCCCTATACTATATTGCTCCCTTGGATTGCTGCAGCCCAAATGCATGACCTTACATTTTTTAACATTAAATCCCAGCTGCCAAATTCTAGACCATTCTTCAAGCTTAGCTAGATCCCTCCTCATGCTATCTACCCCTTCCTGGGTGTCTATTGCAGATTTTGGTATCATCCACAAAGAGGCAAACCCTACCAGAAAGCCCTTCCACTATTATCACTAACAAAGATGTTAAAAAGAATCGGACCAAGGACAGATCCCTGGGTCACACCACTGATAACATCCTTCTCCTCAGAGTGAGCTCCATTTACTTGTACTCTGTCGCCTCCCACCCAACCAATTTCTAACCCAAGCAGTAACTTTAGGGTCCATCCCTAGGGTGCTCAGTTTGTTTATAAATCGCCTGTGAGGAACAGTGTCAAAGGCTTTACTGAAATCTAAATACACCACATCTAGGGCTCTCCCTCGGTCCAACTCCCTGGGTCACCCAGTTAAAAGAAATCAATCAGATTTGACTGACAAGACCTGCCTCTGGTGAACCCATGCTGCCTCGGATCCTGTAATCCGCTGGACTCCAGAAACCTCACTATTTTCTCTTTCAGCAGCGTTTCCAATAATTTACTCACCACCGAAGTTAAACTAACCGGCCTGTAGTTTTCAACCACATCCTTACTTCCACTTTTGTGTAAAGGCACCACATGAGCCTCTCTCCAGTCCTTAGGCACCACTCCCAACTCCAACGAGGCATTGAAAAGGTCAGTCAGTGGAGCTGCTAGAACGTCCCCAAGTTCCCTCAGTATTCTCGGGTGTATCCCATCCGGTCCCATCGCTTTGTCTACTTTAAGTTGAGATAGTTTCTCACGAACAGTCTTTTGAAAATTGTTCAAGATGTCCTTTGCTTCTGTTCCTATTTGTGGGTGTTTTCTGAGGTCCTGCTCCTGGTGCTTCATCTGTGAACACAGAACAAAAATATTTGTTAAGCAATTCCGCTTTATCCTTATCAGCTTCTACATATTCCTCCCCTGCACCCTCGAGTCTGACAATACCACTCTGGCCCTTCCTCTTCTCACTAATATATCTGAAAAATGTCTTATCCCCCCATTTTATTGCATTGGCTATTTCCTCCTCCTTTTGAATCTTTGCCTTCTTGACTAGTTTGCTAGCTTCTCTAAGTTTTTCCAAATACAGATGCCTGTCTTCCTCTCTCTGTGATCTCTTGTATTTCATGAAGGACTCCCTCTTTTTCTTCACTTTTTCAGCTACTTCTTTTGAAAACCATAGCGGTCTCCTTTTCCTTTTACCTTTATTTACCATTTTAACAAAAAGGTTGGTTGCCCTTAAAATATCCCCTTTCAGTTTTTCCCACTGTTTTTCTACATCCCTCAGCTGTTCCCATCCAACTAACGACTCCCTGAGGTATTGGCCCATCTTCGCAAAGTTAGTCTTCCTAAAGTTTAAGATCCTCGCCTTTGAATGGATTCTAACAGCCCTAAGTCCTAATACTGAACCACACCATCTGGTGATCACTGGATGCAAAATGATCTCCCACTACAACATCAGAAACACGTTCACCATTGGTAAGCACCAAGTCCAGTATGGCCCCTTCACGTGTGGGGTCTGTTACCAATTGCCTGAATAGTTCTCCCTGTAGAGAATCCAGGATCTCCTTACTTCTAGATGATACTGCAGCAGGAATGTGCCAATCAACATCTGGCATATTGAAATCTCCTATCAGTAGCACTTCCCCTTTCCTAGCAATGCTGCGCATGTCTTCAATTAACTCTGTCCACCTCTTCCTCTTGTGAGGGAGGTCTGTATATCACACCAATGTAAACAGATTTCTCTTTCCCTCTTTCTAGTTTAACCCATAATGCCTCCCCTCTCCCTTTTAAGCTCTGTAATTCCAAAGCTTTAATAGTAGTTTTTACATATAGTGCCACTTCTCCTCCCCTACTTCCTACCCTGTCCTTTCTGAATAAAGTATAGCCAGGTATAGTTACATCCCAATCATGGTTTTCTGTGAACCGTGTTTCTGTAACTGCCACTAAATCCAAGTCAGCCACTCCCACCAAAGCTTCAACATCAGGGATCTTATTTCCCATGCTACGGGCATTTATACACACTGCTTTCCATATGTTACCCCTGTTACCATTTCCATAAAGTTATTTAAATGTAACACCTACCTGGGGGCTTACACTTACCTGGTGGCTTTCTTCATCCATCCCCAACGAATCTAGTTTAAAGCCTTCTTCAGTAGATTAGCCAGTCTACTACTGAAGACGTGTTGACCTTTCTTGGACAGATGGATGCCATCTCTGCTCTGCAACCCTTGGAACAGTATCCCATGGTCTAGGAAACCATAGTGCCCGATTCACGTACTTGAGATCCAGGCTGGGATGAAAGCACAGTTACTTACCTGTAACAGGTGATCTCTGGGAACAGGAGGAATAAGTCTTCACATATGGGTATGTCGGTACCAACGGAGCCTGCGCAGGAACGCTCCCCTGCGTCCAAAAAGAAAGCTTTTGGGAGCATCCCACGCGCATGCACGCTGCCTTCCTGCCCATTCACTTCCCTCTCATCAGTTGGGTTTGTAGCTGAGACCGAAGGAGGGAAGTACACAAATTAGAGAGAGAGAGAAACAACTCCTAGGGGAGGTGGGTGGGTTGTGAAGACTTATTCCTGCTGTTCCCAGAGATCACCTGTTACAGGTAAGTAACTGTGCTATCTCCAGGAACAAGCAGGAATGAGTCTTCACATATGGGGACTCCCAAGCTAAGATGCCTGGAGGAGGTCCCAGCATGTTGCAAATCTAGTCGATGGGCCATGCTATCTCCCAGAACCTGGGGCATCCAAGGGATGGAGGGTAGAAGTTGAAGTGAGAAGGGTGTGCTGTGGAACAGCTTGACTAAACAAGGCGTCTGAAGAGGAGTCCTTGTGTAGATCAGAAATGTTAGTGAAAATTGGATTCCAATTTTCTAATGTAGACCTTAGTCAAAAATATTGTGAAAGTATTTGTTGAGAGTAATGGTCTGGTGCTAGAAACCAGTACATTATCCTCAAAGAAAATACCTTACTGTGAAGTAGAGGAAATAAATTTCGCAATACAGGCAGAGGTCAGACGCCTAAATGGCTAGAACTAATCCCAGAAGAAAAAAACTGGGAGAGTTTAATGGGGTTGGACTTTGGATGAGAAGCTAAAGCTTCTGTAGGCCAACATTTGAAGCTCTTTGTCCTTGGAGCAGAAAAAAACTCTAGGAAAAAGAGGAGATAAATCTGACCGGTTTGCAGAAAAAGGATGGGTCTTTGAGACCCCTCTATCCAAATGAAAGAAAAACATTTGTAGTAGGCGGTGTAGCCTCCAATTTCTTGAAGATCAGGAAGGTCTTCCCCAAGTGATGTCACTTAGGATGACTTTACATAGAGAGCTTCAGATGTATCGTAATCAGGGAGGTTACAGTAAAAGAAGGTAGTTTGTGATTACCATAGAAATTGGTTGTCCATTTAAACCTTATGGCATGCTGGACAGCATTAATATGGACAGTAACAAATCTTTCAGAGTGAGATATATGTATTTATATACACACATTATATATCTATGTATCTCTATCTATGTATCTCTATCTATATATGAAGACTCAACAAGAAGGGGTAAGACCTGCTTGAAAATATGGATAGAGAACCCTTTACTGGTTATACGTGGAGAACCATGAAGAAGGTTACATGGTAACCAGTGGAATTTTCCTAGTCAGAAGGATAGGTCTAGATCTCTTTAAAATTCTAGACTTTGAATATCCGGAAATGGAGATATAAGTGAAGAGGTGCAGAGAAAACCTTAGTCTTAAGACGAGAAGTCTGGATCCTTCTATAACTTCAGAGTGGAGAAAAAGTCGCAATAAAAGGGAATACTATGAGGGCAATATGAGTATAATATGTTCTTTGTTCAGCATAAGTGCCAATGAAGTATTGGGAATTAGAAGGAATGTAGTAGACAAGGACCGACTGCAGTGAAAAGAAATGCATCCCTGTTGGAGAAATTCCACTGGAGATGTGGAACAACTCAGGGAATTAAGCAATTCTTTATGCTTTCACGTGATCTAAGCCCTGGTTCATTTTCCCTAAAAGGAAATTTTAAGAAAGATGGTAAAGGTAGGTAAAAACCGGTCATGTGGGAGAATGACTGGGCAAGCCTTTCAACCATCTGGAAGCTACCCACCAGGAATGCAGGAATGGCTCTGACACTCTCTGGCAAAGACCCATAGTTGCAGAGCTTTTTGTAGAATTGCAGAGAGCATTTTGTAGGTTGCCCAGGTGAGATCTGGTTGTTTAATTACCAGTGTGCAACCTAATCTATTCTGTGGGAGCCAAAGAATTGAAGATGGCTAAGAATAGCAGACAGGCTGGTTGTCTGCAACAATAAATTGTCCAAGTAGGTTTTGGAACCTCTCTTGGAATTATGTTATTAAGGCAGCAAAAGAGGCTAGGTCCCATAGATTGGACAAAGACCGACAGACAGAATTAGAAGTGAGTAACTCTCAATTATGGTCTGATAAGCTATCTTAAAAGAAATATTTGAAAGATTGCAGAGGGGAGAAACTCTGTATGGAAATTACTTACTGGAGTAGGTATTGAGGACAATCCTATGGCTTAAAAGGTAAGCCCTCCAGTGAAATAATATCACTCTTAGATTGAAAATGTCAACTAAGAGGGATAGAAGTAATACAGAGTTGGGAAGATTTACAATTTGGTAGTCCCAGAAAAGGGTAAAGCTCCCCTGCAGTCAAAAGTATAAGATATCCTCATACAGGACAACTGCCAAGGTGAAGGGCATAGCATACCTTGTAAGTAGTTGTAACTCCTCTGTTTAATTTAAAAGGAGAGGAGAAAGTTGTTACCTGTGGGGCATGATTATCCTCACTAGCTCTAAGAGCAGAAAGGATGGATTGCTCTTAGCAAGAGATTCATGCCTAAAGTAGAGGATTAAGGCAGTGTATTACTGACCTCTTAATAAGGATGAGAAGAACTACAAATGTTTCTGTAGTTAAGAAGTAGTGATTCTGAAACTCAACAGGAAAAAAGATTTAATGAAATAAAAAAAAATCAGAAACCCTGCGACTGCTGAGTTTGCTGAGCCTGTTGAGACTTTGGTTTTCTTAGCCTGGTATTATGTTGCCCTTCTTTGGAAACATCTGCATGATGGGTAGAAGATGAATACAACTTTTTCCCCCTATGGGAATAAAGTTTGTTAGGAGATTTTTTAGTAGCTGGGGTAGAGGAAAGTTTTGACAATCCTCTGAAAGTAACAATATCAGTGTTTAACTGCTTAGCTTGAAATAAAGCATACTTGTTAAAGAGATTTTCACCAGTACAAGGAGTATCTCCCAACTTTTCTTGTACCCATTTGTCTAAGTCTGAAGCTTGGAGCCAGGCTATGCGTAGTGCTCCTATGGCTATAGCAGAGGTTCTGCTAATAGACTCAAAACAGTCCAGGGAAGCACGATTAAGGAATTTAGAGACATTTTGAGCATGACTAACAAGACAAAGTCTGCTCTTTTATGCTCTTGAAGAAAAGGGATCAAAGACTAAGTTCTTCGTGACCTCTTCAAGAGATAATCCCATATAGAAAATATATGGAGATAATTCTTGCTGAAAGCATGGATGCCTGGAAGCATCGACGTCCAAAGGCATCTAAAGTTCTAGACTCACGACCTGGCGGATAAGAAGAGTGCTTCTTTGTACTCTTAATACGCCTCATTGCTGATTCTACAACAATTGAATGATGAGGAAGTTGAGTCTTTTGAAAACCTGGAGGAGGCACTTTGTACATGGAGTCAAGTGTCTTAGAATGTGGTGATACCGTTAAAGGAGTTTCCCACATTCTGCAAAGTAGATCTTGTAAGATTTGATGCAAAGGAAGCATGATGACCTCCTTTGGAATCCAGGGTGATTGCAGGATCTCTGAATCCCCTGGGAAGAATTCTTTACCAGGTATAGAAATGGCAAGTAACTTTGCCATATCAAGCAGAAAAGCTTGAAAAGAAATCTCCCTTTAGGAGGACCCTCTAAAATGAAGGGTAAAGGCTAGACTTGTTGAAGATTCAGCCTTGGTACCGATGGATTCCTCCCAGTCATCGGGATCGGAAGACCTGAAAGGGTGAAGCATCGGATTTTCCTTAATGTCTTCGGTACCGGCCGAGGTCGGTACCGAGACGAGTCGGTACCGAATCATCCATGCTAGAGATCGATTCCAGGCTCAGCATCGAAGGAAGTGAGTCTGTCGAAGCAAGCATGGACGGTACCGACACCGATGCCCATGTCGATACCGGTACCGGTACCTAAGCCGATACCGATACTGGAAGATTGGTCTGCAGCAACTCTAGCGGTACCGAAGTAACCGAGAGCGCTAGACTGCGATCATCGGTGAGGAGTGTTTCATCCATCACCACAGCCGATGCCAGGGTGTCGGTACCACTCGAAGCGGCCACAACCACCGAGCATGGCGCAGGTATGTTCATCAAGGTAAGAACCCCGGGAACAACCTGAAGCCCCATTAATGCTTTGGAGCCCGAAGACTCCTGCCAGGGCTTTATTGCCAATATGTCCTCGAGGGCAAGGCTAGAGCCATCTCGATACTGGGAAGGAGATCTACCACTCGAAGACTGGCTAGTCTTTACAGACTTTTGTTTGGTTACCTGATCCTGTAGAGATTTTATAGCTGGTGACATCGAGTGCGATGTGAACCGGGTATCGAGTTGTGCTCGATTCTGAAGACTTCTTCTGTTAGAGCTCCAGCAGGAAAGACACTCCTGTGGGCAATGGTCAGGACCCAAACATTTTCGACACCAAGTATGGGTGTCTGAAAACATCTCTGTACCGCCACACTTTGAGCATTCCTTAAGGGTAGTGGCTGGCTTTTCCATGATGGAAAGATAGAGGCCTAGTTGCCTAGAAAATGTCAGACACTAGAAACAGGAAAATTTCTGAAGAAAAAGAAGAAATTCTTTAGAAAAAAGAAAAACACCGGCGGTACCGGTGGCGTCGAGGGAAGGCAGACGCGACCACAAAAAAATAAGAATAAAAAGAAGAATTTTCTGCGGTGACAGGAATACGTCCTGCCGGCTCCGCGGAAAACGGAAAACTGATGAGAGGGAAGTGAATGGGTGGGAAGGCATCGCGCATGCGTGTGGGATGCTCCCAAAAGCTTTCTTTTTGGATGCTGGGGAGCATTCCCGCGCAGGCTCTGTTGGTACTGACGTACCCATATGTGAAGACTCATTCCTGCTTGTTCCTGGAGATAACCCCCTTCCTTCTTTGGGACCACAAAATAAATGGAGTATCGACCGGATCCACACTAGTCTGCGGGCACTGGGACCAATGCCCCTAGGTACAGCAACCTGTTGAGAGTAAGGTGAACTGCCTCTGCCTTTGTTGGCGCATTGCAAGGTGAACGAACAAAAGCTTTGCATAGAGATCTGGTGAAATCGAGGGCATAACCCTCTCAAATTATCTCCAAAACCCACTGGTCAGTTGTGATTGCAGCCCAGGTGGCATAAAAGCGTTGTAACCGACCCCCCATTGCCAGCTCCACCTGGGTCCTTCTGGCTTTATTAGGGGTTTCCAGCAAGGCAGGAAAATATCCTCACCCTGTGCACCGGGAGCCTCGAAAGGACTATCCTCGTCCCCTTTTGATAGGGACCGAAATGCGCCCCTCAACTATGCACGTCTCTGGCCTGCCCCCTTTGGGGGGCCCACCCCCATTTTCAATCCCTTTCTATCTTCAAGCAAACGTCCCCCTTTAGAATCCCCCAAGTCCTTAACGATCTTCTCGAAGGCCTCCCCCAAAGAGTAGCTTACCCTTAAAGAGGAGTTTAATGAGTCTGGAGGAGGTGTCCGCTGTATGCTGAAACAGACTCAAATCTACTACTGTCTGTTGCTACTGAGGCTCCTGCCTCCGACATCTTTACCCCTTGGATCCATCGAATGGGGGCCCTGGAAACATAGGCTCCACAAATGGGGGCCTGCAGGGCTAAAGCACTTGCATCATACGCCTTTTTGAGCGGCGACTCCAGCCTGCAGTCCTGCAGGTCCTGAGCGCCGCCTCTTTCCACGGGGATGGTAGTCTTTTTTGTTACTGCTGACACTAAGGCATCTTCCTTTGGCATTCACAGGAGGTCCTTTTTTGTCCTGTGGAATGGGATACAAGCTCCCCATCGCTCGACCCCCCCTCTCAAGGTGGCTTCTGGGAACTCCCACTCTGACTCAATCATCTTCTTGATGACTCTGTGCACTGGAATATACACTTAGCCCCCTTGAATCCCTGCAATAAGGGATCTTCCAGAGGCTCCTCTGCCAGAGCTGGAGGAGCTGAAATATTCAACACTGCCAGGGACTGGCCTATGAGGGCTGCTAGCTCAGCCCGATGAAAGGCCCTGAAAACATTAGGATCATCCCCTGATGTGATTTCCCCTTCTTCTATTTCCTGAGCCATAGGATCCCTGCTGAATTCTCAGGTCCCTTCCCCCAGACCTGAGATCCAGGGGAGTCTTGGGCCAGCCAGGCCTCAACATCCCCCTTGCTCCGCTTTAGCTGAGAAGATCCCAACAGAGGATCCTCCACTTGAGGAGTTTGGCCTACTGCAAACTGCTTGATGTTCTAGGGCAGGGGTCGGCAACCCGCGGCTCCGGAGCCGCATGCGGCTCTTTCTCACCTTTGCCGCGGCTCCGGAGCACACTGCCCGCCCGGTGACAGGCAATAGTTTTGTAAGCTCCCTCCCTTCTTCTGCAGCCGCGGCTCCCTGCCTCTTAGGGAACCGCGGCTGTGCTTTTAAAATCATCTCGGAGCCCTTCCTGTCTTGACGGGCTCCGTGCAGCATTGTCCCGCCTCTAAAGGAAGTTTGGAGGCGGGACAATGCTGCACGGAGCCCGTCAAGACAGGAAGGGCTCCGAGATGATTTTAAAAGCACAGCCGCGGTTCCGTAAGAGGCAGGGAGCCGCGGCTGCAGAAGAAGGGAGGGGAGCTGACATGGAGGGAGGGGGGCTGACGGGGGCTGACATGGAGGGAGGGAGCTGATATGGATGGATGGAGGGAGGGGGCTGACATGGAGGGAGGGAGGGAGGGGGACTGACATGGAGGGAGGGAGGGAGGGAGGGGGGCTGACATGGAGGGAGGGAGCTGATATGGATGGAGGGAGGAGGGGGGCTGACATGGAGGGAGGGAGCTGATATGGATGGATGGATGGAGGGAGGGGGGCTGACATGGAGGGAGGGAGCTGATGGGGCTGACATGGAGGGAGGGGGCAGGGAGGGGGGCTGACATGGAGGGAGGGAGGAGGGGCTGACATGGAGGGAGGGAGCTGATATGGATGGATGGAGGGAGGGGGGCTGACATGGAGGGAGGGAGGGAGGAGGGGCTGACATGGAGGGAGAGAGCTGATATGGATGGAGGGAGGGGGGCTGACATGGAGGGAGGGAGGGGGGCTGACATGGAGGGATGGAGGGGGCTGACATGGATGGAGGGAGGGGGGCTGACATGGAGGGGGCTGACATGGAGGGATGGAGCACTGGTAATGGGGTTGAGGGGACTAGCACTGGAAATGAGCTGATTAGGGGAGGCTAGGACTGGTAATGAGCTGATGGGGGGTAGGACTGGTATTGGGCTGATTAGGGGAGGCTAGCACTGGTAATGGGGTTGAGGGGGGATTAGCACTGGAAGCGAGCTGATGGGGGGGCTTTGAATGGGCATGGGCTGATTGTGGGGAGGGGAGGAGAGAGCTGCTGGCCCTGGAAGATAACTGGGGGCTAAGGCTGCCATGGTATTTGTACTAGAAGGGACTGGTCAGTGGGGAAGGAGGGGGATTGGAAGGAAATGGACACCAGTGGCAATCATGGGAATGCAAGTTGACATTGGAAGGTACTGGGAGTGAGGACTGGAAAGGGGCTGATATTGGGGAGGGTTACTGGGACTGGAAATAGGCTGATGGAAAGAAGTGAAGAAAACGAAAGAAGAGATAAGAAATGGCAGATGGACCATAGACCACAGAAAGAGAGCTAAGAGAAGACAGGAAAGCAGAAGCCTCAGATCGGGACCAGCATGATCAAAGAATAAATTGGTCAAACAAAGGTAGAAAAAATAATTTTATTTCATATTAGTGATTTGACTACAAAATCATCATAATTTTGAAATCAAATATTGTTACTTCTTGTTGTGATATTTTCTGGCGTATTTTTTTTGGTGTGCGAAGGAAGAGGGGTAGTCTTATACGGCGAGTATAGGCCAAACACCTATATTTTAACAGGAAAAGTAGGGGGTCGTATATAGCATTAAGGTAAGAAACAATATATGCAGTGTTAGATTTGTTTTAAATGTCGCAATGGTTTTGCGGCTCCCAGTTTTTTTTTTCCCTTCGGAAACGGGTCCAAGTGGCTCTTTATGTCTTAAAGGTTGCAGACCCCTGTTCTAGGGGAACCACCTCTGAAGCAGAAGCAGGTGTAGACAAAAACTCTGTGGAGGGATAAAATAAAATCCACTGAAAACAAGGGCTCTGGACACTGGGGAACCGAAGCTGCCTTCACTATAGGGTTAGGCAGTCTCAACGAGCTTTCCCCTTTTGTTTTCTTTTTGCCGTGACAACATTTAGCATCAATGGAAATGGCCACCGGATCTGAAATGGCCGCATCTTGTGCCAAGACTCCCACAGGCACCTCTTGTGCAATCCCTTTAGTTTCCACGCCGCCTTCCGCTTCCATTGCTGCAGTCTCAAATGCTAGCATTAAGCCTCTGCCGTGACGAAAACAAAAACAGCAAATGCCTGAAGGGCTCAGCCTACAGCCGCTACTATGTAAAACACAGAACAGCGACAGCATGCACCTTCCCTCACCTCGTGCATTGGAACGAAACCAGGGGAGACTGCGCTACAGAAAACAGGCGCCAAAGTCTACTCCTGCACTACTCTACTGGCCCCACTGCATGCTCTCACAACTGCCGCCACCATGGAGAGCAAGAGCCTTCCCCAGGTCCTAAAAGGGTCTGAGATACTTTGAGTAGAGAAAGGGACCTGGAGCTCCCAGGTAGTTTGACCCTGGGCAGACCCTGAACCCGAGGGCTCAAAGAGAATAGGCAGGCCCTGCCACACTGTTTGCCATCTTACCACCACTCCAATGGTGGTGAGCTCAACCTCTGAAGTATTTAAGGAATCCTTGCCTTTAAACTGTACCCCGTTACTACTAATGTTAATTCAATCTGTAAGGGCAAATGGCTCTACACGAGGTCGGCTTGGGTGAGCTCTTTCCACAGCTGCTGAGAACTGAATTCTTTGGGTTAAAACTGATAAAATCTGTGTATTTTAAAATTCAGTGTTTTAAGCAGCAAGTTAGGGCATAGTACTACAAGCCAGCTTTCACATAAATTAAAGCCAGTTAGGGTATATCGTAACAGAAAAAATAGAATAGGGTAAATATTCTTTGAATACAGAGAGAGAAATCGTTTTCTAGAGACCTTCCACAAAGAGACCTTCCAATTAGAAGGCAAGAGAACTGTGAAATTGTTTTAAATAGGTGTTAAAGTGAAGTGACAGATCAAAGGGGCAAATTGAAAGGCTCCCTCCTCTATCAAACCAGGGCAGTGTGAATCACCCAGGAAATTAAGAGATTGTCTTAGAAGCACAGATACAAACAGGCCACCCCTCACAGCCAACCCGGGCATAATCCTTGATTTATAGCTTTCTAAACCAGTAAAGGGTTATTAGGCCTTAGGGGTAGATTAATTAAGTCCTTGCAGTTCGCCTTGAGGTGAACATTAAAAGTCCTATATACTTATTAGGTATAATTGTATTGGTTCAACTATCCCTAGTCATCTAGCAACTTTACATAATTTAACTTTAAATAGCTAAAAGAAATCTTTAAATCTAAGATGTAGAAAGCAGTCTAGCAGAGAGATGGGGTTATCCAGTCTTTTGCACCAAGTGTTATATGTATGATTTTCTCCCAGTTGGTGAGGTCTTAAGTAGGAACTAACAGGCTGATGCAGAAAACTAGCACAGTCGTTAAGCACAGATAATGTCACTTTTAATAACACTTACTACTACTGTCAAAATGCAGAAAAGAGACACGCGCATGTAAAAAGCAACGGAAAAACTAGCACACAATTAAAGCCAATAGTATTTACATGTATTTAAATTATAGGCAAATGAGCTACACCTAACAAACTGGTATGCAAATATTGGTAGCATCCAATGCAGAGAAACATGTAAAGGATTTCGCAACCAGCCTTAGAACCAATATCACTACGCCTGGGTCTGAAGTTGCTTAACATCTAGCGTGTCCCCCCACCCCCCGACAGTATTTTGATGGCATCAGGTGCTTTCTCCGATGCCAGAGTCATCCGAGGAGAAATGTCAAAAATGACCCAGGCACCACGGAAAGCCCCAGATGCCATCAAAATACTGTTGGGAGGTCGGTGCCCCTGACAGAAAGCAAATTCTTGGTGGCCCAGCAGCACCGATCTCCCCACCCTCCTCCTGGTACATTTAGAAATGAACAGGAGTGCTGCCCACGTGCTCCCTTTCTTGCCCTGCCATCCTGAAAAATGGCAGCGCCTGGCCCCATGGGAGATGCACTGGGCTAGGTCATATATGGCAGTCTGACGCTGCCCAGAATGCATCACACAGGGCCAGGCACCGCCATTTTTCAAGATGGCAGGGCAATAGTGGGAGCACGTGGGCAGCGCTTCCGCTCATTTCTAAAAAGGTACCAAGTGCAGGGGGGAGGGTTCGGGGTTGCTGAGCCACTGTTGATTTTTAGTTGAGAGGGGGTGGGGAGAGGGAAAAAAAAAAAAGGGGGCCCCTGGGCTACCAGGGATTCATTTTCTTTCTGTCAGGGGCACTGGCCCACGACCACTATTTTGATGGCATTGGGAGCTTTCCGCGATGCCTGGATCATCTGAGGGGAGTTTGACATTTCCCCTCAGATGATTCAGGCATTGGAGAAAGCCCACGCGATGCCATCAAAATAGTGGTCGGGGTTCATATGCAAATTAGCCATGCCTGTTTCTCTGTGAAAGCATGCCAACTTCTTGAAGCATGTGTTTACTTGCTCTCCCAGTTTAGTGCTGCCATTTACGCACAGTCTAATGAATGGTTAACATGTGGCTAAATTGCATACGACACCCTACCCCTGCTGAAATCGCGTGCTATCGGTGCTACAAATATGCGTAAAAAGTTGATAGAGCATGATTTCAGCACCAGTTGTTTGCATTAGCCTGTAAGTGCAAAGAGTTCTTTATTCTCAGGGAATTAGCCTCAAGAGATCAGACTCGAGGAGAGCACTTGAAGGAGCCGAGGCAGACAGAGGTATATAGACAAAACCTACCAGGATGTAGTAGAGAAGTGTCACCTCCAGTCTGGTAGCCGCTCTACTGCCATGGAGGAGAGAGGTCATGTGAAAAGACAGCATCACTTTGATGTCGCAGAATCCTGTAGCTAGCACCTGTCCTCTAGGTGATGTAACACCCTCTCACACAGAGGATGTCTTTCTATGGCCTTGTGCCCATTAGGGAAGGGTCAGGATGGCTGTTATAGTTGGCGATTTGATCATTAGGCACGTAGATAGCTGGGTGGCTGATGGACGTGAGGATCGCCTGGTAACATGCCTGCCTGGTGCAAAGGCAGCAGGCCTTATGTGTAACCTAGACAAAGTTTTACATAGTGCTGGGAAGGAGTCTGCTGTCTTGGTACATGTTGGTCCCAATGACATAGGAAAGTGTGGGACAGAGGTTCTGGAGGCCAAATTTAGACTTTTAGGTAGGAAGTTACAATCCTGAACTTCCAGGGTAGCATTCTCAGAAATGCTTTTGGTTCCACACACAGGCCTCAAAGGCAGGCAGAGCGCCAGAGTCTCAATGCTGGATGAGATGATGGTGCAAGAAAGAGGGGCTTGGATTTGTTAAGAACTGGGCAACATTCTGGGGAAGGGGGGGGGACTTTTCTGAAAGAATGGACTATACTTTAACCAGGACGGAACCAGGCTGCTGGCATTAACCTTTAAAAAGGAGATAGAGCAGCTTTTAAACTAGATAATGGGGGAAAGCTGACAGTTGCCCAAGAGTGCTTGGCTCGGAAAGCGTAGTTACTCACCTGTAACAGGTGATCTCTGGAAACAGCAGGAATCTGTCTTCACATATAGGAATGCAGCCTTCAAATATGGTGATGTCAGCACAGATGGAGCCTGTGCGGGAACACTCCCCAGCATCAAATAGGAAAGCTTTTGGAGCACTCCACTGCACCTGCATGCCTACCTTCCCAACTCCTCTCCTCTGTTAAGTTTGTAGCTGAGAGGAAGAGAAAAAATAAACCCTGCAACTCCTACGGGAGGAGGGCGGGATGTGAAAACCTGATTTCTACTGTTCCTGGAGATCACCTTGGATAGTGTAGCCATTACAGAAACATGGTTTAATGAATCGCATGACTGGGATATAGCCATAGCTGGCTATAATCTATTCAGAAGAGACAGAGAAAGTGCAAAAGGAGGAGTAGCAGCCTTGTATGTCAAAAGCAATATTAAAACTACTGAAACGCAGGGGGCATGGGGAAAGAAGCAGCGCTCTGGATTGTGTTAGAAAGAGGAGATGGCACTGTCATCCACACTGCTGTAGTCTACAGACCTCCAACTCAAATCGAAGAAATAGATAACGAATTGATTATAGATATTGCCAAGATAGCCCCAAAGGGGGAAGTGGATTGGATTACTCCTTCTGCGAATCTGGAAAGAAGCAAAAAAATTGTGGATGCTTTCCAAGAAGCGTTACTTAGACAAATGGTGATGGAACCAACCAAGGAAAGCTCAATGCTGGATTTAGTGCTCACCAACGGTGACAGCGTGTCGAATGTCTGGGTGGGTGCCCCTGTGAGCAGCAGCAATCACACGGAATCATAGCAAGCTCAAAGTCCTAAACTTCAAAAACATTGACCATTAAATTGGCCAAGTACCTGAAGGAGGAGTTGGCAGGGTGGGAGGGGATAAGGGAAGTGGAATTGCAATGGGCTAAACTAAAGGTAACAATAAAAGGGGTAACAGATATGTAAGTTAAGCAAATAAAAACAAGAGGAGAAGAAAACCTATTTGGTTTTACAAAGAAGTGGCTGCTCAAATAAAGGCAAAAAAATGGAAATTACACTTACCTGGTAACTGTAGTTCCTTGAGTGACGACAGTTCAGTCCTCCACCACTGGGTTGTGCACCTCCTCCTGCAGCTTGGAGACTGGCATGTCAAAACCGTGACATCACTGGATATAGCCCTCTGGTCTCTCCCATCAGCCCCAGTGAACTATTGACAAAACAGACTCAAAAAAAACAACAAATAAGTTAATGTTATGGTTGATACAATAGCTACTTAACTATAACCATTAGTATGCACACCGGACTCTCTCCTCCGGCAGACCTTCCCTGTACCCTTCCCTGCTACACACAGAATCAGTAAGAAGAAAGAGTAAGAATGATCAACTACAAAGAGAAAGACCCAAAGTAGGACAGACTCCACAACACACAGACCTACCAGTAGTCTTCCGGTACTCCCAACCAACCATCCACTGCCAGCGTTAGCACCCCGGGCGGGAATGAGGACTGAACTGTCGTCACTCAAGGAACTACAATTACCAGGTAAGTGTAATTTCCATTTCCTTATCGTTCCTCCAGTTCAGTCCTCCACCACTGGGATGTAACAGAGCAGTAATCATGGGGAGGGACCTTTCCAGCCAGCTCGTAACACCACTGACCCGAAACAGGCATCACTCGTCGCCGCCACATAGAGGCGGTAATGCCTACTGAAAGTATGAAGGGACGACCAGGTAGCCGCTCTACAGATTTCTCCTGACGGAACCAAACTCTGTTCTGCCCAGGAAGTCACTTGCGCTCTAGTAGAATGCGCTCGCAAGCCCGTCGGCACCGTCCGACCTTGCAGCAGATAAGCTGATGCAATCGCCTCTCTAATCCATCTTGAAATGGAAGCCTTCGCCGCCACTTCCCCTTTACGGTTGCCTCCAAACACCACGAATAGACGGTCCGACTTGCGAAATACTCCCGAAACCTTCAAGTATTGCCGCAACACCCGCTTTACATCCAACCGGCGTAAGCTGCGGTCCAAGTCGCTCCCCTCCAGCGAACCTAGCACCGGCAGGGACACCGTCTGATTCAGGTGAAAAGGAGACACCACCTTAGGCAAAAAGGATGGAATGGGTCGCAGCACCACCTTTTCTCTGGAAAAGGACAAGAACGGTTCCCTATATGATAACGCTTGCAACTCCGAAATGCATCTAGCCAAACAGATAGCCACCAAAAACACCATTTTTAAAGTCAAGTCCTTAACCGAAGCCCGGTGCAATGACTCAAAGGGAGCTTTAGTTAACGCTCCTAACACCAAATTGAGATCCCATAGCGGAACTACAACTCTATGCGAGGGACTCAATCTGGTTTATTGCTTTGAGGAAACGCAACACATCAGCATGAGTGCCGAGAGCAACGCCTTGAACTTTGCCGCGATAACACGAAAGGGCTTCCAGCTGGACTCGCAAAGAACTGGCTGCAGGACTCTTATCAAACCCATCCTGCAGAAAGCTGAAGATCAAAGGAACGGAAACCGTAGCCGCCCGGACTTGCCGCCTCGAACACCAGTCCTCAAATATACGCCAGGCGCAAACATAAGTAAGCAAGGTGGACTGTTTCCACGCCCTAAGCAAAGCCGCACTGACTGCCGCTGAATAATCCTTTTTCTTTAGCCTCGCCCTTTCAATGGCCAAACCGTAAGCAAGAAACGATCCATATGAGGCACGTGAAGCGGTCCTTGAACCAACAGATCTGCCGACACCGGCAACCTCCAGGGCTCTCTGTCGAGGAGGTGAATGAGATCTGCGTACCACGAACGCCTTGGCCAGTCAGGTGCCACCAACAGAACTCTCCCCGGATGACCCTCGATCCGCTGAATCACCCTGCCGATTAACGTCCATGGAGGGAAGACATAAAGAAGACCTATCGACGGCCACCGATGCAACAGCGCGTCTATGAATTTCGACATTCTTTCTCACCACCTGCTGAAGAAACGACTGCCTTTTGCTGACCAGAAGGTCACCATTAAATCCATCATCAGTGGACCCCCATCGGCGAACTATCTGTGCAAAGACATCCGGATGCAGCTCCCATTCCCCCGCATCCACTTGGACCCTGATGAGAAAATCGGCCATCACATTGTCCTTCCCCGCGATGTGCGCTGCCGAGATCGCTGTCAACCGACTCTCTACCCAAGAGAACAGGGCGTCCGCTTCCTCCTCCATGGCTGCATTTCCCGTGCCGCCCTGCCGATTGATGTAGGCCACCGCCGCCGAGTTGTCCGACAACACTCATACTGCTCGGCCTACCACCGATGCCTCGAACGCCTGAAGGGCCCAAAATACCACTCTCAGCTCGAGCCGGTTGATCGACCAAGACCTCTCTGGAAGTGACCATTCGCCTTGCGCAAACCGACCTCTGCAATGGGCCCCCCCCATCCCGCGAGGCTTGCATCCATCAATAATGGAAGCCATTATGGCTGCTCCAGAGGCATACCGGCCGCCAGCGAATTCGGGAGCAGCCACCACCGAAGAGACTCCCTGACCTTGATCGGGCAGGGGAGCAATTTGTTCAACAAATTGGACTGATGCGACCACCGGCGAAGCAGTGCCCTCTGTAACGGCCGCATATGAAATCTGGCCAAAGGCACCGTCTCCAAGGTCGTCGCCATCGTTCCCAGCACGCGCAGATAAGTCCACGCCCAAGGGAGCCTGGGTAGAACTGAACTTGTGCACCAATTGCCGAAGTACTTGAATTTGATGATCCAGCAGGAACACCTGTCTGCTCTGCGTGTTGAAGCGCACCTCCAGGTACTCCAGCTTCTGGGATGGTACTAAGCGGCTTTTGGCTGGGTTGACCACAAAAACTTTACCACCTTGTCCGTCACCTGACTACTCTCGGCAGCGGACTTGGCTCAAATTAACCAATCGTCAAGGTATGGATGCACCAGAATTCCTTCCTTGCGTAAGGCCACCGCTACCACCACCATGATCTTGGTGAAAGTCCGCGGCGCCGGTGCCAGACCAAAGGGCAATGCCTGGAACTGATAGTGCTCCGAAAACAGAGCGAACCTCAGAAACCTTTGATATGCCGCTCTGATGGGAATGTGTAGGTACGCTTCCGTAAGGTCGAGGGATGTCAAGTACTCTCCCTGACGCACCGCCACAATGACCGATCGCAACGTTTCCATCCTGAAATGCGGTACCCAAAGACACCAATTCACCCCTTTCAGGTCTAATATAGGGCACATAGCCCTGTCCTTTCTTTGGCACCACAAAATAAATGGAGTATCAACCCACACCGTAGTCTGCCACCGGCACTGGGATGACGGCTCCCTTTTGTAAGAGCCGATCTAATGTAGCGCAAATCGCCAGGGTCTTCCGATGACCTCTGCATGGAGACATGACGAAAGAGTCCCGCACCGGACACGCCAATTCCAGCACATAACCCTCGTGAATGATCTCTAATACCCACTGGTCGGGTGTGATGTGGGTCCAGGCAGGAAGAAATTCCCCGAAGTCGCCCGCCTATCGGTTGACTTCCTACCGGGACCCGCCTCCTTTCATTGTGGTTTTCGAGTCGCCGCTGCAGAGTTTGCTGAGAAACCTCTGTTTGCTCCCCGAAACCCCTGAAATCCCTGGGCCCGAGCAGCAAATCGTCCCCTCTGGGAGCCCCCGAAACGAGAAGTACGAAATCTCCTGAAATCCCAAAACTGGCCCTGAAAGGCCTGTACGGACTTCACTATTTCGGCCTATCCTCCGTGAGCCTACCACCCTTAGGCTCCCCAAGATCCTTTATCAACTTGTCCAGGTCTTCCCCAAACAGTAACCTTCTCATAAATGGGAGTTTACTGAGACGGGACTTGGACAACCCATCAGCTGCCCAATTTCTCAACCACAGAGATCTGCGTGCGGCCACCACGGAAGCCATGCTGTTAGCTAGTGCCCAAATCAAGTCGTAATGTACGTCCGCTAAATACGGCAAACCGGACTCCAGACAACCCAGCTCTCTAATTTCTTCCTGTTCCAGGCGAGTCGACTGCCGCAAACGATGAGCCCAGCGGAGACATGCTCTTGCCACCCACACTCCACAAACGGAAGCCTGCAAACACAGAGCGTCCACTTCAAATGACTGTTTCAGCAAATCATCAACCTTCCTGTCCTGCGCATCCTTTAGAGCCGTGCTGCTTTGAATTGATAGTCTTCTTCGTAACCGCGGACACCACCGCATCAATTCGCGGAGATCAGAACTTCTCTTTGTCCTTATTCGCCAAGGGATATAGCCTATTCATAGTCCTAATCCTTCAGACCCGTTTCCGGCTGATTCCACTCCTCCTGGATCATCCGGTCTACCACCCAGTGAACTGGAAACACGACCTGCGTTTGCCGCACCGCTTGAATAATGAGATCTTCCACCTCTTCTTCATCTGCCGGCTGAGCAGCGAGATTTAGCGTCTGAAGGGATTCCGAGATCAGCACCATCAGTTCGTCCCTGCGAAAGACACGTATGATTTTCGCCTGATCCTCTGGCTCTTGGATCTCCCCTTCTTCCAAATCCTCCATAACCTCATCCTGTTCCAGCTCAGGTTCCTCGGTCTCTGGCCAGTCGCCCTTCACGGGCGAAAGCTCACGAGTCCTTGACCTTTTAGGGGCAAACTGAAAGACGCCCCCAGCGTCACCTCCCCCAGAGTGTTGCGTGAAACTAGGCAGGGACAAGGGCTCCAGCCCTTTACTCTTACGTCGCAGGCAAAAGGATTGGTGCATAATTAGCACGAAGTCCGGACAAAAATCTCTGAGATCTGTGCTCGGTCTCAGGGCCGGTAGTGCCCCTGACGGGCCTGCCGAGGCATCCAGGCCGGGCCCTTGCAATAAGGCCCTCCCTGCCTCACTTACCGTTCCAGCTGGTGCCTCTGGAGTATCTGGCGACCCCTTTACCTCCATCTGCTGCTCCACGCTGGAAGACAGTGTAGCACAGCCGTGGCAGATACCAGAGTCAGCCACCGTTCCTCTGCGGGTGCCATAGACCACACACTGAGGGCGCAAAGCCATAAGGCAGCCACCCCCAGCACTGGTATGTAATCCCAAAGACTTGTAGATATAAAAGGTCTTTTTTTTTTTTTTTTTTTTTTTAAATTAGTGGACCAAAACCATAATGCTAAGAAAACCTCCCCCACTAGGAGAGGCCCCCAGGTCTACTGGCCGAAGTCTAGAAGGCCCCCACCCCCCTGGGGCAAAACTAGCATCGGCAAATGAAGAAAATAAAGCAAACACCAGAACGGAATTAAATAAAGGAAAGAAAGCAAACAAACGGAACCAAAAGAAAATAAGCCCTTCACGCCAAGGAACAGAGCTTCTCCAAATGCCGTGTCTCAATCGGGCCGGCAGCCATGCGGTGCCCACGCGCTCTTTAAAATGGCCACCGTCCAAGTCAGGTTGCAAATGGCGCCAAACAGCACCACGACAAACTCTCCGACTTCATGCTGGCTAACCGCGTGGCGACCTGAGTCTCTTGCCGGTCACCCCTTCACACCCGTCAAACACCTTACCCGAGGCTTCTGATGCGCCGGGATTCGTCTGCTTAGCGCGGTGCCGCTCAGCTGCCATGGGAGCGAGCCGCTGGCCAACTAGCATACTGCAGCACTGCCTTCCCTCAGAGCAACCGCGGCTGCGTTCGCCACCGGCTCCATGGGATCGGTGGAGAGAGTGTGTGTGCCGGTAACAGGGCTCTCCCCCGAATAATCCAGGGGAAGAGATCTAACTTGCAAACAACAATTTGCCCACAAAGAGACAGGCAGGGACCGGTCAAGGGAGGAATGTCTTTTTCCTGATTCATTATTTTTTTTTATTTTTTTTTTTTTTTAAAGGGACACAACCAAATTTAAATTCTTAAAAGCTGGGACCAAAAAACCCCTAAACTACTCTAACTACAGACTCCTTATCTGTTTCTCTAGTGAGCCCAGACCTAGGCTCACGATGTCCTCCTGCTGCATGGAGACTGGACACACTGGGGCTGATGGGAGAGACCAGCGGGCTATATTCAGTGATGTCATGGTTTTGACATGCGTGTCTCCAAGCTGCAGGAGGAGGTGCACAACCCAGTGGTGGAGGACTGAACTGGAGGAACGATAAGGAACACAGCTTTCACAAAATTCAAAAGCTTGCAAACAGAGGAATACAGAATCAAACTAAAAGACAAAAAGAGAAATAAGGAAAGCAAAAGCAAAGGCAGAGGAAACGATGGCTAAAGATGTGAAGTGTGGCAACAAAAAAAAAACTTTCTTCAGGTATATTCGGGAGAGGAGGAAAATCAGAGGTGGAATTGCAGGACTCAGAAGTGCTGGGAACGGACTCGTGGAAAGTGACATTGAAAAAGCGAAATTGCTAAACAAATACTTCTGCTCTATTTTTACTAAAGAAAATCCTGGAAAGGTCCACCTGTGACTCCCAAATATAAAAATGGGAATGAAGTAGATACCACACCATTCACAGATGATGATGATATGTTAGAACAACTTGCAAAACTGAAAGTGGACAAGGCCATGGGACCAGATGGGATACAGCCCAGGATACTGAAAGAGCTCAGAGAGGTTATTGCAGGGCCGTTAAAGGATGTTTTCAACAGATCCTTGGAAACAGGAGGAGAAGTTCCTCAGGACTGGAGAAGGACTAATGTGGTACCTCTTCACAAAAGTGGTGACAGGGAAGAAGCGACAAACTACAGGCCTGTGAGCCTTACCTCAGTGGCGGAAAAAGTAATGGAGGCGCTTCTGAAAGAGCGAATAGTGAACTCTCTCAAAACCAACAGGTTGCATGATCCGAGGCAACATGGTTTTACTGAAGGACGATCTTGCCAAACAAATCTGATTGAGTTCTTTGACTGGGTGACCAGAGAACTAGATCAGGGGCATGCGATGGATGTCATCTACCTGGATTTCAGCAAAGTCTTCAATACTGTTCCTCATAGGAGGCTTATCAACAAACTCAGGAGTTTGGGGATGGGTCCCAAAGGTGGTGAACTGGATCAGAAATTGATTGACAGACAGAAGGTGATGGTAAAGGGAGCTCACACGGATGAAAGGAGAGTGATTAGCGGGGTGCCCCAGGATTCAGTTCGGGGCCCAGCACTGTTCAATGTATTTGTGAGTGATATTGCTGAAGGACTGAATGGAAAGGTCTGTCTTTTTGCAGATGACACAAAAATTTGCAACAGAATGGACTCCCCTGAGGGAGTGGATAACATGAGGAAAGATCTACAAAAGCTGGAAGAATGGTCTAATGCTTGGCAGTTAAGATTTAATGTGAAGTGCAGTGTCATGCACTTGGGAAGCAGAAATCCAAGGGAAATGTACACGATAGGGGGCAAGAGGTTGGTGTGCACCAACCACATGAAGGACCTGGATGTGATTATTTCCGAGGATCTCAAGGTGGCAAAACAGTGTGACAAGGCAGTGGCAAAAGCCAGGAGGATGCTGGGCTGCATACAAAGAGGAATTACCAGCAGAAAGGAAGAGGTCCTAATGCCACTGTATAAGTCACTGGTGAGGCCTCACTTGGAATACTGTATTCAGTTTTGGAGACCATCTCTCGCAAAGGATGTAAAACGACTGGAAACTGTTCAGAGGAAGGCGACCAAAATGATTTGGAGCCTGCGACAGAAGCCTTATGAGAAGAGACTTGAAGACCTAAATATGTACACTCTGGAGGAGAGGAGGGATAGGGGAGATATGATTCAGACCTTTAAATACTTAAAGAGAAATAATGAACAAACAAACCTCTTCCAAAGACGGGGAAGCTGTAAAACTAGAGGGCATAACATGAAGCTGCAAGGGAGTAAATTGAAAGGCAATGTCAGGAAATACTACTTCACTGAAAGGGTGGTGAATGCTTGGAATGCCCTCCGAATGAAGTGATGGGGGCAAATACAGTGACAGAATTCAAAATGGCATGGGACAGACACAGGGGATCCCTTTACAGCAACAAGAGAAAATCAAAATAAACTTAACTATCTAATTTCTCAACAAATAGGGGTGTCCTACACCGAGCGGTGGGTTCACCCCTAAACAAAGACATGGGGAGAGGTGGCCTGCACAGAGCGGCAGGTGCACCTACTCTTGCCATCTTACTGGGCAGACTAGATGGACCATACTGGTCTTTAGCTGCCGTCATTTATTATGTTACTATGTTACCTGTTACAGGTGAGTCACTACGCTATCTCCAGGAACAAGCAGAAATGCAGTTTTCACATATAGGACTCACTAGCTCCCAGTAAGCAGACTGGCACTGTGGGGGCGGGGGGGGGGGAGTAGTGTGATCCCCAAGGCTAAAGTTTAGAGTTGAAAAGTGTGGATACAATGTGGCCTGTTGGACTCTATTCCAGACGGCTATACCACACCTAATAGTCTGGTCACTTGTAACGTCTAGGACGGAGGATAGGAGTTGAGTTTAAGTCCCAAAGAGATGCTGGAGTACAGCTTGGCCAAAGACAGCATCCCGACGGGAGTCCCTGTCCAGACAATAGTGTGCAGCAAAAGTATAGATGGAGGACCAGGTAGCTGCCCAACAAATCCCCTCAATGGATACTGAACGGAGATTGGCTATGGAGGTTGCCACAGCCCACACATTATGAGCAGAGACATAATCCTCAAGAGAGTGTCCTACTGGGGCATAAGCAAATGAAATGCAATCTGCAATCCATCTGGACCCAGTGTTTTGTCACCGGTAGTCACTCCAAGGTGAATAATTGGAAGGATTTTCTGTGACCCTTAGTAGAAAACCAGCGCTTGCTTGCAGTGTAAGGTGTGTAGCACTGAGATCTCGGGAAGGAAATTGGTAGGATGACCAACTTGTTTAGATGGAAGGAGGAGACTAACTTCAGAAGGAAATGCGGATGGGTACGCAGAACCAGCTTGTCATGGTGGAACTATGTATAGAGTGGATACACCACCAGAGCCTGCAGTTCATTGATGCAGCAAGCTAACATGACAGCAATGAAGATTACCTTCCAAGATAGAAACTTCAGTGAAGTGGTGGATAAAGGCTCAAAAGGAAGTTTTAGAAGTTGAGCAAAAACCATATTGAGGTCCCAGGCCACTGGAGGTGGCTTAATGTGTGGTTTGGTCAGTAGAAGACGCTGCATAAAGTGAGAAGTTAGGCTGTTCATCCAGTGGTCTATGAGAGGCCACAATGGCACTAAGGTGAACTCTCACCAAGTTAGTTTTAAGACCTGCGAAGGATAAGTGGAGGAGATATTATAGAAGGGACTCCACCAGGAACACCAGGAGGGCAAACCTATGACACTTGAAAGCATAAGATCGCTTGGAGGAATCCTTGCATGATGCGAGGAGGATATCTTTGACTGCCTGTGGCAAGTCGAGGTCAGCAAGCACTAGCCCTTAAGCAGCCATGCTGTGAGGCATAGGGAGTGAAGAATGGGTTGGAGGAGCGTCCCTTGATCCTGAGAGAGTTCAGGCGCACATCCAAGACAGAGAAGTTGAGTCTGCGCAAGGCGAAGCAGCACAGCTGACTGGGCCAAAAAAGGGGGCTATGAGGATCATGGAGCCCATGTTGGCCTGTAGCTTGAACAGCGTCTTGGGTATCAAGCAGATGGGGGATGGGAGGGAATGCATAGAGTAGACCCTGTCCCAGTGGAGAAGGCAGGCATCTGGGGCCTGTCAGTGCAGTGACAGAAGCCAGGAGCAGAAACTGTCTTTTCTGCGGAGTGGCAAAAAGATCAAAGAGTGGGATTCCCCATATTCGGAACATCCAAGCAGTCATCTCCTAATGCAAGGTCCATTCGTGTGGACGAAGGATACAACTTAGCTCGTCCGCAAGGAAATGGAGTTCACCCAGGAGGTATACCGCTCTGAGATGAATGCAGTGTGCGATAGCAAAGAACCACAGGCCAAGCACTTCCTCTTGTAGGGGATGGGACCCTGTCCCCCCAGTTTGTTCACACAGAACATGGCAACCTGGTTATCCATCCTGAGTAAGACATGTTGCCCCAAAAGTTGGAGTTGAAAAACTCAAAGAGTATTTGCCAGTGCCTATAGTTCTAGGAGATTGATCTGCAGGGCAGATTCCTGTGTGGAGAGATCGTTCAGATGCGCTCCCCAACCCAGCTTGGAGGCATCTGTTGTCAAGGTACATAGAGATAGAGGCATCTAAAAAGGTGACCAGCTGAGTTGGTTCTGTGGAGACCACCACCACTGAAAGAGTAATTAGACCTTATCTGCTAATTAGCATTCCTGAAGGAATGCCAGTCCAGTCCTGCACTTATGGGTAGTGCCCCTCTTTCAGCAGCTTGGAGACTGAGCACATCATCTCTTTGATGACCCTGGCATACAGTTATCGCTGGCACCTCCCACCAGCTCCAGTAACCTATTGACAAAACAGACTCAGCGGCGAAACAAATAAGCAGTCAAACAAACATAAATTGCAACTTTAAGAACAAAATGTGTGTTTTCCTCTCCCCCTCCCCCCTCCTGGAAAGGACTCCTCAACCCCCCCAACAAGGAGGAGGCTTATCTGTGACTTGACTCGCCACCAAGGCCAAATAGCGAGGGGCAAACAGCTCATCTGTTCCACCCCCACCCTGCAAGGCGTGTAGAACAAAATTCCTGACCCCTGTAGCCCCTGAACCTTATCCTTCGGGCCGGGGTCGCATTAACAATATCTCATACAGGGCAGGATTGGGGATACTGGACTGGTGTTCCTTCAGGAATGCTAATTAGCAGGTAAGGTCTAATCACTCTTTCCTTAGCGTCCCTCCAGTCCATTCCCGCACTTCTGGGATGTAACATAGCAGTTTGATCAACAGGAGGGACCTGTGAGACCAGCCCGTAGGACCGCTCCACCAAAACAGGCATCTCCTGCTACCTGGATATCCAGGCGATAATGCTTAGCAAAGGTATGCAAAGAGGACCATGTTGCCGCCCTACATATACCCACCGGTGGCATTAAACTCTGTCCACGAGGCCGCCTGGGTTCGTGTGGAATGTGCTTACAATCCCACAGGGACTGGCTTGCCCTTCAAAATGTACGCCGAAGCAATTGCTTCTCTAATCCACCTAGAAATGGAGGCCTTGGCCACCACCTCTCCTTTGCGCGGTCCTCTGAACACCACAAACATCCGATCCGAACTGCAGAACGACTGTTCTCTTCAAGTATCACCTCAGCACTCTCCAAACAGCCAAGAGACAGCTGTGAATCCACAGTCATAAGAACATAAGACATGCCATACTGGGTCAGACCGAGGTCCATCAAGCCCAGTATCCTGTTTCCAACTGTGGCCAATCTAGGTCATACGTACCTAGCAATATCCCCAAAAGACACAGGTTCCACAATGCTTGTACTGGGTCAAGCATTGATATCCTGGGTCCCTTTTTAATAGTGGTTTATGGACCTTTCCTCCAGGAACTTGTCCAAACTTTTTTTAAACCCAGCTATACTAACAGCCCTTACTACATCCTCCGGTATAAGAACATAAGACATACTCAGAGACAGTAGGGAGACTGTCCAATTCAAATGAAAAGCAGCAAACACCTTGGGCAAAAAGGAGGGCACTGTCCGTAGGACCACCTTCTCCTTAGAAAAGAAAAAAAAAAGAAAAAAAGGAGGCTGGCAGGATAGGGCCTGCAGCTCCGAAATCCATCTCGCCGAGCAGATTGCTACCAAAAACACCGCCTTGAGCATCAAATCCTTCAGGGAAGCCCACCCCAATGGTTCGTAAGGCTCCCCCGTCAGTGATGCTAGCACCAAATTGAGATCCCAGGGTGGGACCACCATCCTCCGAGGAGGACAAAGGTGTCCCACCACCTTCAGGAATCTCACTACGTCTGGGTGTTCACCCAATGACTTCCCTTGGACTCTTACCCCCTTGCTTCATTGTGTTTTCTTAGGTTCCGAAGAGGAGGTGGCAGTGCTAAATCCCCTACTGGCTCCTCAAAACCTTTGAAAGCCCTGACCCTTCAAGGGAAAATGCCACCTCCAATAGGGTGCAAAAGGTAGTCCGAAACCTCCAGAATTCCCGTGGCTGGTCTACACAGGAGGGGGATTGCAGCCCTGCTTCTGTTTATACTCCAGGAGCCGTCCGCCCTTTGATTCCCCCAATTCCTTTACTAACTTGTCTTGCTCCTCCCCGAATAGCAGTTTCCCCTTGAAGGGAAGCTTACTGAAGCGGGCTTTGGAGGACCCATCAGCTGCCCAGTTCTGGAGCCAGAGGTATCGGCAAGCCACCACCGAGGCCATGCTCTTTGAAAGGCCCCTGATAAGATCGTAGTGAGTGTCCACAAGGTAGGCTGCACCAGACTATTCTCGCAGCCTCACCCACTGAGTCCCCTGATAGGTTTATTGGCTGCTGAATCAGTTGCAACCAACGGAGGCAGGCCCTGGCTACCCAGGCCCCATACACCGATGCCTGAAGTGTGAGAGTGTTAATATGAAAGGCTTGTTTTAAACAAAGTATCCAGCTTCCTATCCTGGGTATCCTTGAATGCCGCACTGACCTCATCTGGGATCGTAGTCTTCTTAGTCACTGCCGACACCGCAGCATCCACCTTCGGGGACCAGAGCAATTTTCTCTCCTGCTCCAGTAACGGGTACAGGCATGACATAGCTTGCACCCCCCGCAGACCAGCCTCTGGCAGGTTCCACTCATCCTGGATCATCTGCTTTGACCACTCCATGGACCAGAAAAACCTTCGGCGTCTTCTGTACTGCTTAGAGCAGCAGATTCTCCAGTGACGCTCTGCTGTCTGGAGGCCTGTAGGGATATTAAGGGCTTTTAAGGACTCACTGATCAGCGCCGGCAATTCCTCCCTGCGGAACAAATCAAACAATCCGCGCCTGCTCCTCCTGGTCCGGAATCTCACCCTCTTCCAGCTCTTCATCCTCCACTTCCATTTCCAGCTCTAGGTTATCTCCATCTTGGGCCTCAAAACATGAGGACTGCTCCTCCCTGTCGTCTGCAAGTCTGGTTTGCTTTGCCGCCACCGCTGCTACTACTACAAATCTGACCTCCTTCGGGTCTGCGGTCTGCTTTGCAGCACACTCCTGCGCAGGACCCTGTGCCCCCTTCTGGCACAGGCAGAACACCTTATGCAATAGCAAGACAAACTCTGGCAAGAAACCTCCCAAGCCTCCTCCCCTCCTCCACACCCTGAGAAGTGGAGGGTCTGGGAGAGGGTTGAGGGCAGGCTGGCAGCTCCCGCTGTGGGGATGCGGGGCTCCCTGCCCTGGCCTCCGCTTCTGTGGAGTTCCTAGACTCCTGGGAAAAGGGGAGCGAGCGAGTGCTCCTGGCTAGTACTTGCTTGCATGCCATGTTCCACTGTCACAGCTTCGTTGGCACAGCCACGGCAAATTCCCGTGTCAGAAACCGCTCCTCACTGGGTCCCACACACCAGACATTGAGGTCTCGCCAGCATGGTGCAATACGGGGCTGCCCTCTTAACTACCTAAGAAACCATAAAGTAAAACAAAGGCAATATAAAACTCACGGCCTCCTCAGAGGCCTCTGGGGGAATCCAAATTCAAGTGCCTGCTAAATGGAAAAACAGCATGAAAGAGGAAAGCCTGAGCTGCCCGAACCGCTAAATGTGTTTCCCTCACACTGCCAGGCTGCTCTCACCATGCAGTCAGCAGCCACACGTCCTCCTCCCCACACCACGCGGTCTGCTGCCGTGTGCTAGAGCATCCCATCCAACATACTGCCACTGAAGAGGACTTCTTAACAGCGGTTAGCTGTCCTTGTGCTGCAGTCTTGCTCCCAGCTGCATTGCAGGGCTTCGGCATCGAGGTGGGACGAAGCATTCTGTGCTGCCCCTACTTTCAGACACCCGCACTCCTGACCAGCGGCTCCTTACCTGATAACGGGTTTGGGAGCCGCTCACACACAAATAGGCCTCTGTTCGGTGCTCTTTTTCACCCCCGGAGCGTCCTCCTTCTCCCGGGCCTGAAGGAAATGAGTGGGGTAGTGGGCAGGAGGAGGGGGGGGGGGGGGGGAGTTCCTCTCCACAGCCCTGAGTTCTTCTGCCTGCAGAGAAGGCCTACCGCCAATAGGACTCAACCAGGCCTCTCAAGGAAAAAACGCAGAAGGTAAATTACATTTGCTTTATATTTTTCTATATTTTAAGAAAAAAAAATCCTACTCTCTCCTTAGTTGTCTCTCCAGTAAGCCCAGCACTCTGGCTTACTGCTCCCTCCAGCTGCTTGGAGACTGAGCATACTGGAGCTGGTGGGAGGTGCCAGTGGTATTTGTATGCCAGGGTCATCAAAGAGACGACGTGCTCAGTCTCCAAGCTGCTAGAAGAGGGGTACTACACAGAAGTGCAGGACTGGACTGAAGGGAAGCTAAGGAAGAGTCTTGATCAGTTGAGGAGCAATGTAGATCTAGTTTCTGAGAAGCCCCTTTGCTTGCGTCCACTGGACTTGCCACATATGTATTTGAGCATAGGGGATGACATGGACCATGGAGGTCATATGTCCCAACAGACATAGCATCTCTCAAGCTGTTACACGGCTTTGCTGCTGCATTCCTTTTGCCAGCTCAATGAGGCAAGCACAGCGATCTTGTGGAAGAAAAGCTCGGGCCTGTTGAGTGTCTAAGAACACACCGTTGAACTCCAGTCATTAGGTTGGAGCAAGGTGAGACTTTAGGAAGTTTAAGACAAATCCCAGATGTTGAAGCACTGTGATGGTACGATGAAGGGAGAGTTTTACCTCCTGCAGGGGAGTCTCCCCTGATTAGCCAGTCATCTAAGTAAAGAAAGACGAAGATCCCCAAAATGCAAAGATAGGCAGCAAATACTGCCATGCATTTTATGAAGACCGCTAAGCCGAAGGGCACACCCAGTATTGGTAATGGCTTCCTTGAAACATGAAGCAGATACTGTCCGTGCAGGAGATATATCAGTAAATGCATGTAAGCGTGTCTCTGGAGGTATGGAAGAAGAGTTCCCAGGGACATCATTTTGAATTTCTCTCGGACCAGGAATTTGTTTAAGTCTCTAAGATCCAAGATGGGCCTGAAGGCTCCCTTTTTTTGGAGATGAGAAAATATGGAGAGAGTAGAAGCCCATTCTTTGAGGAGGATGAACTCTTTATGGCACCCTGGGACAAAAGGGTGGTCACCTCTTCTCTTAAGAGTGCTTTGAAGGGGATGGGTGGGATAGTCCCTTGTGAGGCTGGTGGGGAGAATGGTTTCAAAATGAATCAGATACCCCTCCCCTTTCGGCAATGCTGAGTGTCCACTGATCTGAAGTTATGAGATGCCACCTCTGGGCATAGGAACAAAGTCTGCCTGCTATGTGGAGGGGCTGGGAACCCTCCAGAGGCAGGCTGGCAATGCTCTCTAGGAAGGAGTCAAAAACCAGGCGCAGGTTGTGCCTGTGCAGCTGGTTGAGGATTAGGAGCCTTGGGCTTTTTCAGTTGGCAAGGACCCTGCTGTCGCTGTTGAGGATGCTGAGGCTGGTAGGCAGCTGAAGGTGGGTAGGAAGGATAATCTCTCTTTTTAAAATAGAAAAGTATCTTGGGAAGAGCCTTCCTTTTGGAGTCGTCGGCCATCTTTCAGGTAAGTCATTTGAGGATGAGATCATCTGTCTCAATCTCCCCGGCTTTTTCTCTCCAGTCTTTCCCAAAAAGATTTTCTCCCATACATGGGATATTGGCTGCTTGTTCAAGATCTGATGCCTGTAGCCAGGCATCCTGCGAGCCCCAATGTAGACTGCTGAAGTTCTGCTTGTTGATTTGAAAGCATCAAAAGAAACCCTGGTAATAATTTTAGAAATATTTTGGCCTTGCCGGATGAGCATCTGCAATGTACTCCATTTATCATCAGAAAGCATGGGAGCAAACGTCTCCAGATCACTGGTGACATCCTTTAGAAGCATGCCCATGTACAGCATATGTAGAAGTTTATTCTGGAGGCTAACATGCATGCCCAAAGGCATCGAGTGTCCTCGAGCCTCTACCTGGAGGCATGGATAAGTGATATTTTGTACTCTTTATTTGGCACATCGCCAATTCCACCACCATTGAGTGGTGGGAGAGCCGAGGTTTCTGGAAGCTGGACACCCTGGAACTCTGTACATGGTATTTAGCCTCTTGCTGACAGGCAGAACCATGAGAGAAGCCTCCCACATGCAGGATGGGAGGGATAAGGGAAGTGGAATTACAATGGGCTAAACTAAAGGTGGCAATAAAAGGGGCAACACAGAGAGGTCACGTGATGCAAGCACGATAGTGGTCGCATTCTGAGCGAGCTCCGCTCCCCCCTTAGCCCAAACCGGTGAAAATCGGCTGCTTAGTACCCAGCAACGTAGGGCAATTTGAGTCTTGGGATTATACCCGCCGACAGCACTCTGAAATCTACGGTCGGCTGAGTTTACCATGGCCTCCGCAGTCAAAGCGACCCGGAGGGACAAAGACCGCATGGCGGGGGCCGGTAAGATGGCCGATGTAGCAGGGGCACCGAACTCTCCAAAATCGGCTGCATTTCTCGATGAAGTGTCGGCCGCGGTGGCGGCGGCTCTATCTTCCCAATTTGCGGCACTTCATGAAAAAATGGACGGACTGCAGACATCGGTGGGTTCTTTGGGCAACCGGCTGCAGGAAGTTGAAGAGCGCTTAGTGCAGGCCGAAGATGGCACCGCAGCCCTAGCCCATGAGGTAGAGGTCCTCAAAACTCAGCTCGGGCAACAAGCGGCAAAACTGGACGACTTAGAAAATCGCTCACGCCGGAATAACCTCCGGTTTATGGGTATTCCCGAGGCAGTGGCGGATAAAGACCTCCGTGGTTACCTCGAAGCCCTTGTCCTTGACTTGCTGGGCCCAGCTGAGGCCGAAGAGCACATTTGCATTGAGCGGGTTCACCGGGTGGGGAATACACAGACCCGAGACCACCGCCCGCGGATTGTGCTGGCTAAATTCCTTCGGTTCCCGCTCAAGGAGAAGATACTGCGGGCCGCAAGGCAGAAGGGTGACGTTACCTATAATGTAAAAGTCTGCATCGCTCAGGACTACTCGGTGGCCCTCAGTAAGCAGCGGAGGGAATATGCGCCCTGGTGTGAAAAACTGATTGCCGCGGGGATTCGTTTCTCTGTGCAGTATCCTGCCCGTCTACATGTCTTCCACAACATCTCACACCGCGTGTTTGAGTCTGCTGCAGAAGCTGGGACCTATGTGGAGCAAGTTGCAACACGGGCACGAGAGACCTCGTCGTCTTCTTAACAGACTTGGGACTCTGGCCTTGTCTATGTCTGTTTCTGTGCTTCTAGCTGGCCTTCTTTTTGCAGTGGGGTAAGATGTGCTGATTTGGCGCTGGTGGGGGGGGGGGCCCTGGTGAACCGGGGGTATTGAACAGTGCAATGTACCTCCCTCTAAAATATTTTATACCCAAGTTGGCTCCGCGCCTATTTTGCGAGGTGGAGTGAGGGGCTCAATACCCACGGTGGGAACCGGTGAGTTTCCTGGTTTGCAGAGACTGCCGCGGAAGAGAACAGCGTAGCCACCGCGGCTTACCCCTCGGTGGCTCCCCCGATCCTGTTTTTTGGATATAGTATTTGGATATAGTATTTGCATTTAGTACTTGTTTTGAATTCCGTATGGAGGAAGTTTAAGTGCTTTAAGGATGGGTACCTTTACTGTGAGCTTTTAGGCTTTAGGGCCTAGTGCCTTCCACAGGGGGCCTTTGATAGCTTAGTTCCGGCTTATAAATTAGGAGACCTGCCCCCTTAACTGTTTTCATGGTTGTGCTTCTAGGATTAGGCTCCTCTACCTATGAGAATAATAGGGTGGAGTTAGCTTCCTACAGGTAGTATATAATTGGGATTAGGTGGGCGGCGGGCGCTTATTAATGAGAAGGGGGGGGTGGAGGGTAGCGGTTGGTGCTATAATCTGGGTGGAGGGGGGAGTGGGTTGAGCTCAGGGGGACCTTATTAATCTCTCCCAAGGCAGGGAGGGGAGGGTGGTTTAAGTTAGTGGAACTAGGGGGGTTGGGGACTCGGAGGGTGAGGGGTAAAGGGGGGAGGAGGGGGGGTGGGGGAGGGGGTGGGGAAGAAGCGGGGGAGGGTGGGTTGGGAGGGAAGTTGGGGAGGGGTCCTCGCATTCCGAGCTCTATACACGGGCGCGGCATTAACTTCTCTGGCCAAAATGAAGGGAGGCTCCAGGCTGGGAGGGTCTCCCTTAACACGCTTTGCTGGCAACTGGGCCATAAACATACGGTGATCCTCTGAGGATTATAACCTGGAATGTCTGTGGTTTTGGGTAGCCCGATCAAGCGATATAACGTACTGAAGGCGCTGGCTAGACAACGCTGTGATATTGCAATACTCCAGGAAACCCACCAAACAGTGGAAGAGCATGCTAAATTGGGCCGGGAGTGGGTGGGCCAAGTGTGGGGTGCGCCTGCACGAGGGAAGAAGGGAGGGGTGGTCATATTAATTCATAAGAGGGTGCGCTTCTCGTTGAATCGACAGGTGGCTGACCCTGCTGGGCGCTTCTTGTTATTGTGGGGCGTATTGGAAGACCGTGAGATAATAATCGGAAATGTCTACGGTCCCAATATGTTAGACCGGGAATTCTACGATCGTCTTGCGGCCAAAGTGGAACAATTACCCAATGTACCTTTACTATTGGGGGGAGATCTCAACGGGGTGCTTGACGTTAGTTTGGACACTTCCAGTGGAAGGGGGACGAGAGATAGAACACTTAGCTCTCAAGTGTTGCAACGATTTCGGAGGCGCTTGGGTTTGATTGATCCGTGGAGAGTTTTGCATCCATCTGAGAAAGACTTCACTCACATCTCGAGGGCGCATGGGACAAGTGCGAGAATAGACTATGTCTTACTCTCCACAACTGCTTTTGCACAGGTGGAGGAGGCACAGATAGGTCCGTTGGAGATATCTGACCATGCCATGGTTTGGGTTGAGATGCGATGGGGGGAGGAGCTGGTACATCTCGTATATGGAGGTTCCCCATTGAGCTATATAAAGATGCTCAATTCCGGCAATTTCTGGGCCACCACTGGCGAGATTTTGAGCTACATCATCAGATACACAGGGAGGATCCTGAGTTGGTCTGGGAAACTGCCAAGGTGGTACTGAGAGGTGACATCATTGGCTTTGCCGCTCGGAAACGCCGATTGCTGGCGGAACAGATTATTAGGTTGGAGCGACAAGTTTCCCATGCGCGGGTGCTCAGTGGTCATTCACCCACAGCGTTGAATAGAAAACTGCTATGGGAGCTTCAAGTTGCCCTGAATGAATTACTTCATCAGCGCGCCAAGAAATCTTTACTATATTATAAATATCGGCTACATTGTTTCGGGGACAAGCCGGGGAAGCTTTTAGGACGTTGTTTGCGGGGTCCGCGAGGGGGGAAGGGGGTAGCGGCTCTTCGGGATGAGCATGGGAAACTTCACCAAAATCGAGAGGCGATTAGTGCACTCTTCAAAACATTTTTTCAAAAATTATATACGGCCGAAAAGAACGACCCCTCCTCTATGGAGGCCTACCTGCAAGGGCTGCAGCTCCCAAAGGTGACAGAGGCGCAACGGGTTCAGCTGGGACGACCAATTACCTTAGAGAAAGTTCAGTCTGTGATTGTGCATGCCAGCTGTTATAGGGCACCAGGCCCCGATGGCTATGGGGCTGAGTTTTATAAAATTTTGTTCGAGGGGGTGGGACCTCTGTTGGTGGATACTTACCAACAGCGGATAAACGGGGGGGGGGTAGGAGGTGGGGAGATAACCAAGCCTATATTACTTTGATTCCCAAGCCCGCTAAAGACCCGTTGCAGGCGGCCTCTTATAGACCGATCTCTTTGTTGAATTTTGATGCAAAGCTGTTGGCAAAAATCTTGGCTGAGCGGCTAGCGGGAATATTAGGTGATATAGTGCATGAATCTCAGGTGGGATTTGTGCACGGTCGGTACGCGGTTCGTAACATACGCCAAATCTTAATATCCTTGGAGTGGGTACATAGCCGCCAAATGCAGACGCTATTGGTAAGCTTTGACGCTGAAAAGGCGTTTGATAGGGTGGATTGGACCTATCTGGACCATTTGCTACCGATGTACGGTCTCGGACAGGCTTCTGTGCTATGGTGAAGAGTTTATATGATACCCCGACGGCTAGAGTAATGTGTAATGGGGTTTTATCAGACCCCTTCCCTTTACATCGAGGCACTAGGCAGGGTTGCCCATTGTCCCCTTTATTGTTTGTTCTATCATTAGATCCTTTAATCCGAAGTATAGAATTGGACCGACAAATTCGTGGGATTGAGGTGGGCAAACGGGGATTCAAGGTGTCGGCCTTTGCCGACGATCTGCTGGTACATTTGCAGGCGCCGCGAGAATCGTTGCCGAAACTGATGGCTGAATTTCGGAGGTTCGGTAGTTTTGCGGGGCCTTCGGATAAATGCAGATAAATCGGAGGCTTTAGATGTATTGGGGGGGTTGCGAGACGGATGGGGGGAGGTTTTTCCTTTGAAATGGGCCGAGCATGGGTTCAAATATCTAGGTATTATCTTAATACGACTACCACAGGATCTATATTCTACGAACTTCGAGAAGGTCTTGTCTGGGATGCAGCGTCAATTGCGAGCTTGGACCCCGCTGCCATTGGCAATACTGGGGAGAATTGCTGCGGTTAAAATGGTAATCTTACCACGTATACTTTATTGGCTCCAAACTTTGCCGGTCTGGTTACTTCGAAGGGATCGGCTTAAAATGGAAAGAGAGATTCAGGGGTTTCTGTGGAAAGGGGCCCGAGCGCGGATCCCGATTTCTCGTATGCTAGGTGGGTGGCGTAGGGGTGGCCTGGGGCTTCCGGATTTAAGACTTTATGCCTTGGCTTGCCAGGTGCGACACGTGGGAGATTACTTGGGGGGGAACAGACGTCTATACACCTCGAGATCTTGAAGGGGCACTAGTGTCTCCTTTCTCCTTAGTGGGAGCATTACATGTGGAGAGTAAGTATTTGCCAACGAGACTTGCGCGGAATACGTTGTTAAATGCGCTGTGGCGCACGTGGAAACAACTGAATGGCTTTTGGCAACGTAATTGGCAAGTTTCTAGCTGGTTACCTATACAAGGCAATGTACAGTTTCTGCCAGGTTCGGATTCAAGAGCTTTTAAGCTCTGGCATCAGCAGGGGATACATTATTTAGGGCATGTAGTAGACCTTATGGGTAAGTGCAAGCCGTTTTCGGAATTACGCGAGGAGAATCAATTGCCTCATACCCATTACTTTGCGTATCTTCAACTCTCTCATTATGTGGCTACGTTACCCCGGGAAGAACTGGGGGAGGACCGCTCGAAGCAGATTGATTTTCTGGACCTTGGGGGGGATACGCCCCTGACGATAGCCGGGCTGAGGACTAAGTTGGAGTGCTTTGGGGTGGTGCCGGACTATGGGAAGACGGAGACAGCCTGGGGTAGAGAATTGGGAAGAGATATCCCACCAGGCACGATCTGCACGGCGGTGGGGCGGATAGTAGAACTGGCGGTGGGAGCGCGGTGGAGGGAAATCCAATATAAGGCTTTAACTCGGGTACATTTCTCTCCGAGACGCGCGTTACGGAGTCGTATCACGCAGGACGGGTCCTGCCCTAGGTGTCATACGCCACTGGCCTCTTTAACTCATATGTGGTGGCAGTGCAGGCGCATCCTTCCATATTGGTCCCATATCCACCGCTATATCATGAGATTATTACAACAGCGGTTTCCCTGGACCGGAGGTTTAGTTATCCTGGATCAATTCCCTCTGACCTCACCTACCGGGAGATGGGAGCGCTTATTGGTGCACAAAGCATGTTTGGTGGGGAAGGGTCCGATTTTACATAACTGGAGGGATAGTAACCCACCCACGTTTACGGAGTGGCGCAATAACTTCCACCAGTTGATGCTGGCGGAGCGTTGGAGGGCCAGGGGTTCCGTGAAACGGTGGTCTACTTTTCTGCTGATCTGGGAACCTTATATCCAGACTTTGGGCCCCCGTTGCCGGAGTGACATTGTCAATGTGGGACTTTGAGGCCTGGCCTTATGGGTGCGGAGAAGGTATGGAACATTGCTGGGAGGGGTGCGGTTGCGATGCCGTGGAGCTCGGAGTGCGAGGACGGGGAGGGGGGGATACGGGGGGGTGGGGGGTAGGGAGGGGGGGGGTTGTTCTGAATACTGGGAAAAAAAAAAAGGGGAAAAATGTTTAACCACTACTGCCTTCCGTTTCTCTTATTGTGCTTTGCGATGGCGACATAACTGTTCCTTGTCTTGGCCTCCGAGGAGATCAGATACAACTCCTCGGTGGCTTCATGTTCTGCATTGTATTGTATGTTATGTTGCTATTGGTTAATAAATAAAGTTTTCAAAAAAAAAAAAAGGGGCAACAGATAAATATGTAAGAAAAGTAAATAAAAACAAGAGGAGAAGGAAACCTATTTGGTTCTCCAAAGAAGTGGCTGCTCATATAAAGACAAAACACAGCTTTCACAAAATTCAAAAGTTTGCAAACAGAAGAACACAGTAAGGAATACAGGAGCAAACTAAGAGAGACAAAAAGAAAAATAAGGAAAGCAAAATCAAAGGCAGAGGAAAAGATGGCTAAAGATGTGAAGTGTGGCGACAAACCTTTCTTCAGGTATATTCGGGAGAGGAGGAAAATCAGAGGTGGAATTGCAGGACTCAGAAGTGCTGGGAACAGATTTGTGGAAAGTGACATTGAAAAAGCAAAAATTGCTAAACAAATACTTCTGCTCTGTTTTTACTAAAGAAAATCCTGGAGAAGGACCATCTGTGACTCCCAAATATAAAAATGGGAATGAAGTAGATACCACACCATTCACTGAAGATGTGTTAGAACAACTTGCAAAACTGAAAGTGAACAAGGCCATGGGACCGGATGGGATACATCCCAGGATACTGAAAGAGCTCAGAAGTTCTTGCAGGGCTGTTAAAGGATGTTTTCAACAGATCCTTGGAAACAGAAGTTCATCAGGACTGGAGAAGGGCAACTTCAAAATATTCCACTAGCAATTACAGATGTCCCATGGTCAGATCATAACCTCATTATGTTCCAGATTCCCATTCAAAAGAAACATTCTGATAAGGACCTAAACAAATATGCAAATAACACATCCAGAAGCTTCCAACCTTTTAACAGGGAACAGATCCTCGATGAAACTGACGCACTCTTTAAAGACTCTACCCTAAACTTGAAAGAGATTATCACTTCTTGGAATAACAGACTCAACCGCATTTCATCTCGTCCACCCAGAAACAAGTCCTCAAGAATAAAAGCTACGGCACCTTGGTTTACATCAGATCTGAAAGAATCCCTAAAGCTTTTGCGAAAGCTCGAGAAGAAATGGAGGAGGTCACGCACCAACACCAATCAGACTGCTTACATGCAACATCTTGACGCCCACCATAAAGCCATTTCAGAAAAAATGAAACTATATCATACAGACACCCTGAAACGTGCTATAAATAAACCCCACGACCTATTTACTCTTGTCAAGAAATTAGCCAAGGAACCCTCACCGGAACACCAGTGTGAAATCAACCCACAAGAATATGCTCTTTACATACAATCTAAGATGTGCTGTACAAATAAAATTACAATACCCCCTGTCCCGATTATTAATAGTGCGGTATATAAAAGATGTTAAATAAATAAATAAAAATAAATAAATAAAAATGTGGTACCTCTTCACAAACGTGGTGACAGGGAAGAAGTGACAAACTACAGGCCCGTGAGCCTTACCTCGGTGGCGGGAAAAGTGATGGAGGCACTTCTGAAAGAACAAATAGTGGACTTTCTCAAAACCAACAGGTTGCATGATCCGAGGCAACATGGTTTTACCAAAGGACGATCTTGACAAACAAATCTGATTGAGTTCTTTGACTGGGTGACCAGAGAAATAGATCAGGGGCATGCGATGGATGTCATCTACCTGGATTTTAGCAAAGCCTTTCATACTGCTCCTCATAGGAGGCTTATCAATAAACTCAGTAGTTTGAGGATGGGTCCCAAAGTGGTGAACTGAATCAGAAATTGGTTGACTGACAGACAGAAGGTGATGGTAAATGGAGCTCACTCGGATGAAACGAGGGCTATTAGCGGGGTGCACCATGGTTCAGTCCTGGGCCTGGCACTGTTCAATGTATTTGTGAGTGATATTGCTGAAGGACTGCATGGAAGTCTGTCTTTTTGCAGATGACACAAAAATTTGCAACAGAGTGGACTCCCCTGAGGGAGTGGATAACATGAAGAAAGATCTACAAAAGCTGGAAGAATGGTCTAATGCTTGGCAGTTAAGATTTAATGCGAAGAAGTGCAGTGTCATGCACTCAGGAAGCAGAAATCCAGGTGAAATGTACGCAAGAGGGGGAGAGAGATTGGTGTGCACGGACCAGGAGAAGGACCTTGATGTGATTATTTCTGCGGATTTCAAGGTGGCAAAACAGTGCAACAAGGCGGTTGGCAAAGGCCAGGAGGATGTTGGGTTGCATACGAAGAGGAATTACATATTCATAAATGACCTGGAAAGTGGAATAACGAGTGAGGTTATCAAATTTGCAGATGACACAAAACTATTTAAAGTTGTTAAAACCCAAGAGGATTGTGGAAAATTGCAAGAGGATCTTGATAAATTGGAAGACTGGGCATCAAAACGGCAGATGAAATTTCATGTGGACAAGTGCAAGGTTATGCACCTAGGGAAGAACAACCCAAACTATGGTTACACGATGCAAGGTTCCACATTAGGAACCACCACCCAGGAAAAAGATTTAGGCGTCATTGTGGATACCATGTTAAAACCCTCGGCCCAGTGTGCAGCGGCGGACAAGAGAGCAAATAGAATGTTAGGTATGATAAGGAAAGGAATGGAAAATAAAACAAAAAGATATTATAATGCCTCTATATCGTTCCATGGTGAGACCGCACCTTGAATATTGTGTGCAATTCTGGTCGCCGTATCTTAAAAAGGATATAGCGATTTTAGAAAAGGTTCAGAGAAGAGCCACCAAAATGGTAAAGGGAATGGAAGGATACTCCTATGAAGAAAGGCTAAAAAGGTTAGGGCTCTTTAACCTGGAAAAGAGACGGCTGAGGGGAGATATGATAGAAGTCTATAAATTAATGAACGGAGTGGAACGGGTAAACGTAGATCGATTGTTTACCTTATCAGAATATAGAAAGACTAGGGGACATGCAATGAAGCTACAGGGTAAACTATTTAAGACTAATAAAAGAAAATATTTTTTCACTCAACGTGTAATCAAACTCTGGAATTTGTTACCGGAGAATGTAGTAAAGGCTGTTAGTGTAGCTGGGTTTAAAAAAGGTTCTGGAGGAAAGGTCCATAAACCATTATTAAGAAGGGACCCAGGATATCAATGCTTGAACCAATACAAGCATTGTGGAACCTGTGTCCCTTGGGGAAACTGCTAGGTACATATGACCTAGATTGGCCACTGTTGGAAACAGAATACTGGGCTTGATGGACCTTGGTCTGACCCAGTATGGCATATCTTATGTTCTTACCAGCAGAAAGGAAGAGGTCCTAATGCCACTGTATAAGTCACTGGTGAGGCCTCACTTGGAATACTGTGTTCAGTTTTGGAGACCATATCTTGCAAAGCATATAAAAAGACTGGAAACTGTTAAGAGGAAGGCGACCAAAATGATTTGGAGCCTGCGACAGAAGCCTTATGAGAAGAGACTTGAAGACCTAAATATGTACACTTTGGAGGAGAGGAGGGACAGGGGAGATATGATTCAGACCTTTAAATACTTAAAGAGAAATAATGAACAAACCTCTTCCAAAGACGGGGAAGCTGTAAAACTAGAGGGCATAACATGAAGCTGCAAGGGAGTAAAGTGAAAGGCAATGTCAGGAAATACTACTTCACTGAAAGGGTGGTGGATGCTTGGAATGCCCTCCCGATGGAAGTGCTGGGGGCAAAAACAGTGACAGAATTCAAAATGGCATGGGACAGACACAGAGGATCCCTTTCTAGCAACAGGATAAAATCAAAATAAACTTAACTAATTTCTCAACATACAGGGGTGTCCTACACGGAGCGGTGGGTTCACCCCTAAAACAAAGACATGGCCTGCACAGAGCGGCAGGTGCACCTACTCTTGCCATCTTACTGGGCAGACTAGATGGACCATACTGGGCTTTATCTGCCGTCATTTACTATGTTACTGTAAGATCTTGTAAGATGCAATGCACTGGTAATGTAGCTGCTTCTTTGTGCGTGGGAGGGTACTGAATATCTCCAATCCCTTTGCCCTCTGTTTCTTCTCCAAGGCTACTGTAATGGCCAGAGTATGAAGTCCTGGAAAGACATCTTCCAGTGGAGAACTTATACCATTCTTGTGGAGGCGAAGGGTCTGAAGGGATGTCTGGAAGTTCCTGGGAATCCAGTGATCCCTCACCAGAATCGAAGAGCTGGAATCAAAGTCTGGCAAAAAGTCAAAGTATTGTATCTGACTTCTTTGCTTTATTGACATCAAAGGTCGATGCCGATACCGATGCTCAGAGGCATCGGAATCGGGAGCCATGGCAGCTTGAACCTGTTGGGTACCTGGGGTATCAGTTCCAACAGAGGCATCGGCCTCAGGAGGTCTGACTATGTCGGTCCAAGGGCCGACATCGGTGCTGATACCCTTGGATGTAGGCAGGGTGCCAAAGCCTGCACTGCTGAAGCAGTCGATACTATTGGTACCGAGGCTGCCAGACGTGTGGCCAAACTCCTCTCAAGAGCTAGTATGCGCTGGTCCAGGGAGATGGCTGATGTCTGGGTGGCATCACCAACAGGACTTTGAGATACCATTCCAGAGCATGGAACTCTCCAGAGGTCAATTCCTTGAGAGCATCCCAAAGTCCCTCCTGTGCTTTGGAGGACAGATCCTCCCGCCGGGGCTGTTTGGCTGGCTGATCTGCATCAGAAGCACCCCTAGAGGAGTCTCGATGCTTATGCTGGGATTTTCCTCTAGTCTTGGTATCTGTCTTCGATGCTGATGACTTAGTAGAAACCAGAGACTTACTTTTATGTTTGGACTTTGAAGAGACCCGAGAGCCACGAGAGGCAGCCAATGTCCTTGTTAATGTGGAAGCCACTGAAATTGAGTCTGGGGCAAACAGTGATCCATATTGTCTGGCTCTGTTCTTTAGGCCTCTGTCATTTTCTGGCACAAAGGACAAGAATTTGGTAGATGGTCAGGCTCTAACATTTTAGACAGTCATGTTTATCAATGACTGATAAGGTACCGGCACATTTGATACATTTCTTAAAACCACTAGTTGGTTTTTCCATGTTTCAAAAGTGTTTAAGTCTGAAGATAAGGTTATGGAGGCCTAAAAGCCTAATTAATGGTAAAAAAACGCAAGAAAATAAAAGAAAAAAAAAAAAGAAGTGGAAAATTTATAACTGAAAAAGAAAAAAAAAACTTTATCAGGACCAGTGTCAGATCTGACAGAACCGGTGTGGACAGGAAGGCAGAAGCATGTATTTCACCAAAAAAGGAATGGTTTTAGGTGGTGACAGGATTGCACAATCTGCTGGCTCCGTGGAAAACAAAGAACCAAGGAGAGGAGTTGGGAAAGCAAGAAGGCATTCATGAAGGTACAGTGGAGTGCTCAGTGCTGACATCACCACATATGAAGACTCTATTCCTGCTTGTTCCTGGAGATTTGCTAGTATCCTTCAAGGATAGATCAAACAGAGAAGTAAGGGCATCCCGATAGAGAAGTTCAAATAAAGGTAAAAGTAATGCAGGTGCCTTTAAGTAAAAAAGGACAGACTCATAAGATTCCAAAATTAACCTTTTCGCCAAATAGACTGTTAATATTATCAAAAAACAAACTCTAAGATGCCTGTATGCAAATTCTCAAAGTCTAAAAAATAAAATGGGAGAATTAGAATATATAGCAATGAATGAACGAATGAATGAATGAAAGGTTAGATATAACTGGCATTTCAGAGACCTAGTGGAAGGAGGATAACCAGGCTAAAACTATATTGCAATGATATGATCTACCCTATTGGTGGAGGGGTGGCTCTATATGTTAAAAAGGGCATCAGTCAAACAGGATAAAGGTTTTGCAGGAAACAAAATACATGGATAGAAATTCCATGTAAAAGGGGGAAGGGAATAGCAGTGGGGGGTGTTCTACAGAATGGACAGATGATGAAATGCTAACAGAAATTAGGAAGCTAGCAAAGTTTACAACACAGTAATAATGAAAGATTTCATTTACTCCAGTAGTGACTAGGTCAATGTCACATCAGGACATGCTAGGGAGATAACGTTTCTAGATGAAGTAAATGACTACTTCATGGAACAGTTAGTTCAGGAACTGACACTCATGGATGCTATTGTAGAACTAGTCCTCAGTAGAACACAAGATAGAGTGTTGTAGGGCCGCTTGGCAATAGTGATCACACTTGATTTAATAAATGGAGGGAGGACAGCAAGGAAATTCACTGCGCTAGCATTTAACTTTCAAAAAGGAGACCAGGTGTTACCTGTAGCAGGAGTTCTCATGGACAGCAGGAATAAGTCCTCACATATGGATGACATCACTGACTGAGCTCCACATGGGAACGCTTCCCAGCTTCTATTGGAAGCTTTTGGGATGCACCACTGCATCTGTACACCCATCTTCCCACATGCTGTAGAGACATCTTCTCCAGTATGATAACAAAGCTGTAGCAGGAAGGGTTGTGAGGACTTATTCATGCTGTGCATGGAGAACACCTGCTACAGGTGATTAACTATCTTTTCTCCATGGACAAGAAGGAATGAAGTCCTCACTTATGGGACTCCCATGCTATAGGGTACCGAAAACCCAAAAGACTGAGAAGCCTAACGGGGGCAAACTGAACTAAGAACTGGAGAATCAACTATGTACAGCACTGGTAGTCCCCAAAGGGGAACGCATCTGATTCAGCTTCTTCACTATACAGTTTCATTCATGAACATTCATGCTCTGTGGTTTGGGGAGTGGGGGGGTTGGTAGCCTAGACAGTAGGGCTTTGGGGGGGATGGAGTTGGATTCTAATCCCCCAAACAAATGCCAGAGTACAGATTGGCCAAAGTTGCTATCATGTCAGGAAAACCCCATGCAAACAGTAGCAAGATGTGAACTTGTGGACAAAAGACCACGTTACAGCCCTGCAGATCTCTTCCACGGAGAAAGAGCGCAAGATAGCCATTGCTTTGTCAGTGGCTATGACACTGAGATGTGACATGACCATCAAGACTCAGGCCAGCCTGGGCATAAGCAAAAGAGATACAGTCTGCCAGACAAATGGAAAGTGTGTTTGGAAATGGCAGCCCCTAGCTTGCTCGGGTCAAAAGAGGAACAACTGGATAGACTTTCGGTGAACGCCTTCTTCAGGAGATATGCAGCTTAAAAAATGATAAAAACACACTAAAAATAATCTAAATAAAGCACAGTTACTTACCTGTAACAGGTGATTTCTGGGAACAGCAGGAATAAGTCTTCACATATGGGTACGTCGGTACCGACGGAGCCTGCGCGGGAACGCTCCCCAGCTTCCCAAAAAAAGAAAAGCTTTTGGAAGCATACCACAGTGCCTGCGCGCTGCCTTCCCGCCTTTCCTAACTGCCTCTCCCCAGTTCAAGTTTTAAAGCTGAGACAAAGAGAGAGAGGAAAGGAAAGATAGATACAGAGATACAACTCTTAGGGGAGGTGGGTGGGTTGTGAAGACTTATTCCTGCTGTTCCCAGAGATCACCTGTTACAGGTAAGTAACTGTGCTATCTCCAGGAACAAGCAGGAATGAGTCTTCACATATGGGGACTCCCTAGCTAGAGATGCCTGGGAGATCCCCAAGGTTGAGAGACCCTGAGAAGGGCTCTATCTCCTGCTATGGATCTCAGGCATCCCTCCAGGGAAGGAGGGTAGGAGTTGATTAAGCATGGAACAGGTGTTTTGAGAACAGCCTGACCAAACAAGGCATCCCGGCGGGAGTCCTTGCCCAAACAGTAATAGGCTGTAAAGGTATGAACCGAGGCCCAGGTGGTCGCTCGACAGATCTGGTCGATGGACACAGAATTTAGATGAGCCATAGAGGTGGCCATGGCCCTCACAATATGAGCCGTGACATGGCCCTCCAGAGAAAAGTTCTTACTCTGGTAGGCGAAAGAAATACACTGAGCAATCCAATTGGACAGTGTCCTCTTAGAGACTGGAAGTCCCAAATGAGAGGGATCAAAAGCAACAAAGAGTTGAGAAGACTTTCTATGTTGCTGTGTCCTTTGTAAGTAAAAGGCAAGAGCTCTCTTACAATCCAGGGTATGAAGATTCCTCTCTGCACTTGATGCATGAGGACCTGGAAAAAAGACAGGTAAATACACCTCCTGATTAAGATGAAAAGGTGAGACCACTTTAGGCATAAAGTGTGGATTGGTCCTAAGGACTACCTTATCATGATGGAACCTTGTATAAGGTGGATTAGCCACTAAGGCCTGCAGTTCACTGATGCGGCGAGTTGAGGTGACTGCAATGAGGAAAACAACCATCCAGGAAAGAAATTTCAAGGAGGTGGTGGCTAAGGGTTCAAAAGGCGGCTTCATAAGCTGACCAAGAACCAGATTTAATTCCTATGCCACCGGAGGAGGCCTAATGGGAGGTTTAGTTAAAGTTAGGCCTTTCATGAATCTTGCAATGAGAGGATGAGAGGAAATAGGCTGTCCACAGAGGCTTAAGGGATGCTGCAATAGCACTCAAATGGACTCTTACTGAATTCGTTTTGAGGCCTGCATTGGAGAGATGCAGGAGATATTCCAATAGAGAATTCAAAGGTGGTGCTAGAGGGTCAAGACCCTTCTCAGCACACCAAATGGAAAACCTTTTCCATTTAAAAGCATAGGAACGTCTAGTAGAAGGTTTTCTGGAAGCATGGAGGATATCCTTCACCTGCTGAGAAAGATTCCAACCTTGAAGGTCTAAGCCTTCAGCAACCAAGCCCTGAGGTGAAGGGACTTGGGGTTTGGGTGCCACAAAGTCCCCTCCTCCTGGGACAGGAGGTCTGGAGCAGCTCCCAAGTCTAGGGAAGGAGCCTGAGAGAGATGCAAAAGTAGAGGCCAGCGTGGCCAGCGTGGAGCTATGAGGATCATAGATCCTTGATCCCTCTGGAGCTTGAACAGAGTCTTGGGAATTAAGGGAATGGGTGGAAAGGCATACAGGAAGTCTTGACCCCAGTGAAGGAGGAAGGCATCCTTGGCCTTAACTCCCTAACATGGAATTCTGGAACAGAACCGGGGAAGTTTGGCATTCCACGGACTTGCAAAGAGGTCTATGTCCGGGGTTTCCCACTCTTGAAAGATTCTGAGTACCTGGTCCATGTGCAGGGACCATTCGTGTGGAAGCAGAACTCGACTGAGTCTGTCTGCCCAAGAGTTTTGGATTCCTGGAAGGTATACGGCCAGGAGATGGATTTGATGCTCTCTGGCGAAGGCCCACAATCTTAAAGCTTCGTTGCAAAGTGACAGAGAGCCAGTTCCTCCTTGCTTGTTTATGTAAAACATGGCTACCTGATTGTCCGTATGAATGAGGACTGTCTTGTAGCTGAGCAGGGTATGGAAGTCTGTCCGCCTGCACATCCAGACGGTAATGCTTCACAAAGGTATGTCGCGATGACCAAGTAGACGCTTTACAGATGTCCACCGCCGGCACCAAGACACACTCTTCCCAAGACGCCGCTTGTGCTCTAGTGGAATGAGCCTGCAGCCCTTCCGGTACCATGCGACCATGTAGAATGTAAGCCGATGCGATCGCCTCCTTTATCCAACGAGCAATTGAACCTTTCAAGGCCGCTTCCCCTCGTCTGGGCCCTGCGAACAGTACAAAACGCCTGTCTGACTTACAGAAGGACGCTGTTCTAGTAACATACTTCAACGCCCGGCGAATATCCAAATTATGAAGTCGGTCCGCCACCAGACTTACCTTTAACGCGAAACAAGGGCAACGACACCACCTGGTTCAAATGAAACACTGAGACCACCTTAGGCAAGAATCACGGAACTGGTCTCAACACCACCTTCAAATCATAGAAAGACAGAAAAGGTTTCCTACAGGACAGCGCTTGTAACTCCGAAACTCGCCTAGCCGAGGCAATGGCTACTAAAAACACTACCTTCAGCGTAAGATCTTTCAAGGAAGCCTCCCCCAAGGGCTCAAAAGGTGCTCCGCCTAAGGCCTCCAAGACTAATGGTAGATCCCACGCTGGAACTATACGCGTACGTGACGGTCGGAGAAGAGTTACCGCCTTCAAAAAACGCATAACATCCGCATGACTTCCCAGCGAGCTGCCTTGCACCTTCCCCCTATAGCAGGCTAAAGCCGCCAACTGCACTTTTAGGGAAGCTGCCGCTAGGCCCTTCTGAAACCCATCCTACAAGAAAGATAGAATCTGCGGAACCGACGCCTTCAAAGGAACACAGTCCCTCTCCGCACACCAAGCCTCAAAGATGTGCCACACTCTGAAGTACGCCAAGGAAGTAGACTTCCGCCTCGCCTTCAGCAAGGTAGTAATCACTGCCGCCGAATAACCTCTCGCTTTCAACCTTGCCCTCTCAAGAGCCAGGCCGTAAGCGAGAATCGATCCACCTGGGGCATGCAGAGAGGTCCCTGGGTGAGAAGGTCCTCACGAACAGGAAGCTTCCAGGGCTGCCCCACCAACAGTCTGACCAAGTCCGCGTACCAAGGCCTTCTTGGCCAATCCGGAGCAATTAGAACCACTCAACCCTTGTGCCGCTCTATGCGCTGTAGAACCCGCCCGATCAACACCCACGGCGGAAAAAAAAACATACAGCAGCTGCTCCTCTGGCCACTTTTGAATGAGAGCGTCTAGGCCTTCCGCCATCCTCTCCTTCCTTCTGCTGAAGAACCGATCAACCTTTGCAGACTTAAAGGTCGCCATGAGATCCATTACTGGCGCCCCCCCAGCGCTGAACCAACATCGCAAACACGGGATGCAGAACCCACTCCCCCGGGTCCACCCTTACTCGACTCAGAAAGTCGGCCTCCACATTGTCTACTCCCGCGACATGCGCTGCCGACAAGGCCACCAGGTTCCTTTCAGCCCATTCGAACAAAACGTCTGCTTCGTCCTCCAGCGCCACCTCTCTAGGTGCTTTGGAGACTGATAAACTGGTGTGAGGAGGCGGTGCCAGCCCTTATATACTGGTAACATCACAGCACTGAGGTTTCTCAGTCTCCAAAGCTGCTGGATGAGGTTGACAACCCCAGAGATTCCAGGACTGGAGGGGCGATCAGGAAATAGATAGATATATCTATGTTTGTTTTTTTAAACGAAAGAAAAAGAGAACCAGCGGTACCAGTATAGCATCGAGGAAGGCAGACGCGACCACAAAAAAGAAAGAATAAGGAAAATATTTTCTGCGGTGACAGGAACGACGACCTGCTGGCTCCATGGAAAACGAAGAACTGGAGAGAGGCAGTTGGGAAAGGCGGGAAGGCAGCATGCAGGCACTGTGGGATGCTCCCAAAAGCTTTCTAATTGGACGCTGGGGAGCGTTCCCGCGCAGGCTCCGTCGGTACTGACGATACCCATATGTGAAGACTACATTCCTGCTTGTTCCTGGAGATAATCTAATTAACTGAAACTGAAATGAAAAAGAAAACTGCAAATGGCCCCCTAGGAAGAGGCTCCTCTGTCCTGCTTTATTCTTCGGTGGCTGCCTCTCCCAGGCACCCAAAACACAGCAGGGGGTTAAACACATGCGGGCCTGAATAAGAAATCGCGCCTAAATGCAGCTGGGGGAGTTTCCCACACTGCTACAGGCTCCAAAATATGCAGCTGCGGGCCGCTCTGTCTCCTCATGTTCTGGCAGTTGCTAGAGGTTTCTGCTGTCCCCCCCCCCCCCCCGCCCCGCCACTCTTACCTTGGAGCATCTTTGCCGCATGGCTTTTCTACCCCCTCACGCTCAGCCTTCCTTCCTGGCTTCAGTGCTGAGGGGGGGAGTGATTCAGGACTGCCAGCTTTCACTCCAGTCAAGCAACTGCAGCCCCTGCAGTGGCTCCTCACCCGATAACGGGTTCGGGAGCAGCCAGAAGTCTCGGACTGAGTAAGGCCCCCCCCAGAACCCCCCCCCCTGAAATCCTGGGGGGGGGGGAAGAGGGGGAAGGAAGAATATCCTCCCCTCAGCCCTGTTGTCTCTCTGTTCCTTCTGTTTTTTTTTTTTTTTACTTCTGCCTTTAATAACAAAGAAACCTGCACTTTAACAGGGGAAATAAAAGCAAACTCTAAACCTATCTCCTTAGTTGTCCTTTCTGTGAGTCCAGCACCGTGGCTCACAACCTCCTCCAGCTGCTTGGAGGCTGAGCATACTGGGGCTGGTGGGCGGTGCCAGCTGCATATGTACACTACTGTCATCAAAAAGATGACAGGCTCAGCCTCCAAGCTGCTGGAAGAGGTACACTACCCCCAGAGGTGCGGGACTGGACTGGAGGGACAATAAGGAACTAAGGATGTAAAGGTCCTCCGGGCCTTAAGCAGGGCATCTATTACTACCAAAGTAGCCCTTTCTGGAGAGCTTATGCCTTTCAAGAGTCAGGCCTTATGTGAGAAGGGACGAGCCCTCCACTACCAGTAACCCGTGCCACAGTTGGCCCTTTTCTTGAGGCAGTAAGAGAAACAGACATGCCAACTGGTTTAAGAGACCAATCTACCACAGCCTGTGAGGCCTATCCAGAGCCACTAGATCACCAGACTTGGATTACAGTAGTTATAAGACAAGCAATGGGGCTTCAGGAACATTATACTGCAAATTTCAAATAGCAAGGAACAGTAAAAGAAAAGCACAATCAAAATGAAAATATATACTGTAATTGTTCAACAGTACAGACTGCAGCTAAGCAAATGATGCCGGCACGGGAAGACGCCATTTAGAGAGGACTTTGGCGCCAAAAATGTAGACCAGAGATAACTATAATGACTGTGCACACTCAGAAAGTGGTATCTTACTATAAATTACACAAATGCTCAGAACAGTGTCTTAAGGAAACACAGCCATCTCACACAGGTTGAAAGCAATATTGCAGACTAGTTTTATTTAGGCATAGAGGCAGCAGATATTTAAATACTATAAATCAGGCAATTGGATTTTCAGATAATTACATACATTCTTATACCCCCAGCCATCTGCTATAATGTCTGCCTTAGTGCCGAAGCGATATGTGCAATGGTATACTAATATACATTTGAGAGAGGCAGGGCTCTACTGAATTGCTGTCTCTTACTAATTTTTAAGTTTCTCAGGTAATCACCACATCACAGTAGCTGTGACCAGGAGGATGCACTGACACTTGATACTAAGGGGTCCTCTAGATAACTGGCATGATGGCATATATAGATATAGCCTTACAACATTAGAGTACAGGTGCAAGGTATTTTGTTTTATTGTACCTTCACAATGCACAGCTTAATCTTAAATTCATCTCGCCAGACTATAGTTTTACAGCATTCCAGGGTTGTTCACTATAGGAACCTGGACCCAGTCTACCATATACCCTTGGAGCCTACAGTGAGGTTTTTTTACTATTTTTTACTATTTTATATAGTTCTCCATGGTTCTCTAACAAACACCTATTTTAGATTGGATTTTACATTGAATTTTTTTGTTGGTTTTAATATGGTTTTTATCTGGGTTCACTTTTACAGTGTTCCTTGTCCTTCTCCCACTCCCTTTTCTTGGTAGTTTTTAATGGCCTCTGATAAGGTCCTCAGCCCCATTTTTTTTTTTTAAAAAAAACAGATAATTGTCCTTCTTTTCACAACTGTCCACAAGTTCTATTTTTAAACCATAGTCTGATGTTTAGTTTAGCACTTCATTACACTTTGGACCCTGGCCCCACACTTTATTTTCAGTTTTTATCATTGCCATCTACATATGAATTTGCCTAGAACATTTCCTTATGCCCTGTAGTCCTTCTGGTTGTTCCGTGGTTTTTTTTTTGTTGTTTTTATTTGTTATTATGAGTTTCTTAGGTTTCCTATATAACATTGCTTGTCTTTATTTTATATTACATAATTTATTGTATTGAATATCCCTTATAGTTACCTTTTAGTTTGAGTTTGACTATTATTACTTTGTCACATTTATATACTATTTTATGTATTTTACTTTTTATGATGTTATCTGTTAGTCTCTGATAAAGACAAAACCAATATTCATAAAAACTTACATAAAATAAACTTAATTTGTTTGAGGCTTAACATCCGAAGAAGGCACTAGCCGAAACATGGCCGTGGCAGGTTTCTCCAAATAAAGGCCCTTTACTCCACCTTGCTCCTGTTTGTCTTTCCTGGTCTCTACTACCTCCACTGTGAAACTGTTCCATCTACCACTCTTTTCCATAAAGAAATATTTCCGCATATTACTCCTGAGCCTATCCCCTTTCACCTTCATCCTATGCCCCCTCGTTGCAGAGCTTTCCTTCAATTGAAAAAGGCTCTCCTCCTGTCCATTTATGCCATGGAGGTATGTCTATCCTAACTTCTCCCCCTTTCCACCAAGTATACACAGTGAGATCTTTAAGTCTGTCCCCATATGCCTTATGATGAAGTCCACTGACCATTTGGTAGCCATCCTCTGCACAGACTCCATCCCATTTGTACTGGGCCAAATATTCAGTGGTGGCTAGCACAAGTACGGCACCTAGTCATCGCTGCTGAAGAGTTAACCTAGATATTCAGTGCCAGGACCATATCCAGCCACTGGCATTGAATATCCGGGTCAGCCACTGCCCCTGTTAGCTTCAGCAGCAAATGTTAGGACAGCTTTTGCAGCGCCTAACTTTTGTCATTGAGGGATAACTGGGCAATGGCTGAATATCACCGCCCCTGGAACGCCCCAATGCTAACCATGTAGCATTGGGGCGTATAGCAGCGGTATCCGGGAATACTCAGCAGCACTAACCATGTCAGTGCTGCTGAATATCCTGCTTAGAGGCAGTTACATAGTTAACGGATCTGTAAACAGTGTAATTGCTTTGGAATATCAGGCCCATTCTTTTTAAGATGTAGTCTCCAGGCGGGCCTGAACCAGAGACTTTAGGGCTAGAAGGCATGTGTCTTGCAGAAGCTAATTCCTCTCCAAACTCAGTCTAATATAAGGATCCCCTCAATAGAGAAAACTGCTTGCATTATACCCCAACCGGCTGTACCTCAGGAAAGACCGCTGGAACTCACTGAGAGGATTATAGACTCCCAATTGAGCCATGGTGGAAACACATCAAGTCTGAGAGCATTAACAGGCTCTATACACAGTCTTACAAGAGGAACCCATTGGCATCTCCAAGCCTATCTTCCAAGAATCCATGGGAAAGCTTCCTTTTCTTAAGAGCAAGCAGCTCTTAAGAGAATCTGTTCAGCTGCAGTTTGCAGCCAGCATCCGTCAACTCAATGTAGTACCAGTGCTGCAAATTGGCCAATACCACGACCGCTATAGACTTGGAAGATTCTGAACCAGTCTCAATAAGCAGCATCTACAAAGTGGTTCGCTATAAGCCTCTTAAGTTTGCAGAAAGGAGACCGGCCTTGATGACCAATTCAGCAGGGTACCATTAAGTGTACCAGGGATCATACCTGCAACCACGGGAACCAGAAGCCATAGCTGGAGCCACAGAAGCTACCAGCAGAGGACAGATCCAAAGGGCTAGTTTCCAGGCATGCACACAGCACTGCAGAAGAGCCTAAAGTAGTGACTGCAAGAGCATTCTTAAGGAGGACCTTGACCCTCCAAAAACAGGATCCTCCCCTCCACCAGATGATCATGTGCCCAGTTACAACTGAACAAGATTCCAACCCCAAGGAAGCCAAAAGGCTGAACTCACTACCCCTGCCCCAGAGTGATCCTCCCTAAAACCCTACATGCTTTTGCATAAAGTCAGGAAGAGGTATGAACATAGCAAACCACTGTATACCCACAATGTATAAAGGAGGACTCACCAAAAAGCAGAGCTGCCATAATGTCCTAAATGGGCATAAACAGGGCCTGTCAGTGAAAAGGTTAATCACAGAGATCCTAGTCTTCCCCTAGGGCAGGGGTGGGCAATTCCGGTCCTGGAGGGCCATAGACCAGTCAGGTTTTCATGATGTCCCTAATGAACATTCATGGACCTATTTCCATACAATGGAAGGCAGTGGATGCAAATAGATCTCATGAATATTCATTAGGGACATCATGAAAACCTAACTGGTCTGCGGCCCTCCAGGACCGGAATTGCCCACCCCTGCCCTAGGGGAACACCCCTTCCCTCCTCAGATTTACCTTTTGGCTACAGGAATTTTACTTATGTTCTTCTGCCTACCCCCATGGGGGATAAGGTTGGGCTCCCACAGGAACAGAGGACAGCAAGGGTAAAACAGGGGCCATGACCTCTCTAATTGCCTGTAACACAAGCCATTTGTTGGCCCCAGATTTCTGGAAGGAAGCCCAGGTCTCGAGCCCCCCACCCCTCACAAAGGGGTTTGCCAAGCAGCTAGCCAAGACTGAAAACAGCCTTTGAGCTGTTTGAGGAGCTGCAGTGCCAGCCAGTCCAAAAAAGGTAAGCCATGATGCCCCAGAAGGCTCCCTGGAGCCAATGTCCTTGCAGCTATAGGCCACCCTGCCAACCTCCACCAAGCCTAAGCCACCATCTGAAATGGCCAAGATTCCCACCAACAAGGTGGGGGAGTGGATAGAAACAGCAAAGGAGCAGCAGGACCAACAGAAATCGCATCAGGTCCCAAAATGCCAAAAGGGCACCCAAGGCTTTGCAACCATAACATGGCAAAAATAAGCGCAGGGGAAAATAAACGCGGGGAGGGGTGGGGGTGTCATCACAGGATGCATTGGGCCACGTGGCTAAACAGTGCAAAGGCAACGTTTTAGAAAAAGACTACAAAAGGGAATAAAAGCACCTGTCAGGCTGACTGGCGAAACACAAGCAGGGAAGCCTGGGAGACCTACACAGGTCTGGAAGGCCCAGCTGCTGAACAAGGCCTTTGTTTTAGGGGAGTGGGTTTTTTTCCTCTTTTTAAATAATTTGGAGCGGTTTTATTAAAAGCAGAGAGCCAAATACTTCCCACTGAAACCAATGAGAAAGAGAAATCGGATAAGGTCAAACACAGATACAGAGCACACAGATAAGAGCAAGAGGGAAGTAGAGCCTGGGGGCTCTGCTCATCTTCAGGCCCACAAAGCACTAGTAACCCATGGTAAACATTGAACAAAGGGTGGCTGTCAGCTCCAAGAGGCATAGGTGTACCTATGCTCTGAGCAACGTTGAGCCTTAGACTCAAATCTGAATGATTGCTACACCATGGTGTGGATCAAGACTGTCAAACCTATAGTTGTGGTCAACATTGGTACCCTTGCATTTTAAGTATGTTGTATGTAATATCTTGAAAAATAATTGGAAATATTCTAAATGTATGTAATCATAATATTTTACTAGTATGTTCAAAGGTATACAACAAACAAAAAAAGATGGTCTGTGCAACTTAGACGTAGTAATTTCTAAGAAGACACACACATATGATCTGGATAGGATTAATGGCACCCTTCACTAATCTTTGGGTTACACAATCCTGGGCAGCAATAGCCTCCAAACATTTCTTGCAGCCATCTATAAGTTTTGTACATCTGTCTGTTGGTAGTTTCTCCCACTCTTAAATCAAGTGGTTCCAGCTCATGTTTCCAGGATTCATTTTATCAATGACAAATTTCAGCTCTTTCCAAAAGGTTCTCAAATGGACTGAGATCAGAACTCACTGCTGGTCATTTTAGAAAATAATTCATTTTTTTCCTTTTAACCATTCTTTTGTACTTTTGGATGTATATTTTGTGTCATTGTCCGGCTGGAGGACCCATGACCTTCAACCTAGCTTTCTGACACTAGGTAGCACATTTTGCTCCAAAATACTGTAGTAGACCTTTGACTTCATGATTCCTTTAATACGTTCCAGGCCTCCAGTTTGGGTCTACAATTGGGTGAAAAACAATTTACATACTTATATTGGTCAAAAATGTTTTAATCCATAACATATGAACGTAGCAGGCATGAACAATGTGACCCTCACTGTCTGTTGCGGCTACAGCTCTAACGCTCAATATGTAAAAATCCATGACAAATTTTACAAGCAATTCCATGTAAATATGGCAACAAATCAGTTTCATTGTAACCTAACACAATAGTTTTAATTCGCCAATGACAGTCTACATATTTTTTCTTTCGTGGTTCTTCATACTCAGTTGTTAGCTATTCAATGCATAGGGAAAAATAAGCTTGTTCAGTTTTTAAGCTAGAAATCAGATGCCAAATAGAAGGGTGATCACAAGATACAGACATATGAAAGTCTGTGCCATGCTTCAACAAATAGAAATTACACTTACCTGGTAATTGTAGTTCCTGGAGGGTCCAGTTTAGTCCTCCACATCCGGGTAGTGCACCTCCTCCTGCAGCCTGGAGACTGGACCAATCAAAATCTTCCTCTGGTTGTAGGTATTCTGTCGGAGCTCCCATCAGCCCCCAGTGAACTAGTAACAAAGCAGACTCAGAGAAGCAACACATGAGATTATCAGAAATATATAAGAGAAAAAGAAAGTACCCCCTTACGAAAGAAGCGACCCCCTCCCCAAACGAGGAAGCCAGAACTCTGCCCACGCCCCGCTCGTAATGCGAAGCAAAAAAACTGTCCGAATCCAAGCCTTAAGAATACAAGAATTCAAGAGCTGGACAAAAAACAAAAGAATGTAAAAGACGGCTCCGAAAAACGGAACGCGAATAAAAAAAGTCACTGATGCATTTCCGTACCGTTCGGAGTTCGCGCGCCATACCAAAAAACAAACAACCTGACATCTGGGAGGGAAGGAGGACTAAACTGGACCCTCCAGGAACTACAATTACCAGGTAAGTGTAATTTCTATTTCCTGAGCGGTCCTCCAGTTTAGTCCTCCACATCCGGGATGTAACAGAGCAGTCAACACAGGGCGGGAACCTTCGAACCGGCGCGCAGCACTGCCGAACCAAAGCAAGAATCCTGAGCGGTCAGCACATCCAATCGATAATGCTTACTGAAGGTATGCAGAGACGACCAGGTAGCCGCCCTACAAATCTCGACGGGCGGAACAAGGCTATGCTCCGCCCAAGAGGTTGCCTGAGCCCTGGTAGAGTGAGCCCGCAAACCCACCGGGACCGGTCGACCCTGTAAGATATAAGCTGAAGCAATCGCCTCCTTAATCCAGCGAGCGATGGAGGCCTTCGCTGCCGCTTCACCCCGCCGAGCTCCACCAAAAAGCACAAACAACCAGTCGGTCTTGCGAAACGATTCCGACACCTTGAGGTAGCGACGAAGGACTCGCCTGACATCCAGGAAATGTAGGTCAGCGTCCGAGGTACCTGACGATCCCGAGGAAAGAACCGGAAGGAAAAACGGCCTGATTCAGGTGAAAAGGCGAAACCACCTTAGGCAAAAAGGAGGGAACCGGCCGAAGAACCACGCGATCCCGAGAAATAGACAAGAATGGTTCTCTACATGAAAGCGCCTGCAACTCCGAAATGCGCCTCGCCGAACAGATGGCCACCAAAAAAACCGTCTTCAAGGTCAAATCCTTAAGAGACGCCTGCCGAAGAGGCTCGAAAGGCTCGCGCACTAAGGCCTGTAACACCAGGTTCAAGTCCCACGACGGCATGGACACTCTGCGCGAAGGCCGCAATCTGAAAACCGCCTGAAGAAAACGGCGCACGTCGGGATGGGACCCCAGGGGAAGTCCCAAAACCTTACCCCTGTAGCAAGCAAGCGCCGCCAACTGAACCTTCAAAGAGCTGGCTGCCAAACCCTTGTCAAAACAGTCCTGCAGAAAGCTGAGAATTACCAGCACCGAAGCGGTCGCAGCTCGCACGCCACGCCTGGAGCACCAGTCCTCAAAAATTCTCCACACCCGGACATACGCGAGCGAGGTGGAGGATTTCCGCGCCTGAAGGAGAGTGGCAACAACCGAAGCGGAGTAACCCTTCTTACTCAGCCGAGCCCTTTCAATGGCCAAACCGTAAGCGAGAATCGATCCACTTGCGGCATTCGAAGAGGGCCCTGAAGCAGCAGATCCGGTAACGGTGGCAGTTTCCAAGGGAGCCCGTCGCGTAACCTCACCAGATCCGCATACCACGGTCTCCTGGGCCAATCCAGAGCCACTAGCAGAACGCGCCCTCGGTGAGCCTCGATGCGCTGAACGACACGACCGATCAACGCCCACGGGGGAAAGACATAAAGAAGTTGGCACTCCGGCCACGGCAGAATGAGCGCGTCGATGCCTTCGGACATGCGCTCCCTCCGCCGGCTGTAAAAACGAGCCGTCTTGGCCGTTTGAAAAGTCGCCATGAGATCCATGACCGGAGGCCCCCATCTGCGAACTATTTGCGCATAGATCTGCGGATGCAGTTCCCACTCCCTGGGATCCACCTGCACTCTGCTGAGATAATCCGCCATGACATTGTCCTTTCCTGCGATATGCGCCGCCGACAGCGCCGGCAGCCGAGTTTGAACCCAAACGAACAGAGCCGCTGCCTCTGTCTCCATCGCCACACTGCCGGTGCCGCCCTGGCGGTTGATGTAGGCCACCGTCGCTGAGTTGTCCGACAGAACTCGCACCGCACGCCCCCGTACCATCGTCTCGAAGGCTAACAGCGCCAGTCTCACCGCGCGCAGCTCGAGACGGTTGATCGACCACGACGCTTCGAGGGGAGACCACGTCCCTTGCGCAAAACTGCCCTCGCAATGTGCTCCCCAGCCCATCAGGCTGGCGTCCATCAAGACCGGAACCCAAGGGGGCTGTTCAACGGCATCCCCAACCGCAGGTTCTTCGAACACAGCCACCACCGGAGAGACCGTCGCACGGACAACGGGCAAGGTAACCTTTTGTTCAGCGAGTGTACCTGATTCGACCAACAACGTAACAGGGTGCTCTGAAGCAGGCGCATATGAAACCTCGCCCAAGGAACCACCTCCAACATCGCTGCCATAGTGCCTAACAGTCGGAGATACCACCAGGCGGACGGCGAAGGTATCCTTAGGAAGGAGCGCACGAGGCTGCGCAAGGCTTGAATGCGGCGTTCTGGTAAGCAGACGCCTTTCGCTGTGCAGAAATGAACGCCGAGGTATTCGAGGGACTGAGTGGGCACCAGACGACTCTTCTTCTCGTTGACCACCCAGCCGAGGGTCCGTAGCAAGGCTACCACCCTGTCCGTAACTCGCACACTCTCTTCGAGGGACTTCGCCCGAATCAACCAGTCGTCGAGATAAGGGTGGACAAGAATGCCTTCCTTTCGCAAGGCTGCCGCGACCACCACCATGACTTTCGTGAAGGTGCAGGGAGCTGTAGCCAGGCCGAAGGGCAGGGCCCGAAACTGGAAGTGACCCCAAGGGAAGGCGAAACGCAAGAACTTTTGATGAGCTTCCCGGATGGGAATGTGCAAATAGGCTTCGGAGAGATCGAGAAACATGAGAAATTCCCCGCGACGCACCGCCACTATGACGGAGCGTAAGGTTTCCATCCGGAAGTGCGGAACCCGCAGAAAGCGATTGATGCCCTTGAGATCCAGAATCGGATGGAGTGAACCGTCCTTTTTGGGTACCACAAAATAAATGGAGTAACGACCGACGCCGTGCTCCGAAGGAGGTACGGGAACCACCGCTCCCAGCGCCAAGAGACGGTGCAGCGTCCACCGAAGGGCTCGCGATTTCTGCTCGCCTTTGCTGGGAGAAAGGACAAAGGAATCCGGAATCGGGTAAGCAAACTCCAGAGCATAACCGTCGCGGATGATTTCGAGCACCCACTGATCTGAGGTTATTTGGGCCCAGGAAGGAAGAAAATCGCGGAGGCGACCCCCGATGACTAGGCTTCCCTCCGGAGCCCGCCTCACTTCATTGCTGCTTTCGAGTAAAAGACGAGGAGGAGGAGGAGGACGCTGCCGAAAAGCCTCATCCTGCCCCTCGAAAACCTCTAAAACCTTGGGAACGGGAGCCAACTCGACCGCGTTGAGAACCCCAAAGACGGGAGGAACGAAACCTCCGAAAGTCCCGAAACTGACCGCGCACGGCAGGTAAACCTTTAGACACCTTAGGCCGATCCTCCGGCAGCCTACCACCCTTAGACTCACCGAGATCTTTAACCAATTTATCCAAATCGTCCCCGAATAAGAGTTTACCCTTAAAGGGAAGCTTACTGAGACGAGATTTAGAAGAACCGTCGGCCGCCCAATTCCGCAGCCAAATAGATCTACGCGCCGCTACCAAGGAAGCCATACTATTTGCTAGAGTTCGGATGAGATCATAATGCACATCCGCCAAATATGCCGATCCTGACTCCAAGCGCGTAACCTCCAGCAACCCCTGCTGATCCAAGCCAGCAAGCTGCTGCAGGCGCTGCGCCCAACGCAGGCAAGCCCTAGCCACCCAAGCGCCACAAATAGAGGCCTGCAAGGATAAGGCATTGGTCTCGAACACCTGCTTCAACAGACCATCCACTTTCTTGCCCTGCGCGTCCTTTAGAGCAGCACTGCCCTCGACAGGAATAGTGGTTTTCTTGGTTACCGCCGAAACAGCGGCATCAACCCGTGGAGATCAAAATTTCTCCTTGTCCTTGTCTGCCAGGGGATACAGGCAGTTCATAGTCCGAATACCCTTCAACCCGGATTCAGGTTGATCCCATTCGGACTGAATCATTTGCTCCACTACTCGGTGAAGCGGAACCACCACCTGAGAGTCACGCACCGCCTGAATGAGAGGATCCTCCAAGCCGTCCTCGTCCACCGGACGAGGGGCCGACAGATTAAGAGTATGAAGAGATTCCGTAATTAAGGGCACTACCTTTCAAAACACCCGAACTATGCGGGCTTGATCCTCTGGCTCGGGGATTTCACCGTCCTCTAGGTCTTCCACTCCCGTCTCCGGATCCATCTCGGTATCCTGATCGTGCCAACTCAAGTCATCGCGTTCCAGATCCAAAGACTGCAATCGCTTGGCGGAGGGCAGAAGTAGTTGCCGGGGGGCTCCTTACTTTTGAAAGGGGGAAGGGGCGACGGCCAGACCTCAGGCAACTTGCCGGAGCGGCCCAAGCGAAAAGCTTGGTGCATAAGCAGAACAAAATCCGGAGAAAAATCTGTGAAGGTAGACTCGGTAGCCTGAAGCGGGAGTGGGTCGACTTGCCCCTTAGGAGGGACTGCAGAAAGAGAGGGGAGAGACCCGGAGAAGCAGCGTGCTCCGCAGGGACATGCGGACTTCCCGGGTCAGACAGCTCCTTATGATCCATTCGGAGCTCCAAATCCGAGGACACTGAAGTGCAGCCCCTACAAATGCCAGACTCCGCCACAGCTCCCCTACGCGAGCCACAGATCACACACTGCGGTCGCGAAGCCATACAGGGAAAAGAGGCACCCCAGGGAGCAGGCACACTTGAGGAGCAGAAACTGAAGTAAATAAAGAAAGAAAGAAATAAAAGTTGTTGGGTTTTTTTTTTTTTTGTTTGTTTTTTTTTTAGTGATATAGGAGGGAAGAGGGGATGCTCCCAAGCAAAAACGCTATGCCAAAAACTTGTAAAAACGCAAGGGAAACCCGTGCCGTGCTGTTCAGATAGCGCGGGAAAAAGAAACTGAACTAGAAAATGGCCACCGGCACGTTTGACGGCGAAAAAAACGGCGCGAAAAAATAGCCCGATGAAAATAAAGAAATAATGCAAAGCTCTTGAGGGAGAAATAAAGGTCCCCCGAAGGAAACACTCACCACAGTGGCCTCGGATCGCCGGCAGACGGCTCGCCGCTCGAATCTAGAGCGGAAGCACGTTGCCGAGCTGGGCTGTCAATCACCAGCCAAAGCATCGGATCACAAGGAGGAAGGCAGCAGAAAGAATGTAGGCTGCCCGGGGACAACAGAGTGCTGGCTAAGGCAGATCTCCCCTCCGTACAGTCCAGGAGGAGAGATCAAAGCCCCCTGACTGCAACCAATTCCTGCCTGAGAGGAAGAAGGTCAGTATAGCCCGGGTCCTCGTCTGCCCTGCTGTGTGCTTTTGCAGAAAGGAATTAAAGAGACAGCTACCTCAAAAATAATTAAAGTAAAGGAGAAAGGGGAAAAAGAAAAACCTAACAAAATAGCTCTCTAGTGTTGCTTCCAATCGTCCCTAAGTGCGCCACACCAGGCACACACGTCCTCCAGCTGCAAGGAGACTGGACACACTGGGGGCTGATGGGAGCTCCGACAGAATACCTACAACCAGAGGAAGATTTTGATTGGTCCAGTCTCCAGGCTGCAGGAGGAGGTGCACTACCCGGATGTGGAGGACTAAACTGGAGGACCGCTCAGGAACATTGTGTTATCCTCGACTTACCACGATCCAACAATCAAAATTATTCCAAAGTGTTATTGGAATTGGAAATAAACCTTCACAGGCCTGATTTCCATAAATTCTGCCAATATATGTATCTTCAAAATAATACTGCTGCAAAATGTGTAAATTTTGTTCCATGCAAAATATTAAAATTCGATCACTTGGATCAAAATCATGTTAGAAAAAACTCTTCATTTTTTGAAATTTTGTACTCTTTTCATATATCCAATAAAGTCAAATCCTGAGGCTGATTGGGAGCATTCTGGATTCTTTTTCTTTGTATCATTCTTCAAGGATGCTACTGTAGGCAGCTATGCAGAAGCGGCAAATCAAGACAGATGCTGTAGCAATGGTGACAATGACTTGTGTTGCCTCTTATTAAGCAAAGAAATTCAGATGTAAATTAAGATAAATTGCTCAGATCTAGCTTTCTGAGCCACAATAGAAAACTATTCTACAATACTAAAATGCTTTACTTTTCCAACAAATCTTTCAGCTTTTGTAACTTTTTCTATCAAAGTGGTTAAGACCACAATGGGGAGACTAGGAGTCCAGTAGGACACAGCTCCATGCAAGATCAAGATGCCCAGCAGAAATTTTTATTGAAAAAGAAATTGTTCGTTTGTTATTTGATGCCAAGTGATAGATAGAACTGGATGATAAACGTTAAACCTATAGTTCTTGTGCATCCTCCAATTTCTTGACTATTGTTTTGATACTGAAAATTTGTCACTGGCTTGCAGCACTTCTTTTGTTGCTTCAGGACCATGAATATCAATGGATGAATGCAATCTGGCTTTACAGATGTTTTTCTTTTCACACTGCCAGTATGTAACACCACCACTATCTTTTTCACAGACATATACATAGCCCTGGTAGAATAGCTTACGCTTGCCTCTTTCCGTACAGCAAAATTGGGCCATTGGGTAAAAAGCACAGAACCGAATAGCAAGAATGCCCTGAAACCAATCACTGTATTCCTCAAACCAGCCTATCATTCACCCGTCTTTTTTTTAAATAATTGGCAATTGAATTATTGGTTACCAATATACATTTGTTCTTTCCATAAATAAATGTTGAAAAAATAAATCTGTGAATGGATGTTATTCCTTGCTCCTGTTGACTGCTGCTGGATCACTCTCTGTCTTTCCTTGCATGTGAGTGACAGGGTTGCTCAAAGGCATAGGAAAGCTGGGGGGGGGGGCCCCCCACAGGAGCCATGGCCCGAGGGGATCCAATCTCCCATAGACAAAAGTAGGGAAAGACCAACAAACAGCAGGCTGCTCATTCAGCTAAGTGAGTGAATGCATGCTCCCTGATAAATGCATGTTTTCTATTCCAACACTTTCACACAGTCACCTTTTACATTCTGATACCCTGCAGGCTGAAATCAATGAAAAGACTATTCCCATCTGCCTGAAAGGATCATGGGTAGAAAGGAAGGGTCTCTACAATGATTGCAGTCCTCAGGCAGCAGTCTGCCGGTGGGGATCCCATCTGCAAAGAGGAAGGGCTCCTGCTTGTGGAGCAGAGTGTGGGTGGAGTTAGGGGCAGGGCCTGTACTACCCCAAAGTGAAAGCTATTCCGTTGCCCCTGGGGTTTGCCTGCAGAGTTAGAGGCAGGGCTTGTGCCCTCCAAAGTAAAAAGTCCTTCCATAGAAGCTGCAATTGCAGTACAGATCCCTCTGTCAGCCCGCAGGGATCCGATCTTCCGCAGGCAGACAGGAGGGATCTGTGCTGTGCTTGCAGCTTCTCTTTTGCCAGGCATGCAGTTTACTACCTGCAAGCTTAGCTCATTGAAAAAAAAATTTTTTACCTGCCCGCAAGGATCACAGGCAAACAGAAGGGTCTCTACAATGATCAAGGTCCTGAGGGCGGAATTAGGGGTGGGTCTTGGGTAGATTTAGGGGCAGGGCCTGTACTTCCCCAAAGTAAAAGCTCTTGGGTCACCCCTGGGATTGCAGCATTGACCCAAATGCCATGAGTTAAGGGCGGGGCTTGGGACCCCCTAAGTAAAAGCCCTTTCATCACCACTGAGGTCGAGTTCACCCAATTGTTACATTTTGTCTCATTCACCCACCAATTGTCTGGATCCCCTCCAGTTCCTGAGGCAGCAAAACAGCCCCACAACATTACAGAACCTCCAACATATTTAACTGTAAGGGTGTGTTTCCCCCCTCCTCCCCCTCCCCCTCTTATAAGCTTTATTTCTTTGCTGGTCTGCATTGCCGAAGAGCTCAAGTTTGCTTTCATCTGTCCATGGAACATTTTCCCAGAAGGATTGTAGTTTCTCAAGGTGGATTTGGGCAAAGATCAGGCATCTCTTTTTCTGCCTGTCTTTGCCCATGGAGTCCTCCTTGGTCTTTGCCCATGGAGTCCTCCTTTGTTTAGTGAGCAGCGTATGGTGCGGATTGAAACTACACTCCAGAATGCTCCAGGTCAACCTTAAGCTCTGTGGATGTTGTACATAGTGTTTCTAAAAGTTGGCACTAACCTTCGAAGACTTCTATGATTCATTTTCCTCTTCTCACTACGTCCTGGGAGTTTGACAGTTTCATGAGCAAACAATTTAACATTGCAAAACTGTAGACAAAGAAATCCCAAGGTCTTTGGAGAAGGCATTGTACCCACTTTGAACTTTGATATTTGGTGATAAGGCAGCTCTCTTGTCTTCACCATGGTGAAATACAACTGGGAGTGAATGTGGCCATTTCAAACAGAGCCTTCATTGGCGATTCAAGTCATGTGAGTACTGACAATTGATCACAGGTACCTCTAAATTTTACTGCAATAGAAATGTGGTTCTTCAATTCAAACTGGATTTGAATTGTTTATAAGGGTGCCAATAATCCTGTCCTCGATATCAAAATCCCTGAAGGCCTACAGGGTGGCTGGCCCATTAATCATCAAAAACAAAAGTGCCAAACCCAAACCAATGAAACTCTCAAAACAATTTTTGTTGGACTATGCCTATGTGAGGGATTAGACTCTACAAAAGATGGCATCCATTTTAATCAAATTTGCAGTAAAAACAAGGCACTCTAGTGCATTATTTTGATTTCAAAGAAATGTTATCATCAAGCTCCACAAGTTATTGAAAATCATGCAAAGGGGTCATCCGCGATACAGCACTGCATTTCAGGTCACTTTCAAAGACCCTGCATCAGACAAAGGATCCCCAAAGACTTGTGGGATGACCCCTTTGCTTGATTTTCAACAACTTGTGGAGCTCGTATGATTCAATTAAGTGCATTATCATTTTGACTTCAAAGAAAAGTTGATGGCCTTGTTTTTACTGATTTGGGTTTAGCACTTTTGTTTTTATATTATTTCAAGCTTTTATACCATTTCCTACTGTCTTTTTTGTCTTGTCTTATTTGATTCATTTATGTCTCAACTATATGTGCATATATAGTCCAAAGCCATTTCACTGAACACTTTTTTTTTAGGCGATATTGAACATTAATGAGTTGAACTGCAAGGGTGCCAATAATGTTGACCAGAACTGTATCTGCAATGCTGCACCAGTCCAAACACCTCACTAACTGATGGAAGCAAACAAATACTCTTCTCTCAATGCTGCACCAAAGGATATACTGAGTGATGGCAAAGGAGCATTTTCATCTGGACTGGAATGTGAGGTTTTTCCAGAGTTGCTCAAGAAAAAGCATGTCTCCTACTTCCCCAAAAATGATTGGCTCTCTAAGCTTGAGCCTTGCGGTACAGAGGTTTGGGAAGTCCCAAGGTTTGAAGTCCCAGTCTAGGATCAGCCACTCTTGTAGTTCTGCACATTACACTCCCCATCCCAACCTTGTAACAGCTGCAGCATGAGGTGAGATTGACGTTTCTTCCGTCACCGCTAAATGTTCCTCTCTCCTCCCTCATTTCTCACTTGCAGGGCAGGTGGCAGGGTTGTGATAAATGGCTGGGTAATTACATAAACAAATACTTGCTGCCAATTTTCTTGATATACCGCCAAGGCTGAAGGGCATCAGAGCAGTTTACAATCACTATAAGCAGGTATTGGATACATTTCCCCAGATATACATAGAGTCTTCCAGAGGGTCTTTTAAGACCACTGCTTTTTCCTTCTCTTCCCCTCACAGAGAGGGTCTGAATAGTGGCAAGTGCAAAGTGGGGAAGAAGGAAATGGTAATTAGGCCTTACCTACTAATTGCTGTTCCTGAAGGAACGACAGTCCAGTCCCTTACTTCTGGGTTGCGTAACCCTTCCAGCAGCTTGGAGGCTGAGCCCAACCTTTTTGGGGATGGAGCGGTATAAATACCACTGGGACCACCCCCTAACTCCAGTATTCGAATGAAAAAGCGGACCTAACAAACTTTCGTAACACACTATATAGCTAAAAGATCTAAAGAAAAATTGACCATAACTAAAACTCTTTTTTTTTTTGGAATAGCCTAGGGAGGATGGGAGGGATGGCCCCGGACGGAGGGGTTTGCTGGGGCTAGCCGCCCCTGGCCTGGGTTCGTTCCGATGCTTCAGACTAAACAATACTCTTAACTTCAGCCGGAAACGGGAGGGATCAGGGACTGGACTGTCGTTCCTTCAGGAACAGCAATTAGCAGGTAAGGCCTAATTACCATTTCCTTATCGTCACTCCAGTCCAGTCCCTTACTTCTGGGATGTACCAGAGCAGTTAAAAGCTGGGTGGGATCCGGCATACCGGAACAAAGAACCGCCAGGCCAAACCGAGCGTCCGCTGCACTCTGGACGTCCAACCTGTAGTGCTTGGTGAAGGTGTGGAGGGAGGACCAAGTCGCCGCCCTACAGATATCCAGTGGAGGAACTAGGCTGAACTCCGCCCAAGAGGTAGCCTGAGCCCTCGTGGAATGTGCCCGCAGGCCCATGGGAACTTGCTTCCCCTTCAGGATATAGGCGGAGGCGATTGCCTCCCTGATCCACCTAGAGATGGAGGCCTTGGCCGCCGCCTCCCCTTTGTGCGGACCCCCGAACTGAATGAATAGTCGCTCGGATTTTCTGAAGGGCGCTGTGCGGGAGAGGTATCGCTTCAGGGTCCTGCGAATGTCTAGTAGGTGAAGCTTGTCAGCCCCACTTTCCTGCCCTTCCGTTGCGAAGGCCGGGAGGTTAATTGTCTGGTTCACATGGAAAGGGGAGGAGACTTTGGGCAAGAAGGATGGAACCGTGCACAGCACCACTTTATCCCTGAGGAAGGACAGAAAGGGGGGCTGCGAGGACAGTGCTTGTAGTTCCGAGATTCTTCTGGCCGAGCAGATGGCTATAAGGAAAACTGTCTTCAGGGTTAAATCCTTTAGGGAGGCATTCTTTAATGGCTCAAAGGGATTCCCTATCAACGCATTTAGCACAAGGTTAAGGTCCCAAGGGGGAATGACTGACCTTCGTTGTGGTCGTAGCCGTCTAACTGCCCTTAAGAACCTTGCGACGTCCGCATGGGCCCCTAGGGGTTTGCCTCGGACCTTGCCCCTGTAGCAAGCGATGGCCGCAAGCTGGACCCTTAAGGAACTGTGGGCCAGACCCTTGTCAAACCCTGCCTGCAGGAATTCCAGGACCTCTGGAACAGAGGCCGAGAGTGGTTTCTTTCGGCGCTCCGCGCACCAGGATTCGAAGATGCGCCAGACTCACGTAGGAAAGACAGGTCGAGCGCTTCTTGGCCTGCAGCAGAGTTGAGACTACTGCCCCTGAGTAACCTCTTTTCAGGAGCCGTGCCCTTTCAATAGCCAGGCCGTAAGCGAGAACCGATCCACGTGTGGCATCAGTACCGGGCCTTGCCTTAGTAGATCCCTTTTGCAAGGGAGGCGCCACGGCTGGTCGGCGATCATCCTCACCAGATCCGCATACCAGGGTCGGCGAGGCCAGTCTGGGGCTATGAGGATTACCAATCCCTGGTGAGACTCTATCCGCTGGAGCACTTTTCCGATCAGAGCCCACGGCGGGAATACATAGAGAAGACCCTCCGAAGGCCACTTCTGGGACAGGGCATCCAAGCCCTCGGACATTCTTTCCCTCCGCCGACTGAAGAATCTGTCCACCTTGGCTGACGAGAACCGTGCCATAAGGTCCATGACTGGCACTCCCCACCGAGCTTCTATTTAGTTGAAGGTCTCCTGTTCCAGTTCCCACTCCCCGTGGTCTATCTTGCATCTGCTGAGGAAATCGGCCGTGACGTTGTCCGTTCCGGCCACGTGCTGTGCTGATAGCGCCTGCAGATGGATCTCCGCCCACTGTAAGAGGGTGTCCGCCTCCTTTTCGAGAGCGGGGCTGCTGGTGCCTCCCTGGTGATTGATGTAGGCCACCGCGGTGACATTGTCGGAGAGGACGCAAATTGCTCTTCCTTGAACTAATGTCTCGAGAGCTTTGAGCGCCAGGGTGACGGCCCGCAACTCCAGTCTGTTGATGGGCCACTGCGATTCCAACGGTGTCTAGCGACCCTGGGCGAACTGATCTTGGCAGTGTGCCCCCCAGCCCGATAGGCTGGCATCCGTCGTCAACAGTAACCACCGAGGGGGTTCGAGAGGCATCCCGCGGTCCAGGTTCCTTGGGTTTTTCCACCAGTATAGTGCCTGTTTGGTCCGCGGAGCGCACGGTAACTGTCGAGAGAGAGGATGATGCTGGGGGGACCACCGACGCAACAGAGAACGCTGCAATGGGCGCATGTGGGCCCTGGCCCATGGTACTACTTCTATTGCCGCCGCCATTGTTCCCAGAAGCTGAAGATAATGCCACGCCGAGGGGTTTCTTCTGGCTAGAAACTGAGAGACTAGGAGCCTTAAATCCCTTGATCTCGTTCGTGACAAGAAAACTCTTCTGCTGTTGGTGTTGAATCTTGCCCCGAGGTACTCGAGTTCCTGGGAGGGAGTCAGTCTGCTCTTTGTACGATTGATGACCCAACCCAAGTCCTCTAAAACCTGGATTACTCTGGCCGTTGTCGAGAGACTTTCTTCTTCGGATTTTGCCCAGATTAGCCAATCGTCCAAGTAAGGATGAACTAATATGCCCTCCTTCCGAAGGAAGGCCGCTACCACTACCATTACCTTAGTGAATGTTCTGGGAGCCGTAGCTAGGCCGAATGGAAGGACCTGGAATTGAAAGTGGCCTCCTGGTACCGCGAATCTCAGGAACTGCTGATGGGACTTCCTGATTGGGATGTGCAGGTAGGCTTCTGTCAAGTCGAGGGATGTTAGGAACTCCCCTTCCCTTACGGCTGCTATGACAGAACGTAGAGTCTCCATCCGGAAGTGGGGTACCCTGAGGCAGCGATTTACCTGTTTTAGATCCAGGATCGGTCAAAGGGAGTCTTCCTTCTTTGGTACCACAAAATAAATTGAGTACCGACCCGATCCTCGCTGGTTTGGTGGAACGGGGATTACTGCCCCGAGAGCTAATAGGCGGGCGAGAGTCGCCTCCACCACCACCCTCTTTGGAGCAGCGCCGCAGGGAGAGCGGACAAAGGCCGAGGGGATTTGTTCTGCGAATTCGAGAGCATAGCCCTCTCTGATCACTTCTAGGACCCATTGATCGGACGTGACTCGGGACCAGGCGGGAAGGAAGAGCCTCAGGCAGCCTCTAATCGGGTGCCTTCCCTCCTGGGCCCCCGGCCTCTCATTGTTTTCTGGAACCCGAGAAGGAGGAAGAGGCTGTTCTGAAACCTCAGCCAGCTCCCCGGAACCCTCGGAAACCTTGTCCCCTTGGGGGAAAACGGGTCTTGGAAAAGGGAGCTGACCTGGCTGGACAAAACCTCCGTGGTTCCCTAGGCTGGGTACGTAAGGGGGGTAGGGAGCGCCCCTGTTTTTGTCTGTCTTCTGGGAGCCTGCCTCCCTTTGACTCCCCCAGGTCCTTAACTAGCTTTTCCAAATCTTCGCCAAACAGTTTGCCCTTAAAAGGAAGTCGGCTCAGGCGCGCCTTAGAGGAAGCATCTGCTGCCCAATTCCGTAGCCAAAGATAGCGTCTAGCCGCCACCACCGAGGCCATGTTCTTGGCTAGGCTTCTGATGAGCTCATACTGGCTATCCGCCAAATAGGCTGCTCCAGATTCCACCTTAGCCGAGTTGGCTTGCGCTTCGGCCGTTGATCCCTCTGTTGACTGGATCTGTTGTGCCTACCTTAAGCAGGCCCGAGCCACCCAGGCTCCTGATACTGAGGCCTGCAAGGCAAGGGCGCTGATGTCAAAAGCTTGTTTCAGGAGCGTATCCAGTTTCCTGTCTTGAGCATCCCTTAGAGCCGTGGCTCCCTCCACTGGGATAGTGGTCTTCTTGGTGACTGCTGATACCGCCGCATCTACTCTGGGGGACTTCAGCAGTTCTTTATCTGACTCAGGGAGAGGGTAGAGGCGAGACATGGTTCGTACCCCTCGCAAGCCTGATTCTGGTTGATCCCATTCCTCTTGTATCATCTGACGTACCACTCTGTGGACAGGGAAGACTTTCTGGGACCTTCTGACGGCCTGAATCAGGGGATCCTCTAGAGCCTCCTCCTCTGTTGGGGAATCAGAGGTAACATTGAGGGCCTTTAGGGACTCATTGATTAGAGAAGAGAGCTCTTCACGGCGGAACACCCTGACAATGCGAGCATGGTCCTCTTCCGGGATCTCCCCTTCTTCCAGCTCCTCGTCTTCCTCCTCTAAGTCCCTTTCGGAACCCTCCTCCTCTGGAGTGCCCTGAGACAGGGGAGGGAGGATCTCTTCACTTATTAGCCTGGTGCGCTTGTGGGGTATCCCTGAGTCCTGACCGCTCGCTCTCCTAGGTTTGTCTAATCTGGCTTCTGCTGGCGGACCTGTATCGCCTGGGCCAAGCCCCTGCCTGTGCCTGCAGTAAGCTTGGTGAAGCAAAAGGATGAAGTCTGGGGAGAAGAGCTCTCCGACCCCTTCCTCCAGCGTGGCACGGGATAGAGGGGGTGAGGGAACCTCTGTACTAGTAGCCGGAGGTAACTGACCCCCCCCTTCCGCTACCAGGGATTCCCCAGGCACCTGAGGTGTTTGGGACATGGTCAAACTGATTTCCTGCTCTACAGAGGTAGACGCTGCCGCACATGGCCTGCAGATTCCCGTCTCAGTGGGGGTGCCCCTCCGTGTGCCACAGGATGGGCACTTTGCCTTGGTAGCCATGCTTTCCAGTCGGCTCCGAAGGCTGTGCTTAGTGGCAGGACTAAGCAATTGGCTGTATGAGAGAAACTGAAAATCAAAACCCAAAGCAAAACTGAGGGCAAATCAGGGGTCCCACTCCAGGGAATTGCTGTGGGAAGAAACTAGTTAACTCCTGAGCCTTCCTCTGTCCTAAGAAAGGTCAGCAATTTCGTTGAAGAGATGCCTAGACGATTAAAACCAACGTGATCCACAGCGAGCTATTTAATTTAAAATAACCTAAAAATAGCATAAGAATAGCATAAAAATAACTTTAAACTAAATAAAGGTAAAGTAAAACCGACAATGTTAATACTTGCTGTTTGTTGAACCGAGAAAGCCGCGATTCCACTCCGTTGGCTCTACACGTGTTAGGCCGCGGCCACGTGGAGTCCGGAACGGAGGATCGCGCTTCTGCACGCTGCCCTGTTATGCAGGCCTGCTAGGAGGGAGCGTTCTCCGCGTCGCCGACTGCAAGGGCTGCCGCCGCTAGAAATTCCTCCGGAGGAGAGAGGCTTCAGCTGCCGGCCCCGTGAATCGCCGCCGCACCCCGCTGCTCCGGGGGGGGGCATCAATGTCCCGCTCGTGTCTCTGCCTCTAGCGCTCAGCCGCCTTTGGGGCTTCGGCGCGAGGCAGGGCTGCTCCTCGAGGGTGCTGAAAAACAAGAAATCCCCCCAGCCGAGGAAGAGGGAGATCTTTTATCCCCCTGCAGCAGGCAGCTCCGGTGTCCCCTCCGGTCTCCAGCCCGGTCGGAAAGGGAGGGAGGAGGGGGAGGGAGAAGCAGAGAGATTGCAGAACTTAAAGGTACAGGCACTAAAGGAAAAATGAGCACCTTAACTAAAGAAAGAAAATAAATAAAGAATTCAGCAATTAAATAAAATTAAACAACATTAATTAAGAGAAGGCAGGACTCCAGTAAGCCCTAGGCTTACGGAACCCTCCAGCTGCTTGGAGGCTGAGCAATACTGGAGTTAGGGGGTGGTCCCAGTGGTATTTATACCGCTCCATCCCCAAAAAGGTTGGGCTCAGCCTCCAAGCTGCTGGAAGGGTTACGCAACCCAGAAGTAAGGGACTGGACTGGAGTGACGATAAGGAAGAGTGGTTGCAGTCGCCTCTACTCTCTCCCTTTCCTGCATTTAGAGGTGGCACAGGAAGATGGAAAGGAGCAAGGCTTTTCTGCCACCTTCAGAGATTATGAAGCAGAGGGCTTAGGGTTCAAGCCATGGTTGTCACTTTTACTGCTTGTGCCTGGTGCAAAATTTAAGAAATGAGGCTTCCAGTTCTGAAGAGCTGCATTTTATTTCCTGTGAAGCAGACAATTTGATCCTTCCCTTCAGGTCTGGATTTAAAAACTACAGTTCTAGCTGATTTGTTGTCCCCTCTGTAAATTGTTTTAGAGAATATGAGGATAATGATTATGTAAAATGGATTACTTAGAAAGGAATCTAAAGGTTTAGGAGGTGTTAACTGAAAGATTTTGTCTACATTGCTTCAAGATGTGCATACACTAGGGACACGCATCATTGCTTTTTACTAAATTTTACAGTTTCTTATCGTCCCTCCAGTCTAGTCCCACACATCAGGAGTTGTGCACCTCTTCCCGCAGCTTTGGAGACTGAGCATGTCACACTTTTAGTGACATGGTATAACTGGTCCAGGATCCACCTCCACTGCTCCAGTATTCTCAGTCTCCATGCAGCGGAAAAAAGTGTGAGCCCTGATGGTCGGGGCTCACTAGAGGAATAATTAAGGTTGAGGTAGATAGGAAAAGTAGTTAGGGTGTGTGGATTGATAATTCTTTTTTTTTTGTTTTGTTTTTTAAATTATAAATTGAGGAAATACCTCTTTAAAATGGCGATTCTGCTCTGGGAAGCAATTAAGTCAGAAGTGGTTCTGCTCCGGCTGTCCCCCCTTCTCCCCCCTCCCTAAAGCAGTGGCTGTTCAAGGGAGAGTGAGGGAGTCGTGGGGGGGGCCTCCCACTTCTGTTCCCCTCATCGGGTGTGAAGTAGTAGAGGTGCAGTGCTCAGAGTGCACCGACTGCAGCCACGACTCGGTGAGCAGCGGGTCGCAGCTGGCAAGAGCAGGCAATAGCGGGGCAGAGGCTCTCTAAAATCTGTGAGGCTGGAGCAGGCCGTCGGAAAGGTAAGCGCCGGGCAGAGACATCGGGGCTTACACGCGGCGATTTGTGGTGCAGAGCGTTTGACACAGTCAGGCCTAGACCACGTGGCTGGAGGACGGGAAAGCAGAGGAGAGGTGTTTTTTTGTCTCCCTCACCCGCGGCTCTCTGGAGGTTCTTCTAGCCTAGGTGGGCGCGATTTGGAGGGTAAGTGGAGAGAGAGTTTAAAAAAAAAAAAAAAAAGTTTTCAGAAGCTTGTAGCTTTGTTGGCCTGGGCCTTTGACTAGGTGGGGATTGCATTGGGGTTGGCTGGGGCCAGCTTCCAAATGCCTTCAAAACCTAGGTGCCTTATGTATGGATCCAGAAGGGATTCACTGTCGGAGACCAGGGTGTGCAGGGGATGTACACAGGAGGCAGCCGGGGTGCAGCTGGCGGCGGACAGTGTGGCAGAGGAGTTAAGCGGGCAGATGGCGGCAGGGGAAGCGGCTGATCTGTCTGTTCCTCTGTTGGATCCCGTTCCAGGGCCGTCCACAGTGAGAGATTCCCCCTCGTCGCAGCCTTCCCTGCAGAGGGGGCTGGTGGCTATTTTCTCGCAGGATTTTATGGTGCTACGCCAACAGGCCCTTGGGGTCTGGAGGTTCGGCGCCTGGGCCTGTGGCAAGTGGAGGGCTGAGCACAAAGAGATCAGGGGCTCCGCTGGGAGGAGTACCAGGGAGCGTGCCATTCAAAAAGCCTAGGCTGGTCCCGGATAAGGATGAACAAGACTTAGGAGGGCAGAGCCCTCTGAGACCTTGGAGGATTCGGTGTTGGAATTGGATCTAGAGGAAGGTGAGATTCCAGAGCCGGAGGACCAGGCAAGGGTGGTTCGGGTGTTCAGGCGAGAAGAGTTGGCAGCACTCATCACGGAGATACAGAAGGCCTTGAATATACCAATGATGATGAGACATTATCAGAGAGAGTATATTTCAAGGACACCACACACAACCTGTTCAAAAGGGCCTTCGATACGGGATAATTCTTTTCATTACATCGGAAGTCTTGTTTCCTAGGGGTTTTTTGAGCATTTTACCAAGCAAGCCTTTCACCAACCATTAAACTAGGAGAATGCTGACCACCAACAGGAATTCTACCACTAGATCCTTTTGAAGTCCCACTACTAAACACAACCATACTTCTGGCCTCAGATGTCACAGTAACATGAACCCACCATAGTATTATATCAGGTAATCTTTAGGATTCTACTCGAGGATCCCTTGTTACAGGCGGTGCGGAAGACTCAACGGGCGTTCCCAATACATAGGGTGTTTAAGGAAATGATTCAGGAGGAGTGGGACACGCCGGAGGCAGGGCTGAAAGGCTCGAGTGATGGCGCACCTATACCCGTTAGAGGAACCGGATAAGGATCTTTTTAAGTCTCCTAAGGTAGATGCGGCGGTCTCGGCGGTGACTAAAAACCACGATCCCGGTGGAAGAGAGTGCCGCTCTTAAGGATGCTCAGGATAGGAGGTTAGATACCTTGTTGAAGCAGGTGTTTGAGGCAAATGCACTTTCCATGCAGGCTTCAATTTGAGGTGCATGGGTGGCTAGGGCTTGCCTTCGCTGGTCTCAGAGAATTAATGGGGCGCAGGATGAGGCGGTTGAGGAAGCCTCCCGAATGGAGTCAGGAGCGTAGTATTTAGTGGACCTTCAGTATGATCTTATCCGGGGGCTTTCAAACAGTATGGCGTCCATGGGGGCGGCGCGATGATATCTGTGGCTGCGCAATTGGGCGGCAGATGGGGCCTCTAAGGCTAGGTTAGGTAAGCTTCCGTTTAGAGGCAAGTTACTGTTTGGTGAGGAGTTGGACAAGCTGGTCAAGGATCTAGGAGAGTCCAAGGGAGGCAGATTGCCAGAAGAGAAATAGAAGCAGGGTTGTCCGGGGGCGCCTTCCAAGAATCAGCAAAGGGAGTTTTGTAGATTTCGTCAGTCGCGATTTGCTACATTTCAGAGGGGGCGTTCACAGTATAGATCGCAGGGGTTTCGGTGGTTTAGACAAGCGGGCAGAGGTTTTGGAGCCTTCTCATCCCTGAATGTTAAGAAATTGCAATGAAGCGAGAGGGGCCCAAGCAGGGCTTGTACCCGTGGGGGGTCGTTTGCGAGACTTCTTTCCTGCCTGGGCCCAAATCTCGTCGGATCAGTGGGTGTTGGAAGTCATCCAAAGAGGGTATGCGCTCGAGTTCCAACGACCGGTGATAGACTCCTTCGTCCAATCTCCCTGCGGAGCGAAATCAAGGTTGTCGGCGGTATGCGAGACGGTAGAAAGGTTGGTAGCACTGAAAGAGGTAGTGCCGGTTCCGGCAGACCAACGAGGATGAGGTCGGTACTCTATATATTTCGTGGTACCAAAGGAGGAAGGGACCTTGAGGCCCATTCTAGACCTCAAGAGGGTAAACAGGTGTCACAGGGTATCCCACTTTCGCATGGAAACGTTGCGTTCGGTCATTGTGGTGGTTCGACAGGGGGGGGGGGGGGGGAATTCCTCACGTCTTTGAACCTGTCGGAGGCATACCTACATATACCAATTAGTTTGGAGCATCAGAGATTTTTTTGGTTTGCGGTGCCCATGGGGCATTTTCAATTTCAGGCGATGCCGTTCGTTTTGACTACAGCGGCAAGAACCTTCACCAAGATAATGATGGTGGTGGTGGCGGCGGCGGCATTGCGCAAGGAAGGGGTGTTAGTTCATCCGTACCTGGACGATTGGCCGATTCGAGCGAAGTCAAGAAGCGAGAGCGAATTAGCTACCTGCAGAGTGGTGCATGTACTGCAGTCCCTCGGGTGGGTGGTCAATGTGACAAAGAGTAAGTTGGTCTCGTCGCAGGAGTTGGAATATTTGGGGGCTCGCTTCGACACAGAGGCAGAGTTTATCTGCCAAAGCTCAGAGCTCAGAAGCTAAGGCAACTGATAAAGGCTCCATCGGCGTGGCACTATTTACAACTGCTGGGGACAATAGCGGCTACGATCGAGTTAGTGCCATGGGCCAGGGCGCACATGAGACCACTGCAGAGAGCGCTCCTCAAAAGATGGTCTCCGTCAGATCGGTTGTCTCAGAGGCTGGTATTCCCTCCAGAGACGCAGCAGTCGCTGAAATGGTGGCTAGGGCAGGTGTGTCTGGAGAAGGGGATGCCCCTCGAAGCACCACAATGGAGGGTGTTGATGACGGATGCCAGTCTGTTCGGTTGGGGGACGCACTTCGAAAGGCAGTTTCCCCAAGGTCAGCGGTCGGACCGGGAGAAGTCCTGGTCAATCAACAGGTTGGCGTTAAGGGCCGTCACGCTGGCGCTGAAGGCTTTTCAGGGACTCTTGCACGGAAAAGCAATAAGAGTGCTGTCAGACAAGCCATGGCAGTGGCGTACATCAATTGTCAGGGCGGCACCAGCAGCACGGCTCTCGAGGAGGCGGCGGACGAACTTCTAGAATGGGCAGAGTTAAATCTGGAAGTGTTATCAGTGGCACATGTAGCAGGGGTGTACAATGTGACAGCTGATTTTTTGAGTTGGGTCAGAGTGGATCCAGGGGAGTGGGTCCTCAATCAGGAGGTTTTCGACTTGCTGGTGCTCCACTGGGGCCTTCCAGTAAATGGACCTCATGGCTTCATTTGCATCGGCGAAGGTAGGAAGGTTTTACAGCAGAAGAGAAAGGATGTCGGAAGGCCAGGATGCGCTCACGCAAAGATGGCTGGAGGAAGGGCTGCTGTATGTCTTCCCTCCGTGGGCGTTAATAGGTCGAGTATTGCAGAGAATAGAGAGGCACAAGGGTCAGGTGATCTTAACTGCGCCGGATAGGCCAAGGAGGCCGTGGTATGCAGACATAGTACGGCTGTTGATAGAGGTGCTGTGGCGGCTTCCCGTTCGGAGAGATCTGTTGGTGCAGGGGCCATTAAGTATGCCTCAAGTGGATCGGTTCTCGCTTACGGCTTGGCTCTTGAAAGGGAAAGGTTGAGAGCCAAGGGGTATTCGGCAGCGGTAATTTCTACCTTACTAAGTACAGGCATAGATCTACATCGGTGGTGTATATCAGGGTCTGGCAGTTGTTTGAGGCGTGGTGCGAGAGGAAGCAGATAAAGGCATTAGGCACCTCGATTCCGCAAATTTTGGCCTTTCTGCAGGATGGCTTCGAGAAAGGGCTGGCGGCGTCTTCCCTGAGAGTGCAGTTAGCGGCACTCTCGTGCTTTAGGGGGAAGATACAGGGGATGATGCCAGGGTCTCATCCAGATGTTAAGAGATTCTTGCGGGCAACTAGTTTGTTGAGGCCGCCCAGAAGAGATTTTGTTCCAGTCTGGGATTTTAACTTGGTGCTAGAGGCGTTGGTGAGAGCCATTTGAGCCTTTAGCGAAGGCTACGCTGAAGGATTTGATGCTCAAGGTGGTGTTTTTGGTGGCCATATCTTTGGCACGCCGAATTTCGGAGTTGCAAGCTTTGTCCTGTAAAGAACCCTTTTTGACCTTTGATAGCAAAAGGGTGGTTTTGAGGACGGTGCCTTCGTTTTTGCCCAAGGTAGTCTCAGTGTTTCATGTGAATCAGGTGGTAGCTCTGCCGGTGTTTGAATGGGAAGCCAAGGATAACTTGGGTAGGAGGCTTCATCGCTTGGATGTAGGCAGATCATTGAAGTGTTACTTGCAGAGAACAGCGGGTTCTGCAAAACGGACAGTTTGTTTGTGTTGTTTGGGGGGCCAAAGAAAGGCGAGGCGGCGTCCAAGTCATCCATTGCTAGGTGGATTAAGGAAGCTATTGCAGCTGCATATATTTTAAAGAACAAGGTAGTGCTGAACGGTTTGAAAGCTCATTCGACTAGGGCTCAGGCGGCCTCATGGGTGGAGTTTACTTTGGTGCCTGTAGTGGAAATTTGTAGGGCGGCAACGTGGTTGTCGTTGAATACTTTTGTGAAGCATTACAGGATTGATGTCCAGGCGGGCGGGGACTCTAGGTTTGGGTCAGCAGTGCTGCAAGCTGGTCTGGCCAGTCCCTCCCGTTGAAGTAAGCACTGCTGTGTTACATCTCCTGATGTTTGGGACTAGACTGGAGGTACGATAAGAAAGGTAAAATTAGACTTACCTGCTAATTGTTGTTCCTTGAGGAACTCCAGTCTAGTCTCGCTTCCCTCCCGGATATTTATTCCAGACTGCAGCCGGAAGCCAGGTAAGACATGTCAGTCGACAGGTAATGCGGTTTATTCGGGCGGCAGTGTTTCGGAGGCAGCAGGGAGGTGTACTTTTTTCTCATTACTAACCAAGGCTTTTGGAAGAAGCCTGGGGAGAAGGGGTGGCAAGCCTCTGCAGGGCTTAGCTGGAGAAGTTACAGAACAGTTCAAAATTAGCGGGTTAAATTGTTTCCTTCAGTTAGTTTTAAGAATGTTAAAAAAATATATATACAAAAGAGAAAAGGTACTTATTGCTCTGGTGAGTCTGCTTTATCAATAGGTTACTGGAGAAATGGAGGCAGATCCTGGACCAGTTATACCGTGTCACTAAAAGTGTGACATGCTCAGTCTCCAAAGCTGCGGGAGGAGGTGCACAACTCCTGATGTTCGGGACTAGACTGGAGTTCCTCAAGGAACAACAATTAGCAGGTAAGTCTAATTTTACCTTATTCAAGGTTGGTTTTGTGATTAGAATGGGTAAAAAAATAGGAAAATTGTTTATGGTTAACATTAGGTAATGTCAATTTTTAAAAAGGGTTCCAGAGTGATCCAGGAAATTACAAAACTACTTTACAAATAAGGTCACATTGTACTTGCTGGATAATGTCCTTTCCTTTATCTTTATCTTTATTTAAAATGTGATAAACCGCTTTCCGTCGAAACATAAAGCGGTGTACAATAAAAGGCTGGCAATGCAAAAACAAGGAAAAAGAACTCCAAAGCAAAATAGGAAAGTAAAAGTATAAAAGCATAGACAGATAAAATAGACAAAAACATAACAAAACAAAAAGGGCCAATATTTTAAAAACATAAGGTTACTAAAACATAAGAATACAGCAAGAATAATAGGCCCATATTGGGGAAGACAAAACAGACTGTGGGTAGACAAAGTGCATGACAGGACAAATATACGAACAAAACCACATATCAGCTAAAAAACATCAGGAAGGACCATCGGGAGAGAGTTGAAAGGCTTGCTGAAACAGATGGGTCTTGAGTAGTATTCTAAATTGAGAATAGGAAGGTTCCAATCGGAGAAACGGTGGTAATGCATTCCATAATACTGGGCCTAAGAAGAAAAAAGCTGCATGACGGGTTTGTTCGAGGTGTGCTCGTGACGGGGAAGGGAGGGACAGGCGATTGGCGTGGAGAGAGCGAAGCTGACGGTAAGGGGTGTGAAGAGAGATCCGATCTGCAAGATATAGGGGAGTATTGGTATAAAAGGCACGATGAATTAGAATAAGGAACTTATAATGGAAACGAAAACGGAGGGGTAACCAGTGCAGGCGGAAAAGAATAGCGGTGATATGATCATAGCGGTGTGAGAATGTGATGAGACGGGCAGCGGCATTTTGGATGCGCTGGAGACGTAGAAGCTGAAATTTAGGGAGGTTGGCAAAAAACACATTACAATAGTCTAAGCGACTTATGACTAAGGCTAGAACAAGAGTGACTAAGGAAGAGAAGGGGAGAAGGGAACGGACTGCCCTAATCTGACGCAAGGCAGCAAAGGAACGGCGAATAAGGGAAGTAAGGTGCTGGTGGAAGGAAAGCGTGGGATCAAGAATTACACCAAGATAGCGGAAGGATGACACAAGAGGGAGAGGAATAGAGTCAATCGAGGGAGCTAAAGAAGGGCAGGAACCACTCAGTGAGACCCACATAGCCGTGGACTTAGATGGATTTAAGTGCACGAAATTTTGGGATAACCAGGAAGAGATCTGGGAGAGACAAAGATTCAGCTGAGTAATATCCAGAGTTAGAGGAGAAGTATGAAAAAGTAAGATGATATCGTCAGCATACATGTAAAATGACACAGGGAACTGTTGGATCACCAGTGATAAGGGAGCCAGAAAAATGTTAAACAGGAGTGGGGAGAGAACAGAACCTTGCGGTACACCGCAAGTAAGAGGGAAAGAAGCAGAAGACTGACCATCAGAGTGAACAGAGAACGAACGAGCTGTGAGGAAGGAACAGAACCACTGCCAAACCGTACCATGAAGTCCCACATCAGATAAACGAGAGAGAAGTGTACGGTGGTCAATCAAATAAAAAGCCGCAGAGAGGTCGAGGGAAACCAGAAGAGTGATATCACCGTGGTCATGAGCAACATGCATATCATTTAGGAGTGCAAGAAGAACCGTTTCCGTACTGTGTCCGTGAGTTCTGTTAGATTAGTCCAAACAAATGGACTGTGTTCCCCTACCAGCAGATGTGGAGACAGTAAAAATTCCAAAGGCTTCCACATACGACCTCATACTGCTATAACAGCTGATGCAGCTAGGAGTACACTTTGTGAACATGGTCAAGAATCCCTGACCACACAACCTCAGTGAGGATAAAGAACAAGAACTAACTATAAAGGTTAATCTTCAGGACAGAAGGAATGTCAAAAGGATATGGGTCCGCAGGGCCAACCACAGAGAAACACAACAGATCATAACAGGTCACAGAAGCGGATCTTGAACTGCTCTAGCACAGAGCTCAACAAATCACAGGCACATGTCACCATGGCAACCAGAAATCTGCACCTGGAGCCTGGGATTTATTTACCGCACCCCTCCCCTCCTAAAAAAAAAATTAATTAAAAAAAAAAAAAAAACCAAACACCACACCACACACACACATACACACCCCAATCATCACGGGCAAAATACAGGCAGAAAGGAAGGCCTCCATCGCAGGAAAGACCTTCTGTCTACACCCCTCATCTGAGGATCACAACAACAATTTTGATCCCAACCTGATCTTATTTCATACACTCTTAATAAATTGACTAAATGTGTATAAGTTGAAAAGATTATTAAATAGGAATTACACTTACCTGGTAATTGTGGTTACTTGAGCAACTCCAGTTTAGTCCTCCACCTCTGGGTAGTGTACCTCCTCCTGCAGCTTGGAGACTGGGCATGTCAAAATCGTGACATCACTGGATGTAGCCTGCTGGTCTCTCCCATCAGCCCCAGTGAACTATTGGCAAAGCAGACTCAAAAGGAGCAACAAATAAGTAGCTATGATATAAAACTCAACCTTATCTCAAACAATAAGAAATAACTTGTGCAATAACGCACCCCCTGCAAACCGGAGGGACTGCTACTCTCAGTATCTCCTTCCCCCAAATGCCGAGCTATAGCCAATAGAGAGAAAAGACAGAAAGACAGGAACAGAGATAATCAGTACAGCCCCGATCCTATACCTATCACCACTCACCTGTCACTGTTGCACTTCTCCCAACGGAACGAACACTGCTAGTGATCCACACCCCAGGCGGGAATGAGGACTAAACTGGAGTTACTCAAGGAACCACAATTACCAGGTAAGTGTAATTCCTATTTCCTTACCGTTCCTCCAGTTTAGTCCTCCACCTCTGGGATGTAACAGCAGTAATCATTGGGAGGGAACTTTCCACCCAAATCGCAACACCGCCGACCCAAAAAAGGCATCATTCACCGCCAGGACGTCGAGCCAGTACTGTTTGCTGAACGTGTGCAGAGACGACCAAGTGGCCGCCCTGCAGATCTCCACTGGCGGAACCAAAGAATGCTCCGCCCAGGACATCGCTTGCGCGCCCTAGTAGAGTGAGCCCGCAACCCGTCTGGCACTGGATGCCCTTGCAAAAGATATGCCGACTCAATCGCTTCCCCGGACCCATCTGGAAATAGATGTCTTAGCCGCAGCTTCCCCTTTACGGGGACCTCCAAACAAAACGAATAGCTGATCAGACTTCCGAAAAGGCTCGGAGACCTTTAAATACCGCCTCAACACTCTTTACGTCTAAGCGCCGCAAACAACGGTCCGAGACACTCTCGGCTGCCAAACCCAATACCGGTAGAGAAACAGATTGATTCAAGTGAAACGGGGACACCACCTTAGGCAGAAACAGTACTGGGCACAACACCACTTTTTCCCTAGAAAAGGACAAAAACGGTTCCCGACAGGACAGCGCCTGCAATTCCGAAACTCGCCTCGCCAAACAAATAGCCACCAAAAATACTGTTTTTAAAGTCAGATCCTTCACCAAAGCCTGGTGTAAAGGTTCAAAGGGTTCCTTAGTCAATGCCCCCCAATACCAAATTTAGATCCCAAGGCGGCACCAAAATCCTGCAAGCCAGCCGTAACGTAGACACTGCTCTCAGAAAACGGAGCACATCGCCATGCGAACCCAGGGCTAGAACCTGAACTTTTCCTCTATAGCAAACCAAGGCTGCCAGCTGCACTCTTAAGGAACTGGCTGCCAAACCCTTCTCGAAACCATCCTGTAGGAAAATCTTAGCACGACGGGGACGAAGGCCGTCGATGCAAGCACCTGCCGCCGCGAACACCAATCCTCAAATATATGCCAGATGCACACACAAGCTAGGGATGTAGACTGTTTTCTGGCTCGAAGTAAAGCTGCAATAACTGCTCCAGAGTATCCTTTCCTCCTTAACCTCGCCCATTCAATGGCCAAACCATAAAGCAAGAACCGATCCACTTGAGGCATGTGAAGCGGCCCCTGAAGCAATAGATTCTGCCCGTACCGGAAATCTCCATGGAGTTCCGTCTAGCAGTCGAAGTAGAGCTGCATACCAGGGACACCTCAGCCAATCCGGAGCCACCAATAGCACTCTTCCGGGATGGGCCTCGATGCGTTGAACCACTCACCCTATGAGCGCCCACGGCGGGAAGGCAGAGTAGGCCCGACACCGGCCAATGCTGCAGAGCATCGATCCCTTCTAACATCCTTTCTCGTCGTCTAATGTAGAAACGACTCGGTCTTTGCTGATGAGATCACCATGAGATCCATAATTGGGTGCCCCCATCTGCGGACTATTTGGGCAAACACTTCCTGATGGAGTTCCCATTCTCCGGCATCCACCCTGACCCTGCTGAGGTAGTCCGCAGTCACATTGACCTTTCCCGCAATGTGTGCTCCAATATGGCTTGCAGCCGGGGTTCTACCCACTCGAACAGTGCTTCTGCTCCCTCTGCCATAGCTAGGCTTCCCTTCTGCCTTGCCGATTGATGTAAGCCACCTTTGCGGCGTTGTCCGACAATACTCGCACCGCCTGGTGCTTCACCATGCTCTCAAATGACTGGAGCGCTAGCATTACGGCACGAAGCTCTAGGCGGTTGATCGACCATTAGCTCTCCTGAATTGTCCATGTGTCTTGCACATAAAAAGGACTGCACTGTGCCCCCCAATCTGCGAGACTCACGTCAGTCAACAACGGGAGCCATAGCGGCTGCTCCAAGGGTAAGCCAGCATCCAGATGGCCCAGGCAAGTCCACCACCGAAGGGATCTCCGGACCTGGAGTGAGCAGGGTAGACGCTTGTTTAACGAATCGCTCTGGTGTGACCAATGGCACAGTAGCGCCCTCTGCAATGGCCGCAGGTGACACCAGGCCCATAGCACCACCTCCAGGGTTACCGCCGCCATCGTTCCCAACACACGAAGATAGCTCCATGCTGACGGCGCGGACAAAATCTGGCGTACGAGGTGCCGAAGGACCTGAGCTCGCTGAGCCAGCAAAAACACGGCGCCCTTTCAAGTATCGAAGAGCACCCCCAAGTATTCGAGATTCTGTGACGGGACCAAATCGACTCTTGGCCGGATTGACCACCCAGCCGAGACTCTGCAAAAGGTTCACCACTCTTCATCACTTGAATACTCTCTCTCGGATTTTGCCCAAATCGACCAGTCATCAAGATAAGGGTACACCAGAATGCCTTCCTTTCACAACGCTGCAGCCACTACCACCATGATTTTGGTGAAAGTGCGCGGAGCCGTTGCTAGGCCGAAGGGCAAGGCCCAGAATTGAAAATGTCCCCGGGAAGGGCGAACCTTAGGAACTTCTGATGGGCTGCCCTGATGGGGATGTGCAGGTACGCCTCTGTGAGATCGAGGGACGTCAAGAACTCCCCTTGCCGGACAGCAACGATCACCGAACGCATTTCCATCCGAAAATGAGGTACTCGCAAGTCAACGATTTACGCCCTTGAGGTCCAGGATAGGTTGGAGGGACCAATCTTTCTTTGGCACCACAAAATATTTGGAGTAATGACCCACTCCGTACTCCCCTGTAGGGATCGGGGATACCACTCCTATCTGTACGAGTCGAGCTAAGGTTTGACGTACCGCTAGCGTTTTCTGCCGACCTCCACGGGGCGAGAGCACGAAGGAATCCAGGACTGGACGAGCCAGCTCTAGAGCATATCTGTCCCAAATTATTTCGAGCACCCATTGATCGGATGTTATCTGGGCCCAGGCAAGAAAAACTCCTGAAGACACCCCCCACCCCCAACCGTTGGCTTCCAACCTGGGCCTGCCTCGCTTCATTGTTGTTTTCGACCAGCCGCTGCGTAGGCAGCCGCGAAACCTCTATTTGCTCCGTGAAACCCCTGGGCTCTTGAAGCAAACCTTCCTCTTTGGAAACCACCTAAGCAAGTACCACGAAATCTCTGGAAATCTTTAAACTGACCCCGAGAGGCCGGCATGGACCTCCCCTGTTTAGTCTTGTCCTCTGGGAGTCTACCGCCCTTGCACTCCCAAGTCCTTAACCAGCTTTTCCAAATCTTCCCCAAACAACAGTTTGCCTTTAAAGGGAAGCTTGCTGAGGCGTAACTTAGATGAACCATCGGACGTCCAGTTCCTCGACCACAGGGATCGCCTGGCAGCTACCACTGACACCATACTATTCGCTAACGCTCTGATCAAATCATAGTGCACATCCACCAGGTAAGCAGACCCAGATTCAAGTAGATTCACCTGCATCAAACTGTCCTGCCCTAGTTAATCAGTTTGTCTTAAATGCTGGGACCATCGAAGACATGCTCTAGCAACCCAGGCCCCACAGATGGAAGCCTGCAAGGACAACGCATTAGCCTCGAACGTCTGTTTCAACAAACCATCCACTTTCCTATCCTGCCAATCCTTGAAGGCGGCACTGCCTTCCACCGGTATCATGGTCTTCTTTGTAATCGCTGACACTGCCGCATCTATCCGCAGTGAACGAAACTTTTCCTTGTCCTTATCCGCCAAAGGGTAAAGTCTATTCATTGTTCTGACCCCCCTTAGCCCCGCTTCCGGCTGATCCCATTCGTCTTGTATCATCTGGTCTACCACCCGGTGGACTGGGACCACCACCTGGGACTGCCTCACCGCCTGAATAAGAGGGTCTTCAACCTGCTCCTCCTCTGCTGGCTGTGCCGTAGTGAGATTGAACGTCTGAAGTGATTCCGTAATAAGAGCCACAAGCTCATCTTTACAGAATACTCAAATAATTTTCACCTGGTCCTCAGGCTCAGGTATCTCACCTTTTTCCAACTCTTCTAGACCTGACTCAGGATTCAAATACACTTCCTCCATTTCCTGCCACCAACTCTGAGGGCGAGTGGCCAGTTGATCGTGCCCTTTTTAAAGGCCTCGATGGCATGCTATCCACCTCGCCACCCTTGGCTAGCTGTGCTGATGGCGTAGTCTGTAAGGGCTCAGGGACCTTCCCCTGCCTCCGCAAAACAGAAGGCTTGATGCATAATTAAAACAAAATCAGGGCAAAAATCCCCAAGCGGTGATTCTGTAACTGATGCTGTCTGTGCAGTGGTCCAGTCCGGAGGCATATCCGAGTCGGGTACTGACTGGGCCTCCAACATAAAAGTCCCCCTCACGCGCTGGAGACACAGCCCGCGGACTTAGGAAGCCCTTTATCTTCAATTTGCTGTTCTACACAGGTAGACACTGTAGCGCAGCCACGGCAGATACCAGTGTCAGACATGGTGCCTCTACGGGTACCGCAAACCACACACTGCGGGCAAGATGACATTAGGATGGAGCCCTCGGAATTCCTTGTTCAGCAATGTAGCCGCAACAACATAAATAAAAACAAACACCTTTCCTCCTCTTTTTTTTTTGTAGAAATCCGTGTTACAGCAAGAAAACCATTGAAAGCAAAAACAAAAATACAATCTGTCTTTTTTTTTTTTTTTAACCGAACTAAAGGCTTAAAAAAATATATAATGAACATACTGACGCCCCACAGCAATAAAAACTGCAATTAGAAACTCTCAATGAATCAGTAAGGAACCCTGCTGATCCGGGCCTGCATCAAGCCGCAGTCCCCGGTGCGAGAAACTCCGTTTAGGTCTGCCACGCGGCTCGCCGTGCACGGGGAAACAAGGAAAATGGCCATGGCTGCTTTTCAGCCCGTTTGGCACCAAAACTGCCCGAAGAAGCCTGATCTGCGATCGCCGTTCAGCCCCCTAATCCCTTGCTGCTGGCGCGCTGCCAAAACCAAGGCCAGACGCTCACTTACTGCAACGATGCAGCTCTGCAAGCCGCGACATCGCTCAGCCCTGCTGTGAGCAACGTTTGCGGCGAGAAGTGATCTGCCGGCCAGGACTCCGAGTCTGATCCTGAGGCTCCCCGATGTCCCGTAGTAACAGGCTGCTCAGCACCTCACCCTGCATGCGCGGGTGAATGAAACAGACAGAGCTCTCCCCTGTACGGCCGAGGGGGAGAGATCTGAGCCTCTTCTCTTCCCTGTATGAAAGTAAAAGTAAAATAAAAAAAAAGGTAGGAGAGGTTGTACCCAGCCACTATTTCAAGCTGTCTTTTAAAAAAAAAAAAAAAAGGTATATACCCCCAGAAAACAAAAATGAAGCTTAAAAGGGACCAAAATCAAATTTTAGCCCTAACTATAAGCTCCTTATGTGTTCCTCTAGTGAGCCCAGCACCTAGGCTCACTACGTTCTCCTGCTGCATGGAGACTGGACACACTGGGGCTGATGGGAGAGACCAGTAGGCTACATCCAATGTCACGATTTTGACATGCCCAGTCTCCAAGCTGCAGGAGGAGGGGGTACACTACCCAGAGGTGGAGGACTAAACTGGAGGAACCATAAGGAACCTGCATTAGACACATTTGGTTGATTTATTACGAGTGTATATATGTGAAATAAAATAAGGGTGGGGATCAAAATTGATATTGTGATCTTCAGATGAGATTCATTATTTGACCCAAAGCAGTGGTTGCCAAAACATGGCCGCAGAGAGTTGAATGGTTAAACCGGATCCTATGGTTATTTTACAAATATGGGGCCTAAAACACTCTTCTTACTATGGTTTAATAAAGAAAATTACTCTGGACTTTGGTGACATCTTTTTTGTTTGCTTGCCTGTTGTTGGGCAGTATAATGCTTGTGTGTTTGACAGTGGTTACCAGAGCTCGAAAAACCCCAGGTGTCAGGTCACCATAGTGACTGAAATCAGACCTGGCACATGAAGTTCAGACCAGAGATGGCTACCCACGGGGTTCCCATCAGAAGTGTTGCAAAAGGCCACAATCACAGGCTGGAGCAGATAGCGCCGCTCTTGGCTCTGATCACAGCACTTAGCAACACTTCTCCATGTGAGAACTGGGATCCTCATGGGCAGCCAGCATCGATCTTGGCCATGATTACAGCTTTTCTCCCCATTTCAAACTCCTCTTGGGAGTTTGCTGCACAGAGGGCATAACCAATTTAAAAGGAGCAGGGCAGGGAGTGAGTACAAGCAGGGAGGGAGAAAAGGAGAGAGTCTAGGAAGGGAAAGAGTTGGGGGTTGGAGGGCATAAAGATAACAATGTGTATGTTCAAATAGGCACACTCCTCTCCCACACACACAAATGCAGGTACCACACTCAGCACCACATAGGTGTAGTTTAAAGCGCCAGTGGAGATGGTAGGAGAGGAAGGAGAAGGAGTGGGGCCACTGCCTTCTGTTGGTACTGTACAGTGGCCCATTAAGAGCCCGATTGGTTTTTCTTTTCCCGTTTTCTATGAGAAAGCTTAAAACAAATAGTCTTAGTAAATCAGGCTCTAACACAGGGGTGGCCAACTCCAGTCCTGGTGCACCACAATCCAACCTGGTTTTCAGGATGTCCCTAAGGAATATTCATTAGTTATATTTGCATACAGTGGGAGGCAGTGGGTGCAAGTATGAATATTCATTAGGGACATCCTGAAAACCAGGCCGGATTGTGGTGCACCAGGATTGGAGTTGGCCATCCCTGCCCTAAAACCTTAAAATACTGCAATACAACTTTTTGGGGGCCGGGGGTGTGCACAAATTCACCTCTACCTTTCTTGCCAATTTTGACTCCTGGCTCTCCTCTTTTCTGGAAGCATCTTCCCCTTCCTTTAGGGATTTTAACATTCACGTTGATGACCTTTGACCCTTATGCCTTAAAGCTCCTTTCCCCAACCTCATTCAACTTCTAGTTGTGCTCTACCACTCCAAATCACAAGCATGGCCACTAACAGGAACAGCTGCAAAAGTTAAATATTTGCATCAAACATGGGTGTTTAGAAATACTATCTTGAAAGCACAGACCAGCTGTATTTCATGCCGAAGAAAAGTGGAAGGAAGGCCAAAAAACTGACAGTATGGTTTAGAGATGAGGTCAGAGAGGCTGTTGTCAAAAATAGCATCTTTCACAAGATGGAAAAAATGAGCCAAAATGACAAAAGAAACCACGAAACAAGCACTGGCAAGTTAGATGCAAGGCACTGATAAGGCAGGCAAAGATGTAACTGAAAAAAGGCATGCCATGGAAGCAAAAAAAAAAAAACATTATCAAATTTTTCAAGAACATTCGTAGTGCAGTTGGACCATTAGATGATAGAGGGGTAAAAGGGGCGCTAAGGGAAGACAAGGCCATAGTGGAGAGACTAAATGAATTATTTCCTTTGCTTTTTTCTGAAGATGTAAGGAGATTAAATACTATTTCCGGCATGGGCAAAGGAGATGCAGCAGAAGAAATGAAAGAAATATCAATAAACCGGGAAGATAAACTGAAGCGTAGCAAATCACCTGGACCGGATGGTATACATCCGAGGGTATTAAAAACTGAAATGAGATAGTTCACAGATTATTAATAGTAGGTATTCAAACATTAAAATCATCTGTAGTACCTGAAGAATGGAGACTGGCCAATGTAATGCCAATTTTTTTAAAAGGGTTCCAGGGGCGACCCAGGAACTACAGATCAGTCAGCAGTACTGGGAAAAATGGTAGAAACCATTATAAAGAACAAAATTATCGAACATGTAGATATAGTCACGGTTTAATGGGAGAAAGCCAAAATGGATTTAGCCAAGGAAGGTCTTGTCTTACTAATCTGTTATATTTCTTTTGAAGGTGTGAACAAACAGGTAGACAAAGCTGAGCCGGTCAATATACTGTATCTGAATTTTCAGAAAGCCTTTGACAACCTTCCTGTTGAGAGACTCGGCGAAATTAAAAAGTCATGGGATAGGAGGCAGCATACTACTGCGGATCAGGAACTGGTTAAAAAATAGAAAGCAGAGGGTAGGGCTAGATGGCCAATTTCTCAACAGAAAAATAGTGAAGCATTCCAGGGACCTGTGCTGGGCCTGCTGCTTTTTAACATTTTTAAAAATGATCTGGGAATGGGAATAACAAATGAGGTGATCAAATTTGCAGATGAGACAAAAGTTATTCAAAGTTGTTAGAACAAAAGAGGATTGTGAAAAATTCCAAGAGGACCTTGATAAACTTGAAGACTGGACGTCCAAATGGCAGATGAAATTTAATGTGAACAAGTGCAAAGTTGTGCACCTAGAAAAGAAGGTGAAATTAGACCTTACCTGCTAATTGGCATTCCTTGAGTGACTCCAGTCCAGTCCCGCACCTCTGGGTAGTCAACCTCCTCCAGCAGTTTGGAGACTGAGCATGTCATCTTTTTGATGACAACATCAGTATACTTAGGCAGCCGGCTCCTTCTACCAGTCCCAGTAACCTATTGACAAAAGCAGACTCACAGGAGCAACAAAGTAAGTAGTCAAACTACATAAACCAAGACCCTAAAAACCTTCGACCCCCACCCCAACCCTACTAGGGACCCACTTTCCCAACAGAACACAGGTGTGCGCCTGTGGCCTGCCCAATTGCAGAACCACCACCCTGCCCCAAACAAGGCAAACTAAAGTCTGCGTGTAAGACCAAATAAGGGATAGACAGCACCCCTGCCAGGACTTAAATGCCTCAAAATGCAAGCACTGCTGTCCACTAACTCCCCAGATCCTCAACCCTATAGTAACCTTCAGACACGGAGGTCGCACTGCTGAATACTACACTAATCCGGGAGAGCTCTGGGACTGGAGTCACTCAAGGAATACCAATTAGCAGGTAAGGTCTAATTTCACCTTCCTTTCCGTTCCTTCAGTCCAGTCCTGCACCTCTGGGATGTAACAGAGCAGTTCTATCAATGGGAGGGACCTGCGATTCCAGCCTGAAGGACTGCCACCCCCAATCTGGCGTCCCCCACCACCTGAACATCCAACCAATAACGTTTTACAAAAGTATGAAGAGAGGACCACGTGGCCGCCCTACAAATCTCTGCCGGTGGAACCATACTATATTCCACCCACAAGGCCACCTGAGACCTGGTTGAATGAGCTCGCAGGCCCACTGGCATTGGCTTTCCCCTTCAACATGTAAGCCAACGCGATAGCCTCTCTAATCCACCATGAAATTTAGGTCCCCAAACAGAACAAGCAAGCGATCCAATTTACAGAACGGAGCCGTCCTTTTTAAATACTCTTTTCACATCAAGCAGTCTCAGCTGTGTATCTTTGCCCCCCCCCCCCCCCCTCCGGGCTACTTGAGAGCGCTGGTAGGGAAACTGGCTGATTCAAATGAAACGCCAATACAACCTTGGGCAAAAACCGATGGCACTGACCATAGAACCACCTTCTCCTTCAAAAAGGAGAGGAAGGGCTCCCTGCAGGAGAGAGCTTGCAGTTCCAAAATTCTCCAGGCCGAGTAAATCACCACCAAAAATACTGTCTTAAGAGTCAAATCCTTCAGCGAGGAGACACTGAGCCTCTAAGGGCTTTCGTCAGCGCTGTCAATACCAAATTGAGATTCCAAGGAGTGACAATGGACCGCCTCGGAGGACGGAGGTGCTTTACCGCCTTAAGGGAAAAACAAACAAACCCACACACATGTCCAGGTGCGTCCCCCAAAAATACTCCCTGGACTCTGCCCAGATAACAAGAAATGGCTGCCACTTGCACCAGCCAAGCCCTTCTCAAATCCTGACTGCAAAAAGGCTAACACGTCTGGTACAGTAGCTAAGAACGGCTGGCACTGCCAATCTCCACACCAAGCCTCAAAGGTGCGCCCAACCCGGATATATGAAAGCGGTGGACCTTTTCCGAGTCTTCAGCAAGCTTGCTGTCACCAGAGTCGAATAGCCGCGCTTCATCAACCGAGTCCTTTCAAGAGCCATGCTGTAAGCGAGAATCGATTCACCTGAGGCATTTGCACTGGCCCCTGGGCCAATAGATCCCTCCAGACTGGCAGAAGCCACGGCTGGTCCACCTTCAGCCACAGGTCAGCATACAATGGGCAGAGTCCGGGGCAATAAGAATGACCAGTCCCCCTGTGAGCCTCGATCCGCTGCATGACACAGCCTATAAGTGCCCAAGGTGGAAACACAGTGGATACCCTCCATGGGCCACCTCTGCACCAGGACATCCAGGCCCTCCGACATCCGTTCTTTCCTACTGAAAAAGCCTCTCGACTTGGCTGTTGCAAATGTCGCCATGAGATCCATGATCGGCTTGCCCCATCTTCTGACCACCTGCAAAAATATCTCATGGGAAAGCGTCCATTCCCCGGGACCCACATGAACTTGGATCAGGTAGTCCGCTGTCATGTTCTGTGCTCCCGCAATGTGTGCTACCAACAGTGCTCGAAGATGCTCTTCCCCCCACATCAGGAGTTCCTCGGTCTCTTCATCCAAGCCCACGCAGCCCATGCCCCTTTGTCAATAGACATAGGCCACCATGGTCACATGTCTGAAAAGACCCCAACAGCCTTCCCTTGCAGCCAGGGCCGAAACCTCTAAAGCCCCAGGACAACTGTTCGCATCTCGAGTCTGTTTATAGACCAACTGTCTTCCTGCGGGGTCCACTGCCCCTGAGCAATGTGTCCTTCGGAGTGAGCCCTCCTCAGCCTGTCAGGCTTACATCCATTGTCATTGGTATCCATCATGGGGATTCAAGAGGCATCCACTGCTGCCAATTTCTCTAGATGGAGCCACCACCGGAGAGGTCGTCTGGCCTCCGTCAGGCAGGGCAACTGCAGTGACAAGGGATGACACCAGTGCAACCATGTGCATAGCATTGCTATCTGCAATGGATGCATGCGTTCTTACCCATGGCATGAGATCGAGAGTTGCTGCCATGGTCCTTCACAGCTGCAGGTAATGCCAAGCTGTTGGATCCCTCATCTCCAGAAATTGATGCACCAATTTCCGCAGCCCTTGTGCCCTGGAAGGAACAACTTTCTGCTACAGGTGTTGAATCGCGCCCCCAGGTACTTGAACTCCTGGGCTGACACCAAGCAGCTCTTGGGCACGTTGATCACCCACCCGAGCTGCTGTAGGAATGCCACCACAGACACTGTTGCCCGTTTGTTTTCCCCTCTTGGCTTTGCCTGTATGACCCAATCGTTGAGATAAGGATGCACTAGGATCCCTTCCAGGTGTAGCACCGCCACCATTACCATTACCTTGGTGAAGGTATGGGAGATGTCGCTAACCCAAACAGCAATGCTCAGAACTGAAACTGTCCCATGGGCACCGCGAAACGGAGAAACTGCTAATGTCGATGGATAGGAATATGTAAGAATGCTTCCGTGAGATCAAGGGATGTTAGAAACTCCCCTTCTTGCACTGCCACTATGACTGACCACAATGTCGGCATGTGGAACCAGGGAACTCTTAGACAATGGTTTACATGCTTGAGGTTGAGAATAGGCCAGAAAGAGCCCTCCTTCTTGGGCACCACAAAAGAAATCGAGTACAAACCCAATCCGCACTGGTCTTCGGGGACAGGCACCATGGCCCCTAGCTGAAGAAGGCAGTCCAGAGTAGTTTTCACCGCCATATCCTTACCATGAGCCTTGCAGGGCAACTGTATGAAAGATGGGCCTAGCAGCCTTGCAAACTCAAAGGCGTAGCCCCCCCCGGATGACCTCTAACACCCACTGGTCGGAGGTGATCTGGGCCCAGGCAGGGTAGAACTCCTGCAGTCAACCTCCCATGGGCTGTACCTGGACTCTCCTCACTGCATTGTGACTTTTTAGGCCCCAAGGTCATGGAGGCGCTATAATTGCCCTGTCCTGCTCTTTGAAACCCATGAAAATTCAGACTCCAAGAGGGGTAACGTCCCCTCTGGTTAGGTGCAAAACGTACAGATTGGAAACATCTGAAATCGCATGGCTGACTACCTGTGCTTCTGCTTGTCCTCAGGGAGTCATCCCCCTTTGGACTCGCCCAACTCTTTCACCAATTTCTCCAAGTCCTCTCCAAACAAAAGCTTTCTCCTTAAAAGGGAAGTTTACTAAGCTGGGCTTTGGAAGAGCCATCTGCTGCCCAATTCCACAGCCAGAGATAGCGGCGAACCGCCACCACCGAGGCCATACTCTTCGACTAACCCCTAATCAGATCATAGAAGGCGTCTGCAAGGTACACAGCTCCTGATTCAAGCTTCGCCGCTGCATCACCCAGCTGCAAGACCCCCTGTGACCACTGCAGGCATGCTCTGGCAACCCAAGCTCCACACATGGAAGCTTGTAACAAGAGGTCATTGATATCAAACGCTTGCTTCAATTAGGTATCCAACTTTCTATCCTGGACATCCTTGAGCACTGTACTTCTCTCTACCAGGATTGTTGTTTTCTTCATAACGGCCACTACCACCCTTTGTAGAACGGAGTAGTTCTTGCTCTTGTTCTGAAAGTGGGTACAGGCGGGTCATGGTCTTCACCCCCCCCCCCCCCCGAGCCCAGCCTCCAAAAGATCCCATTCAACCTGGATTATTTGCTTGACCATTCTATGCACGGGGAACACCACCTGCGTCTTCCAAACTGCCTGGAGTAGCGGGTCCTCCAATGCCTCATCCTCCACGGGGAGACTGTCGGCATATTCAGCATCTTAAAAGGACTCCGCCATGAGCACTGACAACTCATCTCAATGGACTATGCAGGACTCCTCCTCTTGCAGTATCTCTCCAGTTCCTCCCCGTCTGCCTCCAGGTCAAGGATATCCTGCTCCTCCGAAAGTGGAGACTGCTCCCATCAGTCTCCCTCTAGCCTATGTCTCTTGGCAGAGTCTGCACCCGGCTCAGACTCTTGTGTGGCTGCCATGCTCATGCGCTGTAGCCAGACCAGATGGCCCCTGTTGCCACATGCAAAATGCTTTATGCAAAAGGAGGACAAATTAGAGCAAAAAACCTCCTGGGACCCATTTCCCCTCTGGGCTCCGACAAGTGGAGGGTCTGGGTGAGGCCTGATCCTTACTGTATGGCTGACATAGGCGGCACGATAATGACCTCCCCACCCACCAAGATGTGCCCCTCCTAGGATTGAATAGAACTCCTTGTACCTGCAGCCCTTTCCTGCATCTCGTGCTCCACTGCCTAGGCCTCCTTGTCACAGCGGCGGCAAATGCCCACATCCAAGACTGACCCCCTCCATGCTCGGCAAACCACACAATGCGGCCTTGCTGGCATGGCACCACTGGGAGGACAGACCAAGTAGCATCCCACAGCTGAGAGGGATGCGGAGTCTTCTACTCCCCCAGTGCTGCTCCTTGTTCTGTTTATTTTTTTTTAACTGAGAATTGAAAATCCAAACCAACGCCCCCAAAACAAAACGGGAGGGCCCCCCACAAACCCAGTTATTCCCTCCCCCCCCCACCACCTGTCTACTAACCAGCTTTCCTGCTGAGCTCAAAATGGCACGATCCCTGCACTGCTGTAGAAAATGGACATTACACTTACCTAGTAATTGTTCTTCCTTGAGGGACAAACTTGCAAATTGGTCCGTGTTTCACAGAGTAAATACTACAAAATGCTGAAAAATGCTCTGTATTACAACAAGAAAGTAAACTTGGCTATATCACTGACTGCTGGTATCAAAAACATGTGTAAAACATCTATATCTGGTTTCAAGATGGATGACAACGTGGTCTCAGTATTACCGGGCTTAAGTCAGAAAAACCGACTAAACGCCCTACCTTATCATCAATGACCACTATCCTGTTGTCAGCTGTTTTTCCAAAAAGTGCAAAACTTAAATATATCTTTAAAATGCTTAGCTTAAAATGCTTAGCTTTGAAGAGCTTTCCAAGCTTAGACAAGGGTGTTGCTTCCCAACGCATCAAGCGCCAAGCGTTTCTCCAAACAAGGGTTCTTCAGGGGAAAACTTGCTAAGCTCTATAACGAAAAAGAAGTTCAAGTAAGCTTTTACTTTCAATTAGCAAAAAACTTATTTTCGTCACTGTAATCATCCACTTACTGTAACAAAGATTCCACCATTACCTTATACACCCGCTAGCGTCCCTACTACAAAGAGTCTTTGTTGAACTGCTTAACGGTGGTAAAAAAAACCGCTGCACATGCGCAGCTTATATAGACCCAGCTGAAAATGAATGGTGATGAGTGAAACCCCAACAAAATGACGTCAGAGGCAGGACTCCCATTCAACTCGGGCATTTAACCCCTGAGGACTGACTGTTTGTAGTTTATGAATCCACTGTTCCGCATATATCAACGTTTGATCCCTAGTGCGTCCTTGCTGCGGGCGAAGTATTTGAGTAATACAAAAGCAACGTAAATCTTCAAACGTATGGTGCATTGACAGGCAATGTTCAACTATCGGAGCTTCAAGTCGTTTGCATTTTAACTTGCTTTTGTGCTCATTGATCCGTGTTCTTAAATGCCGGTTAGTCTTCCCAACATATAGCAAGGGGCATGGGCATTGGATACAATAAACCACATTGGAAGAACTGCAGGAGGTACTGCTAAGCAACTGATATGTCCTGCCATTGTGTGAAAAACTACTGCATTCCTGCATTATAGCACATATAGTGCATTCACCGCAAGCCTTATGTCCCCGATCATCCGCAACCCCTGAATCCAGCGGACGTAAAACCGTCGTGCTTAATAAATCTTTAAGATTCTTCTGACGTTGCCAGACGCAGCGGACAGAGTAACGTTCTAGCCCCGGTACAGTGGATAAGATGTCCTTATGTCGATCCAGACTCCTCTGCAAATGATAACTTAGTGGTGAAAACGTTGTTATAAAATTAATACGGTCTGTTGTTGATTCCGATTGGGTTGGGTTGCAGGTTGTAAAAGAAGATCCCTATTCATAAAACGCGCCCTAGTATAGGCTTCCTTAACAATCTTCTTAGGATATCCACGCTGATGAAACTTATTTTGTAGTTGCACTGCTTGTCTTTTGTATTCATCCAAGGAACTACAATTCCGTCTATACCGGATAAATTGAGATACAGGCAATCCATTACGTAATGGCCGGGGATGAGCACTGGAATAATGCAAAAGAGTATTCCTATCAGTTAACTTTTGATAAATGGAAGTCTGCCATCCCGTTGCTGTTTTCTTCACTAACACATCAAGAAAGGAAATTTGAGATTCATGACTAGTGATTGTAAACTTGATGTTAGAATCACGGGAGTTTAGCCATTCAAAAAAATCTTGTAAAGAAGAACCAGCACCCTGCCAGACGACAAATATGTCGTCAATATACCGCCTCCAGACCCTCACTGCGCTTTGAGAAGGAGGGTGTCGAATCCATCGCGACTCAAATTGATGCATATACAAATTGGCCACTGAGGGCGCACATGTGGCCCCCATGGCCACTCCAGATATCTGATGAAATATTTGTTGTTCAAAAACAAAAAAATTCCGGTATAAGACCAATTCCGCTATGTGGGACAAAAACGTGAGCAGGGAATCAGATAAATCTCCCCGACGTCTCAAAGCTGACATGACCACTTCATACGCCTGCTGTTGAGGAATCACTGTAGAGAGATGTCACGTCTAGAGTGACTAGAAGGACCCCCTCCTCAGTTGATAAAGATTCGTGTTCATGAAGAATATTCAAAAAATGAGTCGAATCCTTAATATACGATGGAATAGAAGCCAACAAAGGTCTTAAATATGAATCCAAGTACATCGACAGTGGTTCTAATACTGATCCACGAGTCGACACTATAGGCCGACCCGGAGGCTTCGTAAGATTTTTATGTACCTTGGGCACTAAATAGAAATTAGATGGTACTGGGTCAACAGGATTGAGAAACTGATATTCCTTCTTTGAAATCAATTTAGCTTCTAAAGCTGCTTTTGTGAGCCTCTGTATCTGATCTTGCAACAGAGCCGTGGGATCTGCTATTAATTTTTTGTAAACCTGTTGATCTTCCAATTGGCGATAAGCTTCTATGCAGTAGTCTTGTCTGTTCCAAAGGACTACCACGCCCCCCTTATCCGCCCTTTTAATAACAATATCAGGACGGGATTGCAATTCACGTATAGCCCTCCTCTCCGATAAAGACAGGGAGGTAAAAAAATTATTTTGAGAGTTAGCCGCCTGTTGCATATCCTGTAAAATTAGATCCCGGTAAAGAAGAAGAGAGGGATGCAAGGGGCCCGGGGGAGTCCATTTTGACTTCAAAGGCAGAGCAACTCGTCTATAAGCGGAACCAACAGCCAATGGATCTTGATGCGATTGTGATGACGGAAATTCTGCAAAAAACAGCTTTAACTGTAGTTTCCTTATATAATTCTCCATATCAACTCTAAACTTGAAAAAAATCAAATTTTATGGAAGGGATAAAGGACAAGCCCTTTTCCAAAATTGAACGCATCTCATCAGAGATTACTATCCCCGAGATATCAATAATTGAAGAACTCACACTTTGCGTCGAGATTGATCGTTCCGTGTTGATTTGTTGCGAGTGCTGTTGATTTTTTTCTTTTTTTTCTTTGTCGGTGTCCTCGGAAAAATCCTTCCGACGAGGTTTCCCATCAGAATCAGTCGATGCGGTATCCTCAGGACATATCAGTTGCTTAGCAGTACCTCCTGCAGTTCTTCCAATGTGGTTTATTGTATCCAATGCCCATGCCCCTTGCTATATGTTGGGAAGACTAACCGGCATTTAAGAACACGGATCAATGAGCACAAAAGCAAGTTAAAGTGCAAACGACTTGAAGCTCCGATAGTTGAACATTGCCTGTCAATGCACCACACGTTTGAAGATTTACGTTGCTTTTGTATTACTCAAATACTTCGCCCGCAGCAAGGACGCACTAGGGATCAAACGTTGATATATGCGGAACAGTGGATTCATAAACTACAAACAGTCAGTCCTCAGGGGTTAAATGCCCGAGTTGAATGGGAGTCCTGCCTCTGACGTCATTTTGTTGGGGTTTCACTCATCACCATTCATTTTCAGCTGGGTCTATATAAGCTGCGCATGTGCAGCGGTTTTTTTACCACCGTTAAGCAGTTCAACAAAGACTCTTTGTAGTAGGGACGCTAGCGGGTGTATAAGGTAATGGTGGAATCTTTGTTACAGTAAGTGGATGATTACAGTGACGAAAATAAGTTTTTTGCTAATTGAAAGTAAAAGCTTACTTGAACTTCTTTTTCGTTATAGAGCTTAGCAAGTTTTCCCCTGAAGAACCCTTGTTTGGAGAAACGCTTGGCGCTTGATGCGTTGGGAAGCAACACCCTTGTCTAAGCTTGGAAAGCTCTTCAAAGCTAAGCATTTTAAGCTAAGCATTTTAAAGATATATTTAAGTTTTGCACTTTTTGGAAAAACAGCTGACAACAGGATAGTGGTCATTGATGTTAAGGTAGGGCGTTTAGTCGGTTTTTCTGACTTAAGCCCGGTAATACTGAGACCACGTTGTCATCCATCTTGAAACCAGATATAGATGTTTTACACATGTTTTTGATACCAGCAGTCGGTGATATAGCCAAGTTTACTTTCTTGTTGTAATACAGAGCATTTTTCAGCTTCCTTGAGGGACGACAATTTAGTCCTCCACATCTGGGTTGTGCACCTCCTCCTGCAGCATGTAGACTGGGCATGTCACAAAAATGTGACATCACTGGATGTAGTCTGCTGGCCTCTCCCATCATTCCTAGTGAACTATTGACACCTAAAGGAGCAATAAATGAGTAGCAAATAAGAACATTCAAAGTGAATGCATAACAACTAACTTTATACAAGAAAATTTGGACAGAAGTGAGGCCTATCCCCTTGTGCCTATTCCTTCCACCTCCATCATAACGGTAGACCAGCAATAACTAGAAAAAGAAAGACACCTACCTACCTGTTGTATCATCTCTCTCCCGGCTGAACCTCCACTGCTTAGCATGTTATCCTGGGTGGGAATGAAGACTAAACTGTCGTCCCTCAAAGAAGAACAATTACCAGGTAAGTGTAATGTCCATTTCCTTATCAGTCCTCCAGTTTAGTCCTCCACCTCTGGGATGTAACAGAGCAGTACTTAAAGGGAGGGACCCTTCCAGCCGGCCTGCAACACCGCCACCCCAAAGACAGCATCCTTTGCTGCCAAGACATCCAGGCAGTAGTGCTTACTGAAAAAAAAAAAAGTGTGAGGAGAGGACCAAGTAGCCGCCTTACAAATATCCACAGGCGACACTAAACTGTGCTCCGCACATGAAGCCGCTTGCGCTCTAGAATGGGCTCGCAAACCAACTGGCACCTGCCGCCCCGACAACAAATACGCCGAAGCAATCGCCTCTCTGACCCAACGGGAAATGGAAGCTTTCGCCGCTGCCTCCCCTTTACGGGATCCACCGACCACCACAAACAGTCAGATTTGCGGAAACCCTCAGAAACCTTTAAAGTGAGTGCTACATCAGAATTTAAGTCCAACCGGCATAACCCCCGGTCCGCTGCACCATCCCCCAATGAACCCAGCAACGGAAGACAAACTGACTGAGATCCATGAGATCGAGGGATATCAAACACTCTCCCTGGCGTACCGTGACAAATGACGGACCGCAAGGTTTCCATCCTGAAATGCGGCACCTGGAGACAGCAGTTCACCCCTTTTAGATCCGATATGGGACGAAAGGAGCCGTTCTTTTTTGGCACCATGAAATAAATTAATCGACCCCTGCCGCAATCTTCCTGGGGCACTGGGACGACCGTCCCTAAGTGCAATAGCCGATTCAGAGTGCAGCGGACTGCCTGCGTTTTCTGCTGTCCTTTGCAGGGAGACTGCACAAACAAATCCCGAACTGGCCATGCGAACTCTAGTGCATAGAGATAATCCAGGAGGGCTAACACCCACTGATCGGAAGTTATGTGGACCCAGGCAGGAAGAAAGTTCCGAAGTCGCCCGCCTATTGAACAACCACCTGCCGGGGTCCCCCTCACTTCATTGCAGTTTGCGATTGGATGTTGAGGCTGCCACCGCAAAGCCTCTCCCTGCTCCTAGAAACCCCCGAAACCCCTGGCCCCGAGGAGCAAATCTTCCTCTTTGGAATCCGCCCAAGCGAGAAGTCTGAAATCTCCGAACATCCCGAAAGGCCGACACGGACTTCCCTGCTTTGGCTTATCCTCCAGCAGGCGACCACCTTTAGACTCTCCTAACTCCTTCACCAACTTATCGAGATCCTCCCCGAACAACAACTTTCCTTTAAAGGGGAGTTTCCCGAGATGTGCTTTAGATGAACCATCTGCCGCCCAATTCCGTAACTACAAGGATCTACGAGCCGCCACGAGCGACGCCATACTATTAGCCAGGGCCCGGATCAGATCATAATGCACATCTGACAAATAAGCTGACCCCGACTCAAGGCGATCCAGGTCACCCAGACCCTCCTGCTCCAGCTGAGCAGACTGCCACAACCGCTGTGACCATTGAAGACAAGCTCTTGCCACCCACGCCCCACAAATGGACGCTTGCAATGACACCGCGTTTGCCTCAGCAGTCCATCTAACTTCCTATCCTGCGCATCCTTCAAGGCTGAACTGCCTTCAACCGGAATAGTGGTCTTCTTGGTCACTGCCGACACCACAGCATCAATCCTCGGAGACCGAAACCTCTCCTTGTCCTTATCCGCTAAAGGGATACAGCCGATTCATAATCCGAACTCCCCTGAGCCCTGCTTCCGGCTGATCCCACTCATCTTGTATCATTCTGTCCACCACCTTGTGAACAGGAAACACCACCTGCGTTTGTCTCACTGCCTGAATAATGGCATCTTCCCCATTGTCGTCCTCGACAGGCTGTTCCGTAGCGAGCTTAAGCGTCTGGAGGGACTCCGTGATAAGCGCTGTCAACTCATCCCTCCAGAAGATCCGAATAACCTTTGCCTGGTCCTCCGGTTTGGGAATCTCTCCTTCTTCCAAGTCTTCCTCTTCTTCCAGGTTGATGTCTATATCCTCCGACTCCTGCTTTTCTAACTCAGAAACTGAAGGCTCCCTAATTCTAGCCCGCTTTGACGGTCTCGCGGGACTGACACTCACCTCCGCTAGACCTGACTGTGGCGGCGCCACAGCGAGCGACAGAGAGTCAGGCACTTTCCCTTGCCATCTCAAACAAAATGCCCGATGCATAATCAACACAAAATCCGGACAGAAATCTCCTGGTTGCGGTCCAGAAGCCGACAGGGTCCCCAAAGATCCGGCTGGGGACTCCAGCCCAAGACCTGGCAAAGTGGTCAGCGGCCCCTCTGCGTCCAATCCAGCCGAGGCACTCTGCAGCCCCTGTCCTACCTTCACCTCCATCTGCTGCTCCACGCTGGTAGAAACTTGCATACAGCCCCGGCAAATATCGGAGTCGGCGATAGCCCCTCTACAGGTACTGCAAATGACACACTGAGGCCGTGCCGCCATCGCCTACAGCACTGAGGGAAAAAAAAAAAAGTTAACTGTCAGAATTACCAAAAGGGAACCGGGTCCAGAACTGCACTACAATAGCAGTGGATGAGCCCCTGAAGTCAGGCAAACCCTATGATCTGCCTGCACACTAGCTCACAGAAGCATACAGTGCCCATGAACCTCGAGAAAAAAATCAAATCAACTCTACCCCAAAATAAACTAAATTAAATAAAAGAATCAAGGGAGAAAGGAGAGAAAAAAAAAGCCACGATGTGAAACCAAAGAGAATGAATCGCCGCGGGATTCAGCGTGTCTGCATGCAGCAGACACGCTGACAAAATGGCCACCGCTGCCTGACCGAGGCAAAAAAAAGGAGCCAAATCCACCGATCCCAGCTGAACGGGTCAGCAGATGTCGCCCCGCTGCCTTGCCTGTACTCACCGCTTCAGCGAACGATCGGCGCTCCCGCGAGGTTTCAATCCATGCAGCTGCACTCAGTGTACAAGAGTGCCAAGCCGTCAGACCAAATCCCGGCAGAAGAAATCTGTGAGCCTGCAGATTCGCGCAGCCCTGTGCTGCCGAAGCTGAACTGCCTTTATCTGCTGCCAGGGGGGAGAGATCAGTGCCGGTGGTGAGTGGGACCAACAAATACAACAAATATCAATCAAGAGTGACAGGTCAATAAGGATCAGGCACAAGAAGTAGCACCCCCCTTCCGTAGTATGCTGTCCGAGCTTTCCTTTCCTTTTTTTTTTTTTTTTTTTTTTTATAAAGAGTAGTCTGCAAATATGAAAGGCCTGTAAGTTAGGCCTGGATCCCAACCCCCATTATAGCTAGAAAAGAACCAAAAATCTGTGAAAAATGAGAAAATTGTTTTAAACTGCTTAATAAGAAGTTTTATATGAATTCATAAGTCTTTCATTATTCTCGTGTGCAAAAGAAAGAAAATGTTTCAATACATGCATTCCTGGAGCTAGAGACGACCTTGCAATAGAGAAGTATCAAACCTAGAAACTGAACCATTATTAAGACAGTCCTAAGGGAGGGAGCTGGGTGCTAGGCTCAGGAGGGATTTCTGATTGGACAGGTGCAGATAGGGCGTTGGAACCAATAGGAAGTTTGCATGTATCAAGCTGAAACCAATAGAAAGTTCTCATGTATCAAACAGAAGAAAAGGTATAAATGAGTATATCTCCATAAAAACTTTGCTCGGTTCCTTTTAAAGCTTTGACTAACTGGGCCATGTGCACAATAAATTGGCTTGGATCTTTGAACAGACTCCTGGTTTTATTTATTGCATGCTTATCAGCTGCTACATATTCTTGGTGCGTTGGCCGGGCATGTGCGAGCAGGGGATGGTATGCAAGTGAATATACCACGACTTCTCACCTCAAAGGTTTGGTCCGGTTGGAACCATGTCTGTCCGACCGCAGGGGAATTCTCAGGCGCCGCCGATCCCTTTGTATCGGAGAGGGTTCCGCCTTGCCTTGGCGGGCCACTGGGTCCAGCTGGCCAACACCTCAGAACCCGAGGGGAGTCCAGGATCCAACCCAAGAACTGGTTTGGTATCAGGAACTGGATCCGGTGAATAGATATTTTCTTGTTTAAAAGTCAGTGCAGCCTGGGGAAAAAAGGTCTTGCATAAGTATGCGCAAGACTGATTTGGTATAGACTAACTGGGAAATTCTCCCGTGGGTATGCGCGAGACAAGAGAGCTTGATCACCTCTCATAAGGGCGGTCCTAGTAGACCCCGCATGAGTATGCGCGGGGGGAAGCCATCGACCCTTCTTGTTTGGAATAGTCAGTCAGAAAACCTGGGCACTTGAAAAATGATTTTTGTGATATGATTGCTTGTGTGATTGAGAGGTCTTGAAATACAGACCGAGCGATAGTGGACTCCTGAGTAGCGCAGTTCCTGGCCAGGCGACTGCGCCCAGGTCGCGAAAAGGAGGAAGCGTTTGATGTTTGTCTGTCCTATGTGTTTTCTGTATCTGATTTCTGTTATCTGTTGAAACCGCGAGTTTCCCTTCTGGTATAAAATGTAAGATTATTCTGTTGGGTAATTTGTGGAACAGTTTACCGATTAAGAAATAGTATTAAGCAGAAAAGAAGACAGAAGGAAACAAACTCAGTTGTCACTTTTTCAGTAAAGAAGCTGTCTCACTCATTCCAGTTTTTTGTTCCTTCAGCACAGCATGAAACTGGCTAGCGGAGAGAGAAGGGGCGTGTCTGGAGAAAGGAATGTGTAGTATCTTTTAACCCTGTGAAGGCTTAATCTCAACACTCTGCAGCTGGGTTAATTTGTGCTTATTTCAGGAAATTTGTACCTGTTTTATTCAATATGTTTTAATAGTGATGTTCCTTCTGCTATGGTCATGTATTATATATCATTTAATAAGAATGTTTAGTCAGGATTGTGGGTCCCGACAGTTTTGGGCTTAGCCTGGAAAGGGTTAAGTTCTTATTAACCCCTTTTGAGTTCCTGTACTTGTACGGACCAAGTGAAAAGGATTTCTGTAAAGCTATAGGTATAATGCATTTGTGGGCTTAGCCTTGTCTTGTGTTTTTTGTGTGTTCAAATCTTCAGCAAGCACTGTAATGGTTCAAACAGAAACTGCTTTTGTTTTCCCTTTGCCCTACGAAGTAGAGGTTAAGAACCCTGACAGGACTATGAAGCATTCCGAGCCAGTAGTTACCAGATTGCAAAGTGATTTAAATCCTGAGTGAATAAGGAGTTCATCGTGCTTGAATTCTAGTTCCTGTATACTGCGGCAAGCACCTCATAGAAGACATACTTATTGTTAATAAAAAAAAATTAAAAAGGAAGAAAAAAGGGGTGTGTATGTATTCCAGATATCCACCCACTTTATGAAAGAGTATCCGGAATGTCTTTTGAATATCTGCTTTCTAAATTGTAAGATTTAAAGTAATTTCTTTTGCAGAGACATTGTTCTGCTTAAATGCTGATTACGGCTGGCAGTTAGTTTCCATCCTAAGTAATTTCATTCCAGTCATATGTAACAGATATGTGGCCGTCATGTTAGGAGCCATAGTTCTTTCTATTGGATTTGTTGTTATAACATGTTGCAAAATAATAGTTTTATATTTTAAAGGACTTTATCTAAATTGTTCTTATTTAGAATGAGCACACACATCCATTATGTTTAGTCCATAAGAAAATGCAGCCTGACTGCCCGCCCCCTCTGTCTGTTGTCAAATACGTCACCATGGGGGGGGGGGGGGAAATCAGCGTCCACGCAGATTTTGTTGAAATGTATGACTAGGAATTTTAGCAAGGGCTTTGCTGGAGACTACAGACTTAAAATGTCTCCGTCCCTATTAGAAATGCTCTGTGAAAGGGGGTGGCCAGTGTTAGCTACTTCATGGCCCCGTAGTTTCCCGTGTTCAGATTGTACAGAAAATGTTCCCTGATCAGTTCCCCTACATAGACTCCTGGTTGAATGTTTGTGAGGGGGGGGGGGGAAAAAAACACACCCCCTACCCATTTATTATCTTTATAGGCCAGTTCCCTCAGCTCTGCCACCATCCCGGGCAAAGCCTAGGGCAGGGGGAGGACACCTCCCTGCAAATGTACCCCAAGTAGTTCACCAGCCACCTCCGCAGCAGGACGACGTGCACCCCCTCTTGACCGAAAGCCCCGGCACAGTTTAAAGTACGCCGAGTGGGCCACAGTCCACCGATGACACTACAAGCAGGGATTCATTTGCCAGTTCAGGGTCACTCACAGCCAGCGCCCGAGAACATGAAGTGGAACCCAGACAGTCCCGATTGCCGTATGCCTTCAGAAGTACAACTACCAGTAAAAGGGAAGGTCACGTTATCCCATTGCACCAGGTCCAGGGCCTACCCACCCTTAATACTGAAAGTCAGCTGACCAGCCTTGTTTATATGCCTTTTTCCACCACTGATTTACTGAACTGAAAGATGCATTATGCCTCCTACACTTATAAGCCTTAGGATTTGATTGAACTAATGAACAGTATTATGCAGACCCATCAGCCTTGATAACCCCAAGTGGGATCCAAATAGTGCAGGCAGCCCTCACTATATACCCCATGCAATCCAGCAGCCCAGGAGAATTTGCGTTTTTGTCAGTCAGTCCCAGAGAGATATAAAACAGAAATTGCAGAAACTGTATGGATTTGCGGGCATGAATACAGCACAGTTAATGGAAGTTGTTCAGCAAGTTTTTGTGAATTGTGAAAATGAATGTGACAAAGAAAGTAAAAAAGAAAGCAGATCTTCTTGCAGCCGCTTTAGTTGAACGATGTGGAGGAGGTTTTCCTAATCGAAGGAGCAGAGGAAGTGGAAGGGGTCGTGGAAATAATTAGTCCCCACTGGGTGCGAATCAGTGCGCCCATTGCAGAGAAGAAGGACACTAGAGAAGTGAATGCCCGTATCTTGACTCCACCCCCAGGAGGGGAGGAGGTTGTACTTGATTTTAGAGTCATGAAAGAATAAAACCAAGCACAGTGTTCCAGCAAGAGAGGGAAGCAGCTATAGAGCGAGTGGCAGCCGAAGAGGGCTACAGCATGGATGAAGACTAGGCCAGACCGGGCTCCAAGTTTCCCTGGGTCCCCAGGAGCCTATGGTCAGTCTGAAAATAGGGGACCAATATATGGACTTTATGGGGGATACAGGAGCAGAATACTAAAGCCAGTAGCCCTTTTGTTTTCTCGATGCATCACCATTGTCAGAGCTACTGGGGCTAAGGCCACAAAGCCTTTCCTGCAGAACCGCATGTGTGAACTAGGGGGACAGAAAATAACACACCAGTTCCTGTATATGCCTGAGTGCCCTATTCCACTTCTGGGCCGAGATCTGCTTGCTAAGCTCCAGGCACAGATATCCTTTGCTGAAGGGGGAGAAATGAAAATGACTGAACCCAAAGCCTGCTGGATTGATGGTGCTAACTGTTCCCCGAGAAGAAGAGTGGCAGTTCTATAGCGCACCTCCAGTCAAGTCAACCAGTTCCTGTATACCTACCAACCTTATAGCCCCACCTGAAGTATGGGCAGAAGATAATCCACCTGGCCTAGCGAAGAACATAGCCCCTGTTATTGTCAACCTCAAGCCAGGAGCGGAACCAGTGCATGTGAAACAGTATCCTCTTCCCCGACCAGCTATTGAAGGTATCCACTGCCATTTAATGAAACTGTTTAAGTATGGACTTCTCAAGAAGTGCCAGTCACCTTGGAATACCCCCTTCTCACAGTTAAGAAACCTGGGACAGTACAAGATCTGAGGCGAGTGAATGATGCAGCTGAAACTATACACCCAGTGGTACAAAATCCTTATATTCTCTTGGGACTGATGCCCGCTGAGGCTACTCATTTCACTGTCCTGGACCTGAAAGATGCTTTTTCTGCATACGCCTAGCCCCCACCAGTCAACTTTTGTTCGCTTTTGAATGGCAAGATCCCACAACAGGAAGGCGGGGCCAACTCACCTGGACTAGATTACCCCAAGGATTTAAGAATTCACCTACTCTCTTCAGTGCTGCCCTGAATCAGGATTTTTTCAAGCTACTATGTGAACCCAGGAGAAAGGGTTCTTCTTCAGTATGTGGACAACTTGCTCATAGCCACCAACTCAGAAAGTGAATGTCTACAAGCCACCAGTGAACTCTTGCACCTTTTTAATGAGGCTGGATACAAAGTCTCAAGAGCCAAGGCGCAATTACGTCAAACAAGTTAAATACCTAGGATTCCAGTTGTCCAGTGGAATTCGACGCCTGGGACCAGAACGCAAAGACGCTGTATGCAGTATTCCTACTCCAACCACCAGGAGGCAAGTGAGAGCCTTCTTGGGTGCCGCAGAGTACTGTCATATATGGATCCCCAATTTTGCGCTGCTATCAATGGACATCGTTGTGCTGGATATGCAGTGGTGACCCTTGATCTGGTAGTTGAGTCCTCAGCTCTGGCCCCAGAAACTTCAGCACAGAAAGCTGAACTGATAGCTCTTGCTAGAGCACTAACAATAGGAAAAGGGGCTCTGTCTAATTGTGTACCCAGAGTCCAAGTATGCCCTTACAACCTTGCATGCACATGGGGCCCTGTACAAAGAATGAGGGTTGATCACCTCAGGAAGCAAGTCCATTAAGTATGGCCCCGAGATATTGACATTATCAGATGCATACTGCCTACAAATTTCAGAATTTAGGAAAAGTAGAATGTATGAATAGAACCCTGAAATCTCAGTTGCCCAAACTTTGCCAAGAGGTTTACCTGAAGTGGCCCCAGGTTCTTCCTATAGCCCTTCTTAGGATATATACTTAGCCCCTGTTAAGTCTATAGGAGTTTCCCCTTTTGAGATTCTGTATGGGCGACCCCCGCCTATTGTATAGGAAATAAAGGGAGATATGGAACAGATTAGATCTGAAATTACTAGACAAGAACTATTGGTTTTAAGTTCTGTTTTGCAGAGTCTTCATATGTGGGTACAAGACCAGCTGCCCATCCATCTAACAGAACCCCTGCATCCTCTCAAGCCTGGAGTCTCGGTGTGGATCAAAGAGTGGAGAAAGACACCGTTGGCACCGCATTGGAAGGGACCTTATGTTGTCATCTTATTAACCCCAACAGCAGTTAAGGTTGCAGAACTCGAACCCTGGATTCATTCACAGTCAAATAAAGTCAGCAGCCACTGATAGCAATGTAGAAAGGAAGGCAGCTACGAAAAGTTTTAGCTATGTGACAAAATTACCCTATACCCCAAAATGATGCTATTACGCAAGTATAATATGTGATTTAATTCTCACCCGCTCTCACTTGTGGGTGAGAATACTCAAAGGGGGGAATGTGGCAGGCTATGGCCTAGAGTAGTCTGCAAATATGAAAGGCCTGTAAGTTAGGCCTGGATACCAACCCCCATTATAGCTAGAAAAGAACCAAAAATCTGTGAAAAATGAGAAAATTGTTTTAAACTGCTTAATAAGAAGTTTTACATGAATTCATAAGTCTTTCATTATTCTCTTGTGTGCAAAAGAAAGAAATGTTTCAATACATGCATTCCTGGAGCTAGAGACGACCTTGCAGTAGAGAAGTATCAAACCTAGAAACTGAACCATTGTTAGGACAGTCCTAAGGGAGGGAGCTGGGTGCTAGGCCCAGGAGGGATTTCTGATTGGACAGGTGCAGATAGGGCGTTGGAACCAATAGGAAGTTTGCATGTATCAAGCTGGAACCAATAGAAAGTTCTCATGTATCAAACAGAAGAAAAGGTATAAATGAGTATGTCTCTGTAAAAACTTTGCTCAGTTCCTTTTAAAGCTTTGACTAACTGGGCCATGTGCACAATAAATTGGCTTGGATCTTTGAACAGACTCCTGGTTTTATTTATTGCATGCTTATCAGCTGCTACACTACAGCACCCCAAATCAGTAAAAAGTTAAAATTAGGGACAAAATTAAATCAAAATTAGCTAAACACTACTCTAACTGCTTCTTATCAGTTCTTAAGTGAGCCCAGCACTTAAGCTCACGACCTCCTCGCTGCATGGAGACTAGACACACTGGGAATGATGGGAGAGTCTCCAAGCTGCAGGAGGTGGTGCACAACCCAGATGTGAAGGACTTAACTGGAGGACCGATAAGGAACTGCTGTCAGCCACACGGTCAGCAGGCAGCATGCCAAAGGCGACCTATCTTTAAGGTGCAGAGGGACTATGCGGGTAGTATTGAAAAATCACGCTGTTAACTCTTTCCTCCGCTCCCACTCCACCCCAGAATGCCCCTAATACGCACCCGATGCTAACTGCTTAGCATCTGGGCACGTTAGTGACTTATCCAGGATTTTCAAAAGGCACTACCCATGTAGGTGCTTTTCAAAAATCCCAGATAAGGCATTTACACAAGTAACTAGGGCAGTTAAAGGCACACATTGCATTTTTTACATGGTTGAGTCAATGCTGACTCCTGGCAACCCAGAAGCTCCTGGGTTTTCTTAGCAGCATGACCGGAAGTAGATTGCCAGGCCTTTCTTCAGAGGTAATGGAGGGTTAAGTGACTTGCCGAAGACAACAAAGAGTGCTAGTGGAAAATGAACCCTGGTTGCTTGGTTACCAAGCCAGTGTTCTAACAACTAGGCTACTCCTCCACGCCACTCTCTAAATGATTATGAAAATTGGGCCCCTTTTGTTTAAACCCTTTTGACCTCCCTGATCCCTGATGTCTGTTCCCCCAGTTTAGTCTCCTCCTGTCAGCTCACCCCTCCTTCCTACTGTCTTCTCCACTAGTTCTGTTTGTTCTCTGCTTTCTTCTTGCCTCTCTCTTTCCTGTCTAAATTATTTGCATTCCTTTCCTTTCGTTTCTACTGATTTGTTTTTATTGTGCACAGCCCTGATGCATACGCTTGGGTGGTATATCAAGCGATCAAATAAAGATAAAGTGACCAAATACCGACACCTTCTTTCTCTGTATCCCAAAATAAATCAAAATCTAGCTAAGCCCTAACTCCTTAATTGTCCCTTCAGTGAGTCCAGCCCTCTGCATTACTTCACTCAAGCTGCTTGGAGACTGAGCTTACTGGGGCTACCCAGAGGTGCGGGACTGGACTGGAGGAACGAAAAGGCAGTTACACGATGCAAGGTTCCACATTAAGAACTACCACCAAAGAAAAAGATTTAGGCGTCATCATGGATAACACAGCGGCAGCAAAGGCGGCAAATAGAATGCTAGGAATCATAAGGAAAGGAATGAAGAATAAAACCAAGGATATTATAATGCCTCTGTATTGTTCCATGGTGTGACCACACCTTGAACATTATGTACAATTCTGGTTGCCATATCTTAAAAAGGATAACACAAAATTAGAAAAGAAAGAAGAGCCACCAAAATGGTAAAGGGAATGGAAGGATACAGAGATACAATTATTTTTTCTTTTTTAGTGCCATCAAGTCAGTGTTGACTCATAGTGACCCAGCTACCTCTGGGTTTTCTTGGCAATGTATCACTGGAAGTAGATTACCCTCCATTGCCTCAGAAGAAAAAGCTGGCAAAGTGACTTGCCCAAAGTCACAAGGAGTGCCAGTGGGAATCAAACCCTTGATCTATTGGGTAACTAGGCAGTTGCTCTAACCACTAGGCTACTCCTCCACTCCTAGAATAGATGAACGTAGATTGGTTGTTTATACCATCAAAACAGGAAGACTAGGGAACATGCAATGAATCTACAATGTAACCCATTTAAAACTAATAAGAGAAAATATTCTCTCCCTCAACGCGTAATCAAACTCTGGAAGTTGTTATCGGAGGATGTAGTAAAAGCTGTTAGTGTAGCTGTGTTTAAAAAAAGGTTTGGACAAGTTCCTGGAGGAAAGGTCCATAAACCATTATTAAAGAGGACCCAGGAAATCCATTGCTTACCCTGGGACAAGCATTGTGGAATCTGTACCTTTTTCAGAATCTGCCAGGTACTTGTGACCTAGATTGGCCACTGTTGGAAACAGCATACTGGACTTCATAGACTTTGGTCTGACCAAGTATGGCATTTCTTATGATCACTGCCTTAACCTAGTCTTCTCCTCCAACTGCTCAACCTCAAACTTCCCCACCTCATTTCTGCCCTTCTCACCATCACCTGCTAACCTTCATCCTTAACCACCCGTCTCAAAAGATCTCCACCAACATTGTTTAGGAATCTTCACACTAGCTACTTCAGCTCTCTTCACTGCTGTCTTATCACCTTTTTCCTCCACTATGTCATCTGAGTCTGTTGATGAGACAATATCTTCTTACAACACTATACTCTTCAGCTCTGCACTTGCTCCTCCTATTCTACGCCCTGAGAGGCATACAGTTACCTCAACCCAGGCTGTCCTCAACAACCCGCTACGCATGTTCCTGTGACCCCTGTGCTGAGCGCCTTAGGCTTAGATCATGTACCCTTGCAGACTACTTACATTTCAAATTCATGCTAACCTCATTCCAGTCAGCCATAGCATTTGCCAAACAAGAGTACTATGTCCATTTGACTAACTCTGGCACCTCTGACCATCGTTCTCTGCTACACTGAGCTCTCTTCTCAAGATCCCTCCTCCCCCAGTCCCTCATTCACTTTCTGCCTAGACCAATGGTTCTCAACCCAGTCAGGGTTTCAGGATATCCACAATGAATATGCATGCACAAGATGATCAGCATACAATGGGAGCAGTGAATGCAGATCTTATCTCGTGCATACTCGTGAATATCCTGAAAACCTGACTGGCCTGGGGGTCCCAGCGGACTGGGTTAAGAACCACTGGCCTAGACCTTGGCCCAGGTTTCAATGACATCCCTCCTATGCCTCTATAACCCTCAGCCACCAGAGATCCCTTCAGTATTCATCCCAAAGCATATGAGAGAAACATGGCAAGCCTCACAATCTCAACCGTGGGCAAAAATGAGTGATCAACAATAGAGAACTAGGTACAGGAAAGCATAAACATAAGGTTGTCAGTAGATGATGAATGGAGCTGTCTGAAAACCCTCGAACCACAAAGCCCTTGATTAGAGGCCAGAAACACAGAACAATTAACCCAATGGCTTTCGCCCTAAGGCAGTTTATGGACCACACCGCTTCCCTGTTCCAGTCTTGGCAATGATCTCCCCAGCCCAAGAGATTGGCATCTGTAGGCAGGAGGATCCAGAAGAAATAGTCTAGTGGCATGCCCTTCCTCAGATGACAGGGCTGCTACCACCACTGCAGGCTGGACTTCATCATCAATGGGAGCAGGAACTTGCGCTCAAACTCCTGAGAACTAGAGACCATCGAGTCAACAAGGACCACTGGAGCGGTCGCATGTGAGCACATGCCCACGGCACCATCTCTATGGGTGCCGCCATCAATCAGAGGAGCTGAAGATAATCCCAGACTCTGGGAGCCTGCTGTGCACAGAACAGTGCCAGGCAATCCAACAGACTGACGTTCTCTTCTGGCAGGAAACTCTGCCCACTCGAGAGCCAAAACGTGCTCCCAGAAACTCCAGGGACTGGGAAGGCCTCAGCTGGCTCTTCCCCGACTGATCAACCAGCCAAGGCTTTCTAAGGAGGACAGATCCCTTGGCGCCACAGCTGCTACCACCATGACCTGGAAGAACATCTTTGGGGCCTGAACGGGAGGAGCAGTGAACCGACAGTGAGAGCCAAGCACAGTAACATGCAGATACTTTGCTGATCTGCCCAAATCGGGATATAAAAATACGCCTCAGCCAAATCCAGAGAAGCCAAGAACTCCCCTCGGTGCACTGCTTGAATCATGGAGCGCAAAATTTTCCATTTGGAAGCACAGGACACACAAGTGTTACATGACCCCCTTGAGGTCCAGAATGGGCCAGAATGAACCATCCTTTTGGGTACCATAAAATAGAGTATCTTCCCTAGCCCTACTCGTCCAGCGGGAAGGCCATCACCGCCTTTAGGTGCAGCAACTTGTCCAAAGTGATCCACACAGCAGCATTTTTGATTGCAGACCCAAAAGGTGAGATGACTAAGGCATCTGGAATCTGCATTCCAGGACATAGCCAAACTGAATGGTGTCTAGCACCCCACAATCCTTGGTAACCCAGGCCCATTCCTGAAAAAGGCAAAGCCTGCCTCCAACCGAAGGAAACAGGGAATGGACCCTTAAACCTTCATTATGCAACCCAGGAGAGTCCTCCTCTGGAGAGGGCCGAGTCCCTGGGTCCAGGAGCTCCATGCAGGATTGAGAGCGAGCCCAAAAACCAGCAGCAGAGAGGAAGAAACGTTTTCCAGTTTGGTGATGACAAGAGTTCAGAGACCCCCAGGAATCTGGCCAGCTCTCAAGGGACAAGTGGAGGCTGACGAGAAAGGGGCCTATGAAGCGGGCTGGTGCCCTTGGACCCGTCTTCCGGAAGGCCACAGATTTTGTCTCGCCCAGGTCCTTCACCAGCTTCTCCAAATCAGCTGTAAACAGAAGCTTCCTCTTAAAAACCAGTTGTGCCAACCGAGCTTTGGAAGATGGATTTGGCTTTGGCACTGGGCAGTGGACACAATACCAATACACTATTGTCTGTGCACCATCTGTGGCTGCCAAACATACCAGGTCAGAAAGGAAGGCCGCAGCAAACCCCAAAAGAGGAGTATTATCATCCGGTGGGAGACTGAATCCACTGGAGCAGGGCAAGATGTCAAGCTGGTACATACCACCAGCTGCAGAATAGCTGCCACCATGGTGAAATTGGCTCCCCAACCCTGAATCCACTTATGATCCAAAAAATCCTTTAAGGCCAAACCACCTTCCACAGGAACAGCATTGTCTGGTAACCACTGTGACCTGCGCATCTACCTTGGGAATGCTAAACTACTCAACACATTCCAACCTCTGGGAAAGCAGAGATATTCTTACACACCTATAACACTTTATGCTGGGAGTTGGGACAGTCCCACTCTGACCAGTTCATATCCTTTATCACATCAAGAAACAGGAAGACCGTAGTGGGATTTGCATACCCTTTGAAGGAGTGGGTGTACCTTTGGCTCCTGCTCCATGCTGGAAGAATGCACGTTCAAGGCGTATTACACCGGCCTCCTCACAAGCTTCTGAAGGCAAAAGTACTTCTACAGCCACATCTGAGCCCAGTATCAAGCCATCTGAATCCAAGTCCTAGTCAAAATCTCAGACAGCTCCCAGCTGTTCCCCATCACTAGGGGGCACCCCACAACAGTGACGTTTAATCAAAAGAAATCAAACATGAAATCCACTCTCCACCTGCCCTGCATGAGACTATGCCTGGGGGCACCCAGAAGCAACAGGATCTGAATTTCTACACCAGAAGGACCAGGCCTGGAGTCCAGAAGCTCTCCTCTCGGAAATTACCTCCTAATACCAGGGGGCACAGCTACCACAAACCCCCCTAGAGGACGATGAGCAGCTCACAGCACAATCACCGGATCCTCCGGCCAACTGGATACCCTTACCCATAGAGCCATCTGTCACCTCCTGCACTGAGGCAGGCAGGCAAGGCCAGACTAATCACATCCCTCAACTGAAAGAGGCAGAGCAGGTCCTCCGGGAACAACTCAGAAGCTGCCATGCAAAAAGAGCAGAATCTGGAGATGAGGCACCTCACTTACTATAGGTCAAACAACATTTCCTGGAAGACAGTTAAGACAAGTATGAGGACGTCACTGGAAGGATCAGAAGCGTACATCAACAGGCTGTTATCTAGAGTAAGAGCATGGAACTGAATCCATTTTCCCTCCTATGGCTACCAACAAGACCACAGTCTAGTGGAGCCTCCGTCAAGCTCCAGTGAGAGATCAATCTGCAGGCTGTCATTCACGAGCATTTCAAAATCAAATCTTTTTCCCTCTCAAATCTCTGGAATACTTTTCTGAGAGGAGAAAATCCATCCGTCATCTGCTTGAGACAAAGAAATACTGAAGGGACCTCTAATAGGTGAGGCAAAAAGAGGCATGGGAGTGATGTCATTGAAACCTGGGTTTTTCATTGGTTCTTTGTCTCCACCAATCTGCTGGTAGGTGAACACAAGCTACTTGTCTGGACTGGTCTAGCAGGACCATATGGAAACCTGATTCTGCATGAGGATAAAAACAGAAGCCAGTAACTCCTGTAGAGAAGGCCCCCAGCCTGTGGATAGCCCCTGAGAACAAGAGAATGCCAGAAATGGCATGCCACAATCACTCCCCACCAACAGGCAAACTCATAGAAACCCATTTGGTAAAGTTAGGGAGGCACAGTGCTGCTCTTAGCGTGAAGTCCTTATCAACTATGCTGTAGTCCCAAAAAGGTGAGGCCTCCTCGCATGAAGCCTAATCGCCCACCCTTGGGCCTGCAGGAACACTGCTTCGACTATGACAGACACTGCTTCACTAACCTCTACAGTGCATATAACTATCCCGTTCTACCTTTCCAGACAAATCTGAAGTAGGAGGGCTAATTCCAGCCATTTTATCTGCTGAATGTATACATTTCATTGGTAGGATCCACAAGTGAAACATGAATTTATAATAAAGAGATCATGAAGAAAATGCATACATTTGAAATGCAGTGTTTCAGAAAATGTCTGAATGTTGGAGATTTAAGTTAATGAAGGAGTTCTCAAGTTGGCTGGAGTTGATAACTAAATTTGCACATCACATACTGAAAGGCTCTGGTGGTAAATTAATTGTAGTACATAAGGGCATGATAGGAGCAAAAACAAAATCAGTTTGTGAAGATTATGTTAAAGAGTTATGAATTGTAAACACAGATCAAGATGCAGAGAAAAGCTGAAAACAGAAAGAACTGGTACAGCATGTTTTATTGTTAAGTCTAGTGTAATCCCTTCCCTACTGCTGTCTACTCAGATACATTTGGGGGGAGCAGGAACAACTAGAAGCTTGCCACTGAAGTAGTACATGCTGCTTGTTTGCTAGTGCTTTTTAATCTGAAAACTGCCTCAAATGATGTCCTGTAGGAACAAGTGTTACAACTGGCTTATAAGACATATCTAATGCATAATTTATAAAGTGACCTTGATACCTACAACAAAGTCTGGAATAACTACTAGACACAGCTATGTATTATGTTTAATGACTATTTGAGCTTGATAATTGTATTAAAATACCTATCAAGAGGAGAATCACATTTGATACTCAAAAATATATAGCACCTTACTTGTGTGTCTGAAAAGTTTTTAAGAAGTTAAAGATATGATATGTGAATTCTAAGTGCCACCTTAGTTGATAACTGGGGCTTTTTTTAACAAAATCAAAGTTTTTCTCATTTAGAGCGTATTTCTTGGAAAGATGGGAGACCCAGGAACAGCACATCCTCTGGCTGAAAGTAACACCTAGTTTTTGCCTTTATAGTTATCAATGAATTTTGCCTTTATAGACATCAATGAACATCTAACTATACAGAAAGTAATACCTCCAAAGTAAAGTCCTAGGGGGATGTTTACTAAAGAGCATTAGCTGCCATCGCAACACTAATGCAGGAAAGACTGTGCAGTGGTGACAGCTAACGTGGTCAAAATGCAGCTATCGCAGGTTATTTTTCGCAACAGCTACATTTTGCACAGTAGAGGAGGGGGGAGGCATGGCGCTAAGAGGCAGCCATTGTGCAAACAATTGTCATGCAATCGCAGCAGCAAATAAAGCCACCTAAAGAGGTGGCATTATCTACAGCTGATCAATCAGGGAAGCAACCGCAGCATGCTGATTCTTTCCACAGACCCCCTTGCCAAAGTGTGCCGGTGCCACAGATCTGCCAATCCATGGCACCTGAGACCAGCTATGGCACCCCCCCCCCTCCTCCTTTCAGCATTCACCCCACTGAACAGCTCCCAACTCCTAAGGGAAACTGTCGGGGGGGGGGGCGGGGGGGATTCTTGGGCCAACCCACAAAATCAAACAATCAATCACAGCTAGTCAGTTGGGTACATCCCACCTCTTAAGTGATACATGGCGGTCCAATGGACAGAAGCAGGGAGGCACTCCTGCCCCTGGACCACTATGGATCACTTAAGTAAGGGCGGGGGGCCCCCAACCAGCTAGTTGGAAGCATTTAAGTTGGGTGACACCTACCCCAAAAGTATCTTTTAAGGGTGGGAGGTGTCCTTCAATGGTGTCGGTGCCCCAGATTGGAAGTTCTAAAGCAGCGGCACCCTTTCGCAAAGAGGGACGCTTGGAAGGGTGCCACTGCATCAAAAAAGGACAGTTCTCCTTTATCCTGCAATCCCTGCACTGGCAGGCAGACAGGAGTACCCGAGCTACCTGTCACTTCAGGGATTGCAGGACAATGCAGTAAGCACTAGCCCTGCACAGTATCTACAGGGCTGATACCAGCCACTCCCCCTATGAATACCACACATTTTTACATATGCCGTTTTGTAGCTGCAAAACAGCTTACTGCACTTAGTAAACATGCCCACAAGAATCAATCAATCTAAAAAATTTTGGAGGGGAGTAAAAAAAAAATTTAAATGGTGAAAGATACACCTCACATTTATAAAAATTAGCAAAAATAGAAACAGCCATCACTCAAATACCTCTACAGCTTCCATTTAAAATGTTTAGAAAACCTGACAAGTCAGTTGAAGGCATGCATTATCAAATGATTAAAGATAACTTTTTCTAATAGAAAGCCTAAAAGCAATAACCTAATTATTTCAAATGATAAATTATCACATTTATACATGCAAACCTGAATTTAAATGCTCCTCAATTCGTTTAAAAAGATTTCCCTCAGCTATACCAGTAAAAATGCAGGCTAATCATTACTCAATAGGAAAACATATTGATACACAAGTCACTGAAAGTACAGTGCATACATTTAGAAAACTATCATGAAAACAAATGATGACACTGCATTAATAGGGAAAATGCTTACTATATAAGCCACTATGCTCTTTAATAAGCTACCCTGGTAAGAACTTAAGCAGACACGTTTTTGGGCAAAAAAAATAAATTAAAGCGTTGATTATCAAGCCTCCATTCTCAACAGCCTTAACAGCCCAAACCATTAAAAACAAACAACTCTCCTCCATATAATAGGCTTCTTCTAATGCTCCTTACTCATTCTATACTCCATCGCACTTTGTCAATTTAAGAGCAATAAACTCAACATGACTTCAAAATATATAACCACACCACCACTAAGCTATCTTCTAAAGAAAGGGGGAGGGGGAGAGCAATTTAAAAAAAAAAAGTTTCGGCAGAGTAGTCTGCCGACCAGCACAGAGCAGACTGCTATCCACACAGCACGGCCTGCTCACCGGAAACCCACCAGCTCTCGAAAATACAAAACCTTGAAACAACCGGACACCAACCTGGATACGGCCATACTGGACTCGTGAAGCCTCAATTCCGACTTGACCCAGCGATTAGCATACAACGGAAGCGCATTTACTTGCTGAAAGATCAGTACTAGCTTGATCCAAGCCCGCAGACAAGGCGTGCTAGGGATGAGGCCTAGCTAGTCAAGGAGCTCGCACCCTCCACCTACGCCGCCTCAATTCATGGCTTCAGACAAGCAGCTTCTCTCTTTAATGCGACCACTCCCCATGCAATAGTCGCTACCTAAATAGTATTTATCTGTTTAGTCTAGTGTTATCCCTCAGGACAACAATAGAAACTGAGGAAACCACGAAGCAATAAAGAATATATTTTATCATCGCTAGAGAAAACCCAGTCGCTTGGTTTTATATGAGCAGCCATCTTATATTTATTCCTTCCACCATAGCAGCCGCCTTCTCATTGGCTACAACCGCCGGACAAAGCCAATCAGATGAGGCGTTGTAAGTGGATGGAGACAGTGGATTGACAGAGATTCAGCTATTGAGCGAGCTAGGGGCTGTCTTTAAGCACCACTGTGTCCTCTCTTTTTCCTTTAGTTGTGTGGGTTTGTGTTGCGTAGAGCGCGCTGTAGCTACCCTTTCCTCAATTTATTGAGGCATCATCAAAAGGGAGGAAAAAAAGTGTCAGCCCCGAAAAGCTAGGCAAGAAGTGTGCTAAATTAGTTCATTCAAAAGGTATACCTGATGTTTGTTTTATTAACCTTCCAGTGGATTAACATAGCAACTATATTATTTCTTTATAGAGAGGTATTACTCACTTGGCTGGATAATAGTCCTTTTATATCTTTAGAAGGATTTTTCAGGGCTTGTGCCACTGAACTGTTAAGCTGGTTTTGGTCACAGTGTGCCATGGGCTCCAGAGTTCCTTAAACTGTTTGAACCGCTATTCAAGTCCCATATGATTTCGAGTTTCTATGGGTGCAGAGTTTGATACACCATAATTACCCCTTTTATCATTTTCAGGTTTACATTTTTTAATATATAAATTGACTAAAAATAGCATACTTTCAATAGGGTTTTCTTTTTCAGCTTCAGGTAACTTTGTTGGCATACAGTTTTACCTATATTTCCAAAGTAATACATTTAGTAGTTAAGGTAAGGGGGAGAAGATACAGAGTTACAGAGTAGCAGTAACAACAGTAAAATAAAATAACAGTGCTCTTCAGAAAAAGTCACTGGGCCCTGCCTGCACTTCCAATTATCATCCCATCTTCTTTCTTCTTCCTCCCTCCTCTCTTTTGCATCCAAACAACTCAAACATGCTGTTCACCACTGCTAAATCTACTTTATTTTCTCTCAAGCCTTTCTGGATCCACTGCAATCTGGCTTTTGTCCTCTACAAAGTCTCCAGTGATCTGTTCCTGGCCAAATCCAAGGGTCTTTACTTATGTACATAGCTCTATATTGTTATATGTAACTACTGTCCTTGCAGAATTAAATGTTAAAATGTAAACCGCTGCTGATCACTGGAATGAGCGGTATAAAATGGATTCAAATAAATAAATGTCTCATCCTTCTTGACCTATCTGCTGTTTTTGACACTGTAGATCAGTATTCTCCTTGATATATTTTTCTCACTAGGTTCTCTTCATATCTCCCCCATTACTTTTTTTTTAAATAATACCTTTATTCATGGCTCAATACAATTGAACAACCTTCATTTGTAAGAGTAAGTGATCGTTTATTTTATTTATTTGGTTTTATACTGCACTATTCATAATCAGCACAGTTTACAATAGAACAACTTATTACATGGAACAGTTTACATTGAACATGTGAGCAAGATATAATACAATAAATCATACAACAGTAGCAAGTAAGAATGGTGAACTATTTACAGTGTGACAGAATCTTGAGTATGATATTGACAGACAAGGCTTTAAGTTACGTGGTCAAAAGCAAGATGGAATAGGTGTGTTATGATTGCTTTGCGAAAGGTGGCCAAATCTGAAATGAGACGAATAGGAGCAGGTAGGGAGTTTCATAGTGGAGGGGCGAAGAGGGACACGGCTCTGTTCTTGGCGAATTGGGAGCTTTTCCGAGCTATGGGTGGGATGGTAAGAGTATTTGCCATATGTGTTCTTCTTGCTCTGTTGTCAGGAGTCCAATGTAAGAGATCTTCCAGGGAGGATGCGGAGAGGTGATGAAGAATTTTAAAAGTTATCAGGAGACAGTTGTCCAATATCATCCAACCAACATGTTTCATTTATTTTCATCCCTTCTCCCCACCTCTTTCTGATTTTACACCTCCTTCCCAGGGCTGATGGTAAGTTTTACTCTGGCTTCTGGTCTTTGCAGCTACCCTTCTCCCCTCCTCTAGTGGCATTAGTAATAAATGTTCCCTGGAAACCCTCTCTGTTTCCACCTAGCATTAATTTAATAACAGACTACCTGTCCTATGAGATAATGAGGATCACAGTGGCTTCCACATTTTCTTTAAAGCGTCACATTGAATTTAGGAATCCTGTCTTACCCACATCCTCTCCATTATCATCAATCCATACAGTATGTTTCTCCATTGTGTCAAACTCAGGGGAGAGTCCATCCTCTAGTTGCATTTCTAAGCTAACAGCAACACCTTTTCTCTCGTGCTGTTACAAGTTGTAGATCCTCAACACCATCAAATAGCAACATGGCCCATTTAAACCTATTTACCTCTCTAATAGATTCCCAGGTTTGGAGTAACCTATTGCCAAAAGCTCTAAAAAAATGCACAAAGCCAAAACAAATGGCCCATAGTTGCATTTTCAGCCATGACTTTCACACATTTCCCATCACTTATAAGCCTTGATCGAGCCACTTGCTTGAGGGAAACATAGGTCCTTAACAAGATCATATATTGCTGTTCTTGTAAATGCACATTCTCTGTCAGTTTGGGGATATTTAATACAAGGGAATGAAGCCGCTCCTCATCTAACTGAACACTCACCTCTGCTCCCCACTGAGCTCCTCATCACACATAATCAGCAGAGGCAACATCCTGGAGCAATATCTTATAATAAATTTAAATTTTACAGACCTTCACAAGCAGGGCCATCCCCAGAGTTAGTTCAAGGTGCCCTAGGCAATCTTAAACCTTATATCCCTCTGGTGGTCAGAATCTATTGTTTAGCTTTGGATGCTCTGCTGTTTGCCGCCACCCCCCCCCCCCTTCAAGATGTGGATGCCCTAGGGGGCCACCTAGTTTGCCACATTCTCATACTTGACCTCATTCACATCTTTCTTTACCAGTATTTGTACAAAATATCTTATTTGTAGGTATGCAAAAGAATGTCTCCTTGAGAGAGATATTTATTCACCAATTCCTGAAAAGGCAAAAATGTAACACTTTCATCGATAGCAAAAATAAAAAAAAGGGATGTACAATGTAATGAAGTACAATTCCTTTTATTTGGACACAATCAAATAATCGCCAAACAAGACGCTACATCTCCATGTTTCAGCATGTGCCTTCCTAATAAAGGTATTATACCTGACCCACAAAACCACATAAGTATCACTGATGATAGCTATATACCGAGATAAAATGCCAAATTGAAGGGGTAAAATGCATTCATGTATAAAAGATCAATGTGTGATCAAATAACTCTTGGTAAAGTTACAGAATTCGATGTGCAGATCGCCAAAATGTTTGTAGTGTTGCAAAGATTGCTCTGTGTTTCAGCTGTCAGTTTTAAAGAGACATTCCTGACTTCCGGTAGCATGGTGAGCTGAGCGGGTCGCAGCCCTCTTAGCTCCGAGGCCCTTTCGCTTCTCTCAACCCCTAATCTTATTGTGACCGCCTTGCACCTACCCAAAAGCGGGTGAGAGCCTATTTAACAGAACAGGTCTTCCTTCAGCTAGCCGAGGGGTCCCCGGAGCGCCCCGCATGGCGACAAAAACCCCCTGCCGCGAAAAGCCACATGGAGGGGAAGCTAAGATGGCGGAGGAGGTCTTGGAGAGATCGCTGCCTGAGGCCACGGCGACGACGATGGTGGAGGACGTCTCAAAAGCGGTGGTGTCAGAATTGGAGGAACACCTGGGAGGGCTGGCGACACAGATCACCGCCGTGGCACAAGCGGTCTCAGAATTTACCTGCCGCGTTGAACGGGCTGAAAATCGTATCGGCGCACTGGAAGACCTGCAAGTGCGCGATGAGAATCGGCTCCAGAGGTTGGAGGAGACTCTGGCCCGGCAACAGGATAAGCTCGAGGATCTAGAAAATCGCAGCCGGCGTAACAATTTGCGTTTTATTGGCATTGCGGAGGCTGTACAAGAGAAGGATCTCTGAAGTTATCTGGAGAAATGGATCCCCGAGCACCTGCCCCTAGATGGAGACGTGGGGCCCATTGTGCTGGAGCGCGTGCACAGACTGGGTCCAAATCGGGCCACCGACGGGAGGCCGCGGGCGGTCATCGCCCGGTTCCTGAACGCGGTGCAAAAAGAGGGAGTGTTACGAGCCTCGCGCCTATCTCGGAGATCGGGCGCCAGCACAAACAGGGTGCTCATCTTCCAAGATTATTCGGCGGGAGTTGCAATGCGCCGAAAGGCTTTCAAAGACGCCTGCGGCAGACTGGTGGAGAGAGGAGTTCGCTTCACGCTGGCCTACCCGGCCACGTTGAGGGTGGACTCCGAGAGCGGCCGCCGGATCTTCTCTTCGCCCCAGGAAGCCATGGAATTTTGCAATGGCCTCGGCTGAGCAAGCAGAGCTGGGCCGTCAGCGAACGGTCAGTTTTTTTTTTTCAAGGGGCTGTGGCCTCTGGGACCGGGCATGGATAGAGCTCCATTTTCCATTTACCTGCAGGACCTCGTTGGCGCTCGGTCTATTTCAGCGGGGTGCTTGTGTAGGGCACTTCTCTGGGCCAGACTTTAGGCCTTTTGACTCTAATTGTGCAAGTTGGCCATAGTGTTTTCTCTGCGGGGCCCCGGATACTCTGTTTGGGATTGTAATAATCTACGGGGCCCCCGGGTACCCCTTATTATTATTATTATTATTGTTATGTTATTATTATTAATATGATGTTATTATTATTATGATGCTGTTGATTTGTGCAGCTGTTTTTTTTCTCCTTTTCTTTTTATTTGCAATGTCTGGCACATTTGTTGAATAACGATTGTCTCTCTGTATTGTGGGGCATTGCCAGGTAATCTGTTCTAGGGCTTGCCCACTGTGGGCGGCCCTGGGTTTTCTCTCCCTTTTCTTTTCTCTCTCTCCCGTTCCCTTTATTTTTCTCCCCCTTCCTTTTTTCTTTAACTCCCCTTTCCTTCTCCGGATCGTTCATTTTCATTTCCTCTCTCTTTCGGGGGCGCTGAGGTAGAAACTGGTTGTTTGGCCTGGGAATGGGACTTGGGAATTGTGTCTAGGGGGCGGGGGGAGCGGGGAGGTAGGAGCTGTCGGGGGGTTCTTTTATGTGTTCTGCTCCTGCACAACTGAGTGCCTGGCGTGGAGTCCTGAAGGGGACCCTGGCTCTCGGTGTTCTGGGGGGGTCTTCAGATGGTAGGGGGGGGGACAGTACGGAGGTTTTGGGGCAGTGACATGGGGGCCTGTTCCCTTTTTTGGGGGGGGGGCTGGTACTGGGGTGTGTAGGGTTTGTTTGTTCCATCTGGTGGGGGGAGGAGGGGGAGGGCCTTGCAATGGAAGTCAGGGTGGAGCTAGTGTGGCTAGCCTGGTGGTGGGTGGAGGTTGTTAAAGGGGGAGGGGGGCGCACGGGGGGGGTGGGGGGGTATGCAGAAGGGCTTGTTTCAGAAGGGTGGCGAAGTTACTGGATATGCGATGGGCTTCTCAGTATGGTTGGGTTTGTATGTATGTTGGTTGGGCTTGTATGTCTGTTTGTCTGCGTGGATGTGGCTGTGGAGGCTTTGGAGTGGGCGGCTGCGGGTAGCGGGGGAGACCCTAGGCGGGGGGGGTGTTTCCACCTACTAGATTGGCGAGTTGGTTCTTTCTGGAGGCTGAATTGGAGTGTGGACCCTGGGTAGTGCCATTCGGTTTGCGACCTGGAATGTTTGTGGGTTAGGCTCTCCGATTAAACGTTACAAGGTGCTTCAGCACCTGCAACGTCAGCATCTTGGCGTAATATTGCTTCAGGAAACGCACCAATCGGCGGTGGAACATGCGAAGCTGCAAAGGGGACCTGTTTCACACGTCTATGGGGCCCCTGCTGTGGGGTGGAAGAGGGGTGTGGTCGTTTTAATTTCCAAATCAGTTACCTGGGTCGAGGAGCGTGTGGTCACAGACCCGGAAGGTCGATATGTTTGTGTATGGGGAGTACTCAATGGCTCGAAAGTGGCTATATGTTCGGTGTATGGGCCCAATGTGTATGAACCAGGCTTCTACTGGGCTCTGGTTAGTATTTTGGAGGCTACAGAGGGTTATCAGGTTGTCATGGGAGGGGACTTTAATGAGGTGCTAGATAGTGTGCTCGATCGCTCTGGTAGGGGGGGGGACGGGAGTCCACAGGCTCGTAAACGCCTATGGGGCCTTTGTGAGGCGTACCGTTTGTTGGATATCTGGCGAGTTCTGCACCTAGGGGAGCGAGATTATACTCATATGTCTCGGGCCCATGGGACGTGGTCACGCATTGACTACTTTCTGATTTCGAAGCCACTGTTTGGACGGGTTATAACATCCGCGATTGGGTCTTCTGTTCTTTCGTACCATGCGTTGGTTGTTTTTGGAGCTTCGGGACCCTGGCTCTCATCGCAGCCAACTTTGGAGATATCCCTTGGACCTTAGCGGGGACGCTCAGTTTGAAGCACACTTGCGGCGGTGCTGGGGGGACTATGTGGCCTTTAATGACGCGCCGGAGATCTCCCCCGCCCTCCTTTGGGAAGCTGGAAAGGCGGTTATGCGTGGGGAAATCATCAGCTATCATAGCCTGCGGCGTAAACGATTAAACCAACAAATTCTGGTGTTGGAGAAGGAGCTGGGTAGGGCTCGCAGGAAGGTAGCTGCATTCAAGACTGCGGCGAATCACCGTACATTGCGAGACCTTCAGTTGGAACTGGAAACGCTACTTCACCACCGGGCCCAGAAGTCTATGTTATACTATAGGTTCAAGCTCTATCAGCATGGTAACAGGGCTGGTAAGCTGATGTCTGCTCTGGTGCGACCCGCGGAGGGTGCCCGGCACATTGGGGCCATTAGGCATTCCGATGGGATGATTAAACGGGACAAGAGGGCGATCGAGGCCGTTTTTACTGACTTCTTCCGGCATCTTTATGCAACTGAAGGGGACCGGGAGGAAGAGGGTCGGTTTTTTTTGGATGGCTGCGTCCTACCGCGGCTTACCGCAGAACAACTCCAGTTTCTTAACCGGCCAATTTCGGGGAGGGAGGTCCAGGAGGGTATTAAACATTTGAAGAGCGGCAAAGCTCTGGGGGTCGATGGCTTCCGCGGCAAGTTCTATAAGCTTCTGGGCACTGCCATAGTGGTCCCCTTGGTAGGGTACTACGAGGATTTGATACATCGAGGGAAGTTCCCGTACAAAGCGAATAAAGCGTTAGTTACTGTCCTGCCCAAGCCTGGGAGGGATCCCCTTCTTCCGGGATCTTACCGGCCGATCTCGCTCCTTAATGTAGATATCAAACTCCTCGCCAAAATCATGGCAGACCGGCTGGCCCCTTTGCTGCCGTCTCTGATTCATTCTAACCAGGTGGGTTTTGTGCAGGGTCACCATGTGTCCCACAATCTGTATCGGATCTTACTCTCCTTATGTGCGGAGCACGTTACGAGCCACGGTTCGTTACTCATCAGCTTTGACGCAGAAAAAGCGTTTGATAGGGTCCAGTGGGGCTTTATGTATCAGGTTCTGGCGGTGATGGGGTTTGAGGGCCTCTTTGTGGATGTGATCCGGTTGTTATACGCGGCTCCGATTGGGGCCCTGTTGGTGAATGGGGACATGACGGCAGACTTCGCTATTCAGAAGGGGACTCGGCAGGGGTGCCCGCTGTCTCCACTCTTATTTGTTCTCACCCTGGAGCCTCTTCTGCATAAGATTCGTGAAGCTATGCAATTTCGTGGGGTCCCGATGGGTCGAGAGGAGTTTCGTGCTGCGGCATTCGCGGATGATTTGTTAGTACACTTAGGAGACCCACAGGTTGGGTTACCTCCCCTTCTGCATCTTATACGGGAATATGGGCTGGTCTCGGGTTTCAAACTTAATTTAGATAAGTCGGAGGCAATGCTCTTGGGGGCGGCGGCCGGACAGGTCTAGCAAGGAGACTTCCCTTTGCGATGGGCAAATGGTTATTTTAAGTATTTGGGTGTCTATCTGCCGGCGGCTCTTGGGGACCTCTATAGCCTGAATGTTGCGAGGGTGCTAGCCTCTATATCGTCTGTGGTGGATAAGTGGCGCGATCTACCGCTGTCTCTGGGAGGGAGGGTAGCTCTATGTAAGATGACTCTCTTCCCTAAACTTCTCTACTTGCTGCAGACGCTCCCGCTGTTTTTAAAACGCTCCAATATTCGGAAGGTGGATCGGGAGTTTAATAGGTTGCTTTGGCGAGGAGGTAGGCCTTGGGTGCGTCTGAGTATACTCAGCCAGCCTCGCGAGTTGGGGGGTTTAGGCTTCCCGGATGTGCGGAAATACAATGTCGCCTGTCTGTTACGCTTTGCTCGGGACTGGTTGTGGGACCTAGAGGACTACTCCCCTGTAGGGACGCTCGCAGCTGTGGTTTCTCCATTTCATTTGTGGTATCTTCTTCATGCTAAAGTGGTTAAGGGGGTGGGGGGGGGTACTCCGGCGAGTTCTTCTGGACCCGGTGAGAATGGCTTGGCGGTACTTTTGTGCCTGCCGCAGGATTTCGGCTTATCACACACCCTATCTTTCTATCCGAGGGAATGCGGCTTTCGCACCGGGTTTGGGGAGATCGCCTTTTTTGGCCTGGGACCGGATGGGGATCACTAACTTGGAACATGTGTTGAACTCCGAGGGGGAGATGGTTGATTTTTCTACGCTCTGCCAGCAATACCCTTTGAATCGCAACAATGTTTTCCGTTACGCCCAACTTCGTAGTTATGTACGTACGGTTCCTGTGGCGCCTCTGAAAGGGGAGGTAAGTACGGAGATCGAGGTGGCATTGTTAGGGGGTGAACAGGGTATGCGTGTGTCTTGGTTACACAAAATGCTATGGGATGGGGTTCCCCCTCTTGATTTGGTGCCGCTGGCGGCAGCGTGGGAGGCTGACTTGGGGGAGGCGGTCAGTGTGGATGAGCTCCTGAGTGGGCTGGCTGCTATTCCCTCCGTGAGTGTTTTTGTCCCTCACCGTGACACTCAGTATAAGATTCTGCGGCGGTTATACTTCGCTCCTCTCAGGGCATGGCGGGCGGGGGTGGGAGATATTCACTGCTGTCCCCGGTGTGCGGAACCCCGGGCTACGTTAGGACATATGTTTTGGCACTGTCGGTGTGTTCAGCCCTTCTGGGGGAAGGTGCGTGCCTACCTGGCTGCCTGTTTGCAACAGCCTGTGCCCTGGAGTGCCAAGATTGTGGTGCTTAATGTGTGGGAGCCCTCGTGGTTGGGCTGTTTGGGTGCGGTGGGGTGGCGCTGGATGCGATTGGTGTTGGTGACTGCTCGAATGACTGTGTTGCAGCAATGGCTGGACATTGAGGCCTCCTATATGGGCTTTGGCGAACCCATCTTCATAGGATTATGCTCATGGAGCAGTTGTGGGCTCGCGGGAATGAGCGAAGGTGGCAGCGGTTCTTGTAGGGTTGGGGACCCCATTTGCAACTATTGCCCTGGAGAGCTCGCAGTAGGGTCATGCGGCGGCCTTGAGGGCCTTGAGTGGTGATGGGGATTGTGCAGCCTGTCCGGTAGTATTGGTCTACTCTGACGGCATGCGTGCAAGTCTATGTCTCAGCCCAGTATTTGCTACAAGGGGGGGCTGTGGGGAGGGGAGGGGTAGGTAGGGGAGGCCCGGGGGGGGGATAGGGGAGAGGGGGGGGCTAGTGGGTGAGGGTGGGAGAGACACGGAGGGATTTAGTTTGTTTGCTTTCAGGATGGTACTTGATGACGGGTTTGGGAGCAGAGTCAACCCCAGGCCTGTGGGTACTTTTTTTTCAGGTTCTCTTTTCTTACCTTCTACCATTGGGTGCGCTTAGTTGGTTGTGTCTTTGGGGGGGGGGATGTCGGGATTCCTATGGGAGAGTCCTCAAAAAGGGGGGGTCCTTAAAATTTAAAATTTGTAAACTGTGTGTTTTTGTATGCAGCATTGTATCTTGTTCCTCTTCTGTTTCTACGTTGCCACTTGTTTTGGTGGTATGTATTGTGTATAGGCCATGTTACTGCCTTCTTTGGTTCTTTGAATAAAAAACAGATTGATCATAAAGAGACATTCCTGCCAAAACACTTGATGAACAGTTACTATGGAGATCAATAGTGCCCTTACACCAGCCAATATAATAAGAAAATTAAAAATCTATGCATCAACCAGCATATTATAAATTAATCCTATGGATACAACAATCAACACAGTGTAATAAATAATAATCACGCTCGATTAAATGAAAAGCCATTGACATTGGATAATAAGACAAATATAAAATAGACCATTTAATATCTTATAAATACTACTACTAATCATTTGTATAGTGCTACAAGGCGTACGCAGCGCTGTCATGTACAAGTAAGAGACAGTCCCTGCGCATCAGAGCTTACAATCAATTAATAGAGGCAACAGTTAAACAGAAACACTTAAAAAGGACCAGCATTCATAAAGGGAGCAACACTTTAAGAAAGGGGGTGAGGAGGGGAACAAAGCAGAAAACAAAATTAACATGATAACAAGGCATAACAGATTTAGGGGAATACCCTAAAATCAGTTTCTTGGTTGAATCCATTTAGAGCAACAGTGTTCATATTTAAAACAAATCTTTGCTCTAATCTTAACAGAATTTGATCAACAATTCCACCTCTTCATGACTGTTTTGGCTTTTTGAAAATAAAAAGTCTCATATTTACAAATTTGTGAATATTTTGATAGAAATATTCAACCAAAGGTTCAGCTATAATATTTTTTTACACAAATTCTATGCCCGATTACTCTGGTCTTTTTACAAGGGACAGATGCAGATATAATTCACATTGAATGTATTGTGGTTTGTGAATGTTTCTAATCTTTATGTCACTATAGTTTTAGGATGTACAAAATCCCTTTCACTTCCATTGTCACTATAAAAGTACTGCAGTGACCACATTTGAAATGTTCCTTTAGTCTTAGATCTAACTCTCTGGATGGTAAAGCAGATGGGACCAGAAGATATGTACATTTTGTCCCCTTCTGTAGGCTATCATAACATCCTTTCCTTTGAAACATTCCAAAGTTTGCTAATATGCCATTCATCCCTAATAATGTTAATGATATCCCTAGAACTGAAAAGTCAAGAAGGCATACCACTCTGTTTCCTTTTCACTTGTTTTGAAGAGATTTAGGGGGTTATTTTTAAAGCCTTGTTCGTGCTTTGGACATCTAAAAAATGGGCATAGAGATATCCAACGCACAAAGGCATCCCTGAAGCCATTTTAGAAGCTGGTTTTGTGGATGTCCTAGGTGTGAGAACATCTGAATATGAATGGAAATGTGGTATAGGTGTATCCAGGGCAATGTTCTCGTTAAGCTGTGCTGAGTCCTCCGCTGGCATTCCTGCTGGTGGGGGGGAGGTTCAAAGCGATCGCGAAAGTGTGGTAGGGAGATTCTGGAGGCTAAATTTAGGCTTTTAGGTAGGAAGTTAAAATCCAGAACTTCCAGGGTAGCATTCTCCGAAATGCTTCCCATTCCACGCACAGGACCCAAAAGGCGAGCAGAGCTCCAGAGTCTCAATGCGTGGATGAGACAATGGTGCAAGGAAGAGGGTTTTGGATTTGTTAGGAGCTGGGGAACATTCTGGGGAAAGGAGGGGCTTTTCAGAGGGATGGGCTCCCACCTTAACCAGGATGGAACCAGGCTGCTGGCATTAACCTTTAAAAAGGAGATAAAACAGCTTTTAAACTAGATAATAGGGGAGAGCAGACAGTCTCCCAAGGGCACATGGTTCGGAACAATGTATCCTTGAAGGATACTAGCAAAAGACTGAAGTTAGGGCATATCAGCAGAGAGGTTCCAATAAAGACAAAAGTAGCCAAATGTCCTTGAGTACAGAGCAGGCAGAGCTTAAAGATTCATTGGAAGAAGGGGCTGCACTGGTGATCACAACTGGCAGCAGATGTGTTTCTTTAGAGCTCTGCTAGCCTACTGAATTACCCCTTACCCTGAGAGATGTTTTAAATCGATTCCATCTGTCACCCTTGTGAGATCTGATACAATAATCCATGATGCAGCCCCAGAAAGCAAAGGATGGGGAAAATTGGCAAATTACAGATTTTGACAGAATTGTCCAGCCCTCAGCAAAGTGGCATATACAGCAAGGAGCAGCCTAAAGACCAACTGGAAGTGGCACAAAGCAGGCTGCAATGGGAGTCAGAACTGTGAGCACATGTGCTGGAAGGGAGCAGAAACCTATGGTCAGACTTTCATAAGGAGCTACAGCAGGTGAAGGCCAGGATAGCAGAGCTAGATGAAAAGTTAGAGGGACTGATACCTGAGAGTGGAGGTGCTGGAGCAGAGAACATTGAGGACTGGGAGTCAGAGTTTATCACAGCTGTGGCAGCAGATATGGGATGATACTAAATACTGGAATTTCAGAGTTGTGAGGGTCTCCAAAAATATGAGGGAAACAACATACTGGGGAACTTGCTGAAAGAGTTGCTGAGTCCTGGGGAGCAGGACCCCAAAATAGAAGTTGATCGGGCCCATAGAGTAACTGCCAGTTGAGAGAGGGACAGAACATCCCAAGATCCATTCTCGCCAAAGTGCATATTATGACTAAAACATGGTTCCTACAGAAAGCCTGAGATTTAGGCCAAATGGATTATGAAGGGCAGTAGATGGCAATATAAGACTCAAAGGAAATATGCAGTCTTTGCAGGAGTGAAGAAGATATTAAGAGAAAAGAATATACGGTTCAGGTTGTTGTACCCTGCCAAACTAACTGTAATGTGTCAGGGAAATGGAAGAACTTTAATACCCCAGAGAGCACCTCCTATATATTTTGTTGCTGTGAATAGAGTGGAACCCTGTTGCATCTGAGGGATTACAGAGAAATAATGGTGGTAAGGTGTGGACAAAAGTATTTGTTATACTGTCACTGGAACAGCAAAAATGACACCATGGCAGTTTACAGATTTCATTGTTAAAAAAAATGAACAGCTATTGAACAATTTCCAGACATACAACCATGGCTAGTATATGAATTACACAATTTGGATGAATAGGACAACAACATAAAACCTTTAGACTATGTGCGGACGTAATTTAAGCTCTACACATTAGGAAATTAAAGGGCAGGGCCGGATTTACCTTGAGTGAGGCCCTACGCCAACAAAAATTGTGGGTCCCCAGAAAAAATAAAAACGAGATCAACTTACCAAAACAGAAATGGCAATAGATGTATAGAATTGCCTGACATAAAGAGGCAATAGGGACAAAATCAGCATCGGAATTCAAGAAATACATTAAAAAAGACATATTCCAGTTAATAAATTCAAAATAAAAAGTATTTTTCTACCTTCTGTTTGGGCATTTTTTCAGTTGCAATTGCTCCAGTCACTTTCTTCTGGTTTCTTCGTGTCTTCTGCTAGCTATCCATTTGTCCTTTCTTCTCTTTTAGATGTTTTCCATTCTCTCTCTATTTCTGCTTTAACATACTGATTGTTTCCCTTTTGCTCTTTCCCCCAATTCTTTCCTTATTCCTTTATCATCCATTTAAATTTCACCCTTCCATTTTCAAGCCCCTCTTACTCTCCCAATACCCACCCATCATAGACTTTTCTTCCACACAAAATATTTTTCCCCTCTCCATTCTCATTCCCCATCCATTCTAGTCCTCCCCCAAAATCAGTTCCCTTATAGTTCTAGACCCACCCAGCATCCACTCCCTTCTAGTCCCATTCTCCATGCCCCACATCAGCCCATTTCCAGTCCTATTCTAGCTCTTCATCAGCCCATTTCCAGTGCTAGCCTTCACATCACAGGCCATTTCCAGTCCTAGCCCCCCCCATCACAGCCTATTTCCAGTCCTAGCCCCCACCATCACATCCCATTTGCAGTCCGAGTCCCCCTGCACCATCACAGCCCATTTGCAGCCCTAGTTCCCCCCCCCACCATCACAGCCCATTTGCAGTCCAAGTTACCCCCCCCCCCATAGCCCTTTTCCGGTCCAGGTCCCCCCCCCATCACAACCCATTTCCAGTCCAAGTCCCCCCCCCATAGCCCTTTTCCGGTCCAGGTCCCCCTCCCCATCACAACCCATTTCCAGTCCATGTCCCCCCCCCATAGCCCTTTTACAGTTCAGGTCCCCCCCCCCATCACAGCCCATTTCTTTCCTGTCCAATTCCCCCCCCCCCATAGCCCTTTTCTGGTCCAGGTCCCCCCCCCCCATCACAACCCATTTCCAGTCCAAGTCCCCCCCCCTAGCCCTTTTCTGGTCCAGGTCCCCCCCAATCACAGCCCATGCAGTCCTTGGCCCCCCGACCAGCACCGCGGCTGTCTGAGAGGCTTCAGAGGGAGCCGGCTAAGCTCGCGCGAGGCCCCGGCTCCCTCTGTACAGCCGCCAGCGTGAAGAGCCTTTTCCTTCACGCTGGCGGCTGTATCTGTGAAGCCGCGAATGCTGGGAAAGGTTAAAGGGCATTGCCTTTAACCTTTCCCAGCAATCGCGGCTTTACAGATACAGCCGCCAGCGTGAAGGAAAAGGCTCTTCACGCTGGCGGCTGTACAGAGGGAGCCGGGGCCTCGCGTTAGCTTACCCTGCTCCCTCTGAAGCCCTGCGGTGTGTGGGCCGGCCCCGGGTGGGCCCTTGCCAGCTGTGGGCCCTACGCCATGGCGTATAGGTAAATCCGGCCCTGTTAAAGGGGTAATGGAATTCATAACTAATCATTATGGGATTATTTTAGAAGTTCTATTCGTGCTTTTGGATGTCTGAAAACAGGCATAGAGACATCCAAAACCAGATCTGTGGATGTCCCCACTGCGAGGACATCCAAGTCGGAATGGGGGCATGGTAGAGGCATGGCTAGGGCATTCTCAAAAACTTGGACAAACTTACCCAATTTCAGAAACGTCCTGGATGTCCTCAGCCAAATTAAAGGTTATACCTGCTCCAAGCACAAATAGGCATCTAAAAAGTGCTAATTTTGTCAGGCAAATGTCTGGAGGGTGTAGAGAAGGTGATACACTTGTATCCTCTTTATTTTATAATTTGTCAGCGAACACTGATGGGGGATGGGGGTTCATGTTTTCATTCTGCCATGCCACTGGATGTCTCTGTATTCAACCTTGCTTGAGATGGACATTTCTGCCCCATGGGTTTTTTTCTGTTTATTTACATTATAAACCATTTCAATTCAAGAAACATAAACAAAGAGAAATCAATCTTCCATACAAGTAAATAAATCAACCTAAATAAGATGTTAAAGTATCAAAACAATATGGAAGAAATATGTTAGTCCACATCAAGGGAGCACAAAATAAAAATATATATAATAACACAAGGAAAAGAAAAGAGGCCAAAAACCTCACAACTAGCTGTGAATTTACTTCTACTCCTAGATAGCGCCACAAATTAAAAACAATGGCCCTATCAACCCTCAAACTCCCCAGGTTCAGGTGGGGTTGCTTCCTTATCTAAAGGCAATCTCTCCAAGTGAGTGAGATCCTGAAACACATATTTCACCCCTTGTAATGTAACTAAATATCTGCATAGGAATCTTAGGTAAAAGGAGCTAGATAGCCCCAATACCCGTGACTTAAGGGAAAGAAAAGCCTTCTTCCTCACTTGGGTTGCCCTAGATACATCAGGGAAAAGCTGAATTTTTGTACCAAAAAAAGGAATATTCTTACATCTGAAATAATTTTTTAGAATTAACATTTTATCAACCTCATTGAGAAAAGAAACCACTAAGGTGACTCTAGTATTTATAACATCTTGCGAGTCGTCCAGAAAGGCAGAGAGACTTAGGGGTATGTTTACTAAACTGCGGTAACGTTCCCCGCGTTAGGTTCCCTGGATGCCCATATAAGGGAATGGGCGGTGCATCATTATGGCAAGCCTGTCAGTTAACGCGCTTTACAAGGTGCCTTAGGCTAACACACGTTACAAGGCGCCTTATAAGGTACATTACAAGGCACCTTAAAAGGCACATCATAAGGTACGTTACAAGGCACCTTACTAGGCACAGTACAAGGCACGTTATAAGGCATCTTATTAGGCACAGTACAAGGCACCTTACTAGGCACAGTACAAGGCACGTGCCTTGTACTGTGCCTAGTAAGGTGCCCTATAATGTGCCTTGTACTGTGCCTAATAAGGTGCCTTGTAACGCCTTATAAGGCGTGATGGCAACTGTGGTGAGGGTATTATGGACTGGCAGCACGGATCTGCAAAGATATGACTGTCACAGGCATGCAAAATATCTGACATGGACAGGATGGAACAATGAGGAACTGAACCCATGACCACTGCCTAGAGCGTCAGTGTACTAACCAGTAGGCTAGACCTCTATGGCTTGTTGCACAGCAATGGCTGGATACAGAAGGACTGCAGGTCACCGTGCAAACCGTCTGCTCTGTGTGCCAGGATACGGTAACCCCACCAGCACCCATGATGCACTGCACATGCAGAACAGCGGCCTACAGCTGACCACCAAATGGGGTCTGCACCTCTCTGGTACTGCAGCATGGTAAAACGGACCGACAGTGTGTGATACTGGCACAGAGTAGCTACAGACCATGCCATTGTGCAGGTTCCATGTTCACCCTGAGGGATAGGATGGGCGTCCAGCACTAGGTCCACAGTACATGTGATGCTCTAATAGGTCCTGCTGCACATCCCCATCACTACCAGTGTGTGATAGGTGCTCCCAGCAGTGCTACTGAAAGTACTTTTGTTCCCATCTGTGTTCTGCAGTCACATGTGGCCCTGTGGGACCGGGCACCACCCAGATTACTACATATGCAGTGTTAAGATCTGGCTGCCATGGGTACATGTTATCAGGGCAGCAGCGTGTCTAGATGCGCATGAGGTTTAGGTAGCACTGCCACTAAGTAGTATGCACTATATACCCCAAGGGGCCAACAATCACCCCTTTTGTAGATAAGGATGTGGAGGGACAGGTGCCTGCGCCCTGCGGAATGGCTATAGTACCAACAACCACTGTCCTGTTGATGGATGACAGCCCTCCAGGGCTGATGGGCCAGAGCCATACCTGTGACAGTGGCAGACCAGCATTGATGCCTGGGGTGGGCAGGGGAAGGCTCAACTGCCCCACGCCAGGGTCTGCCAGCTACCAGCAGACAGCACAACCAGACTGCACCTGAAACATGCTACAGGGTGGTCCCACCATGCACAGACTAACTGCAGACAGCCCACTAGCCAGTCCATAGTGCATGCTTACGGGGGAACCCTGTGCACCCAGAGGTGGGATGTACAGCACAGACACCAAACAGGAACTGCCATGATTGGGCCCCAGAACCAGGAACACACAGGTATTACTGGAGACAAATAATGTAGGGCACTATATGGGAACATGGACATGCCATGGTCACTGCTCGGTTAGAGTGAGAGTGACCTCCCAGCGTGACATGCTGTGTCTACCCTGCCTATGCAGGTGGTGTCGAGCACTACAGTGTCCCAGCCATTGTCCTCCACCCTGTGCAGATGCATCCTGGCCAATCCGCCCTGTCTGGGCCATACCCACAATACCTTGCTCCTCCTTATGCACATTTGCAGGCTAACGCTGGAAACAGTGTGAGCAATGTGGGCCCAGTGAGGTGTTGGCAGACACAAAACAATGGATAGACATACGCACACTCCCACACCTATCTCAGCATTGTGCAGAGATAGAGGTGGGTGACAATCCTGCCCACCACACTGGTCCTGATCACAGTGCCAACATTGCTAAACTGTGCAGGGGGTAGTAGTAGTGCTCCGTTGATAAGCCCAGCTCCATGCTGGGGCCACCAGCCTAACACTCCATGAGGCTGTGGATAGTGGAGCCCGTGTGAGTGGGTGTTTGTACCCCTGTGCACCACTGCATTGGGTTTGCACATGTTGTTGTGGCTGCATTGTGGGATAAAACTATGGGGTGATGCTCTGCAGAATCCACAGTCTGGGACTTGAACCTCTGACCCTCTGGTCTGGGACACACTGGCTGAGTGTACTGCATCACACTGTTGCCACAGCAGCATAGTGGTCCCTGGGGCTACCCTTCCCTTCCCCAGCCTGACCTCTTCTGTTGCACTGCACACCATGTACTGGTACAGGGCATGGCCTAGGTCCAATGCAGGTGGGTGCCACTGCTCCCTCCAGCACAAACACCCCCCCCCCTCCATGCTGCCATGGCCATATGCTGTCGGTGTCAGTGGTGCACAGTCCCAGGCCATCCAGGAGGCAGGTAGGCGGCTGCCTAAGGTGTGGGTTCTGGGGTAGGGGTGCTTACATAGCTGTCCATGCTTCCCCCGGCACTGCCTGTCACTGTTATGTGCCCCTTGGGGTACCTGCCGAGTAATGTCCCCTGGATGGGACACTGTGGGACACAGACTCATGGGCATGTTTGACCCTGGTCAGTTGCTGTCTTGCTGGTTTCCGTTTTCCACGTTCCCATGTGCCACCTAGGCAACCACCTAGTCCACCCCATGCCCCAGCAGCCCCCACTGCATGTCCCGCCTGCAGCCCCCATGCCCCATTTGGCCTTTCATACCTGGGCACTATGCTGTTGCTGCAAAAGGAGCACTACTATCACCTTTCTTGGGCTCCCTGCCTATGCTGTACATTGCTGACACTGAAATGGTTTCTCTCTCCTGCAAATGTGCAGCTAACGGCAGGTTTTCATTCGCGGTAGGGTTCAGCCCTTCAGTTCAGCGCGTTAGTGTGCAGGGAGCCTCTCTCCGCCCATTCCCTGCCCACTGACCCCCTGCTCTCCGCCCTCTCTCCTCCCTCTGCGGTGTGTACCGCACCGTGGAATGCTTCTACGCGGTTTGTAATGTTATTGCGCAGTAACATTACGTTACCGCGCGTTAACGTAACCTAACGCACGGTCTGTAATGTTACCACAGTTTAGTAAACATACCCCTTAGCTCTGGATTAAACACCAGAGCTCCCTCCCCATCTAATCCAGAGGAAGACCGAACAAATTTAACTGGAACATAATACAATTTAGAAATACCAATGGTATTAAAATTAGACAACATCAATATTTTTTGAAATACTTCCTCAAAAGAGTATCACTGGAAAGTAAACAGGTCATAGGAAAGTTCACAAAATGAAGATTTTTAGCACGAAACCTATTCTCCAAGGATTCTAATTTGTGGTGAATAAATAGGCTTTTATAGAAGACACAGCCACAGTACTGAGAGAAGAAACCTGCACATCCAAACTAGAGACCTTTTCCCCTAACATCTCCAGTAAGGTGTCAACCTGATTAAATTTAGCAGAAATTTCCTGTGAGAAGACACAGAGCTGAGGTACAACAGTAACCATTAATTGCTCATCTCCCAGACTACTTGCCAAATATCCTGCAGTGACGCTGGTGACCCCTGAGATGGAATATGGTACATATCCAGCTGGCATCACTCTAGCCCTTGCAGGCAATGCTTCTGTAGTATCCACTAAGGAACGATCATGCATAAATCGATGGGGAGGAGGAGGGAGTGGAATCTGCTCCAAAGAGCTCACAGTTGCTTCCTCCACTGACTGCACAAGTTGACCTCACTCAGTCCCATTGCACAAACCTTAGATGTTACATGTTAGTCCATAGGTCCTGATCCTAGTGGAGCTTTCCCAACTTTCACCTTCCTCTTGCCCGGCATTCTACCGCAACGCCGTTGATCTCACACTATTAGGGCTCCAAAGGGGCTAACAAGGGGCCAATTCAAACCCCTTGTTGCACTCCCCTTAATACGCGCCACCAGCTGCGCACTTGCAAGGGGCTCAGTGTTAATAGGGCCCTGATGAAAGGCGAGGACCATCCACAGCAATGCCGGGCCAGCCAAGCAGCACCCTGATGATCTCCAATGCGGCAACAGCAGGTAAGGGCTCCAATATTCCAGCTCACCGGCCCAGCTTTAATAGGGCCCCCAATGAAAGAGCATCCACAGCAATGCTGGGCCAGCCAAGCAGCACCCTGACGATCTCCAATGTGGCAACAGCAGGTAAGAGCTCCCCTGCCCCATGGTTTCATAGCAAAGATGTCTATATGAACTCCGATATGAGCGTCCACGTCAGGGGCATCTGTGTTTCTGAAATCAGGCCAAAACATGATGTCCCTGGTGTTTTTCTGCACATTCTACCTTGGATGTCCCAGACATCTTCACCTACTTCTTAAATTTTTCATATGAACTTTCCGACTGAATATCAATGGAAGAATTCCAAAATGCTGGGGCATTGTAAAGAAAGGTAGAAAAGGCAAAATTTTCCTAATGGGGTATGATTTTAGAATATCTCTGTTTATAATATTGCCATGGCTGGTCCTGCCATTAGGCAAACTAGGCAGCTGCCTAGGGTGCTGACCCTCTAATGTTGCCCATTGCCGCCACTACTGCTCCAAAATGGGACCTACAGTGGTAGCAATGGCCTGAAACAGCCTTGTGGTGCTTATCTTAAAATGCCAGCACTGCGGGACTGTTTGCTTCTGCCTCTGCCAATGCCAACTTCCTGTCTGAATGGGGTCGGAAGTGGCTTCCACCTCCTATACCAAAGGAAGTCAGCATGGGACAAACACTAAAGGAAAAAAGGGATTGTAGCACTTAGTAGTTGGTATGAAAAGGCAGATTGGATAGGCTTTATGGTCTTTATCTGCTATCATGTTTCTTAGATGATTCAGGGGGTTTGGTTCCCTCAGGAAGCCTTCTGGCTTATCAATCGGCTAGAGGTCAGAGTAATCTGTCTGGCACAGAAGAAGTTTCAGACTTAGGGGTATGTTTACTAAACCGTCTTAAAGTGCGCTCTGTGACGTTATCGTGCGATAAGGTACCTTATCGCACGATAATGGCGCTTTATCAGGCGCACAGGTACCTTAGCGCGCGATAACGTGCGCAGCGGCGCAAACGAGCGCTGAAGGCGGGGAAAGGCTCCCGGAGGGCGGAGGAAGGCTCCCCAGGGGCGGAGAGAACGGGTCAATGGGTGGAGAGTGGGAGGGGAGAGGCTCCCCGCACACTAACGCTGTGAAATCCGAGGCTCAAAACTAACGCCAGTGAAACCCTGGCGTTAGAGCTGATTTAAAGGGAAAAGAAACCATTTCCGTCAGCAATGTACAGCAAAACCAGGGAAACCTACAAAAAGTGATAAGTGTGATACATGTGCATGGAACAAAAGGGCAAATAAACCTTGAAAATGTACAGAAGAAAATGTAAAAATAAAATAACCAAGCTGGCCAATAGTGATAGCAATGGGAAACATAAAAAAACACTCCGAAGAAAACTCCCAAAAAAAGATATGAATTTTGGAAGGGTCTATGCTCCGTCCCCATACAAGGTGAATGAGCCCACAGTGTAATTGCGCTGAGCAGGGTTTCCGACTCCATTGGCCAGGTTTCCTATGGCGTACACATGTTCCACAACAGCAGGGCGGGCATGTCGGAACGGGCAACTGGACAGATGCTGGAAAAGGGGACACAGAGGGCTGCAGGCGGCACATGCTGCGGTGCAGCTGGCCCACAGTGCGGACTAGGGTGATGCCTAGCTGGCCCATAGGAATGCTGAAACAGTAGAGCAGCCAGACAGCAACTGCTGAGGGCCCAACATGGGCATGAGTGTGCTTCCCACAGTGTCACAGGGGATAGTACCCAGCAGGTACCCCGAAGGGCACGGAACATTGGCATGCGGTGCTGGGGAAAAGCGTGGACAGCTATGCAGGCACCCCTACCCCAGAACCTGCACCATAGGCAGCCGCCTACCCGCACACTGGATGGCCTGAGACTGCGCTCCACCAGCACCACCAGCAGAAGGGCATGTCAGCATGGTGGTGGAGGGGGCAGTGGCAGCTGCCCAGAGCAGACCGTGGCCTAGCCCTGTGTAGGTGGGTGCCATGCACTGCAACAGACAGGCCCTGTCTGGCGAACAGTCATGGTATCACCAGGGAATGCACTGTCTCTGTGGCAACACAGTGGTGCAGTGCACACAGCCAGTGCATTCAGAAGCAGAAGGTCACAGGTTCAAGTCCTAGCTGTGGTTCCTGCCAACCCAGTCCCCATATTTTACCCACTACTAAAGCATGCTAATACAGACAGAACCTTTATTGCAGATGATGTAAACATGCCCAAAACACCTACATTTTACCCTACAGAGCACAGACACCATAAACATGCGCATTACCTAGAGCAGAGTCTCCCAAATGCAGTCCTGGAGGGCCAAACATCATTCAGGTTCCATGGTGTCTCTAATAAAGATGCCTGTGCTGCATTTCTATGCGCCGCCCACATGGTATGCAGATGTATCTCATGCATATTCATGAGGGACAGCATGAAAACCCGAACAGTGTCTGGCCCACCAGGACTGGAGTTGGGAACCTCTGCCCTAAAGCAGCGGCCAACAAGGGCAGACACACCCGCACCCACAGGCTCCATTATCCAATGCCTCCTGGAGAGGCAGGATGTTGGGGCCTGTGTGCATCTCCCAATACTAGCACTTGCATACCTTAGCAATGCCACCCTAAACATGGGAATACGGCACACAGCTATCAAAAGGTTGCTATGATTACTGGCAGATAGCAATTCCGAGGTTAAGTACAATTTTCTGAGTGAGCTGCATCATAGCAACCTTTCTGATGTCTGTGGAGTGTGCTACAGGTCTTGTGTCTGACAGTGTTTACCACCCTGGGGGGTGACCCCAACAGTATTGCGTACCATAGCCAAGCCTGTGCGGTGGCCAGGGCTGCCAAACACCTCTATAGTTGCACAATGTTGGCATAGGTGTGGGGAGTGTGTGTCTGTCTATCCAGTGTGTGGTGGCTGCAAACACCCTCCACAGCCCACACTGCTAGCACTGTTGCCAGTATTGGCCTGCCAATGTGCATAATGAGGAGCAAGGTACCATGGGAATAGCCAGGATAGGGTGGCCAGGCCTGGATTCATCTGTACATAGCATAGGGCAATGGCTCGGACACTGTAGTGGCCGGCCACCACCTGCACGGACAGGGTGGCCACAGCATGTCCTGCTGGGAGGTCACTCTCACCCTGACTGAGCAGTGACCACGGCATGACTAGGTTCCCCCATAGTGCTATATAGTATTTTTTTCATGTGGTTATTATGGGTTCTCTTTTGGGGTCCAATCACAGACCTCTCTGCTTGGTGTGTTTGCTGACATCCCAGTTCTGGGTACACGCATCTCCTCCAGGAACATGCACTATGGACTAGCTGGCAGACTGTCTGCAGCTAGTATGTGTCTTGCTGGAACACCTTGCAGGGTGCAGCGGCTGGAGCCCCAGGGGGGGGGGGTTGTGTGGTGGTACATAATCCCCCTATGGGTCCAAACACCCCACCCCCTCACTTGCCATTATAAACTCTGTGACCTGGCAGTTTAAAAGTTAGCAGAGCTGCAGGAACAGAGAAATGTTCCTGTGGCTGCTTTCTTTTTTGAAGGACGAATCGGAACAGACACCTTGGGGGGGGGAGCTGAAAGGGAGTAGATACTGGGGAGCTAGGAGGGAGAAAATACAGGGGGGAGCTGAAAGGGAGCAAACATGGAGGTCTACAAGAGAGCAGACACAGGGGGGAAGCTGGAAGGGAGCAGACAGAGGAATAGCTGAAAGGGAGCAGTAACTGGGGAGCTGGAAGGGAGCAGACACGGGGGGGAGCTGAAAGGGAGCAGACACTGGGGAGCTGGAAGGGAGCAGACAAGGGGTGGGGCTGAAAGGGAGCAGACACAGGGGGAGCTGGAAGGGAGCAGACCCAGGGGAGAGCTGAAAGGGAGCAGATACAGGGGACCTGGAAGGGAGCAGACAAAGGGTGGGGCTGAAAGGGAGCAGACATGGAGGACTACAAGAGAGCAGACCCTGGGGAGCTGGAAGGGAGCAGACATGGGGGGGGGGCTGAAAGGGAGCAGACATGGGGGGGCTGGAATGGGGCAGACATGGGGGAGCTGGAAGGGATCAGACACCAGGGGGGAGGTGGAGACCTGGAAGGGAGCAGAAACTTGGGGAGGGGGCTGGAAGGTAGCTGGGTAATAGGAAGGGGTTTGGAACAGAACTGACAGGGGGGAAGGTGGGGGCTAGAAGGGAGCTCACATGGGGGGTTGGAAGGAGCGGAAAGAGGGGAAGGAGGAGGCTGGAGGGAAGGTGGGGGTTTGGAGAGCTGACACCCAGGGATGGCACTGGAAGGCAGATGGACAGAGGAGAGGGTGACTGGAAGGGAACTGACACGGGAGGGGGCACTGAGACTGGAAATTTGCTGATATCTGGGATGGTATTTGGAGTAGAAGAAGCTGGACGATGGGGAAGGAGGGGGATTAAAAGGGAATAGACACCAGTGGCGGTGCTGGGAATGCAAGGGGGTTGACACTGGAAGGTACAGGGAGGGAAGGCTGTAAAGGGGGGCTGATACTGGGGAGAGTTACTGGGACTGGAAAAAGGCTGATGGAAGAAAATGAAGAAAGCAAAAGGAGAGACGAGAAATGGCAGATGGACTATAGACCATAGAAAAAGAGCAAAGAGAAGAGGAAAACAGACACCTCAGATCAGGACCAGCATGATCAAAACTCGTCAGACAAAGGTAGAAAAAATAATTTTATTTTCAATTTAGTGATTGGACTTTGCGCTACCTTTATATTTCAAACAGTATGGGGAACTGCCTCTCTTATCTGGTGTGGCAACTGTCACCCACCTACGTACTCCTACAGGCAGAAGCCTGGGGAGCTTCAGTGGGGCCTCTTCTTAATATAGCTGGGACGTTGCAATGCCCCCTGGGATTTGTAGTCCCACTAGCTAATCAAAAAGGTAGTTGTAGACGAGTAGCTAGGCTTTTTAAAAGAGGTATTTTATTTTCCCTTCCGGGTGAATTTCAGCACGTAGGAATCAAAAGGAATTAAACCATGCTTTCTGGCATAAATGAAAGTGAACTACAATTAACATAAATGGATGCTTATCTTCAGCCAAACAAACAAAAAGGTAAAACAGTCCTTGTACTTTACACAAGCAGACTTGTTCAAATCTGTTTCTTCTAAACAGATTTCTGTCTTTAAACAGTTCAGCACAATGAAGAAATGTTATCTGAGAATACTAAGGTACAATCCATCTGGAAATCATCAGGACTTTCAACACAGAAGTCACATTCCATGTCCTCATACCTTTCCCCGTAGTTATCTTCAGTAGGATTGTAACTCATACCATTTCTGAATAAACCCTCTTCTCCGTTACAAGGGCTTCTCTCCTCCTCTCTATCAGGGTGAATGGGGAGGTTACCGTATAGTGTAGAGTTTCCCACCAGAGGGCCACACACTCCTGGCTGAGTGTATGTGAAACTCTGCTTTTCAAAGTCCCTTTTATTATAAGGAATCAGCCTATCTTCTGGCTCGGTTCCTCTGGAGCTTTTTGAGCTAGGAAACTTAACGTGGCTTTTCTCCCCTGAAAGCCTTCCACTCCCTTTTACTGGACGCTTCTCTTTGGGCATGCAAGTATCCCTCTGATAACAGCTATTGTCCTCCCGGTACCTGCTCTCAGGGAGATTTTCTCTCACAGATTCCTTCCATCTGCCTGCTTGAATACCTCCGTGGTTCCAACCACCTGGCTCTTGTTCAGTGCTGCTCAGCTCCCTGTAACCAGACTCTGGTATTCTTTCCTTGGCTATTTCCTGTGGAATCCTGTTTGAATCTCCATGTGAAGTTCTCCAGTTAGTTTCCCAAACAGCTCTGCCGTTCCTGTTAGCCCTGCTAGACTCCTGGTTAGCTCTGCTTCTGACCAACACTGAGTGATTTTTAACTGCGTCACTCTTAGTGTTCTGGTGAGCCTGTCTTGCCCTCAGCTGTCCCTCATTATCTAATAGGCTATGAGGTAATCTCCTACTAGGGCGTGCTCCTACACCTGGTGCTTTTGTTGGTGATGGTTGCTCATAGCAACCCTGATCCATGTGCTCTGAGCTGTCACTATTAGACCTGCTCGGCTCTGTGTTTCCTATTTCCATAGGTATACTCTGATCTACCCCATGACAGATCCCCCCCCTTAAAATATTACGGGCTGCGGAATCTTTCTGACAGCCCGTAATTCGCGATAGCGTGTCTGCATTCCCGTGTAGTTTCCCAGCCCTATGCTGTACTATGAAGTTGAAAGACTGCAGCGCTAGATGCCACCGGGTTAAATGGGCATTGCTATTTCGCATTTGGTTCAGCCACTTTAAAGGGGCATGGTCAGTGACTAAGAGGAATTTCCTGCCTGTCAAATAGAAGCGTAAGGCCTCCATGGCCCACTTTATTGCGAGGCACTCCCTCTCTATTGTGGAATAATTCCTCTCAGCTTTTGAGAGCTTGCGACTTAGATATGTCACCGTGTGTTCTACCCCTTCAAACACCTGGGACATCATTGCCCCCAACCCTGTCTCTGACGCATCCGTCTGTACCACGAAGGGTAAGCTAAAATCTATTCCCCGTAGTACCGGGGCCTTACAAAGTTTGTCCTTAAGGGCAGTAAAGGCCTTTTCGGCCTCTGGGGTCCACCTTACGGTATTCGGTGCGTTTTTCCGAAGCATCTCGGTAAACAGGATGCTCTCTTCGGCAAATCGAGGTATGAACCTCCTGTAGTATTCTATTAAACCGAGGAAACTACGTACTTGTTTTTTCGTTCCTGGCCGGGGAAAATCCCTCACGCTTTCGATTTTACAAGCTAGGGGCCTTACTACTCCCCTCCCGACCATGTGGCCCAAATACTTAGCCTCCTCGCTGGCGAATAGGCACTTTGCGGGGTTTAGCGTTAACCCGGCCTTGCGCAGCGCTCTCAGAACTGCCTCCACCCTTGCGAGGTGCTGGGTCCACGTTGTACTATATATAACTACATCGTCCATGTAGGCCAATGCGTAGTCATGGTGGGGTCTGAGGACCTGATCCACCAGGCGCTGGCAGGTGGCGGTGGCGCCATGCAGGCCAAATGGCATGCGCCTGAACTGAAAGAGCCCTATGGGCGTGCTAAACGCTGTTTTGGGTTTTGAGTCTTTCATTAATGGCACCTGCCAATACCCTTTTGTAAGGTCTAGTGTCGTTAAATATTTGGCCTGCCCCAGGCGATCCAACAAGTCATCGATGCGGGGCATCGGGTAGGCATCAAACTGGGAAATCTCATTTACCCGGCGAAGGTCTATACAAAATCTAAGAGTCCCATCTGGCTTGGGCACCAGCACTATTGGGCTTGACCAGGGACTACGTGACTCTTCTATTATGCCCATAGCAACCATCTCCTTCACCTGCTCTACTATTTCCTTTTTAGTTTCTGGCATACGGTAGGGGCGCTGCCTAATTACTTGTCCTGGCTCCGTGATTATCTCGTGGGCAACGATATGGGTTTCCCCGGGTTTCGTGGTCAAGACATCAGCAAATCTGTCTAGCACTTGGGTTAATTCCTGTTGCTGTTGCTGGGAGAGCCCTGCACCCAACCTGGGTTTTGGCCTTTCCTTCCAATCAGCAATTTGAGGACCCAGGTCTTCTTCCTTCTTTTCCTCTGCTAGGGCCGTCATAATCTTTACTTCTTTCTGCCCGGTAGACCCAAACCCTTGTCCACCCCGAGTAGTTGGTGGTAACGATGACACCTCCTCTACTGTGGGAAAACCCACACGCTCGCATATTAACTGAGCGATGCGGTCGCCTATTTGGACTTTAAAGTCTTTCTCTCCAAAATTAAAGATTAAGACTTTTATGCAGCCCCTGTAATCGGGATCTATAACCCCTGCCCCTATATCCAAAAAGAATTTTACTGCCAGGCCCGACCTTGGGGCAATACGGCCATAGCAGCCCTCCGGTATTTTTACTTGTATGCCAGTGTCAACCAAAGCCTTGCCCCCTTTCAAAACTATGGCTTCCTCCGCGCTGAAAAGGTCGTACCCTGCAGCTGCTGGGGAGGCTCTCTGCGGGCGTTTTGCTAGTTTAGATGCTTTACAGAACTGGAGCACAAATTTTGGTTTCCCTAAGGGACCCTCCCTCTTGTGTGCCTGCGATTGTGCCCTAGTCTTTGGTGCTTTCCCAAACAAGGGATTAGGGAGTCTAGCTGCTAAAGCCTCTGACCCTATTTCTCTATTCCCTACCTGGGGTTGATTGGCCCTTTGGCCAGGTTTGTTAAACCCTTCTTCCATTTTCTGAAAAAATGGTGGCCAATCCCGGCCCAGGACAACTTCCCGTGGCAGTTTTGGAACAATAGCCATTAACATCTGCTGTTTTGTTCCCAACGCACCCACCTCTAAACTGTGCAAGGGATAGTGTGAGCCCGCTCCGTGCACGCACCTAATACGTACTTGGCCTTCTGCTTGACTCGGGGGTGACGAACGGTGCTTCTCAATGGCTTCCCAGAGCTTTCGTGAAACCATGCTCTGGTCAGCCCCCGAGTCAAGTAGTGCCAGTGCATCCATACCTTCTACCTTGACTGGTAGGAAAAACCCATCCTGGTTTGGCTCTTCAGCTCCTGACACCAGAACCGTTCTTTCAAGGCAGCTCCTCTGAAAAGTGTCCGGCCTTCCCACAGGTGAAACATTTCCCTTTGGGTACATACAAAACATTAACATTTTCAGAGTTATCAACAGTAGACATTTTAGCATTTAACCTGTTACCTTTTCTGCTAAAATTTTTCATACCAGCTGCTCGCCACAGACCTACCCCTGAGGTGTCAGTCATCTCTGCTTTGAAATACCTCTCAGCAAGAGTGGCTGCCTCTTCAGTGGTTTGACAATGCGGGAGCGTAAGAAAGGTTTTTACCTCACTGGGAACAGCTTGCATGAACTGTTCTAAAACAATTCTATCTATAACTGTTTCCAGTGTGCTTCCTTCCGGAGTTAACCATTTTCCGGCCAAACTTTTCAGCCTTTGAGACGGGGCCTTAGGGGTCTCCTGAGGCTTTATCCTTGCCTCCCTAAACATTCTATGATAATGCATAGGAGTCAGCCCTAGTCTGTCTTTGACTGCTTTTTTGATTTCTGCATAGTTAGAGGCCGTGACAGCCGGCATGGCTTTATATGCAGAAAGGGCCTCGCCTGAGAGTGATATGGCAAACCTAGTTGCCCATTGCTCCTCTGGCCATTTCAAAGCTGCGGCTATGCGCTCAAAAGCGTCTATATAATCGTTTAGATTATCATGCGGTTTTAACTGTCCTAACGACAAAGCACCATGAGGGTTCAGTCCTGCTCCCTGGAGTATGGAGGGGATGTCTGCTCTGGCATCCACTGGCTTCTTTAAAAGTGCCTCCATGGTGTCCATCAGCGGCTTTTGCTGTTCCCTTATGGTTAGGGCAGTCTGCTCCTGCAGATACCGGACCAACTCAATTTGTTTGTCCCACTGTGCCTGCATCCAGCGCATGACGTCCTGCGGCTCCATCTTCGGCATCGACGTCCCTGTGGAGAGAAAAAGACAGAAGAAGACCACCAAGTGCGGTACTGCGACTTTTCCCTTTCCTCCGTCTATTTCTCAGCTTGCCCACCAGCGCCCCCTTTCTCACTCTTGTCCTGCCCCTCTTATGCCCAGGTACCCTTTACCTGAGGCTTCATGCAGGATTCAGCCTGTGAGAAAGTTTGCTGGGTCATCAGCACCTGGCAGCGAGAAATCTTCCACGACGGCTCTCCCCTGTCTGGATACAGTCCTCTCCAGTAGAAAAGTAGTTCTTGTAGCGGTGTCCTTTTAATTCTTAGGCAAAAATCCAAAGAACTACGCCATTTGTCACCCACCTACGTACTCCTACAGGCAGAAGCCTGGGGAGCTTCAGTGGGGCCTCTTCTTAATATAGCTGGGACGTTGCAATGCCCCCTGGGATTTGTAGTCCCACTAGCTAATCAAAAAGGCAGTTGTAGACGAGTAGCTAGGCTTTTTAAAAGAGGTATTTTATTTTCCCTTCCGGGTGAATTTCAGCACGTAGGAATCAAAAGGAATTAAACCATGCTTTCTGGCATAAATGAAAGTGAACTACAATTAACATAAATGGATGCTTATCTTCAGCCAAACAAACAAAAAGGTAAAACAGTCCTTGTACTTTACACAAGCAGGCTTGTTCAAATCTGTTTCTTCTAAACAGATTTCTGTCTTTAAACAGTTCAGCACAATGAAGAAATGTTATCTGAGAATACTAAGGTACAATCCATCTGGAAATCATCAGGACTTTCAACACAGAAGTCACATTCCATGTCCTCATACCTTTCCCCGTAGTTATCTTCAGTAGGATTGTAACTCATACCATTTCTGAATAAACCCTCTTCTCCGTTACAAGGGCTTCTCTCCTCCTCTCTATCAGGGTGAATGGGGAGGTTACCGTATAGTGTAGAGTTTCCCTCCAGAGGGCCACACACTCCTGGCTGAGTGTATGTGAAACTCTGCTTTTCAAAGTCCCTTCTATTATAAGGAATCAGCCTATCTTCTGGCTCGGTTCCTCTGGAGCTTTTTGAGCTAGGAAACTTAACGTGGCTTTTCTCCCCTGAAAGCCTTCCACTCCCTTTTACTGGACGCTTCTCTTTGGGCATGCAAGTATCCCTCTGATAACAGCTATTGCCCTCCCGGTACCTGCTCTCAGGGAGATTTTCTCTCACAGATTCCTTCCATCTGCCTGCTTGAATACCTCCATGGTTCCAACCACCTGGCTCTTGTTCAGTGCTGCTCAGCTCCCTGTAACCAGACTCTGGTATTCTTTCCTTGGCTATTTCCTGTGGAATCCTGTTTGAATCTCCGTGTGAAGTTCTCCAGTTAGTTTCCCAAACAGCTCTGCCGTTCCTGTTAGCCCTGCTAGACTCCTGGTTAGCTCTGCTTCTGACCAACGCTGAGTGATTTTTAACTGCGTCACTCTTAGTGTTCCGGTGAGCCTGTCCTGCCCTCAGCTGTCCCTCGTTACCTAATAGGCTATGAGGTAATCTCCTACTAGGGCATGCTCCTACACCTGGTGCTTTTGTTTGTGATAGTTGCTCATAGCAACCCTGATCCATGTGCTCTGAGCTGTCACTATTAGACCTGCTCGGCTCTGTGTTTCCTATTTCCATAGGTATACTCTGATCTACCCCATGACACAACGCATGCGGAGTCTGGCTTCTTGGGGTTTCATTTTAATTTTTGTCTACATATTTTTATTTTTACTTTAGGTTGTAGTCACTTATTCTGTACTTGGTGAAGGTCTGTGTTCTGAGTGTGTGACCAAGGCCAGGTGTTCTGTTTTCATGGTGTTTGTATATAGGGATCTGTACTGTAGTCATTTGACTTGTACAGCTTTTCAAATAGGTGTATGGATGTCTAGGGGCCCATTGCAGTATTTGTAGTGCTGCTTTTTTTCTGGGTAGGCCCCTTATTGTATAAGTTTTGGAAGTGTATGCTGGTATGGTATGGTAGATTTGACTTTGTAGATTTTCAGTGACTTTTGCAGTGTTTTATATTAGTTGACAGTATGCCTGGCACTGGAGAATGTTTATTTTGTTAGTGAGATGACCAGAATCAGATTTTATTTTATTTTTTGGGCTATCACAGCCTGTTTGTATGTTGCTAAGTATTTACTGCTAAGTATTTTTAGTTTGGCTATGCATTTGCTCTTTTGCTGCAATTTTCTTACAACACTGGATTGGAAGGAGAAATACAAATATCGCTTGAAAAGAGTTCACAAAGCGGTTTTGGGAAAAAGGAGGGTAGGGTGCAGCCAACATTAATAATAATGAGGGAGGGGCACCAATTTCTAGGTTTCAGGGGGGCACTAGAAACGTTAGCACCGGCCCTGTTGAGTACTTTTCTGAAGCACTACAGGTTGTATGTGGTAGCAATAGCTGATGGCACCTTTGGCAAGGCTGTTCTGGCTAGAGTGTCATCTTCTTCTTACCCTGTTGTCCTGACTGCTTGGGTACATCTCACTTTTTTTGGACTGGACAAGTAGAATGATAAGGAGAAATTTTTATCATACCAGAATTTCCTTTCTTTTAATCCTGCTAGACCAGTCCAGGACCCGCCTGGAAGACTTTACTGCAGGTCGAGGAGCCCTGCTGCCTTTGCATTGTATTCTGTTACAGAATCCGATCAAGATTAGACTAAATTAGATCAAGATAGCCAAATACTTGTTCTATTTTTGCTAATAATTCTTGAGTTTTATCTCTTTCGAAGTTTTCAGTCTTGCTTACTGTTTGGGAAGTGTCTTATTGCCTTTTTTGTCGGTGCTGCACTAGTGATTATACTTTCTAATGATATAATTGAAAGATTCTCAAGTCTGCCTCCACTTATTGGCAAGGGACCATAACCCACTTATCTGGACTGGTCTAGCAGGATTCAAGGAAAGGAAATTATCAGGTATTTTTTAAAATTTCTCCATATGCAGATGATGTGCTGTTATAGTTGATAGAGTTAGAGAAGTTCATTCCTTTATTTTTAATTATATTTTTTATTTAATTTTTATAAATATATATCCAAAGACATACATCTTAATGAAATACAATGAAATAAAATAATAAAAGGAAATGAAGCAAAAAATCATGCTCATTGAACATTTAGACCAAAGGAACTCTGACTGCTGTTTCAGGCAGGCTTGGAGAGAAGGAGAGAGTAGAAATCCCAAGCAATTGCAGGAAGACACGTTACCTTGGAGAACCAGGGCTGGAGAAAGGCAGGCTGGCAAACCCAGGTGGGATAAGCAAAACTGCAGCAAGGTCTTCCCAGCCAGAGGGGTCCTCACACCAAGGCAAACTGTCCAGTTAACAGGAGGCAGAGGTCACGTCCAAAGAAGCACACAGGAAGCAGGAAGTGAGTTTCCCTCAGCCAGACATCGTAACCAGGGTTCCCACAGAAGAGCAGGCTGCAAGGCAGAAAGAAAGCCTTGGCTGGAAGCAGAGGGGTTTGAGCTCATCTTCTCCAAAAGAAAAGATAAGTACCCTATTTTTACTAAGGGGAGAAAAGGGAGTCTCCGGGATAGAAGCCAGGCTTATAACCAGCAAGGGAACTCTTATTTGCCCAAGCCGTGGGAAGAAATCCCCAGCACAGCTCCTGATATCGGGGACATACAAAAGCCGCTCCCACCGGTGGCAACTGAGGTTTCCCCAGAGCAAGACACAGAGAGCAGCTTCATAGGGGCTCAGTGTCCTTATACAGGGACAGGCCTTAACCCTATGCAATGGGAGAGCAATAGCTCAGAAAATATCTTTGAATCCATGGAATGTGTTGCATGCGTGACTGATGATATAGAGTCTCTTTGTTAAATGGAAAGAGCAAGAAAGAAACTGTATTTTGCACATTGAAAAGTGTTGGACTTTATTGCTGGAAAGAAGCATGATTATATTTGGTTAAACATCCTTTACCCTGGTGAAAACAACCGTTCTTTATGTTGTCCCTTATTCTACGACATCCTCAAGGGAAGGGGAATAAAACCCAGCTTTAATTTCATTCGGATCACGACTACAGTGTCCTTTATTTACCACAACTCCAGGCTATCCCGGGTCTAGGCAACCGCCTAGGACCGGCATGGTCTCACAATGTCTATCCATTGTTTTATGGCTGCCTACTCCTCACTGGGCCCACAATGCTTACACTGATTCCAGCATTAGCCTGCCAATGTGCATAATGAGGAGCAAGGTATTGTGGGGGTATGGCGTGGACAGGGTGGACTGGGCATCTGCACACAGTGTGGGGCAATGGCTGGGAGATTGTAGTGCCCGACCACCACCTGCATGGACAGGGTGGCCACAGCATGTCATGCTGGGAGGGCACTCTCACTCTGACTGAGCAGTGATCATGGCATGTCTAGGTTCCCACATAGTGCTATACAGGGCTTCTCTCAAGTGATATCTGTGTGGTCTCTGCTCTCGGGCCCAATCACTGAGCTATCTGCTTGGTGTCTGTGTGTACATCCTAGGTCTGGGTACACAGAGTTCCCCTGGGAAGATGCAGTGTGGACTGGCTAGCAGACTGTCTGTGTTTCACATGTGTATGTCTGGAATGCCTTGTAGGGTGCAGACTGAGTATGCCCTCTGCTGGTGGATGTCAGTTTGTGGTAGGGGGCAGCTGAGCCCTTCCAGGCCAGTGCCCTTGTGACAAGTACAGATCTACATTAACAGCCCTGGTTGCTGGTCCCACAGCCCATCATCATGTGCCTCCTTTGCAAAGATGTGGAGTGTGAGTCTGTTGGAGGCCAGATCCTGTCCACCACCCTGGCCAAGTGAGGGTGGTCTGGTAGGTGGTGCTACATAATTTCCATGTGGATCCAGACTCCCCCTGCCCCTGTAACAAGCAACTATACTGGATAGGCACCAGTCTGGGTACATCATGGTCTACAAGGGCCAGATATGACTGGGGAATGCAGGTGGACCCAGGAATATCCTAGGTATGTCTGCAAGAAATACCTGACACACAACCGGTACTGCGGACCTGGTGCTGAGCGCACCACCTCACCTCAAGGTGAGCGCAGAACCCACACAATGGCATGGTCTGTAGCTACTCTGTGCCAGTAACACACACAGTCAGTACCCCCTACCACAGTGCGGTGCTATAGAGGTGCATACCCCATCTGGTGACCTGCTGTAGACTGCTAATCTGCATGTGCATTGCATCATGGGTACTGGTGGGTTAACCCTATCCTGGTAACCACAGCAGACATGCCATGTGGTGACCTGCAGTCTTTCTATATCCGGAGATAAGAAACAATCACTCCATCCTAACATCAACATGCATATGCTAGAAAATACTGGAGCACAAAACAGAAACAGAATCTGAGAGGAAGAATAGGTCTCAGATTAATATAGGACTGCACATCAGCCATGGGAAAGCCCCTCTAAGCTGCTGTCCCAACACATCATCCTTCTGTATCCAGCCATTGCAGATCAGAGAGCTGTGGAGATGTAGCCTACTGGTTAGTACTGATACCTCCCAAGCCAAGGGTCATGGGTTTGATTCTCTTTTGTTCTTTTTTTCATGCCAAACAGCCATGATGACGCCAATTGACCCCTTCTCTTCACCCTCTCTCCACCTTCTGCGGGACTTACTGCCACCGGCGACGTTAACATGCGCTAACGTTGCATCGGGTGACGTTAACGCACGTTAACGTCACTTAACGCACCATAACGTAGCTGCTGCTTCCTTCTCCCCATACCGGTCCACAGAAGTCTCAACAGGGCAACTCAGCCGGCAGCTCCCTCTCAAAAGTAACTCCCTGCCGCCATCTTGCCTCTCATGGCTCAGAGAAGTTGATTCCTGCCTTATAGAACTTTTGAAGTATGTTAGGTTATCTGGGTATAAAGTGAAGTTTTGGACGAGAGATTTTAAACCAGGAATGCAAGGAGGAATATTCCAGGAGTGGGGACGTAAAGGGTTACAGCAGTTTGGACAATTATTAAACAAAGAGGGAGAGAGTCTTCCCTTTCTAACAATATAACCTAGAACCCAAACACTATTATGCCTACATGCAAGTCTATTATTTTATGAGTCAAATTAAAGTTCAAAGTGATTTAAAGCTACCATTAACACAATTTGAACATTTTATGGTCACAGTGGGGGTACCGAAAGGAACATTGTCACTACTTTACAGAGGATTATTTAAGTCAGAAGGTGGGGGAGTGCCATCGTAAATAGGAACAAGAGCTACTGGCCCCCTGGGATGAAAAACGATGGCAGGAGATAATTGTACAGACTAGGAAACTTGCACTTGGGTACCGCCTACCTAGAAAATAGTATGAAAGTAACATAGTAACATAGTAAATGACAGCATATAAAGACCAGTATGGTCCATCTAGTCTGCCCAGCAAGGTGGCAAGAGTAGTTGCACCTGCCGCTCCATGCAGGTCACCCCTCCCCATGTCTTTGTTTAGGGGTGACCCCACCGCTCTGTGTAAGGCACCCCTGTTTGTTGAGAGGGTCCAATTTCTGAAGTAATCTTTCTTAGGAAGTGAGACTCCGAATGTACTGGACACCAGCATGATTACAAGCAATTAAAGGGCAATCGGGCAGGAAGTACTGGAAGGAGTGTGGGGAAAAGGATGACCTGAAGTATCTCTTATGGGACTACCCTAAAGTACAACAAATGTGGCTGACTGTAGAAAACCTATATTATGAAATCACTGGGGTACGAGTACACATGGAACCTACTTTAGTGATCTTAAATGAGATATGTACAGACAGGGATCATAATTTGGAGAGATTCCTGGGATATTGTGTAGGTGTAGCTCAGATGGCACGAACTGTAAAGTGGAAGTTGCCTGAAATATCCATGATTGAAGATATAAAGGGTAGACTAGAACAGCTATAGTTTTTGTGTGAAATTGCAGCCTATAAACATAATGTAAAGAATAGGTTTGCATGAATATGGTGCTGGTATAGTGAATGGTGGCCCACACAGAGACTGGAATTGAGAAAAGGAAATGGTTGAATAGCAATATAAAAGAAGGGGAGAGGGGGGTAAGTGGGGGAGTAGGGAAGAGGGAAGGGGAGGGAGTAAGAAAGAATCTAAAGAGATTACATAGATCACCCACAGAGGGGCTACAGGGAATAATTAAGAACAGGATGGGGAAAATGAAGAGGATGTTCGTCTGTTTATGGGAGATGCATATAGCAAACTACAATGAATGTTACTGGTTAATTCTGTAGTGTATTAAGCAACAATTACTTATATACTGTATTGAAACAAAAGAGAAATGGACACTGTAAAATTTGCTAACAGTTTAATAAAAACTTTAATTAAAAAAACATAAAGTGAATATTGAAAAGTCCAAAATTATGGTTTTGGATTGGGAAGGAATTTGACAAGATGAGTGGTGTGTCTATTCCAGTGAACTTATTTGAAATCTAACTAACTAGTTAGATTTCAAATAAAATAACACTGTACATAGTTTTTACACAGCCTCTACCCAATATACCACACCCGTTGTACAACATTAACCTCTGTTTAACTGCTCTATGGGGTATGTTTACTAAACCGTCTTAATGTGCGCTCTGTGACATTATCGCGCGATAAGGTACCTTATCGCACGATAATGGCGCTTTATCGGGCGCAGAGGTACCTTAGCGTGTGATAACGTGCGCAGCGGTGCAAACGAGCGCTGAAAGCGGAGAAAGGCTCCCGGAGGGCGGAGGAAGGCTCCCAAGGGGCGGAGAGAAGGGGTCAATGGGTGGAGAGTGGGAGGGGAGAGGCTCCCCGCACACTAACGCTGTGAAATCCGAGGCTCAAAACTAACGCCAGTGAAACCATGGCGTTAGAGATGATTTAAAGGGAAGAGAAACCATTTCTGTCGGCAATGTACAGCAAAACCAGGGAAACCTACAAAAAAGTGATAAGTGTGATACATGTGCACGGAACAAAAGGGCAAATAAACAGTGAAAATGAACAGAAGAAAATGGAAAAATAAAATAACCAAGCTGGGCAATAGTGATCTCAATGGGAAACATCAAAAAACACTCCCAAGAAAGCACCAAAAAAAGGATATGAATTCTGGAAGGGTCCATGCTCCGTCCCCAATCAAGGTGAATGAGTCCACAGTGAAATTGCACTGTGCAGGGTTTTCCTCTCCATCGGACAGGTTTCCTATGGCGTGCACATGTGCGGCAACAGCAGGGCAGGCATGTCGGAATGGCCAACTGGACAGATGCTTGAAAATGGGATACAGAGGGCTGCAGGCGGCACATGCTGTGGTGCAGCTGGGGCACAGTGTGGACTAGGCAGATGCCTAGGTGGCACTTAGGAATGCTGAAACTGTACAGCAGCCAGACAGCAACTGATGAGGGCCCAACATGGGCACGAGTGTGTTTATCACAGTGTCACAAGGGATAGTACCCAGCAGGTACCTCCAAGGGCACAGAACATTGGCAGGTGGTGTTGGGGGGGGGGAAGCGTGGACGTCTATGCAGGCACCCCTACCCCAGAACACGCACCCATAGGCAGCCACCTACCTGCACACTGGATGGCCTGAGACTGCGCACCACCAGCACCACCAGCAGAAGGGCATGTCAGCATGGTGGCAGAGGGGTACTGGTGGTGGAGGGGGCAGTGGCTGCTGCCCACAGCAGACTGTGGCTTAGCCCTGTGTAGGTGGGTGCCATGCACTGCAACAGACATGCTCTGTCTGACAAACAGTCATGGTATCTCCAGGGAATGCACCATCTCTGTGGCAACACAGTGGTGCAGTGCACACAGCCAGTGTGTTCAGGAGCAGAAGATCACAGGTTCAAGTCCCAGCTGTGGTTCCTGCCAACCCAGCCCCCATATTTTACCCACTACTACAACGTGCTAATACAGACAGAACCTGTAGTGCAGACGACGTAGACATGCCCAAAACACCTACATTTTACCCTACAGAGCACAGACACCATAAACATGCGCATTACCTAGAGAAGAGTCTCCCAAATGCAGTCCTGGAGGGCCAAACACCATTCAGGTTCCATGCTGCCTCTAATAAATGTGGCTGTGCTGCATTGCTATGCACCGCCCCCATGGTATGCAGATGTATCTCATGCATATTCATTAGGGACAGCATGAAAACCCGAACAGTGTTTGGCCCTCCAGGACTGGAGTTGGGAACCTCTGCCCTAGAGCAGCGGCCAACAGGGGCAGACACACCCGCACCCACAGGCTCCATTATCCCAAGCCTCCTGGAGAGGCAGGATGTTGGGCCCTGCGTGCATCTCCCCATACTAGCACTTGCATACCTTAGCAATGCCACCCTAAACATGGGAAAACTGTACACAGCTATCAAAAGGTTGCTATGATAACTGGCAGATAGCAATTCCTACGTTAAGCACAATTGGCTGATTGAGCTGCATCATAGCAACCTTTCTGATGTCTGTGGAGTGTGCCTCAGGTCTGGTGTCTGACAGAGTGACCCCCAACAGTATTGCTTACCATAGCCATGCCTGCACTGTGCACAGGACTGGTGTGGTGGCCAGGGCTGCCAAACACCTCTGTAGTTGCACAATGCTGGCATAGGTGTGTGGGAGTGTGTGTCTGTCTATCCAGTGTGTGGTGGCTGCCAACACCCTCCACAGCCCACACTGCTAGCACTGTTGCCAGTATTGGCCTGCCAATGTGCATAATGAGGAGCAAGGTACTGTGGGAATAGCCTGGATAGTGTGGCCTGGCCTGGCCGCATCTGAACAGGGCATAGGGCAATGGCTCGGACATTGTAGTGCCCGGCCACCACCTGCACGGACAGCGTGGCCACAACATGTCCTGCTGGGAGGTCACTCTCACCCTGACTGAGCAGTGACCACGGCATGGCTAGGTTCCCCCATAGTGCTATATAGTATTTCTCTCATGTGATATTTATGGGTCCCTTTTGGGACCCAATCACTGACTTATCTGCTTGGTGTGTATGCTGACATCCTAGTTCTGGGTACATGCATCTCCTCCAGGACCATGCACTATGGACTAGCTAGCAGACTGTCTGCAGCTAGTATGTGTCTTGCTGGAACACCTTGCAGGGTGCAGCGGCTGGAGGCTTGCTGCTGGAGAATGTCAGATAGTGGTGGGGGGCAGCTGATCATTTCCAGGCCTACTGTCTGTCTGCTATTGCTTTATGGATGTGTACAGCTCTGCATTGCTTGCCCTGTAGGGTGGCTGTTCCCCAGCAGAACTGGGGTTGATGGTCCCCTCTACTGCTACCATTGCAGGGAGGTAGAATGTGGATCTTTGGTGGGTGATCCTGTTTCCCACCCTGAGCCCCAGAGGGTGGGTTGTGTGGTGGTACATAATCTGCCTATGGGTCCAAACACCCCCCCCCCTCTTCTTCACCTACATCATGTAACCATGGCACCAACACAGTATATGCACTTTTCTGGGTGCATCATAGCCCATAAGGGCTAGACATGACTGAGAAATACAAAAGGACACAGATGTAACCTAGGTGTGTCTGCAGGAACTACCTATCACACACAGTAGCACTGATGGGGACCTGCATCATGGCATATTTCAGCCATGAAAGGTGCTGTGGACCTGGTGCTGGGCACCCCACCTCACCCTCAGGGTGAGCACAGTACCCGCACAATGTGACGGTCTGTGGCTCCTCTGTGCCAGTACCACACATGGTCAGTTCCCCCTACCAGGTCGAGATGCTGTGGGGGTGCATACCCCATCTTGTGCCCATCTGTCGACGGCTGATTTGCATGTGCAGTGCATCATGGGTGGGTTAACCCTATCCTGGTAACCACAGCAGACAGTTTGTGTGGTGACGTGCAGTCCTTCTGCAGCCAGCCAGGGGTTTGTTAGCAGCTGTAGCCCACTGGTTACTTCACTGCCTGTCAAGCCAGAGGTCATGGGTTCAAACCCATGGTGGGGTTATTTGATAGGGCTGTCTGAGGCATTGTCTGTTTTTAATGTACATTAGTGCTGCCAGCAAAAACACCTTCAGAGTACTGTATTTATTTTATTTTATTTAACAATCATTTATATCCCGCATCTTCCAGAGTTCAGATGTGGCTCACAATTGAACAACAGTCAACAAAGCAGGGCGCACGTTATCATGCGATAATCCCATTTTGCTACTTTAAGACTGAAACGCCCACTCCTTTTATGGCAACCTGCACACTATCGCCGGGCGCACGTTAAGACGGTTTACTAAACATACCCCTATGTATAATGTTTCCAAGTTTAACTGTTCTATGTATAATGTTTCAAGTTATAATGTAAACCCCTCTGAGTGAAGGACAAAGTGGTATAAAACATGTTTAATTAATTAAATAAATAAATAAGTGGATTAAATATCTAGAGGTTAAAATGGTGGGGGAGTTATTTCAGCTTAATTTCTCCCCCCTTTGAAGGAATTTAAAGAAGAAAGATGCAAGTGGAATAAAATTTTGTGAAGCTGAATTGGAAGAGCTAATATGGTTAAGACAAATTGGTTCCCAGATGTTCTCCATCTTTTTATCATGGCACCTATTAAGTGCCTATGAATATTTTCATAGTTACATAGTCTATTTTTTACTTCAACTGGGAGCGGCGAGGTGCCAAGGCAGAAAAGGTCTGAGGACGTTGAAGCAGGCAAAAGAGGATGGAGGAATAAATCTTCCTAACAGCTTTCTGGCTCAGTGGCAGTTTCCACTAGAAAATCAATATTGGCTGGAATGGAAAAGAGAAATTGGGAGGGAAAGAGGGTTGGCTATATTAGGGTAATGTGCAGGCTAAAGTACGGAGATTGCTCACGAGTGCTGGGTTGGGTAATTACAAAGGGGAACAAAATCCTTGGCACTCAATTTGGGATTTCCAGAGTTGCTGATGTTTTGGCCTGAGCAACTGTGAACCCTATTGGGTGAATCATCCTATGTACCTTTTCACAGTTGTTTCATGAAGAAATCTTTTGCACTTAGCCTGCATGTAAAGTAAAATTCCAGTTAGGAGAGTTCCTGCTCTATGCCTTCTTTCAATTAAGGGGAATCTGTCTGTCTAAGGTGGGGTATTCAAGGGTCCCTACAGGAATGGACATGGAGGTTTGTATGAGAGCTTTACCTAAGGGTAGGAGTAGGATCTATATGGCAATACAAGGACATTACACAAGTAAAAACAGCAAAATGGTATCAGAGATTTATAAATCCATGATCAAAGAACAACAAAAATCTCTGTTGAAAAATTCAATAAAATCAATTGTCTGACTTTTCAACATATAATACTAATAAAATAAATGAGAAAAAGACCTCAGTTTAGTTTCTTCCTCCAATATAAAGAGCAATCTCTGTGTTAAAGGGAAATGTAATAATCAAAACATCATATATGTCACTTAAAAAAAAAACTTTTTGCAAACGTAATATTTTTCAAAATTATTTTATAATATAACTCAGTTTTCTTCTTTTAGTTATAGCTTCAAATATATTCTTATTTCAACAAGTAACATTCATGTTGACATGTCCAGCAATTGTCTTTATCAAATTTTTCAACAGAGAATTTTTGTTGTTGTTTGATCTTGAATACAAGAACATTTCAATAAAGTGACAAATGGACCTAGGGGAGCTATTTGGAGAGAAGATATAAGGAATGCTTTCAAAGTAAGCGTGGAAATGCTTACTGTGAACAAATATTTTGGGACAGCAATATAACATTCTTATGAAAGGCTATATGCGATGGGGAGTGGGGTGAGTGATTTGTGTTAGAGGGGCTGTGATCAGATAGAGTACTCATCACCAGGGCCTCATCACCATTGAGTGACTGTGTTATTTTCACATGTCTCAGCTTTTCAGCTCCACTATTCAACCCCTATTGACTTATGCAAATGAGGCCTCACAATCGGTCTCTGCACATGGCCCCACTTCCCTCTGCATCCCCCTCAGGCCGTCCCTGCTTATCAGATATACTTAGTTTGTATCCTATTTTGCAGGAATACTGGTTTCAACTACAAGAGATTAAAAGGTTAACCCACTTGGAAGACCTGATGGAACTGAAAACTCAGCTGTCTTTAGACCTCCCTCCAAAGCCAAGGGAAGGTCGAAGAGTTCTGCTAGCTAAGAAACTAATGTTCACTGAAAGGCAGGTATTGTTGGGCTGTTGGAAGAATCCTGACCCTTTGCACTGGATGGGAATCTGAGAGCAGAAGCATCCTCCGCAGATAAGTGAACACAACGCTGCTGGGAAATTTGGTGACTTAAAGCTTGGGACAAAAGAGATAGTGGACATATTTGGAAATTCTATATTTTAAATTCTTTAAAAGTGTAAATTAGTTATTGGCCTTGTTTAAGGGTCTAATTTGTTTGTCCTAGTTTTATTTATTTATTTAGCTGGCCTTTAGACACCTAATACAAAATAGACAAGTATTTAGTCAAAATAAAGGGTTAGAATTAATTTGTCCTCATTATAGCTAAGCCTTTAGGCTCCTAATACAAAACAGACAGATAGTTAATATTTGTCCCATCCACCGTAGGCACATCCCTTAATTTATACTCAGTTTTCCCAATTAGGAGTGAAATTTGTCACTACAGGATATTTTGATCAGCAAGTTATTAACCCTTAATAGATTATTAGCAGTTCAGTGGGAAGCAGAGGCAAGATATTAGTGTGTAATATTTCAGAAAGTCCTGAAGGCCTTCATATTAGTTTAGGTATCTTTAGTCCCTTAGCAATTCTAAACCATTAAATAACTCATCAATACAAAGATACGGACAAGAGTCCTACAGCAAGATGGGGGCTATCCAGGTCTGACTATTGTAGTTATTATGGAAGGGCAGACTAGATAGGCCATGTGATCTTTTTCTGCCATCATGTTTCTATGTTTCTATATTTTGCACTGAGTGCCATACGTATGATTATCTCCCTGTTGGTGAAAGGTCTTATGTGTGCACTCGTTGCAAAGAACTCCTGGTTATCAGAGAATGAGTCTGATCTCTGGAAAGTACAGTAGCAGACTTGGAGGAGCTGATGTAGACAGAGTTATACAGAGGATACCTTCAGGGACATAGTAGAGAAGTCCCATCTCCAGTCTGGCAGCATCACTCTTGGAGGAGAGTGATCACCTGGAAAGAGATCATCACCTTGGTGTCCTCCAGGGAATGCAGTATCCTCTTGTGCAAAGTATGTCTCTCCATGGGCTTCTGCCCAGGAGGGAAGGGTTTGGACAGCCATTCTAGGTGGCAATTCAATCATTAGGCATGCAGATAGTTGGGTGGCTGGTGGACATAAAAATCACTTGGTCACTCGACTACCTGGTATGAAGGTGGGGGACCACATGCACCATGTAGATAAGATTTTAGATCATGCAGGGGAAGAGCTGGATGCCCTGCTATATGTTGGTATCAGTGACATAGAAAATGTGTGAAGAAGGTTCTGGAAGCCAAATTTAGGTAGAAAGTTGAAATCTAGGACCTCCAGATTAGTATTCACAGAATGCTTTTTAAGTGCAGGACCCAAGAGACAGGAAGAGCTCCAGATTCTCAATTTGTGAATGAGACGATGGTGTAGGGAGGAAAGATTTAGATTTGGTAGGAACTGGGCTGCCTTCTGGGGAAGTGGGAGCCTATTCTGCAAAGATGTGCTTCACCTGGCTGCTGACACTAACATTGAAAAGGGAGATAGGGCAGCTTTTAAGCTAGAACCTGAAGGAAAACAGACATTTGCTCAGGAGCGCATGGTTCGGAGTAAGGTATCTTTGATGGATACTATCAAAACAGAGCATCCCAATAGAGAGGTTGCAAAGAAGCAAAGATAGCAGAGGTGCAATGGTGTAAATTCAGTGGCCCCCAAGGATAAAGGAGTCCCATTCTCAGATGCTCCCATATCTTTTGAAGTGGATGTCCGCTGTTTTAGGGGCCCTTTTAAATTTGCTGCTTTAAGAGTCTATAATTTGAATTTCTGCCACTGCCCAGGTACCTTTAAATTAAGAGCAGAAAGAGATGAAAGATTGTAAATTATCCCTGTCAACTGCTAAGAAGGTTGTAAATTCAAACAAACATGTCTTGAAATATCTCTATACAAATAATAGAAGCCTACACAATAAGATGAGAGAGTTAAAATATATAACACTAAATGAAGAAATTAGATGTAATAGGCATCTAGGAGACCTGGTGGAAGGATAACCAATGAGACACTGTGATACAAGGGAACAAATTATATCACAGTGATAGGATAGATCAAATCAGTGAAGGATGGTGCTATATGTTAGAGCATTGAGTCAAATAGAATGAAAGCTCTGCAGGAAACAAAATGCACCATTGAATCTTTATGGAAAGAAATTCCATATATGAAGGGAAAAATATAGTGGTAAGTGTATACTACCATCGGTCTGAACAGAATGAGCAGATAGATCATGAAATGATATCAGAAATTAGATAAGATAATAAACTTGACAACACATTAATAAATGGATGATTTCAGTAACCCCTATACTCAATGGATTAACATCACATCAGGACATGTTAGGAGGGTAAAGTTCCTAAATGTAATATATGACTGCTTCATTTCGCAGCTGTTCATGAACTGTCTTAGAGAAGAAGCTGTATTAGATCTAGTCTTGTATTGGGATCACTTGGCACTAGTAACTTAAGTGTGTACACAAAGGAAATCTACAGGGTCAGCATTTAAATTTCAAAAGGGATAAAAAGAGGAAAATGTTTAGAAAAAAACTAAAAGAAGCAGCCGCAGAGGTCAAGAGTTTACATCATGCATGGACATTGTTTAAAAATGCAATCTTGGAAACCCCCAGATGTATCCCACACATAAGAAAGGTGGAAGGAAGGCCAAATGAGATCCAACATGATTAAAAGGCAAAAGAAGTGAAAGATGGTTTGGAGCCAAGAAAATCTTACAAAAATGGAAAAAGAAATCAAATGAAGAAAACAGGAAACAGCATAAGCACTAGCAAGTTAATGCAGAGCATTGATAAGGAAAGTAAAGAAAAACATTGAAAAGAACCTTGCCATAGAGATAAAAACTGACAAGAAAACCTTTTTCAGGTACATTTGAAATTAAAAAAAGAACGGTGATGGAATTAGTTGGACCATTAGATGATCAAAAGGTAAAAGGGGCACTCGGAGAACAAGGCCATAGCTGAGAGACTAAATGAATTCTTTGCTTCAGTCTTTATTGAGGAAGATTGCCCATTGTTTTATATATTATTTTGTATGGTATCATGTACTTGATTGCATGCACATGCTTTATCCATAGAGAGCTCCATAGTCAGTGGCAGTGGCTAGCTGATCTATTGCAACTAGCCATCACTGCTGAACTTTAAACCCAGATATTCAATGCCGGGGCCATATCTGGGCTCCAACATTGAATATCCAGGTTGCCCAGCTTGCCGCGAAGCTAACTGGTCAGTGACAATATTCAGCCGCTGCTCAATTAACTTCTGTGGCAAAAGATAGGCCAGTTTTTCCTGTGCCTGATATTTGCTGTGTATTACTAAGCGGGTAGCAGCTCAATACCGTTGCTGCTTGGTTAGCAAAAGGTGCCACCCCAGAACGCCCCAATACTAACCGGTTTGCACTGGGGCATGCAGCAGTGGCACCCACAGATATTCAGAGACACTAAATGTATTAGTGCCACTGAATATCCCACTGAGTGGCATTTACATGGTTTACAGCTCTGCAAATGGTGTAAATGCCTTTGAATATCAGGCCACAGTGTATTTAGAATTTTAAAAAGTGTTTGACAAAGTCCCATAAAAGAGGCTCCTAAGGAATTAAAAAGTACCAGAATAGGAGACAATGTCCTATTGTGGAGTGGAAACTAGTTGAGAAAGAAAAAACAGAGAGTATAGTTAAATGGTCATTTTTCTTAATGGAGGCAAGTGAATTGTGGAATCTGGGATCTTACTGGGACCGGTGTTTTTAATGTAATTATTAATTATCTGGAATTGGGAACAATAAGTGAGGTGATGAAATTTGCAGATGACACCCAATTGTTCAAAGTTGTTACATCGCATATGGATTGTGAGAAATTGCAGGAGGATCTTGTGAACAGGGAGACTGATCATCCAGATGACAGAGGAAATTTAATGTGGATAAGTACAAAGTTATGCATTCAGAGAAGAACAATCCAAAAATAATTACATGATGCAAAATTTTATATTGGGAGTCGCCACTCAGGGAAAGGATCCATGCGTCATCGTTGTTAATATCTTGAAATCCTCTGCTCAGTGTGCAGTAGTGACCAAAAAAGCAAATAGAATGTTAGAAATGATTAGGAGAGAAGTAGAGTTAAAACAAAGAATATAATAATGCCTCTGTGTCGCTACTTGAGTATTGTGTATAATTCTGGTCTCTGAATCTCAAAAGAGACATAGCATCATTAGAAAAGGTACAGAGAAGAGCAACCAAAATGATCAAGGGGATGGAACAACTTTCTTATGGGGGAAAAGCTAAAGAGGTTAGTGCTCTTCAGTTTGGAGAAGAAACAGCTGAAGAGAGATATGATAAATTTCTATAAAATCCTGAGTGGAGTGATATGGGTAAATGTGAACTGATTGTTTACTCTTTCAAAAAGTACAAACACTAGGCTACACACCATGAAGTTACCAAATAGTACATTTACCACAAATAGGATAGGCCAGTCAGGTGATAAGTTGAGAGCAAGAGGACATGATTCCTCAGAGCTCTAGGTCCCTCCCTAGCCTGCTCGATCTCTAAAGCTTCAAAATTCATCCTTTCTGCTTAATCAAATGCAAGAATACTGCATTAAAGGTTAAAGAGCAGAGTGATCACCTACCTCAATGGCGTCTAAATTCTCACGAAAGGAGGAGAAATCTAAGCCCATGACATTAGCAGTCCCAGTTCTCCCCCATGTGAGGCCCTGGCTGACAAGGTAACAGGCTAATATTTGGGCTTTTGTGGGGAAGTTCAACATAATTTATCAAAAGCTTGACAGTGTGACCCAGACCCTTGATGCTTCTGGCAGGTGGGTGACTAAGGTGAAGCGATGTGTCTCTGATATAGAAGACTCAGCTCAGCACACAACGTGTGAGCTGCAAATGTTACAAGACATGGTAGTGGAGCAGACTGAGAAAATAGATGATCTTGAGAATCTCTCCTGGTGCCAAAATTTGCAGTTTGTTATGTCAAAGAATGTGCAAAATTCCAAGCTGTGCAGCTTCCTCGAGACCTGGCTGCCACCGAGCTTGCCCCTGGAAAAAAACTGTGGGCCCACAGTGCAAGGGGGAAAAATGCCCTTGGATTGTTATAGCCAAATTTCTAAACTTTGTGCAAAAAGAGATGGTGCTGCAGGCTGCTAGGCAACAAAAGCAAGTTCTGATCTTTCATGATTATTCAAACCAGGATGTAGCTTGCCGAAAAGAGTTTTCCCTGGTGCATCAGCGACTCTATGTGGATAATGTTTGTTTCACTTCTCAATGATCTGCACAAATTCTTGTAATTAATATTGGAGTAATGAGGTGTTCGGGCATTCTGGTAAAGCTGTGAAGTACAGTATATGGGCACCTAACTGGCAGGCTCGAGTGCAGTGGAGAAAGGGCTAATTACACTGCTAGGATGAGAGGTAGATTGTGACTATTAATATAACAGATTATTATTATTATTATTATTATTATTAAAGACATAAAGCGCCGCAACATACGAAGCGCTGTACAAACATAGAAGAGAGACAGTCCCTGCTCATCAGAGCTCACAATCTAATAAGACAGAAAACAAAATAAGTTACATAATACAAATAACAAACATTTACAGGACAAAGTAAGCAAATGTTGATAGACAGATCAAGATAGGGTAAGACAGGAACGGAAAGCAATAGTGAAGAGGTGGGATTTTAGTCTGGACTTGAAAATGGCCAGGGAGGACGCCTGGCGCACAGAGATAGGAAGACTATTCCAAGCAAAGGGTGCTGCCAGTTGGAAGGAGCGAAGTCTGGAATTGGCAGTACGAGTAAAGGGCACAGATAAACGAAGACTGTTAGAAGAGCGAAGCAACCGAGAGGGAGTGTAAGGAGAGATGAGAGATGAAAGATACTGGGGGACAGAAGAGTGAATACATTTATAGGTCAGGAGGAGAAGTTTAAATTGGATATGGAGACAGATGGGAAGCCAATGAAGCAACATGAGGAGAGGAGTGATGTTGGAAAAACGAGACTGGCGGAAAATGAGTTGAGCAGAGGAGTGTTGATTTGACTGAAGAGGAAAGAGGTGGCTTGCAGGGAGGCCGGCAAGGAGAATGTTACAATAATCAAGACGGGAGGTGATTAAGGAGTGGACAATCAATTTAGTGATGTCAACAGAGAGGAAGGAAATATTGGAAATATTGTATAGAAAGAAAGTTTTAGCAATGAGCTGGATATGTGAGGAGAAAGAGAGGGAGGAATCGAAGATAACACCAAGGTTACGTGCTGAAGAAACAGGGAGGAGTACAGAGTTATCAACAGAGAGAGAGAAAGGGGAAAGAGGAGGGGAAGCATTCGGGGGAAAGATAAGAAGCTCAGTTTTGGCCATGTTCAGTTTTAAGCGGCGGTGGGACATCCAGGCAGCAATGTCAGAGAGGCAGAGTGAGATCTTAGAATGGATATCAGGAGAGATAACAGGTGCAGAAAGATAGATTTGAGAGTCGTCGGCATAGAGATGATAGTGAAAGCCATGGGAAGAGATAAGGGTGCCAAGGGATTGGGTATAGCGAGAGAAGAGGAGTGGACCTAAGACGGAACCCTGGGGAACTCCTACAGGTAGTGGGGTTGAAGAGGAGGAGGAGGAGCCATCGAAGCACACACTGAAAGAGCGATGGGAGAGATAGGAGGAGAACCAAGATAGTACAGAGTCTTTGAATCCAAGTGAGGATAGGGTGATAAGAAGAAGGTTATGGTCAACAATGTCGAAGGCAGCAGAGAGATCAAGAAGAATGAGGACAGAGTAAAAGCCTTTGGACTTTGCCAAGAACAAATCATTTGAGACCTTAGTAAGAGCAGTTTCAGTGGAGTGTAGGGGACAGAAGCTGGATTGTAAAGGATCCAAGAGGGTATGGGAGGAGAGGAAATCAAGACAACGGTGATAGATTGCACGCTCAAGTAGTTTAGAGACGAAAGGAAGGAGAGAGATGGGACGATAGTTAGAAGGACAAGTGGGATCAAGTGAAGGTTTTTTGAGGAGGGGTGTAACCACAGCATGCTTGAAAACAGAAGGGAAGGTTGCCGTGGAGAGAGAGAGGTTAAGAATATGAGAAATAGAAGGGATGCGAGATGAAAAGATGGAGCTAAGGAGGTGGGTGGGGAAGGGGTCAGAAGAGCAGGTAGTAGGTTTGGAGGAAGAAAGAAGGAGCGACATTTCCTCGTCACAGACCATAGGGAAGGAAGAAAGGGTGGCAGAAGTTTGGGGAGGGGAGAAATGGGAAATAGGGGGGGAAGAGAGGGAGGAGGGGAACTGGAGGGTGATTGTGTGGATTTTGTCATGGAAGTAGTTAGCCAAGGTTTGGGCAGAAAGGGAGGGAGGAATCAGGGGTGGAGGCACACTGAGGAGAGAATTGAGTGTGCTAAAGAGACGACGAGGATTAGAGGAAAGAGAGTTAGTCAGATTGAGGAAGTAAATTTGTTTGAAAAGCGCAATGGCTGATTGGAAGGATGAGAGCATGAATTTAAAGTGGAGAAAGTCATAAGAGCGGGATTTGAGCCAGGCACGCTCAGCAGAGTGGGCACAAGAGCACAGAAAGCAGGCAATAGGGGAGAGCCAGGGCTGAGGAGAAGAACGCCTAACAGGACAGGGGATGAGGGGGGCAAAAGTATCAAGGGTGGAGGAGAGTGCAGTGTTATAAGAGGTCACAGCCTCATCAATAGAATTGGAAAGCAGAGTGGATGAAAGAGATGAGGAGAGAGAGGAGGAGAGAGCTAAAGGATCAATGGCAAGAAGGTTTCTAAATAGGTTAGTGCAGACAGGACGAGGCTGGGGTCAGGGATGATGAATAGTAAGGCTTAAAAGGTGGTGGTCAGATAAGGGAAGGACAGAGTTACAGAAATTGGAAGGTGAGCAGTAAGAGAACAAAATTAAGTCAAGGCAGTGACCATGTCGGTGAGTGGGGGCAGTGGAAGAGAGTTGAAGGTTATTTGAGGAGATAAGGGAGAGAAGCTTTAAAGCAGGGGGATCAGAAGGGCTGTCAACATGAATGTTGAAATCACCAAGAATAAGAGTGGCGAAGGAAGGGTGAAGAAAGGTAGAAAGCCAAGAATCAAAATCAGAAAGAAAAGTAGAGACGGAAATGTCAGGAGGACGATAGATAACAGCGACTCGGAGTGGAAGAGGAGAGAAGAGGCGGATGGAGTGGAATTCAAAGGAGAGAGAGGAATGAGAGTGAGGTGGCATGAGGGTCTGGAAGTGACAGGAGGGCGACAACAGAAAGCCAGTACCCCCACCGCGACCAGTAGGACAAGGAGTGTGGGAAAACTTATAGCTGCCATGACATAGAGCGGCAATGGATGCAGTGTCATCAGAAAGAAGCCAGGTCTCAGTTAGGGCAAAGAGGTGAAATGAGTGGGAAATAAAAAGGTCATGAACAAAAGCAAGTTTATTAGAGATAGAATGAACGTTCCATAAGGCACAAGAGAAGGGGAGGGCAGACAGGGAGAGAAGAGGAATCAGAACAAGGTTAGATAAGTTGCGAGAAGGCCTAGACCTAATGTGAGAGAAATAATTAGAGAGCGCAGGAAGCCTAAGAGAGCGAGAAGTACGTCTAGGGAGACCAGAACTAGGTAAGACATAGATAAGGTTCACTAGATTACGTAAAGGCCTCATTATAACAATATAAGACTTGGGAGTAACGTACCCGAAATGAGGAAGAAAGGAGGAGCAGAATACGAAAGAGACAAGAAGGGCAAATCAAATGGAAATAAAGAATCAAATATAGGGATGGGAGCATATAGAATCAGCAGGTTAGGGAGCACGAGAAAGTCACAAAGTAGAGAGAGCATAGTTCAAGTTGCCCAGCATACCAGTGGAGTAGATGTCGCTGGAAGCGGCTATGGTCCAGCGCCTAAGGGCCACGCCAAAGGGCCCTTTGGCATGGCCCTTAGGCGCGGGCGCGCCCTCTGGAGCTGCAGTTCAAAAGATACTGATCAGCTGGGCTGGGGGAGGGGAGTCTCTTCCGGCTTCCGATCAGGCGATCAGCTGGTGTGCACTGAAAGAGTGGGATACAAACCGCCCTCTGGCGCTGCAGTTCAAAAGATTCCGATCAGCTGGGCTGGGGGAGGGGACTCTCTTCCGGCTCCAGATCAGGCGATCAACTGGTGTACACTGAAAGAGTGGGACACAAACCGCCCTCCCTCACTTGGTTTGCAGCTTGTCGTGCTGTGAGGGCTTGTGTGCATCAATGATGCTGAGGGCTAAGCTTTTGGTAGTTTAACTACTGGCAGGGTCTCCCAAGATGGACAGGTCTCAGCTGAGGTGCCAGATCAAGACAAACCACCCATCTGGGCGGCAGCAGAACGGGATAGTGTTGACGGCGGAGGATTGCATTTCTGTGACAACGGCAACAACACTAAACTTAAACTGCGCAGAGGAAAGGCCCAGCAATCTACTTCTGTATCTTGCCATGAAAACCCAATGGATAGTCACAACAAAACAAATTGCACTATAGTGCTGGAAGATGAGACCTCCAGGTCGGAAGGCACTCAACTAGCTATTGGGGAAGAGCTGAAGACTTTTCAGAGTAAAGCCAGCATTTATGATGTGGTTGGATCAAAGCCCTTGGGACGTCTGACTGCTGATGTAGCTGCACATGAAATGAGAGTCAGAAGCTGTAAAGATGTCTTACATATTGGAACATGGAATGTACGAAGCAGGAACCAAGGGAAGTTGGAGGTAGTCAAGAATGAAATGGAACGTGTACAACTTGATCTGTTGTACTGAACTAAAATGGACTGGCATCGGGCACTTTGCATCAGATGATCACATGGTCTATTATGCTGGAAATGAAAGACAAAGAAGAAATGGTGTTGCATTTATAATAAAGAAGAAACTTGCAAGAACTGTAATGAAATACAATGCAGTCAGTGAACGCTTAATCTCTATTCGTCTACGAGGAATACCTATCAACACAACTATAATTCAAGTACATACCCCAACAACAGCTGCAGAAGAGGATGGAATTGAAGAGTTCTATGAACAAGTTCAAACTGAAATTGACAGAACATCCAAACAGGATATTCTGATAGTCATGGCTGATTGGAACACAAAAGTTGGCAACAAAGAAGAAGCCAAAGTGCTTGGAAAATATGGACTTGGCAACAGAAATGAAGCTGGAGAAAGACTGATAGAATTCTGCAAGACCAACGATCTATTCATCTCAAACACCTTCTTCCAGCAACACAAGCGATGACTGTACATGTAGACTTCACCCAATGGATTGTACAAAAATCAAATTGACTACATCTGTGGAAGTCAATGATGGAAAAGCTCTATAACATCAACAAAGACAAAACCTGGAGCTGACCGTGGTACAGATCATCAACTACTAGTATGCAGACTCAAGCTAAAGTTGAAAAAGAGCAAACCACTCATGAATGCAGCAAAATATGACTTTGAGAATATACCACTGGAATTTAAAGACTGCCTGTAAAATCGATTTGCTGCTTTAGATACAAATGACAAAGCTCCAGAAGAGTTATGGAATGACATCAAGAAGATTGTGTTGGAAGAAAGCGAGAAGTCTCTACAAAAGGTGAAAAAGCAAAATCGGCCAAAATGGATGATGGAAGAAACTCTGAAAATTGCCCAGAAACACAGACAAGCTAAAGCCAGAGGAGAAAGAAAGACAATCAAAGAACTCAACAGAGATTTCCAACGTGCAGCACGACAGGACAAGGAAAAGTACTACAATGACACATGCAAGGAAATAGAAGCAGAAACTATTAGAGGAAGAACAAGATTGGCTTTCCTAAAGTTACGAGAGTTAAAGAAAAAATTCCAGCCTCGAATTGGAATGTTACAAGATGCTCAAGGTTCTGTGTTGAATGATACTGAGAAGATCAAGAAAAGGTGGAAAGAATATACAGAGTTTTTATATGATAAAGATCAAGTGGATCAACGGCTATTTCAACCTGTACCTTATGATCCGTAACCATTGGTGATGAAAGAAGAAGTAGAAGCAGCATTGAAAGCCTTATCAAAGAATAAAGCACCAGGCATTGATGGCATTCCCATAGAAGTATTACAGCAAGCTAATGCAGTTGTTACCATACTTTCAATGCTCTGCCAAGAAATTTGGAAGAAAACATCATTGTCAACAGACTGGAAAAGATCTGTGTTTATACCAATACTAAAGAAAGGTGATCCAACTGACTGTGGAAATTATTGCACAATCGCTCTGATCCCACATGCCAGCAAGATTCTACTGAAGATTATTCAACAGAGACTACAACCATACCTGGAACAAGAACTACCTGAAGTGCAAGCAGGATTCAGGAAAGGGTGAGAAACGAGAGACATCATTTCGAATGTGAGATGGATCCTTGAAAAAACTAAAGAATACCAAAAGGAAATCTATTTGTGCTTTATCAACTATACCAAGGCTTTTGACTGTATAAACCATGAGAAACTCTGAGCCACATTAAGAAGCATGGGTATACCAGAACACCTGATCGTTCTCTTGCACAATCTCGTTATTTAAAGCTTACTCATCTGCTCTGCTATTGGCGGTCCCTACATTCTACCTCCAAATGACGTCATTCACGGCACTAATATTATGGAGCTCTCTTGTCCAACTGCCAATAGCAGAGCAGATGAGTAAGCTTTAAATAACGGGTGGTATTCTTTAACCCGCATGTGCGGCGTTCTTCTAAAAGCGGACCGAATGAAGTTTTACTATAATGGAGTCGCTGGAGCAGAGTCAATTTTGAGGCGTGTGCAGCAGCATTCCCTTTTCCGGTAGGTGGCTTTGCTGCTGCATAACTACGAGGAAGACAATGAAACGGTTAGGAACTTAGAGAGGGGTTTGATAGTGAGTGGTTACTGATATGGGTTTTATTTTTTAGAGTTTAAAGTGAATAGTGATCCCCTGAAGAAACAACTGAAATGAAACATGACAAAGGCGCCTAGGGAAGGGATCAGAGAACGAAAAGGGAGTGTGAAGAGGAACTTGAAATTGAAGTTAAGCACTCAGGTTTTGCTGTATATTGAACAACTAGAGTGGTAGTGAAAGTTTAAAATAACAGCATTTGTACTTGAGTAATGCGAAAGTGAGATATTAATTCCATACGCTCTCAAGAGTATTATTTTGGGTTAGTTAAGAAATCCATAATATATAATAATAGCTTGTTGAAGGTCATTGATGCTATTGGGAACTAATGTTGGACATATTAAAAGTCCGAAAATAAGTGCTAAAAAAAGTCTGAGACCTTTAACTGTATTGAGAATAATCTTAAGAGTAACCATAAGTGATAATATTGCTGAAATGAAGATTTTGGTTCTATTTTGATTAAATTGAGCGGTTTTTACATTAGAATTTCTTATTTAGCTGCGCTCAGAGAAAGACCAGAAATAGCTGTTTCATCACAACAATGGATGGTCAAATAGTTTGGAAGGAAACGTTTAGTTTCCCACGTGACCATATTATTGGACTTGTCAAAGAAAAGACCCCGTTTGCACAATCAGCTCTTGAAGTAGATACCTTTAATGAAGCCACCTGGGAATCTTTATTAAAATTGCAAAAAAAGAAAGTGAGGTCGGAGTTACACAGACTGTCATTAATTGAATACATCAGCAGACAGCAGATTCCGCGAGGTCTACACATGTATAAAGAGCCACGTATGCCTACTATGGATTTAACATAGTATGGAAAAATGGAATAGAATACTCAATATGTGTTCCTTAGATTTAATGGTGTTTCTAGTAGATTCAACAAAAATCGCAGTGGAGAAAATGTCAGAAGAAATAGAAGCTATACTAAAAAGTTTGAAGACTAACGAAATGGAAGAAAACTACACCAAAAAATTGGAAGAATTACAGAAACAGATAGAGAATCTTAGACAGGATGTTATGGTTAAGAAATCTAAAAAGTTGAAGAGGGATAACACCGACTATACAGTGGGGTATGTTTACCCCTGGATGAATTCCAATCAAAAACCAAAAAAGTCTAAAAAACAAGTGAACTTTGAGGATACTTCAGATGATGGTAGCCACACAGATTCTAGTAAGTCCTCGAAGGATGATGCTTTAGGAGAGGAAGAGGACAATCAGAAGAAGAATAAGAAAGCTATAGGACGTGGAAAATATCGAGATCGTCCAATTCAAAGGCGAAAATAAAGAGTACTGTTAGTCACGAGATGAGTACAAATTTGGTGGTGAACATATCAGGGGAGTTATTGCCCCAAGAATTCATGGACTTGTTGGATAAAGGATTATCTTTTGTTCCCAGTGCTAGCTTCGATTCTTTTCAGTTTCGGATTGATTTTGAAGGTCTGAATAGGAAATTGAATTTAAAGAACTTTTTTGCGTCCCATACACGAGGAAGAATCAAGGGAAGCAATAACACAAGAAGACCAAGGGGCTTGTTTATAAAGCCGCGGTAGCGGTTCACGATCGTTATTGGAGCCGCGGCCTTATTTAAATCAATGGGGCCGCAGCTCCGATAACGATCGCGAACTGCTACCGCGGCTTTGTAAACAAGCCCCCAAGAGTTACGTCGGATAAAATTACCATTAAGGTCCACTTGGTCCCCGCCAGGTCCATTGCATCCAGCGTTAGTAATTTTTAGAGAGTTGGTTTTAAAAGACATACAAGCTCTAGAAAAGTCTAGTAAGAAAAATGTTACTACTTTATCAAGAATAGAACAAAGCGCATTAAAGGATTTGCAACAAAGAACTGATATTGTAATAAGAAGGGCTGATAAAGGAGGAGCTGTAGTGGTGTTAAGTAGGGAATATTATTTATCAGAAGCACTGCAATAGTTACAAGAATAGACGATATATAAAATACTGACGGAGGATCCAAAGTGTACTTTACAGCTGGAAATAAAACAGATTACACAAGTGGCCTTACAAGATAAATTAATTACCTGTAAGGAGTATCGATACCTCAATGTGGTGACATCTACGATAGCAAAGTTTTATACAATCCTGAAAATACATAAAAATATGGAAAGACCTCTGGGCAGACCGATAGTCTCCACTAGAGGCACGATATTGGAACCTTTATCAACCTTTTTGGAATCATATTTACACCCATTATTATTAGACATTCCGTCATATGTAAAAGACACTATGCATTTTTTGAATATTCTAAGTAATCAAGAACAGTGGGCATCACAAGCAGACACATTACTAGTTACTATGGACGTGACGTCTCTTTATACAAATATTCCCCTATTAGCAGCGTATGAAGTGGTAGAACAAGTTTTACGTCAACGGGGAGATCTTTCAGAGGCACAGATTACATTTTTACTGAAATTAGCACATTTGGCCGTTTTCCAAAATTATTTTATTTTTGAAGGAGTTATTTACCAACAAATATCTGGAGTGGCCATGGGTGCCACATGTGCCCCCTCACTTGCAAATTTATACATGAGTAAATTTGAAGAACAATGGCTGTCTCGGTCTCCATATGCATCTAATATCATCTCATGGAACCATTATATAGATGACGTCTTTATTTATTTATTTACAGTTCTTTTATACCGCGCTATTTGTCTTCAGTGCGGTTTACAGTGAACGAAGGTACTCACATGTTGTGGAAAGGTTCAGAAGAAAGGCTAGCATCATTCTTACAGTGGATAAATCAATGCGATCATAATATACAATTCACACATACGTATCATAAAGACAAATTGGCCTATGTGGATGTAGTTATAAGTAGAGGGAAAGGAGAATGGTCAACATCGGTCTATCGGAAAAATAACACATTTTTGCATTTTGGAAGTGCGTACCCGCCGAGGTTAAAAGAGAGTCTTCCCTTTTCCCAGTTTTGAAGGTATAAGCGGAATTGTTCCGATGACCGTGAGTTTAAAAGGTTATCAAAACAATTGGCAAGTAATTTTAGGGAAAGAGAATACCCTACAACCATGGTGAAGCGAGCATATTCTAGGGCCCTTTATAACAATAGAAGTTTGCTTCCGGAGCTCAAAAAAATAGAAAGTGTTAATTCTAGCAACATTAATTTGATCACTCGTTATTCTCCACTGAGTTCAGGTATTCAAAGAATATTAAAGAAATATGGGAATATTCTAGAGGCTATTCCCGGGCTAGCAGACAAAAAAATACGTTGTGTATGGCAAGGTAATCGTAATTTAAAAGAACAACTCAGCCCTGCAGTATCGAGATCTCCTGTTTTGACAGTAACTTCATCGGACATTAGGAAGGGTCACAGAAAGTGTGGGAGTTGTAATATATGCGACATTACTATGGAGATAGATGTTTTCACACATCAGGGATCCACATATTCGTTAAGACGATGTACAACCTGTGATTCCACGAATGTAATATATGTTATTCAGTGCCCTTGTGGATTAATTTATGTGGGAAAGACAATCCGCCCTTTTAAAGTTAGAATGGGGGAACATCAAAGTCGGTTGAAATGTAAGGTCAGGAAGGCACCGTTGGGTTGAACAATTAAGATGCTTTTGCATTGATAGTGTTGAGTCGGGGATTGCTGGTAAATCGCAAGAACAATCTTTGCTTATCAGAGAACAAAAATGAATATTTATCTCGAAATCGGTGGCACCGGCAGGTCTTAATGTTAACATAGATTGGTCGTCTTGTATATAAAGATTTAAGATCAAGAAAGAAGCACGAGAGTGAGGAGGAATACATGCCCTGGAGATATCTAGATTTGAATAAAAGATCTATGGTTAGGGATGAATATGATATGAAGTATGAAGATTAGGTATTATTTTGGCAATATTAAAAGATCTATGGTCAGGGACTAAAACGGTTTGATATCTGAAAATTAGTAGTTATGTGAGGTAAAATGACACAGTGCACTGGAGGTTCAAGACAAAATGTTTCGCTTCATGATATTGACGCCGGGAATGCCGTCTTTCGAGAGCGAGCAGTGGGATCCATCAAGGGATAGAAGTGAAGGTTATGTAGTACCCAGGATGGGAGTGGCGTCATTTGGCTTCGCTCTCATCTTGAGTGGCTTCGCTCTCATCTTCCTCGATATCGCAGCCGCCTTCGACTCCGTCAATCACAATCAACTCCTCACCCGTCTCCATGAGAAGGGAATCCGCGGCCTCGCCTGGGAGTGGTGTAGGTCTTACCTAACGGATCGTTGGCAACACGTCGGGGTCGGGCCCAACACATCTATACCTTTCCACCAACAACAAGGTGTTCCACAAGGCTCATCCCTATCTGCGCTGCTATTCAACATCTACATGCAGCCGATATGTGAAATCATCCGCTCCTACAATATCTCTACTCTAATTTACGCGGATGATGTCCTGCTGTTTACACCTTTCAAAGTCAAGCACCCAGACTTCATCAACCTTGTCAATTGCTTCAGCGCAATCACAGACTGGCTACTAACCCAGAATCTCCGCATCAACTTCAAGAAAACTGAAGTCCTGTTCGTCTCAAGGAACAAAACGTTCTCCCCTCCATCCACTCTAAAAGTAAGAGATGCAGAGCTCCCAAGTAAACTCGCCATACGTTACCTAGGGATTACACTGGAACAGCCTCTCGATTTTAAGGAGCACATAAGAAACACAATCAGGACCATATACAATAAAATCAGAACACTAAGGCACCTCAGACACATGCTACCCCCTGACGATTTCCGAACCATATTCCAGGCCCTCATATTACCACACTTTGACTATGCAAACGTAATCCTGCATGGCCTCCCCAAGAACACCCTCAACCCACTTCAACTTGCGATGAATGCTGCTGCCCGCGTTCTCTGCGGTCTAACCAGAATGGACCACATCACTCCGATACTTAAGGAGCTCCACTGGCTACCAATATACTGCAGGATAACATACAAAATTCTACTCATTACTTTCAAGATCATCAATAACCTAGCCCCCACGACACTCAGCGACCTCCTTACCCCTACCCCGAACAACAGAACTAGGAGGACAGTAACAGATAACACATTAATCATCCCTAAAGACTCCATAAAGTGCACCCAAACTACCAGAAAAAGAGCTTTCACCTTCTACTCCCCAAAATGCTAGAATGACCTCCCACCTGAAATAAGATCGATCAAAGACCTCATTCAGTTCCGGAAGGCAATTAAACACCACATCTTCCTCCTCCACTTCTCACAAGCACCCACCCCGCACCGTTTAACTCCCCCAACCTCCACAAACTCCTCATACATTACATAGACAAATGGGACAGAATTAATAACAACACTGCCCATTAATATGTCACGACTTGTGGCGCAGTGGCAACTTCAGAAGCCAGGGAAACTGATACTGACCCTTTGGTTGGTTCAGGTATTGCAAGAAAAGGCAACATTATCCATTCTCAGCATAACCTGCAGGCAACTAATCAGCTAACACAGCTCACCTCAGGGGAGGAGAGAACCAGAGCTGCTGATTGGGCACGCCCTAGTAGGAGGCGGGCTTCCCAGAGCAGGGGCCCCTTGTTAAGCAGAGAGAAGGAAGACAGTAGTAGAAAGAGGAGAAGGAGAAGGAATGGAGGAATGAAATGGAGGACGAATGGAATGAGCAGTACGAATGAAGTGAGAAGTGAAAGTGGATTGAGTCCACGAGTGAGAAGGCAAAGGACATTGGAAAGGCAAGAAGCTCGCTTGAATGCAGAATCCTTTGACCCTGCTACAGAAATACTGCCCAGATGCAATAGAAGGGAAACTGATTCAGAACCAGGATTAAAGCCTAGGTTGTTGGGAGACAGCGTTTACCCTTGGAGAGAAAGGCACGCTGGCAAGGCATTTTCTGACAAGCCTCATTTCAAGGTACCTGCTACATTTAATTCCTTTAACAAGTTTTATAAGCCAGAAAGAGTGAATCCTGATTTTAAAGTACAGGATAGTTTCAGGCAGTGTGAGAAACGTTGGCTACAGCCTGAAACCTCTTTAAATAAGCCTAGCTTTTCTCAACAAACAGCTGCAGCTTTTAACAAGCAAGCTGACGGGAAGAATTCAGCTAAACTGTTTACAGGAGAATTAGGCCACAGTAATTCAGAAGGTCCTACCTTTGAAGCATTCTTTAAGAGCAGAGCTTGTGCAGAGGAACGTGTTGAACCAACACTTAACAACAGAGATAAGTGGGGGAGGGGTAACTCCACCACGGGCACAGAGTGTTTAAACAGAGACAGCATTGTTTGTTCACCAGAAGTGAATAATTATCTGCCTAAGCAAGGAGAATATATTCCCAGTAGTCCTGCTAGAAGACAGGCAGAACTACTCCTCAATGAGTTCAAACAATTTCTAAACAGAAGAGCTGTTCCTGGACAGACTTCCATTCAAGCAGGAATTAATCCTGAGATAGGAATTCCCTTACCGGCTCCAGTTCCCATGATAGATGTTAACCAGCCGATGGACTGCTCAATTGGGCTGATAGACAGAGCTGACAAGAGCCAAGCTTGAATGGTCATACCGGGTATTTTACTCTGTTTGTTGTGCTAACCAAATACATGAGTGAAAAAGCTTATGAAGTGAATAGTGTTTAAGCAACTGAAATGAAGAGCTTATGAAGCACTAAAATAAGCTGGAATGTAACCTGATTGCAAGAGATAAGCAGTATTATTTCCTACCTGAGTATTTTTGGAATACAAGATAAAAAGGACACATGAGGTAATGTGCCATTACAGTGAAGAATAGTTTAAAGCACAGTTTGAAAGCTTGCATTTGTGTTGTTCCTGATTTGGGTATTCTTCTCACCTGTTCCTGTCCACCAAGGAGCGGGGAAAATAAAATCCTTGTAAAAATAAATTTCTTGTTCCCGACTTTCATTGGCCCCCCACAACTACAAAAAGGCCCATCCCTCCTTAACCCTCAAGGTTAGGGAGAAGGCGGAGGGTGACAAGTGGCGTAGTTGGCAGGATTTCAGCGCAGGCGCAGAAGGAGCCACACCAGGAGCTGCAGAGAACCTCTTCTTCGAAGTGGACCCCGGCTGAAGAGCTGACGAAGCCCAGCAGAGGAGGAGGAACCGCAGAGGCCTGCAGGAGCCATTTCCTGAAGTGCTTGTTACACACCTAAGCCAGGTAACGGGTACACACCCTGGCTTGTGTGGATACCAAGGCAGAGGGTGTCCCCTAGTGGTAGCTGGGGAGGAAAAAAAAAAAAGTTTTGTTTCTGGAGGAACCCCAGAGATAGAGTGTGAGATACCGCACTTGGGTTCGTGTTTCTGTTTGTATTGCAGAGAATCCCAAGATGGCGATGGACCCGAAGGACATCATCCAGTGGATGGCGACGCAATTTGAACGCCAAGCCGAGCTAGCGCTGGAGGCGCAGCAGAGAGCCAGCGCGTCTTTAAAAGAGCAGCAACAACCGCTTCTAGCTCTTCTGGAAGAGTATTTGAAAGAAAAGAAGAAGGACACTGTTCCAGCGTCGGAAGCAGGTTCCTTAGTCGCTAACATGATACCATCTGTTAATATGCCGACAGGGACTTTGTTTAACTTTGGACCTTTAACTAGTCAGGACGATATTGATGACTATTTGGAGAGTTTTGAGAGGGTGGCACGCCTGAGCTTATGGCCAAGGGAACATTGGGCCTTAAGGCTAGCTGCATCCCTTACAGGGGAAGCGAGAGCAGCTTACCGAGCCATGCCTCCAGACCTAGCTGGAAGCTACGAGGAATTAAAAAAGGCCATTCGGGAGAGACTGGGTCTCACTCCACTTGTGTACCACACCCGCCTAAGGAGTGTGAGACTCGAGCCGAGTGAAACTCCCAAGTCCTTATACCACCGAATACGGGCTTTGTTGTATAAGTGGTTGACTCCCGAAGGGAGATCTGTGGAATCTATCCTAGATGATTTAATATTAGAACAATATATGGAAGCACTGCCACAGGAGATTCGCACCTTCCTGATCCTGCAGAACTGCAAGAACCCCCAGGAAGCGGTTGCTCTCTCTGAGAGATATATAGAGGCAGAGTTAACTGCCCAGAGAGCTAGCACCCCATTCTCTGAATACAGCAGCAGCGGATCAGAAAGGCGGCGGAGGATCCAAGAGGATCCAGTAAAAATGTCTATGCCTGGTAGAAAAAATTCTATAGGTAAAATGAGATGTTTTAAGTGTGGGAAAATAGGCCATGTGCAAAAGCAATGCTTGATAAAAACTGCATTAGTAGCTGATATGTATGTGGAGGACAGACCAGGTTTTCTGTTAGCGGTCTGTGTGCAAGGTATAACCACTCAAGCTTTGCTGGACTCGGGTGCCGAGTTAAGCATGATATCAGAAGAATTCTGGAAGGCGATAGAAGCCCCAGAGGTAATACACCCGGTAGATGAGGTAAAAATAAGATGCGTTCATGGGGGAACATCTTCCTACCCCATCTACAACTTACACATAGCAGGCTTAGGTGCACAGAAAACTATCCCGCTTGCGGTTGTCCCACACCTCCCACACTCAATGATCTTAGGCCAAGATTGGCCCCAATTTCACCAGGGTCTAGTGCAAGGAATAAGGGAGAGAGAGAGTTCCCATGTAGAAGAAGGCCCTGAGGAAGTGCAGGCCCTGGCCACGCAAAAGGTAAATTCGGTACTCCGACCCTTAGTGCCTCAGGTCAAGAAAAACAAAGGGGGAGAGACTCCAAAAGATAGCACTACCGAGAGGCCCCGGTTTGTTTTGAAATATTGTAAGATGACCCCTAGTGCTCAAGCACCCAAGAGAGCCACGCCTAATGCCGCAGGGTTGGACCTCAGCAGTGCAGAGGATGTAATTGTTCCTGCGGGCAGAAAGGCGCTAGTGGATACGGCCCTGCAGATAGAGCTGCCTGTGGGGTGTTATGGCCGGCTAGCTCCCCGGTCAGGCTTAGCACTGAAACATTTCATAGACATAGGGGCAGGTGTAATTGACCCGGACTACCGGGGTTCCCTGAAAGTGCTTCTCTTTAATTTTGGAAAAGCTAACTTCCAAGTAAGAACCGGAGACCGCGTAGCCCAACTCATTTGTGAGCGCATTGGGATTCCCCCGTTGGAAGAGGTGCCTGCTCTGTCCACGACGATGCGCGGAACGCAAGGCTTCGGGTCAACAGGGACTAACAGCCTGCAAGGCTTGGCGGCTTCAGTGGAGAGGGAGGACCTGGAAGAGGAGGACCTCGGACCCCAGCTGACAGACTGCCAGCAAAATCCGGAACCCCGCATGGATGAAGGACTTTCTTGGGCACAAAAGCAGGAGTTGAGGCAAGTGTTATCTAGGTATAAAGACGTCCTCACCTCGCTGCCAGGCGAAACTAGATTAATAGCCCATGAGATTGTGACAACACCCGGTGAAGTGGTTAGGCAGCGGCCTTACAGGCTTCCGGAGGCCAAGAAAAATGAGGTGGTCCGGCAAGTAAAGGAAATGCTCGCCATGGGTGTTATTGAAGAGTCCCGGAGCCCTTGGAACAGCCCAATTGTGATGGTTCCAAAACCGGATGGGTCGATTCGCTTTTGCATCGATTTTAGAAAAGTGAATATGATATCTCGCTTCGACTCTTATCCTATGCCAAGAATTGAGGAGCTGCTCGACCGCCTAGGGCAAGCCAAGTACCTCACAACCCTTGACATGTCTAAGGGGTATTGGCAGGTTCCCCTGACGAGAGAGGCTAGGCCGAAAAGCGCCTTCAGCACTCCTATAGGCCTCTACCAATTTCAAAGGATGCCCTTTGGCCTGCATGGCGCCGCAGCTACGTGCCAGCGCCTCATGGATATGATCCTAAGGCCTCATCACGCATATGCTGTGGCTTACATGGACGACGTGGTGATCCACAGCGAGACCTGGACCCAGCATGTCCAAAGGATTGAAGCAGTACTTCTGTCAATTCAGAAGGCGGGCCTTACATTGAACCCAGCCAAGTGCCTCTTTGGGGGACAAGAGGTGAAATACCTGGGTCACGTGGTGGGCCGAGGGATGGTAAAACCTCTCCTTAGCAAAATCGCCAGTGTGCAGGCGTTCCCAGAACCTGCTAACAAAAAGCAGTTACGCAGCTTTTTGGGTCTAGTGGGGTACTATTGGAGATTCATCCCGCATTTTTCAGAGAAAACAGCCCCACTGACAGAGATGTTGAAGAAAAATGCCCCCAACAAGTTAAAATGGAGTACAGAAGCGGAAGGGGTGTTCAACCTTCTGAAGAAACAGCTGTGTGAAGCACCAGTGTTAAAAGGAGTGGACTTCTCCAAGACGTTCATTGTGCAAACAGACGCTTCCGATACAGGTCTCGGAGCGGTATTATCACAGCGACACGAAGGGGTAGAACAGCCGGTCTTGTTCCTGAGTAGGAAGCTGACACCGCCGGAACGAAATTATTCCACAATCGAACGCGAGTGCTTGGCCATCAAATGGGCTATCAATGCGCTGCGTTTCTATTTACTGGGGAGAAAATTCACTTTAATTACAGACCATGCACCCCTAAAGTGGTTGAATCAGATGCACAACCATAATTCACGGCTTACACGGTGGTTCATGGCGCTACAAGCCTTCGAGTTCCAGGTAGAACACCGAGCGGGAAAACTCCACCAGAACGCGGATGCACTGAGTTGTATCCTGTGCTGTCCGGATTCTCCTAAAACAGCCCGTGATATCTTAAGGGGGGGGATCTGTGACGCAGTGGCAACTTCAGAAGCCAGGGAAACTGATACTGACCCTTTGGTTGGTTCAGGTATTGCAAGAAAAGGCAACATTATCCATTCTCAGCATAACCTGCAGGCAACTAATCAGGTAACACAGCTCACCTCAGGGGAGGAGAGAACCAGAGCTGCTGATTGTGCACGCCCTAGTAGGAGGCGGGCTTCCCAGAGCAGGGGCCCCTTGTTAAGCAGAGAGAAGGAAGACAGTAGTAGAAAGAGGAGAAGGAGAAGGAATGGAGGAATGAAATGGAGGACGAATGGAATGAGCAGTACGAATGAAGTGAGAAGTGAAAGTGGATTGAGTCCACGAGTGAGAAGGCAAAGAACATTGGAAAGGCAAGAAGCTCTCTTGAATGCAGAATCCTTTGACCCTGCTACAGAAATACTGCCCAGATGCAATAGAAGGGAAACTGATTCAGAACCAGGATTAAAGCCTAGGTTGTTGGGAGACAGCGTTTACCCTTGGAGAGAAAGGCACGCTGGCAAGGCATTTTCTGACAAGCCTCATTTCAAGGTACCTGCTACATTTAATTCCTTTAACAAGTTTTATAAGCCAGAAAGAGTGAATCCTGATTTTAAAGTACAGGATAGTTTCAGGCAGTGTGAGAGACGTTGGCTACAGCCTGAAACCTCTTTAAATAAGCCTAGCTTTTCTCAACAAACAGCTGCAGCTTTTAACAAGCAAGCTGACGGGAAGAATTCAGCTAAACTGTTTACAGGAGAATTAGGCCACAGTAATTCAGAAGGTCCTACCTTTGAAGCATTCTTTAAGAGCAGAGCTCGTGCAGAGGAACGTGTTGAACCAACACTTAACAACAGAGATAAGTGGGGGAGGGGTAACTCCACCACGGGCACAGAGTGTTTAAACAGAGACAGCATTGTTTGTTCACCAGAAGTGAATAATTATCTGCCTAAGCAAGGAGAATATATTCCCAGTAGTCCTGCTAGAAGACAGGCAGAACTACTCCTCAATGAGTTCAAACAATTTCTAAACAGAAGAGCTGTTCCTGGACAGACTTCCATTCAAGCAGGAATTAATCCTGAGATAGGAATTCCCTTACCGGCTCCAGTTCCCATGATAGATGTTAACCAGCCGATGGACTGCTCAATTGGGCTGATAGACAGAGCTGACAAGAGCCAAGCTTGAATGGTCATACCGGGTATTTTACTCTGTTTGTTGTGCTAACCAAATACATGAGTGAAAAAGCTTATGAAGTGAATAGTGTTTAAGCAACTGAAATGAAGAGCTTATGAAGCACTAAAATAAGCTGGAATGTAACCTGATTGCAAGAGATAAGCAGTATTATTTCCTACCTGAGTATTTTTGGAATACAAGATAAAAAGGACACATGAGGTAATGTGCCATTACAGTGAAGAATAGTTTAAAGCACAGTTTGAAAGCTTGCATTTGTGTTGTTCCTGATTTGGGTATTCTTCTCACCTGTTCCTGTCCACCAAGGAGCGGGGAAAATAAAATCCTTGTAAAAATAAATTTCTTGTTCCCGACTTTCATTGGCCCCCCACAACTACAAAAAGGCCCATCCCTCCTTAACCCTCAAGGTTAGGGAGAAGGCGGAGGGTGACAGACTTAACCAGCCAAGCTCTTATATTATGTTCTATGTCAATTGTATATAGTTACCCTGTATTGCTCTATGTCAATATGTATATAGTTACCCTGTATTTGCTCCAAGTTTTATCCCCTGTTACAATGGAAGCGCAAAACAGTTTTGACTGAATTGAGCAACCTTTGTTGAATGTAAACCGCGCTGATAACAAATAGCGCGGTATATAAAAGATGTTAAATAAATAAATAAATAAATTTGGGGGTGGGAAGTAGGAACCCCCAATAGTGTAGTTGGACGAGAGAGCTCCATAATATTAGTGGCATGAATGACATCATTTGGAGGTAGGAAGTAGGGACCGCCAATAGCAGAGCAGATGAGTAAGCTTTAAATAACGAGTGGTATTCTTCAACCCGCATGTGCGGCATTCTTTTAAAAGCGGCCCGAATGAAGTTTTACTATAATGGTGTCGCTGGAGCAGAGTCAATTTTGAGGCGTGTGCAGCATCTTTCACTTTTCTGGTAGGTGGCTTTGCTGCCGCATACCTACGAGAAAGACAATGAACTTGTTAGGAACTTAGAGAGGGGTTTGATAGTGAGTGGTTACTGATATGGGTTTTATTTTTTAGAGTTTAAAGTGAATAGTGATCTCCTGAAGAAACAACTGAAGTGAAACGCGACGAAAGCGCCTAGGGAAGGCGTTGGGATCAGAGAGCGAAAAGGGAGTGTGAAGAGGAACTTGAAATTGAAGTTAAGCACTCAGGTTTTGCTGCATATTGAACAACTAGAGTGGTAGTGAAAGTTTACAATAACAGCATTTGTACTTGAGTAATGCGAAAGTGAGATATTAATTCCATTCGCTCTCAAGAGTATTATTTTGGGTTGTTAAGAAATCCACAATATATAATAATAGCTTGTTGAAGGTCATTGATGCTATTGGGCACTAATGTTGGACATATTAAAAGTCCGAAAATAAGTGCTAAAAAAGTCTGAGACCTTTAACTGTTTTGAGAATAATCTTAAGAGTAACCATAAGTGATAATATTGCTGAAAAGAAGATTTTGGTTCCATGTTGATTAAATTGAGCGTTTCTTACATTAGAATTTCTGATTTAGCTGTGCTCAGAGAAAGACCAGAAATAGATAGTATTTTCAATAAAATCATATGGATGTGAAAGCTGGACAGTGAAAAAAGATAGACAGGAAGAAAACTGATGCCTTTGAATTATGGTGCTGGCGGCGAATACTGCGTATACCATGGACTGCCCGAAGAACAAACCAGTCTGTACTAGAGGAGATCAAACCTAAACTTTCTTTAGAAGCTCAGATGACAAGACTTTGGGGTATGTTTACTAAACCGTCTTAACGTGCGCCCGGCGATCATCTGCAGGCTGCCATAAAAGGAGTGGGCGTTTCAGTCTTAAAGTAGCAAAACGGGATTATCGCACGATAACACGCGCTGCTGTGCACATTATCGGGCGAAGCTCCGCTAAGCGCGTTAATGCGCGGTAATCTTAAGTAGGCGCCCAGACATGCAAACATAGAAACAGAGGTGTAGCACAATGGTTAATACACTGACTGATGATACAGGGGTCATGAGTTTGATCCCCCAGTGTGCCTAATGCATAAGGCTGGCTGAGGCATAAGCTTTGACATGTAAGTATTGTTTCTTGAGGCATTTTATTTGTATTTTAATTATTGCTGCCAGCAAACACACCCTCACGTACCGTAACCTAAGGTGCCGCATAAGGCATCCTATAAGGCACTCCATAGGATACATTATAAAGTGCACTGTCTGCCACGGCACCCTATAATGTCCCCTATAGGGCACCCTATAAGGCGCTCCATAGGACACCTTATAAGGCACCTTATATGGACTATAACCATAAGGTGCCTCAGAAGGCGCTTTATAGGGCGCCCTATAAAGCGCCTTCTGAGGCACCTTATGGTTACAGTACTCTGAGGGTGTTTTTGCTGGTAGCACTAATGTACATTAAAAATAGACAATGCTTCGGACAGCCCTATCAAATAACCCCACTGTGGGTTTGAACCCATGACCTCTGGCTCCACAGGCAGTGAAGTAACCAGTGGGCTACAGCTGCTAACAAACCCCTGGCTGGCTGCAGAAGGACTGCACGTCACCACACAAACAGTCTGCTGTGATCACCAGGATAGGGTTAACCCACCCATACCCATGATGCACTGCACATGCAAATCAGCAGTCTACAGATGATCACAAGATGGGGTATGCACCCCCACAGCACCTCGGCCTGGTAGGGGGAACTGACCGTGTGTGTTACTGGCACAGAGTAGCTACACACCGTCACATTGTGCGGGTACTGTGCTCACCCTGAGGGTGAGGTGGGGCGCCCAGCACCAGGTCCACAGCACCTTCCATGGCAGAAATAGGCCATACTGCAGGTCCCCAGCAGTGCTAGTGTGTGAGATAGGTAGTTCCTGCAGACACACCTTGGACACATCTGTATTTCTCAGTCAGGTTTAGCCCTTATGGACCCATAGGCAGATTATGTACTGTAGGGCTGGTACCCCTGCAATTCTACATACAAATCTCCGGCCTGCTCAGCAACTCAGGCCTGAACCAACCTGCACAGACAAGATGGATTCTTCACTTCACTTTTGCTGTGTTCAGCTACAAACGACCTCCAAGCAACTGCTGGCACAGCATTTCTAAGCATACATACAGAAGCTATTGTCCGTGGCTGGCCTTGGACACTTGTACATGCCCAGAAGTTACATACTGTTGCTTCTGTCTGATTTCTTACCATGGCTCCTTTGTTTGCAAGAAGCTGCTCATCATCTACCTCCTGATTCGCTGAGAACACCTCAGACTGCCTGGTGCCAACCAATCATCGGACCTATGACGGAGGATTCTTACACAGAATAATGCAATCTGCACTGAAACTTTAGTAGGGAGAGTTGGGCGCTTTTTCCACCTGTTCATACAGACTTCTGCACCGGTTCCTCTCTGCTGTGCACTGCGTACCTGATTCCTGCGACCTGACCCTTCCGCAAGACGGCCACTAAGTGTGGGCTAGGCTGCCCTCCACAGGTCTGAGATAAGACTTTCACAGATACCTCCGGTTTGGACTTACTGTGGCTCGCCTGACGAGGCTAGAGCCCGCATTAGCTAGGAGCTGCCTCCTTGGACTGCATTGTTCCTGAGAGCCCGACGGAACTAAGGTACTGACTTATCTCTCCTCCTCCTGATGGGCAAGGGGTTAGAAATATATTTCTTACTTTTCTTCAGTGCAGAGCGAATCAGTGACGTCTGGTTACTAATCAGTGATTTATTATGTTGTCCAAGTGTACATCTGTACTATAACAAATTTCTACCTCATGTTTCTAATTAGCTATATGTGTGTGCGTATATTTTTCTACCTGGTTGCCTATAATAAAGTCTAATATATATCTGCAGACCAGACTTCTTTCATGGCTCATTGCCAGAATAATTCACCGAACTTTGGGCTGGGTAATAGTAGCTATTTCCCCTGGACAACAACAGAGTCTAACTTATTTTTGTGCTACTAATATACCCTACATAATAATGAGGTCTCGTCCAAGGGATGAGTATTTCTGCCTGTGCTACGTCTCTCAGAATTTGTGTAATATTTCTGTGCTGTTTATTGTGGTCCAAGCAGCTGTTTATGCTGAGGTTTGTGGCTAGAGAATTGTCTGTTGAGACGGGTTTGGAACCCACATTACAGGATCTCTGAATGAGTTGCGTCTTACTGAGTCAGTGTAATTCTAGCAGCTATTCCTGTGTTTGTAACGATGATTCACACAGAGGGCTGGGTGGATCAGGTTTCCGCTCTCAGGAAGCGGAATGCTCTGGATCAAACGGAATTGCAATTTCTGACAGTTTGTAGAACTGAACTAGCCGCTCAGACAAGGAGATTGCAAGCGGATGCTGCTCTTTATGAGCACTGGGAGAGCGCTCTGATAGCTGAGCTAGAGTCTACAGAGACTGCTCTAAGTGCAGCGAGACGGCGTACAGCCAATCTGCAAAGAGGGCTAGTTGTTGCACGTCAGGAATGTGGGCAGGAAATACAGAGAGTTAACCTCGAAATCCAGCAATTAAGAGCTGACTGTTTTGAATTGGCGTGTGTGTCCACCTCTCAGGGTAATGAGACAGAGTACAGGGATAATTTGATCCCTCTAGGCTTCTCGAATTACCAGAGGGTAGATGACGGCAGTTTGCCACTGGAAACCCTGCCCAGTGTAGAAAGGCAGCTTTTCCAGAACAAAGTCAGTAATCTCCCATCAGCGCATGAGCACAGGAGAGAAACAGGGCGGAGTGAAACACCCTACTCTCGACCCCTCCCCATACAGGGAGCGGTGGAGGGGGGGGGAAGTTCCCCTAGTGATGGAAGACTGTACCAGCAGCGACCACCAGAGGGAGCTGAAGGCAAGCGAAATCCTCTATGCTCCCGTGTCCTGCAAGGAAATCAAATAAATGAAGGTGCTTCTGTCGCACAATTACAAATTATCAAGACCTTGCGGAGCATGGTCACACCTTTTGAGAAAACTGGTCATGCCACCATAAATGAACATTTAGCTGCAGTCAAAGATGCCTTTCGGGCACTGAACATTACCAGGGGGGAGGATATGGTTCTGTATCTTCCATGGTCCTTTGATGTACCTTGTCAGCAATTTATTCGGGCCATGGCAGACGATGAAAAGAAGGACATTGTCATCTTTGAACAGGCACTAAAGAAACATTATGGGCCATACCCTGATGATATCGCTGCAAAGCAGGCAGCATTTAGTATGACTCATAGGGAAAATGAAACACCCTGAGAGTTTGCTTACAGACTTAGGCAGACCTTCTTCCAGAGTGACCCTTTTTGGGAAACAATAGAACACCATCAGGAGTTTCGTAATCTTTTCTGTCAGTTGCTCCTTCCATCTATTAAGCCTTATATGTCTGACAAGCGTCACGAACCCCTGTCACGTGTGATAGAACATGCTGAGTGGATTTGGGAAGCTGTTCCTACCATGAGAGCAACCAATACTGGCAGCACAGTCCGGGCTCCAAGCAAAGCCAGAGAGCCAAAACAGTGTGTTAGTGCTGTAAAATCTACCCTTTCGTTAGAAAACAACTCTTCTCCTTCTGTTCCACAGAATCCTCCCAGGCCACCCCAGAATAACCAGTCATCTGGGTCTAAGCAGCGCTCTGGGAATCAGCGTTTCACTCAGCAGAACCGGAACTGGAAGAGAAAGCCCGGTTTTGACAAATTCCAGGAGCTGGAGAAGAGGTATTCTACTACAATTTTGGTAAGAATAAGGTCAAAGACTGTAAATTTCTTCCTAGCTGGAACGGTCCATTTCCTATTGTGGATAAAGCCTCCCCTGTTGCTTATCAAATTCGAATGAAGTCCAGTACTGAGAGGGAAGGCTCCCTTAAATGGGTCCACATTAATCAGCTTAGACCGTGTCATCCCAGTAAGCTCCTTCCTGAAGAACCTCTTGCTGAAGTGAGTGATACTAACCTTGAGGCGGGATAGCCTGTTTGTTTTCTTTTACAGATGGAGTCCCAGACTTTGAAGGTCCTGTTCCTGATTTTGATGTTAGCGGGATCCGAGGTTGCCAGATTGATTGAGCCTGGCCCTCTTTCTGGTGTCGTGCTACAGGATGCACCTGGTTTCCTGATTACACAGTCCCAGACTGTCACACAGAAAGTTTTTGTGTCCCTAGATCCCCGATATGTTTTACAGAAACATTTTGAATCGTCTGTTGTACGCACCACTAATATACATCAGTGGTACCTAATCTTGGCATGTGCCAACGCTCTAAAGACATTCATTGGTTGTGTCCTGGTAAACCTTTCCTGAAGGACACTTCTACGGCTCTTTGTGGGTTGTCTGCTGAAAATGTGAAAGAACAATGTAAAGTTACCATGACCAAGTACAATGACTTTTCAGAGACGAAAGTTGCTGTTGTCAACAATGTTTGGCTGGTTAGTACCCCTTTGAGTGAACTCCTGGTCACCATGAATAAACATGACATTCATAATAGAGTTCCTCTACCCTGCAATGTTTGCTTGATTGATGTTCCCAAGAACTCCATTGTTAATGTTGGTGGAGTTTCCTTGTTTTATCTAGATGCTGACCCTGTTTCGACAGAGCTCCAGATATTGGATGTGTTTCGAGGTCATGAGATTGACTTCACTGCAGCCTTGACCTATCTTTTGGACTATAAGGACTCTCACACAGTTGAACTGTCCATTGACCAGGACGACCTTGCCATTGCTGATTATAACTTTGATTGACGAGATGTGGACATTTTACAAACTGATTTTATGTCACATGTCATTGTTCCTGGTCTTTTCTTTATGTTGGTGCTCCAGTTTCTTATCTCCTTGTATCAACAGAGACAGATTCGTGCTCTTCGTCGCTCTATGCATCCTGCACCTCTGCTGCCTGCCATGCATCTGCAGGATTTGCTGGAACGTCACACTTTTGAATAAGTGTCACCATTTTCTTTGAAAGTTATCCATTGCTCTTGATTGAGTTGTGTTTTTTTTTCATAGCTAGCATGTGTTTATTTTACTAACACAGTTACACATTGCTTCTCATTACTTTTGAGTGTTCACCTTGGTGTTACACTAACTCATTATATTGCATTCCTGATATGCATTTTTGGTTTGGATACTTGATTTGACGTGACTGTATCTCTGTCATTTTATTTTGACTTCTTTTATTGCTTGAGTGTATTCACTGTATTATTCCTCATGCAGTATTGCTTTCATGCATATTGTGCTTGAAGTATTATCCACTTCTCATGCATTAGTCAATCATTTGTCATTTGGTTCTGACCTGCACGGTAGTACTGCTAGTTAGGCTTTGTACGATGGAGTGTACTCCCTTGTAGCATCCTCCATCTTACAAGGGGGGGGGAGATGTAGGGCTGGTACCCCTGCAATTCTACATGCAAATCTCCGGCCTGCTCAGCAACTCAGGCCTGAACCAACCTGCACAGACAAGATAGATTCTTCACTTCACTTTTGCTGTGTTCAGCTACAAACGACCTCCAAGCAACTGCTGGTGCAGCGTTTCTAAGCATACATACAGAAGCTATTGTCTGTGGCTGGCCTTGGACACTTGGTACATGCCCAGAAGTTACATACTGTTGCTTCTGTCTGATTTCTTACCATGGCTCCTTTGTTTGCAAGAAGCTGCTCATCATCTACCTCCTGATTCGCTGAGAACACCTCAGACTGCCTGGTGCCAACCAATCATCGGACCTATGATGGAGGATTCTTACACAGAATAATGCAATCTGCACTGAAACTTTAGTAGGGAGAGTTGGGGGCTTTTTCCACCTGTTCATACAGACTTCTGCACCGGTTCCTCTCTGCTGTGCACTGCGTACCTGATTCCTGCGACCTGACCCTTCCGCAAGATGGCCACTAAGTGTGGGCTAGGCCGTCCTCCACAGGTCTGAGATAAGACTTTCACAGATACCTCCGGTTCGGACTTACTGCGGCTCGCCTGACGAGGCTAGAGCCCGCATTAGCTAGGAGCTGCCTCCTTGGACTGCATTGTTCCTGAGAGCCCGACGGAACTAAGGTACTGACTTATCTCTCCTCCTCCTGATGGGCAAGGGGTTAGCAATATATTTCTTACTTTTCCTCAGTGCAGAGCGAATCAGTGACGTCTGGTTACTAATCAGTGATTTATTACGTTGTCCAAGTGTACATCTGTACTATAACAAATTTCTACCTCATGTTTCTAATTAGCTATATGTGTGTGTGTATATTTTTCTACCTGGTTGCCTATAATAAAGTCTAATATATATCTGCAGACCAGACTTCTTTCGTGGCTCATTGCCAGAATAATTCACCGAACTTTGGGCTGGGTAATAGTAGCTATTTCCCCTGGACAACAACAGAGTCTAACTTATTTTTGTGCTACTAATATACCCTACAGTACCACCACCCAACCCAACCCACCCCACCCCACCCTCTGGGGCTGAGGGTGGGAAACAGGGTCTCCCACCAACAGATCCACATTCTACCTCCCTGCAATGGTGGCAGTAGAGGGGACCATCAACCACAGTCCTGATGGGGAACAGACACCCTACAGGGCAGTCAATGCAGCTCTGTACACATCCATAAAGCAATAGCAGACAGACATTAGGCCTGGAAATGCTCAGCTGCGCCCCACCACTATCTGACATTCTCCTGCAGCAAGCCTCTAGCCACTGCACCCTGCAAGGTGTTCCAGCAAGACACATACCAGCTGCAGACAGTCTGCTAGCTAGTCCATAGTGCATGTTCCTGGAGGAGAGGCATGCACCCAGAACTGGGATGTCAACATACACACCAAGCAGATAAGTCAGTGACTGGGCCCCAAAAGGGAACCCATAAATATCACATGAGAGAAATACTATATAGCACTATGGGGGAACCTAGCCATGCCGTGGTCACTGCTCAAATCCAACAGTGGTCACTTTTTCAGAGTTGTACACTATGTCAATCAAAACAATTACTCTGATAATAGAATCATGAAAGTGTAACTATATCTATTGTTGCTAAAGCATTCATTTCAAGTTTAGCATAGGTCTCAGACTTTCGGGTGTAATAACTATTCAGACTTATAAATGCATTCTGAAAATCGCCCAATTCGCATCAATGACCTTGTAATAAATCAGTTTTTCAGAACAATTTAGAAAATGTGCTTAGAAAATGTGCTTAGCTTTTGACAACGGCCCCGCAGAAAAAAAAAAAAAAAGGGGGCCGTTGTCAAAAGCTAAGCACATTTTCTAAGCACATTTTCTAAATTGTTCTGAAAAACTGATTTATTACAAGGTCATTGATGCGAATTGGGCGATTTTCAGAATGCATTTATAAGTCTGAATAGTTATTACGTCCGAAAGTCTGAGACCTATGCTAAACTTGAAATGAATGCTTTAGCAACAATAGATATAGTTACACTTTCATGATTCTATTATCAGAGTAATTGTTTTGATTGACATAGTGGTCACTGCTCAGTCAGGGTGAGAGTGATCTCCCAGCAGGACATGCTGTGGCCACCCTGTCTGTGCAGGTGGTGGCCGGGCACTACAATGTCCCAGCCATTGCCCTATGCCCTGTGCAGATGCATCCTGGCCAGGCCACCCTGTCCGGGCTATACCCATAGTACCTTGCTCCTCATTATGCACATTGGTAGGCCAATACTGGCAACAGTGCTGGCAGTGTGGGCTGTGGAGGGTGTTTGCAGCCACCACACACTGGATAGACAGACACACACTCCCTCACCTATGCCAGCATTGTACAACTATAGAGGTGTTTGGCAGCCCTGGCCACCACTCCAGTCCTGGGCACAGTGCAGGCATGGCTATGGTACACAATACTGTTGGGGTCACTCCCCAGGGTGGTAAACACTGTCAGACACAAGACCTGTAGCACACTCCACAGACATCAGAAAGGTTGCCATGATGCATCTCAATCAGAAAATTGTACTTAACTTCGGAATTGCTATCTGCCAGTAATCATAGCAACCTTTTGATAGCTGTGTACCGTATTCCCAGGTTTAGGGTGGCATTGCTAAGGTATGCAAGTGCTAGTATTGGGAGATGCACGCCGGGCCCAATGTCCTGCCTCTCCAGGAGGCATTGGATAATGGAGCCTGTGGGTGTGGGTGTGTCTGCCCCTGTTGGCCGCTGCTCTAGGGCAGAGGTTCCCAACTCCAGTCCTGGAGGGCCAAACACTGTTCGGGTTTTCATGCTGTCCCTAATGAATATTGTCACCAGCAGTGGCTGAACTGGTAATATATAGCTAGGCACACTGCTGGGCCTGACCCTTCTATGAAAGAAAGTGTAGTTGAGACGGAGTGGTCAGGTTGAAATAAGGATTTATTCCCCTCCCGGGGTTTGCTGGATTTTCAAAACAGTACAAAAATACCAAACTTAAGAGGCAGCCATGCTTCTGGCAAAAACAAAAGGTGAAAGGAAAACACAGCTTCTTGCTTGAACAGAACCACTAATTATAACAAACAGAAATCAGGTAATAATGTTGGCAGTTCCCTCTGTGCACGTTGTGATAAGGAAGCTTATCATAGCTCAGGTAGGAGCTATAGAAAAGATGATGTGACTCTGAACAAGCAACCTGTCAGTTCTGGTAGAAGCAAGAAAACAGAGTTTTCACATAAAAGACTACCAGTCCCAGAATGCACCAGGTTTCCAGCAGCCATGAGAGGGGCTGAAGTGAGAGAATGTGTGTGCAATCAAGAGAGCTATGAGGTAATCCCTAAGCACTCATCTCAAAGGGCAGGGCCTGATTCAACACAGCTGCGCTGTGTTAGGGAGCAGCACACATTAGAACAGGATAAGAATAGAGCTTATTCTTCAGGTTTCAGCAACAGTTTCAAGAACAGCTTCAGGAAGAGATACAGAGGGGAGAGCTTCAGCAACGGCTACAAGCACCAGTATCACCTGGAGAAACAGAAGCCAAGCCAAGCAGATAGAGAGAGAAGGAAACTCTCTGGAAGGAAGAGAAGAAAGGCCATTGGAAGGTCTGGGAGATTCCAAGGCAGTACTCATACTGGGAGGTATTCCAAAAGCCAGCAGAGTCCATTGGACTGGATTCAGCCAGAGGAATGGAGTGGCAGAGATAGGAATCACCAGTGGCTACCTGGAAGAGAGAAGACTGCATGTGGAAGGGACTTTCAGACCAAGGCCAGAAGGTATGTGAGAGGAGATCCAGTGTCCAGGGATCAAGATTGGAAGGCTGGACATCAGAATTGGATTACATATTGGCCAGGCTATACAGAGAGGAATAATGATAGCAGGAGAGGCTCAGGTATGAACACTGATCCAGACCCTATCTATAATAGAGTGGCAGCAAGGGAATGAGCATTCTCATGATAGTGCCTTAATGAAAGACTCGTCTGTGCCAATGTATGATAGTGACCATATGCTGATTGATACAGCAGATGAAAATACAGTTTATATGGACTGTTCTCTATCTAAATGCTATTACTAGTTTTCTCTGAGCAAACACATCAGCCATCACAAAGAAACCTAACTTTGTTCTTTATTTCCACTGCAAACAGCTCTTAAAGCAGGATTTGGGCTCACACAGTAGCAGCCAGCCAGCTAAAGGCTTTCAGCTGGTCCATTGATAGTAATTAGGGCTGCACCTGATTGTGGGTGTGAGCAAGGGAGAATCCCTGCTGAGATCGGCGTGGAAAATAAGCAGAAGTTAACCTAACCAGCAAAGTTTATTCTTTACTTTGTGCCTTTGTATTTGGTAATTATTTGCTAAGAAAACATTAGCTAATTGCCTGACAAGCTGAAGGTTGTTTTCTGGTTTACTTTGTGACTTTTTGTTATCCATTTTAAACACTGCAAGCAAGTAACCTCATTTATAGTGCTATCAAGCATACATGTGCTGGGTGAATTAAACCCCATCAATAAAAGAAGTATTTTATTGATCTTACCACTTGGTTTCACAACTCAAATTATTGTCATCAGCTGTGTTTGGGAGTGAATGAACTACAATATCCACAATACCTTGCAAGAATCATATGAATATATGCATCGTCAAGATTGTGTAAGTTCTCACCCTAGGCAGCCGTCTGACAACGTTTATCCTTCTCCCAGGTACACTTATCTTCTACTAGCGTAGAGAAGTCTCATCAGTTATTAATAAAGAACAGTCCATGTCCTCAACATAGGGAAAGCATTCACTTTGCTCCGTGCACATCTGTTCATCAACTATCTTATCTTCTTTAGGGCAGAGAGTCTGGAACCTTCTACAATCAGTCCCTGGCTTTTCTTCACCACTCTCTCCACAGTATGGCAAATAATTATCAGATAGTTTGTAAGACTGCCTTGTTCTGTTTCTACTAGATCTCTCTCTTGGCAGTTTTCTGCCAGGCTTTAAATACATGCAATCATCTTCTTCACTCATACATATGTCCTCAATTACTTTACATTCCTTTTCCCAAGGTTGTAAATATCTTAGGCCATTCTGCCTTTCAGTAATACAGAGTTCCTTACCAGCTGCTCTCCGTTCTCCCCACTGACCTCTGTGTTTGGGAAATTCTTCCTGCGTCACAGGTGAGGGTTTCCTGCAGTTAATCCCTCTGCTGGTAAACGGCTTTCTGTCTCTTTTCAAAGCCCTGCTTGGCTTTCTATTCCAAGACTCCAATGAAACAGCATTAGGCTGAGAGTATTCTGACCTTCTGTTAGAGAGCTGCAAGTCTTCCCTTACTTGCCAAGTTTCCAAATCACTCTCAACTTCTGAGTCTCCAAAACCACCGTCAGAATCAGCACATGAATCCAACTCAGCCTCTCTCACTGCAACTCCTGCTGGGTCTCCTACCAGCTTTCTTCCTCGATCTAACTCTGTTTGCCTACCACGTTTCTTATACATGGTTAGGGGCGTTTTCCTGCACATGTGCAAACTGTTCTCTTCATTACCTGGGGAGTGTTTGTTGGCTAGGCGTGCCCTCAGACCTCGTGTCTCAGCCTGCTTTGGTTGCCTATGGTAACTGTGAAGCTTTTGATCTCCCTTCCTGTCAGAATCTGTGCCAAACTCAGTAGCTTTCTGTGTTTTAAAGGTATAGGGCAGAACTTCGGTGTCACAATATGCATGAGATATATCTGCATACCGTGGGGGCGGCGCATAGAAATGCAGCACAGGCATCTTTATTAGAGGCAGCATGGAACCTGAATGATGTTTGGCCTTCCAGGACTGCATTTGGGAGACTCTGCTCTAGGTAATGCACCTGTTTATGGTGTCTGTGCTCTGTAGGGTAAAATGTAGGTGTTTTGGGCATGTTTATGTCATCTGCAATAAAGTTTCTGTCTGTATTAGCACGTTTTAGTAGTGGATAAAATATGGGGACTGGGTTGGCAGGAACCATAGCTGGGACTTGAACCTGTGACCTTCTGCTTCTGAACACACTGGTTGTGTGCACTGCACCATCGTGTTGCCACAGAGACAGTGCATTCCCTGGTGATACCATGACTGTTCGTCCGACAGGGCCTGTCTGTTGCAGTGCATGGCACCCACCTACACAGGGCTAGGCCATGGTCTGCTCTGGGCAGCTGCCACTGCCCCCCTCTACCACCAGTACCCCTCTGCCACCATGCTGACATGCCCTTCTGCTGGTGGTGCTGGTGGTGCGCAGTCTCAGGCCATCCAGTGTGCAGGTAGGCGGCTGCCTATGGTGCGTGTTCTGGGGTAGGGGTGCCTGCATAGACGTCCACGCTTCCCCCCCAACACCGCCTGCCAATGTTCTGTGCCCTTGGAGGTACCTGCTGGGTACTATCCCCTGTGACACTGTGATAAACACACTCGTGCCCATGTTGGGCCCTCATCAGTTGCTGTCTGGCTGCTGTACAGTTTCAGCATTCCTAAGTGCCACCTAGGCATCTGCCTAGTCCGCACTGTGCCCCAGCTGCACCACAGCATGTACCGCCTGCAGCCCTCTGTATCCCATTTTCAAGCATCTGTCCAGTTGGCCGTTCCGACATTCCCACCCTGCTGTTGCCGCACATGTGCACGCCATAGGAAACCTGTCCGATGGAGAGGAAAACCCTGCACAGCGCAATTTCACTGTGGGCTCATTCACCTTGTATGGGGACGGAGCATGGACCCTTCCAGAATTCATATCCTTTTTTTGGTGCTTTCCTGGGAGTGTTTTTTGATGTTTCCCATTGAGATCACTATTGCCCAGCTTGGTTATTTTATTTTTCCATTTTCTTCTGTTAATTTTCACTGTTTATTTGCCCTTTTGTTCCGTGCACATGTATCACACTTATCACTTTTTTATAGGTTTCCCTGGTTTTGCTGTACATTGCTGACAGAAATGGTTTCTCTTCCCTTTAAATCAGCTCTAACGCCAGGGTTTCACTGGCATTAGTTTTGAGCCTCGGATTTCACAGCGTTAGTGTGCGGGGAGCCTCTCCCCTCCCATTCTCCACCCACTGACTCCTTCTCTCCTCCCCTGGGGAGCCTTCCTCCGCCCTCCGGGAGCCTTTCTCCGCCTTCAGTGCTCGTTTGCGCCGCTGCGCGCGTTATCACACGCTAAGGTACCTCTGTGCCCGATAAAGCGCCATTATCGCGCGATAAGGTACCTTATCGCGCGATAACGTCACAGAGCGCACATTAAGACGGTTTAGTAAACATACCCCTTAGTCTCTGCCCCACTATTTTCAAAGGTTACTGTGGCTACTATGGGCCCTTTTATAATTTCTGACAATGCTCTGATTTGGGCTGATTTTGAGCGGAGGGTTGGAGAGGACACATTTCTGACCCAATCAGTAACTTTATGGCCCATCCCTAGGGTGCCCAGTTTGTTTATAAGTCACCTGTGTGGAACAATGTCAAAGGCTTTACTGAAATCTAAATACACCACATCTAGGACTCTCCCTCGGTCCAAATCCCTGGTAACCCAGTCAAAGAAATCTATCAGATTTGTCTGACAAGACTTTCCTCTGGTGAATCCATGCTGCCTCCGATCCTGCAATCCATTGGACTCCAGAAACCTCATTATTCTCTCCTTTAGTAGCCTTTCCAATAATTTACAAACCACAGAGGTTAGACTAACCAGCCTGCAGTTCTCAATGTCATCCTTACATCTGCTTTTGTGTAAAGGGACCACATGTGCCTTTCTCCAGTCCTCTGGCATCACTCCCGATTCCAAAGAGGCATTGAAAAGGTCAGACAGTGGAGCCGCTAGAATGTCCAAGTTCCCTCAGTATTCTTGGATGTATCCCATATAGACCGATGGCTTTGTCTACTTTTAGTATAGCTAGTTCTTCACAAACACAGTCTTCTGAAAATCGTTCGAGATCCCCATCACTTTGGTTCCTATTTATGGGTGTTTTCTGAGGTCCTGCTCCTGGCCCTTCATCTGTGAACACGGAACAGAAATATTTGTTAAGCAATTCCGCTTTATCCTCCTCAGCTTCTGCATATTCCTCCTCTGCACCCTTCAGTCTGACAATGCCACTTTTGCCCTTCCTTCTCTCACTAATATATCTGAAAAATGTCTTATCCCCGCATTTTATTGCATTAGCTATTTCTTCTTCTTTTTGTACCTTTGCTTTCCTGACTTCTTTGCTAGCTTCTCTTTTCCAAATATAGATGCCTGTCTTCCTCTCTCTGTGATCTCTTCTATTTCATGAAGGCCTACTTAGTGTAAATCCACTAAGGTCCTGTTGCTGGGAGATATCATATCATATGAAAATTAAAAGATGGAAAGAGCTAACTGATCTAATACTATGTCTTCAACAAGTATGTTGGGATCAGCACCTCCATGCCCATTGAGGTACCCCCCAAAGCAGAGCCAAATTATTAGAATCACAATCAGCTTTTAATACTCTGCTACATCAGAGAGTAAGAAATCTATTCTAGTCTGTATTATAAATTCCAGCTTTTTCAATATGGAAATAAAGATGGGAAGCTGTTAGCTGGATGTTTGAGAGGCTGGCTAGGTCCTCATTATATGACAGCACTGCAGGGTAAACTCTGTAATAGAATTAAAGATATAGGAGTTGTTTTTCAGGAATACTATATGTCCCTGAATTCTAAAGGAATGGTGCCTTTGCCCCAGGTGGTGAATTTTCTGGAATAGGCGACCTTGGTAGGCCACTCCCGCTCTGAACCCTCAGACAAGCAGTGTGGACTGCGGGACCTGGCTTTAGATTTACCTGGCCTGTCGGAACCATCCAGGGACGCGGCCTTTGAGGGTTTCTTTCTCCTGTGTTCCCTCGAGGGAGATCCCCTTTCTGAAGACCCATGGCATCAACCAAGATCTGTGGGGGTGCCACGGGAGTCCGAGGCTTCAGACAGGGCCTTGGCCTTCAGATGCACCAGGGACTGTGGGAAAAACTTCTTGTGTTGCTGCTGATGGCTCTTGAGGTCCTTGGTGGACATCTTTTTACAAGGACCATAGGCCATGGGGTCGTGGTCTGGCCCGAGGCAGCATAGACAAGAGTTGTGTGTATTGGTGAGAGACATTATCTGCCAGTTGGAAAAAAGACGCCAAGGCGAAAAAATGAGTATGGACCCGAGACTCGATGCCAAAGCAGCGGGCTCGGGTGGCGGGAAGAGTACTGGTGCAACCAGAGGGAAAGTATGAAACTCAGATAGCAAAATCATCAACTTTTTCCGTGGGGAGGCAGACAGACGTCTGATGGGCTCTGTGGAAAAAAGGAGACTGGGTAAGATGGCACCCTTGGGCAGGAAGGGGACCACACATGCATGGTGGCATCTCCCAAAGGCTTTCTTTGAAAGCTGGGAAGATGCTTCCACGAGGCTTCATCAGTGCCAACGTCACCCATATGTGAGGACTGACTTTATGCTTGTTCCCGGAGAAAGGTATTTTATTTTCAATCTAGTGATAGGAATATATCAGCTTTCTTTATATGCATCTTTCTAGTTCTTTGGTGTTGTTGAAAGAAAGTGAGACGTCTCTATAAAAAGGTGAAAAAGCAAAAAACAGCCAAAATGGATGACAGAAGAAACTCTGAAAATTGCTCAGAAAAGCAGAGAAGCTAAAGCCAGAAGAGAAAGAGAGTTAGTTGTATTTATCAGAGATGATAGAAGCATTTGATACAACTAACTTGTTTAAAACTGAAGTGGATTATGAATATGTGTATTGACAAAAGCACTTATTACACAAACTAACCAGTGATTGAATTGAGTGAATTACATTTAGCTATTGACAGAATACATCACTCTGAAAGAAGACCAAACGGAACTGTATAACCAGAGGAGAAAGAGAGGCAATCACAGAACTCAACAGAGATTTCCAAAGTGCAGCAAGACAAGACAAAGTGAAGTACTATAATGTTGCATGCAAGGAAATCAAATCAGAAACTATTAGAGGAAGAACAAGATCAGCTTTCCTAAAGCTACAAGAGTTAAACAAAAAATTCCAGCCTCGAATTGAAATGTTACAAGATGCTCAAGGATCCATATTGAATGATGCTGAGAAAATCAAGAAAAGATGGAAAGGATATACAGAGTTATTATACCATAAAGAACAAGTGGACCAACAGTCGTTTCAACCTGTACCTTATGATCAGGTACCACTGGTGATGAAAGAAGAAGTCAAAGCAGCATTGAAAGCCTTATCAAAGAACAAAGCACTGGGCATTGATGGCATTCCCATTGAAATATTACAGCAATTAGATGCAGCTATTACCATATCAGGAAATTTGGAAAACAAATTCATGGCCAACTGACTGGAAAAGATCTGTGTTTATATCAATACTGAAGAAAGATTTTCTGACTGATTGTGAAAATTATTTCACAATCGCTCTGATCTTACATGCCAGCAAGATTATACTCAAGATTATTCATCAGAGACTACAAAGGGTGAGGAATGAGAGACGTCATTACGGATGTGAGATGGATCCTTGAAAAGACAAAAGAATATCTATATATGTTTTTTGGCTACAGCAGGGCTTTTGACTGTGTAAACCAGCGGTTCTCAACCTGTGGGTCACGACCCCCACGGGGGTCGCCACAGGATTTAGCGGGGGTCGCCTCACTCTGCCATTAAAAAAAAAAAAGCGCACAAGTTGCTGCCGCTGCCGAGTCCGCTTCTCGGCAGCGGCAAACTCACTGCCTCCCAGTCCCTTCTAATGCAGCTGCGGCTCCCTGTCTCTTAGGGAACCGTGGCTATGCCGGTGAAACCATTGCGTAGCCTTCCTATCTCTTGACAGGCTCCGTGCAGCATTGTCCCGCCTCCAAAGGAAGTTGTTTCCCACTTCCTTTGGAGGCGGGACAATGCTGCACGGACGGAGCCCATCGAGAGACAGGAAGGCTCCGCAATAGTTTTACAGGCATAGCCGTGGTTCCCTAAGAGACAGGGAGCTGCGGCTGTAGAAGAACAGCAGGGCAGCAGCAGGCAGACAGGGAGAGGGGAGGAGGGGGCAGGGAACCTGCAACGGGGCTCACATGAGGGAGGGAGGGAGGGGGCTGACATGGAGAGAGGGGGGGCTGACATGGATGGAGGGAGGGAGGGAGGGGCTGACATGGAAAAAGGGGGAGCTGACATGGAGGGATGGAGGGAGGGGGGCTGACATGGACAAAGGGAAGAGACAGGGGGACATACTGGACAGACGGGGGATAAATGCTGGACAGAGGGGAGAGACAGTGCAGGTTAGGATTATAATGGGCAGATGGGGGGTGGGCTAGGACTGGTAATGGGTTGATTAGGGAAGGCTAGGAATGGAATGATCAAGGGGGGGGTTGGGACTGGTAATGTGCTGATAGGGGGGTAGGACTGGTAATGGACTGATGGGGGGCTAGCATTGGAAATGAGCTGATTGGGGAGGTTAGGACTGGAAATGGGCTGATTAGAGGAGGCTAGGACTGGTAATGAGCTGATGGGAGGGTAGGACTGGTATTGGGCTGATTAGGGGAGGCTAGCACTGGTAATGGGGTTGAGGGGGGACTAGCACTAGAAGCGAGCTGATTTGGGGGCTTCGACTGGGAATGGGCTGATTGTGGGGAGGGGAGGATAGAGCTGCTGGCCCTGGAAGAAAACTGGGGGCTAAGGCTACAAATGGGCTGATACGGGGGGATGGGAGAATGGAACTGGAAGGGAGTGGATCTGAGAGGGGCTGCCATGGTATTTGTACTAGAATGGGCTGGTCAGTGGGGAAGGAGGGGGACTGGAAGGGAATGGACACCAGTGGCAGTCATGGGAATGCAAGTTGACATTGGAAGGTACTGAGAGTGAGGACTGGAAAGGGGCTGATACTGGGGAGGTTTACTGGGACTGGAAATAGGCTGATGGAAAGACGTGAAGAAAATGAAAGAAGAGATAAGAAATGGCAGATTGACCATAGACCACAGAAAGAGAGCTAAGAGAAGACAGGAAAGCAGAAGCCTCAGATCGGGACCAGCATGATCAGAGAATAAATTGGTCAGACAACAAAGGTAGAAAAATAATTTTATTTCATATTAGTGATTTGATTACAAAATCATCATAATTTCGAAATCAAATATTGTTACTTGTTATAGCGATTAATTATTGTGGTTTAAATAAATTTTATAAATAAAAACATATTGCAAAGGCCTATAATATATTAATAATTCAACAAATGATTACGGCGACAATGCGTTAATGGTAAAGGAAGAGAAATGCATTTGATTTTATTATTGGGGGTCACCACAAGTTGACCAATGGTAAAAGGGGTCATGGTACAAAAAAGGTTGAGAACCACTGGTGTAAACCATGAAAAACTCTGGGCCACATTAAGAAGTATGGGTATACCAGAACACCCGATAGTTCTCTTGCACAACCTTTACATTGATTAATTAGTAACAGTTCAAATGGAACCAGGAGAAACAGAATGGTTTAAAATCAGCAAAGATGCATGACAAGGCTACATACTTTCCCCCTACCTGTTTAATTTATATGCAGAACAAATAGAGAAGCAGGACTGTATGAAGACAACCGAGGTGTGACGATTGGTGAAAGACTCGTCAATAACCTTCGCTATGCTGATGATACCACATTACTGGCTGAAAATGAAGATGAAACATTTGCTTCTCAAGATCAAGGAACATAGTCTTAAAATAAACCTGTACCTTAACGTTAAGAAGGCAAAGATTCTGATAGCTGGCAAAAACAATAAGCTCATCATTGATAGAGAAGAAATTGAAATAGTTGCCAACTTTAACCTACTTGAATCAACTAAGAAACAACAAGCAGTCAAGAAATCCGACGATGCACTGCTCTTGGCAGAATGGCTATGAAGGATCTAGACAAGATTCTCAAGAGTAGAGATGTCTATCTCCATACAAAGATTTGACTTGTCCAAGCCATGGTATTTTCAATAACATCATATGGATGTGAAAGTTGGACAGTGAAAAAGATAGGAAGAAAATCGATGCCTTTGAATTATTGTGCTGGCGACGAATACTGTGTATATCATGGACTGCCCGAAGAACAAACCAGTCAGTACTAGAAGAGATCAAACCTAAGCTTTCCTTAGAAGTTCAGATGACAAGACTTTGACTTTCACACTTTTGAACACATCATGTGACATCAACGATTTCAGAACAGTTGTCCAGGCTCTCATTATGCCACACTTAGACTTCTGCAATGGCATCCTCCAAGGAACATCCAAAAAGAATTTACACATCCTTCAAAGAGCTCAGAATGTCACTGCTCGAATCATTGTTAAAGCTAAAATATTCGATCACATTTCTCCTATCCTATACGCTCTTCACTGGCTACCCATTTATAGTAGGATTCAATATAAAACACTTGTCACAACTTTTAAACTCATTAATGACCTAGCCCCATCACAGTTGGCAACTCTACTTCAAACCCCACAAGAAAACAGAACTAGAAGAAAAACTAACCTCAACATGCTACTAATTCCCATTGCCGTGACAAAATCAAAACAAATAACCTCCAACACTGCCTTTTCATTTTATGCTCCCAGCCAATGGAATAAACTGCCCCTAAACCTAAGAGAGATTAAGGATCTCACATCTTTCAGGAAGGAACTAAAAACCTACCTCTTTACTCAACATTATAGCAACCTACAACCTGAAATCAAATTTACTACACAAGAACATACAACTAACCAAACACCCCACCTAAATCCAGACTTCATTTGAATATCCCCTCAAGTCAGCATCCTCCCAATATTGTACTTATGACTGCAAATAACTCTTGCTAACCATGTAAATAATTTGCCATTTTTGGTTCCTTGTAACATAGTTATGTTCCTTCTATTAATAGCTACACACTGTTTTCCATGTATCATAGTTCTTATGTAATACTTAATGTTTAATGTAATGCAATATTGCACTGTTCTGCTGTATTGTTGTTTTAAGTTCCTTGTAAACCGCCCTTGATCTCTGGAAGGGGCGGTATAGAAAAGCACACAAATAAATAAAATAAATAAAAATCATGTGAAGAGAGAGATCATTAGAGAAAGACATTACGCTTGGCAAAGTAGAAAGTCAACACAAAAAAGGAAGGCCAGCAATGAGATGGATCAATACAATAACAACAGCTAAGGGTGCCACTCTATCAACAATGAGCTGTCTGACTGAAGACTGAACACAGTTTAGGTCAACTGTCCAGAGTCGACACCGACTTAATGGCATGTAACAACAACTTTTCTCTGGTGTTGCATTGCATGCAGAGTGTGGCTTTTTGTGGTTTAAGTTTAATTTTTGTCAATATAGTTTTAGTTTTAATTTGTGGTCACTTATTCTTCTACTATTACTAATCATTTGTATAGCGCTACAAGGCGTACTTGGTGAAGGTCTATCTACATTCTCAGTGTGTGACTGGGGCCAGGTATTCTGTTAGTATAGCGTTATTAAGGAATCTGGGTTGTTCGGTTTTCCTAGTAGGTGTATGGATATTCTAGGTTTTACTGCAGTATTATTGTGCCACCCTTTTTTTGGCTATGCTCCTTGTTTTGTGAATTTTGGAAGTTAGTGCTGTTATGCAAGGGTAGATTTGCTCTATAGGTCCTGTACTGTGTGCTCTTTGTGTGTAATCAGCTGTAGGGTGCAATAAGGATCGTCTTTGAGATTTTCATTTTTGCGTTCTTGATGCTGCCAGTCTGAAATTTAAAATATTTTGTCAGCTCAGATTCAAGAATCTCAAATTTTAAGGGATCGTCTTAGTTTCATTTTGTTTGATAGCCTGATAGCTTTATTGCTGCTGATTTCTGGGCTTTTCCAGCTCTAGCACGATCCAATCCAGCCTGTGCACCATGATCTTGAATTCATGACTACCGGGATTAGTTTTCACATTTTATATCTTTCCTTCTCATCAATAAACAGGTCATAGCTCTGAACAAATAAATCTGGTATGCAGATATTTATAATGGTTTGTTTTTAGTAGGTACAAGAAAGTGGTTTTAAGTTCATTTTGATTTATGATTGTTATTTTCTTGCAATGTCTTTTTTAATAATAAATGGTGCACATATGTTTGGAAGCCTGGGATTTTAGATGTGTGGTATATACATTTTAAAATAAAGTAAATTAAATGTATGCAAATGAGGCTTAATGGTTATGTAAATATTTATGCAAATCAGACCCTGCAGTGAGTCTCCGCACATAATCCCACATCACCCTCAGGCTACCCCTGCTCAGTCCCACCTCTCCCAACCCATCAGCATCAGGTGATTTAAGGCAGTCAGGGCCAGCCACAATAAAGCAGTTGGGGAACAGAGGACAGAGCGGGAAAGATGTTCATGTCAGTCTGCAGGCTCTCCCCCCCACTGACTGCCACAGGCTCCACAAAGCCTGAAAAAAATAATCAGTGCATCATCTGGCTTTCGCAGGAGGGCAGCCTGCAGACAATGACAATGGGGAGAGGAAGAGAAAGAGAACAACATATTCCCACTGGCCCCGGTGCCTCCCTTCACTGAATTCTGCAAAGGCAGCCCCCTCTCTCTCTCTTCTTACTCTTTTTTTGAACACAGTGGTCTCTGGCCCATCTTGGTGCTTCACCCCTTCCACCAGCTACTGCAGTCAGTACAACTGTAAATGTATTCATTCTTTTGTATCTGTTGCAGAAGAAAGTGAGTGGTGATTTTTGTTTTTTTGGATGGGGATTTGAATAAAGACGTGAGCAGGTACAGGGAGTTTTAATAGGGGTAGTGAGAGAAAGATGCCTGGGAAGGAGAGAGGAAGAGCTTGGAACTGAACGAGGTGGGGGGAGGTGAGTAGACACTTAGATATGATGGGGAAAACGTGTTTCAGGGAATAGGGACTGCAGAGAATAGGTGGGAAAAAGAGTGCCCCCAAGTGAAGAGGGTGAAACAGAGGGCTGAAGAAAGATAATCCTGGGGCATGCAAAGTGGGACTTATGGATTGGGTAGGTGATAAGTAGGGACTAGACTGGCAATTGAGTTGATGAACAAGAGAAGCTTTGGAGGTATGAGTGGAGACTCTGGGATTAAGTTAGGGAGGGAAGAGGACTGATGCTGGGCTTCTGGAGAAAAGACAGAGGATTCAACCTGCCTTCTGGGAGGAGGGAGAGATGGACAGAATACCTCTCTGTTGCACCCGCTTCTCCCTTCTATCTCTCCCTCATCTGCTCCTTTCATGAGGGATGAAATTTTGCTGGAGACAGAAGATGGAGGGAGATGGAGGGGATATGCTGGACACGTGTGGTATGGTGAGATGGAGGGAATGGGAAGATGTTGGGCACAAGGGAAGGAGACATAGTGAGACAAAGGATATGCTGGACATAGGAGGAAATAAGGAGAAGGGAAGAATGCTGGTTATGGGGTAGATAGAGAAAGAGGAGGAGATGCTGGATGGAGAAGGGGCAGATACTGAATGGGAGAAGGCAGAGAGTAGGGATACAGAGAGAGGGGAAGAGACAAAGGGAATGGTTGATGAAAGACTAGGGAATAAGAGGTTGGAAAAGGAAAGAGAGATGGGGAATAGGAGGGTTGGGATTAGGGTTGAAAAGTGATAGATAAAGTGAGGGCAGAATAGAAAGAAGGAGTGAAATCTGAGCCCATAGGGAGATAGAAAAATAAATGAAAGAAAGAAAGCTGAAAAGAAAAAGATCAATGTTAGAGATGGATGTAAGGGAGGAGGTGAAGAAGGCAGGAGGGGAGAGAAGTAGTAGTAGATAGACTTTTGAGATTCTGGAAAGAATTAAGTGAAGATGGAAGAAAGCAGAAAACAGAGACTGGAACCAATAGAAATAGAAAAATATAATAGCCAGACAACAAGGTAGAAAAAATAATTTTATTTTAAATTTAGTGATTGGAATTTGTCAGTTTTTGTATTTAAGTGTGCTGTCTTTATATGCATCTCTTTCTATTTATTTGGTGTTTTACTGCATGCAGAGTCTGGCTTCTTGGGGTTTCAGTTTAATATTTATTTACAAATCCCCTAGTTTTAGCTTGTGACCCCTTATTCTGTTCTATCTATGTTTAAAGTGCAAGATCCAGGCCAGGGGTTCTGCTAGCATGGAGTTTCTATGTAGGGATCTGTAGTGATCTGGATGATAGAGAGGTAAAAGGGGCATCAAGGGAGAAAAATGCCATAGCGGAAAGATTGAATGAATTTACTGCTTTGATCTTTGCTAAAGATGATGTAGGGAAGTTACCTATGCCTGAAATGGTATTTAAAGGTGGTATATCAGAAGAATTGACAGAAATATCGATAAACTGCAAAGATGTATTACAGATATTTGATAAATTGAAGAGTAGGAAATCACCTGGACTGGATAGTATACATCCGATGGTGTTGAAAGAACTGAAAGATGAGATTGCAGACCTACTATTAGTAATCTGTGAATTATCATTAAAATCATCTGTAGTACCTGAAGACTGGAGAATGGCCAATGTAACGCCAATTTATAAAAAAGGTTCTAGGGGTGATCTGGAAAACTACAGACTGGTGAGCCTGACATTGGTACCGGGCAAAATGGTAGAAACCATTATAAAGAATAAAATTACTGAACATGTCATGGTTTAATGGGGGAAAGCCAACATGGATTTAGCCAAGGATAGTCTTGTCTTACTAATCTGTTATATTTTTTTGAAGATTTGGATAAACAGGTAGACCAAGATGAGCCGATTGAAATAGTGTACTTGGATTTTCAGAAGGCCTTTGACAAGATTACTCATGAGAGGCTTTTGGAGACATTAAATAAGTAATGGGATTGGAGGCAGTGTACCATGGTGGATCAGGAACTGGTTAAAAGATAAAAAGCAGAGAGTAGGGCTAAATGGCCAATTTTCTCAATGGAGAAAGATGAATAGTGGAGTACCCCAGGTATCTGTGCTGGGCCCCCTGCTTTTTAACATATTCAGAAATGACCTGGAAATGGGAATAACAAGCAAGGTGATGAAATTTACAAATGACACAAATTTATTCAAAGTTGTTAAAACACAAGAAGATTGTGAAAAATTGCAAGAGAACCTTGATAAATTGGAAGACTGGACGTTCAAATGACAGATGAAATTGAATGTGGACAAGTTATGTTCCTAGGAAAGAACAACCCAACCTACAGTTACACGATTAGGAACCACCACATTAGGAACCACCAACCAGGAAAAAGATTTAGGTGTCATCATGGATAATATGTTGAAACCCTCCATCCAGTGTGCAGTGGCAGCCAAGAAGACAAATCAAATACTAGAAATCATAAGGAAAGGAATGGAGAATAAAGCCAAGGATATTATAATGCCTCTGTATCGTTCCATGGTGCAACTGCACCTTGAATATTGTGTGCAAATCTGGTCACCATATCTTAAAAAGGATATAGCAGTATTAGAAAAGGTACAGAGAATAGCCACCAAAATGGTAAAGGGGATAGAAGGAGACCCCTATGAAGAAAGGCTTAAAAGGTTAGAGCTCTTCAACTTGGAAAAGAAACGACTAAGAGGAAATATGATAGAGGTCTAAAAATTAATGAATGGAATGGAATGGGTAAACATAGATCAGTTGTTTATGCCATCAAAAACTAGGTCTAGGCGACATACAATGAAGCTACAATGCAACCCATTTAAGACTAATAAGAGAAAATGTTATTTATGTATTTATTTTACATGGTTATTGATTTTCCAAATCACAATACAAGTATAAGTCCTCCCCAATATTGCTAACATATCCAAACCTAACCTTCCCGCCCCCTTCCCCCTGCCTCCTATCCTCCCCCCCCCACCCTCGACCCAGCCTCAAACATTATCTTAGGTATTTATAATAATAATCATACTTATGTAGCCCAAAAAACACCACATGGCATCCATTATTGCCTTTTATATGTCATTGTGGAATTTTTCATTGTCAAAAACTTCCATACTATTCTCAAACTACTTAATATAGAAATTAGTTATGGTACAACATCATTCCTGTTCTTTCAGCCAAGGTAACCAAATCTTCTTAAATTCCCCTATCTTGTCTCTCCAGAGAGCCGTTAGGCGCTCTAGAACATAAATCTTACCCATTCGCTCTTGCCAACTCAGCATTGTAGGAGGCTTTACCATCTTCCAGCACACTGCTATTTCACATCTAGCTGCAATTATACACATTCTCACCAATTTACCCTTCTGCCCCCTCTATCCTTCCCCTTGCATCCCCAACAAAGTATTCTCCCTGTCCCACGCCACCTGCCCTTCCACCAATTTCTCCACATACACATGATTCTCCCTCCAAAAGGGTTGTACTTTGGCACAACTCCACCACATATGGCAATAATCCCCTTCCACCTGGCACTCCTGCCAGAATAGATTTGATAACCCACTTATCTGTTTATGCAAACGTTGGGGAGTAAGATATCGGTGATATAAACGTTTATAACCCACTTTCCTCATGCCTGGTGGCCACTTGCCCTTGTGTTAACCCTTGGTAGACTTCTTGTCATGTTACATAGAAACATGACGACAGAAAAAGACCACATGGCCTATCTAGTCTGTCCTTCCATAACAACTACAACAGTCTCCTTTATACCTTTAGAGATCCTCTGTGTTTGTCCCATGCTTCTTTGAATTCAGATACTGTCCTCATCTCTACCACCTCCACTGGGAAACTATTCACGGATCCACCACTCTTTCCGTAAAGAAATATTTCTGCATATCACTCCTGAATCTATCCCCTTTCACTCTCATCCCATGTCCCCTCATAGCAGAGCTTCTTTCAATCGAAAGAGGCTCTCCTCCTGTGCATTTATGCCACAGAGGAATTTAAACATCTCAATCATATCACCTCTATCCCGCCTTTCCTCTAAGGTCTACAATTAAGATCCTTAAGTCTGTCCCATGTGCTATATAATGAAGACCACTAACCATTTTAGTAGCCACCCTCTGTACGGACACCAGCCTGTTTATATCCTTTTGAAGGTGCGATCTCCAGAATTGCACACTATACTCCAAATGAGGTCGCATCAAAGACTTATACAAAGGCACTATCACCTCCTTTCTTCTGCTGGCCATTCCTCTCCCTATGCAACCAAGCATCCTTCTAGCTTTTATCATCACCTTTTCTACCTGTTCAGCTACTTTAAGATCATCAGATACAATCACGCCTAGGCCCTGCTCTTCTTTAATGGACAAAAGTACTTCACCCCCTATACTATATTGCTCCCTTGGATTCCTGCAGCCCAAATGCATGACATTGCATTTTTTAACATTAAATTTCAGCTGCCAAATTCTAGACTATTCTTCAAGCTTAGCTAGATCCCTTCTCATGTTATCTATACCTTCCTGGGTGTCTACTCTATTGCAGATTTTGGTATCATCTGCAAAGAGGCAAACCTTACCCGAAAGCCCTTCCTCTATATCACTAACAAAGATGTTAAAAAGAATCAGACCAAGGACAGATCCTTGGGGCACACCACTGGTAACATCCTTCTCCTCAAAGTGAGCTCCATTTACCTGTACCCTTTGTCGCCTCCCATTCAACCAATTTCTAAACCAATCAGTAACTTTAGGGTCCATCCCTAGGGTGCTCAGTTTGTTTATAAGTCGCCTGTGAGGAACAGTGTCAAAGGCTTTACTGAAATCTAAATACACCACATCTAGAGCTCTCCCTCGGTCCAACTCCCTGGTCACCCAGTCAAAGAAATCGATCAGATTTGTCTGACAAGACCTGCCTCTGGTGAATCCATGCTGCCTCGGATCCTGTAATCTGCTGGACTCCAGAAACCTCACTATTTTCTCTTTCAGCAGTGCTTCCAATAATTTACTCACCACTGAAGTTAAACTAACCGGCCTGTAGTTTTCAACTACATCCTTACTTCTGCTTTTGTGTAAAGGGACCACATGTGCCTCTCTCCAGTCCTTTGGCACCACTCCCAACTCCAACGAGGCATTGAAAAGGTCATTCAGTGGAGCTGCTAGAACGTCCCCAAGTTCCCTCAGTATTCTAGGGTGTATCCCATCTGGTCCCATCGCTTTGTCTACTTTAAGTTTAGTTAGTTTCTCATGAACACAGTCTTCTGAAAACACTGATCAACATTGAAATCGTTACTGACTTTAAAAGGCCCTAATCTGTAGTATCTTGGTGAGCTGAACACGAATATAACATTAAAAAAATTTTATTGGCTCTCGTTTTGAAGATATTGCATGTAGTTCATTTTTGACATTTCACCGTGTAAATTTATCCAGTAGGACATCAACAACATCCCAAATAAGCCTTGAATGATGTAATATTGCATCACATTGCATAATAACAGCATGCACACATCATCCAGAGTTGATTGCATCATTTTCTGATGCAATGCAATACTACTGCCAGACGGCTGCTGAAGCCATCTGACGTCAGCAGTGTACTATATGCAGTTGGAAAGGTTGAACATTTAAAATATTTCAGACTGTGTGAGAGACAGTTTAAGCTACTGTTACATGTAACTTTTATTAATCATATAATTTTAGCCATTTAGGTACAATACCATTGACAATTTCTGCTACATTTGTGGGGAAGTGACATTTGCCAACCAGAAGAAAAGTATCACTTCTCAACTGAAGAAGGCATATCATCTTTACTTCGGATGCAAGATTGGTGACCAAGACAAGCCTTGGGCCCCGCATATATGCTGCGTTACATGTACAACACAGCTCTCACAGTGGTTGAATTGCAAAAGACCATCAATGTGACAACGTACTACTGAATCAGATGCTGCCACCAGGTTTTGTGATATACACATCTCACAGATCCAGTCAAAAAGGAGGCGGAACCCTCATCCTGGCCAAAGCTGATTTACACTTCAAGATGTGCAACTCCTCTAGCTCAACGTACCTTGACTCCCTCACTATAACTAATGAGCTCTGCACAATCCACCTTTTCTATCGGGCACCCTCCCCCTCACCAGATGATCTTCCAACCATAATTGAGCAGGCATGCTCCACATCCACCTCACGCTCTCCAAGTTGGCTAATCGGTGACTTTAATCTCCCATCTCTTCAAGACAGCCACTCAGCAGCATTCCTTGATGCCCTGGAGGACCTAGGTTACAAACAGCATGTCGATTCACCCACCCACACTAAGGGTGGTAAACTAGACCTCATTTTCGCACCTCTCTCCAACGACTCAATACCCCTAACTCTCGCATTATCGGTAATACCAGTACCCTGGTCGGACCACAGTCTTCTCAGTTTCAATATACCCATTAGTGCATTCCACAAAAGCCGAAAGTCCCCTAACACATCTGGATCCCACTCAACCCGCTTTAGACCACTCAACCAGAGCATAGTCCTAGAGAATCTCAGACCTCTCATGGCCAACACAACCATGGACTTAGATGATCTCATATCCAAATGGGATGAAAACCTGAGAGCTGCCTCCTGCCCATCACTCACCGAAAAGAAAATTCGAAAACGTGAACATACTCCATGGTTCTCCACAGACCTTCGTTCATCCCTCCACCATTTACGCAAACTCGAGCGACAGTGGCGACGAACTCACTCCCCCGAGGCGCTGGTAGCATACAGCTCATACCTAACTACCCACCGAGCAAAGATATCACAGAGCAGGAAAACTTACCACTCAGGATTAATAAAACGCTCCATCAACAAACCACATGCTTTGTTCAGCATAGTAAAGTCCATAACAGGTGAACCGGTCTCAGCTCAACCCCCTATGCCGCAGCCGCAGGACTACGCAAACTACCTGCAGTCAAAGATGATAAAAACCAACACAGACATAAATGCCAATAACGGCCCCACTTCACCTAAGACATCCCATGCTATGCCACTTCACAACTTCTCCACTGTATCAAATAGCGAGGTTGTGAACATTATTGCCTCAATCAACCCCAGTACAGCTCCTAATGACCCGTGTCCAGCCAGCTGGATCAAGGACATGCGACATGACCTCAGTCAAATATTGAGCAAAATACTGAACCAGTCTTTCTCATCAGGTTCATTCCCGCAGAGCCTAAAACACACTTCCATCAAGCCCCTACTGAAGAATAATAGACTGGACCCATCCAAGGTTGATTCCTTCAGACCTATCTCGAGCATCCCTCAGCTTGCAAAAATCATTGAGAAGGCCGCCCAACAACAAATCCAACATCATATTGACACTGAAGCACCACTAGATCCATCGCAACATGGCTTCAGGGAAGCACATGGAGTTGACACAGTCCTTACAACACTATTCAATGTTCTAGTAACAGGAATAAACAACATACAACAGGGTTTCGTCCTCATCTTCCTAGACATCTCCGCTGCTTTCGACTCTGTGAGTCATGATATACTCCTACAACGCTTGAAAGATAAGGGGATTCAAAGCACAGCACTCGAGTGGTGTAAATCCTACCTATCTAACAGGTGGCAACAAGTAAAAACAGGCCACGCATCCTCAGAACCATTCCTGCAATCACAGGGTGTACCCCAAGGATCGTCCTTATCGGCACTAATGTTTAATATCTACATGCAGCCGATATGTGACTTGATCAGATCCTTTAATGTACAATGTCTCGCTTACGCAGATGACATCCTCCTATATATGCCGTTCACAATTGAACATCCAGTATTCTCCCCAATAATCAAATGTTTTGAAGCTGTAGCTGAATGGTTGCTATCACAAAACCTTCGGATAAACCACAGCAAAACCGACGTTCTTTTGTCACAAGGAACCGTAAGTTCATACCGCCTCCATCACTACTCGTCAACAACATAGAGTTGAAATCAAAAGCTACCATCCGTTACCTCGGCATCACATTGGATCAGCACTTAGATATGACAACTCATGTCAAGAACATCACAAAAAATGTATATTATAAGATCAAATCGCTACGTCACCTCTGCTCCCTACTAGATCCCACAGACTTCCGAACAACCTTCCAAGCATTAGTCCTCCCACACCTGGATTTTGCCAACATCATCCTACATGGCCTCCCTCAATCAACTTTAAACCCGCTCCGCCTAGCCATGGATACAGCCGCCAGAGTCCTCTCCGGTTCATCAAGATCTGACCATATAACACCCATCATGAAAGAACTGCATTGGTTACCATTACATGCCAGAATCCAGTATAAGTCTTTAGTCCTTACTTTCAAGGCACTAAATAACTACCCCCCTACGCCAATCAGCAAGCTCATCCATGGCACCCTGGAAAACAGAAAAAGGAGAACCACATCAATGAACACCTTAATTGTCCCGAAGATAATAACGAAGTGTACTAAGGCCACCTCCAACAGGGCCTTCTCCTTATTTGCTCCTCTAAACTGGAATGCACTACCTCACGAAATCCGTGCTATCAAAAACCTAATCCTATTCAGAAAAGCATTGAAATACCACCTGTTCACAAAATGCTACCCAGAAGTCAACCTAGTCACTAACAAATCTACCACCTCAATACAACCTGAAAAGGGCTAGTTGGTCAACCTTTCTCTCTAGTCTTATTAGTGAACCACATTGTAACATCCAATCGAGTTTGATATTACTGTATATACCATTAAGTTAATCTGTACATAGTTCCCCCGGTTGTCCTATTGTTGAAGTTCCCTGTTCAATGTAAAACTCAATGTTACTTGTATGCATTGTAGTATGTTCTTGTTCTATGTACACCGCACTGATTATAATAGCGCGGTATAAAAGAATTGTTAAATAAATAAAATAAATAAATAAATGCCGTTTGCAGTCCCCATGGTGTGGAGAGAGCCAAGCAACCACATAAATGACTGTTACTTCTGCTTGGTTCCTCCTCTTTCCATCGGAATAACGAAGCAAAAGAAGTCGAGCATAGTCTACCCAAACATTCCGTCTGCATTGAGACCAGTTCCACATGGTGAGGGACTTCCTATTCCAGAATCTCCATCAGAATATTCTCTTGATTCATCTGATGAGGACAAGGGTGAGCCGACCTGTTCTTCTCCTGGTCCGTCAGCATGCAGTGGACCCAGATTTTCACTGGGATGCATATCAACTCCACACAGAATAACACAGGAAGAACTAAATGACCTGTTTTGTGATTTGGACTTATCCAAGAACAAGGCAGAATTGCTAGGATCAAGATTCCAACAATGGAATCTTCTAGAAGAAGATGTCAACATCACTTCATATCGAAAGTGCTACCAGCAGTTGGTAATCTGGTATTCTGTTCCAATATTGAAAGCCTCATGTATGCCTTAAAAATCACTCATGACCCACAAGACTGGAGACTATTTATAGACTCCTCAAAACTGAGTCTGAAAGCTGTGCTTTTGAACAATGGAAACCGTTTTCCATCTATTCCAGTAGCGCATGCCGTCCACATGAAAGACTCGATATAGGGTCGTCCTTCAGAGTGTGAAATGACGAAATGAATGTAGCATACACTCCAAATATCCTCAGTGGTAGTCAGTACTATCTGATAAAACACTGGCCTTACTCAGCTTCAATCCACAAACTCAATTATATCAATTTTAAATGGGTCTCAGACTTATGGACAACAAGCCATATTGCAAGGCTCGTGTGTCCCGTTTGCATCAATGACCCAAATGAATGTATCAAAATTCAATTATATGGAGCGTATCTTATCTGAATGCAATGCCTTGTCACAATGTTGCCAGCATGAATCCCCAACGCCAACAAAAAGTACTGCTATCGCGTTTCACTTCACGTTTCTTCAGGGGTTTTGGTCATCGAAAACTGTGGCAATCTGTGATAGTTCCACGTCTTATAAACATATCTGTGGTGAAAAAAAGTAATGCTTTAGACTGAGACAACAATACTGTCTATCCTTATAATGTCTATCAGCTGTATCTCAGGGTTGCTAACCTCCGTATTCTAAGATAAGAAGAACTGATGCTGCCCACGTCTAGAGATCGCTGACATTCTTACTCACAATGATCCCCGACTCCCAAAAAGACGCCGCGCATGCGGAGACGCGCTAGCTTCCTAACTTAAAAAAGAAGCTTCGCTGACGTCACTCGCAAAAACGTCATCCAAAACAACTGCTACCAAAATACCTTCCATCACCACTGGACACCAGCTCATTTTTCAGATGGACGATTACAAAATGCTGCTGTATGTTGTCAAAAAACATGACTTCGGAGCCCGTGAAGAAATGGCCGCGTTTTAGGTCAGCTCCATCCGGGTGCTCCCTTCACATAAGCTATCACCTGTATAATTCAAACATAATTTCCCCTGCTTACCCGGATCTGGCTTCTGAGTGCCTGCCGAAATGATCTGAGCCCCGGAGAGATGCTTTGAGGTGCGTGAAGTCGCTTGGAACTCGGAGGCATCGCACCCCGCGGCTGGAGCCGCTGTCCAACTGCTGGCTGTTGGCCCTACTCAGAGAGGGGCTTCTGTTTTACCACTCCCGGTGGAAAGATCTTCTGGCGCGGCTACATCGGGGCCCACTGGCTGGGGAAGACTGTGCGGAGACTGAACGTGGCCGCGGGGCGGCCTGACCTGCCACAAGGAACTGGAACAGTGAGTGAGCTTGGCTTCCCGGTGGATCCGGCGTTGTGCCCCATTGCATCACCCGGCTCTGATTGTAGCGAGCACACTTTGTGGGAGTGAGAGTGCTGAGATATTCGGTGTGCTCGGGTGAAGGGGGTCCCTGGTGTTGGATGGACTGTCTCGGCGGCCATTACTGCGTGCTCCTGGAACACACGGGGGCCTGTCTGCGTTCCAGCCACCTTCGGCGGGAAAAATAACCCACGTGATCTGCAATCAATAAGCCCGTCTTGGACTCTCACTGGCTCAGTGTTTCCGGGGTTGGTTGACTTGGTAGAGGGCTCCTCCCTTCTGCCCGGCCTCCGAGATCGGTCCGGTGAGTCTTTTGCACTGTACAGCTGTTCCTTCCCTCTTCTGCTAACTGCATTGAGCACAGCCTCTTCTTGCGTCTGCTAAACTCACTGATCCTGAGGTGATTGCATCGGGGATACTTCCTCTCCCTGCTTCTTCAGCCCTGCCGGCATCAGTGGTCCTAGAGCGCCACCTGCTGCTCGAGAGTGGAACTTTGCTACAACTTTGCTTTTTCTGTGTTTACCTCTACTTCGTCTATTGATATCTGCCACGCTCCTCCTTGCAGCTGCCCCTCACCAAAATTACCCATGGCTACCAAGACCAAGGGGCCCGAATCCGGGAGTGAATGCGGGCTTCCCAGTGTCTCCTGGGTAAGAATGGCTCCCAGCCCAGTCCAACCAGTAAGCCCCCTCAGAGGGCTCAGGCGATGAGACACTGAGTGAAACTGATTTGGGCCCTGCGGCACTATCCTCGCACGCCCTCCTCCAGCGGGAGCTTTGGAGGGGCTTTGAGGATTTGGCTGGTGAATTCCGATCCATGCGCGAAGAGGTGATGAGCACTATTGCGGATCTTAGGGGCGACATAAAAGACCTGGGCACCCGAGTGGAGGAGGTTGAGACAAAAGTAGAAGACCACGATGGTGCTCTGGTGGACTTACAATGTGCTATAGATAGGCATCGCTCGCAGGCAATTGAGCTGACTTATAAAATTGATGACATTGAAAACCGGTCCCGACGCAACAATGTGCGCTTTAGAGGAATCCCGGAGGCGGTGGGGGGCGCTGAAGATCTGACAGTGGTCCTCAAAACTTTGATGGGCGAATTACTCACGGCAGAGGAACTTGCAATCCAGGGCCCTGGAATGGAAATCGAGCAAGTGCATCGTGCTCTGGGAAAGCCGCCTAATAATCAACCTCGGGATGTTATTGCTAAATTCCTGCGCTATGTACACCGCACTGATTTTAATAGCGCGGTATAAAAGAATTGTTAAATAAATAAATAAATAAATAAATAAATATACAGACGCGGCACTTCTTCTACGACAGGGTCGGGAGAAAAAAGCAATCCAGTACCAAGAGGCAATGGTAACCGTGTACCAGGATCTCTCGGCCTTTACGTTGGCCCGCCGAAGGGAGATGAAGCCAATCATAGCGGTGCTGAACAATAAAGGGATTCGCTACTCCTGGTCTTTTCCGTTCCGGATGAATTTTCTCTTGGGTAACAAAAAGATCTCAGCAAAGGACCATACTGAGGCCTGGAGAGCACTCCGCCAGGCAGGTCTGGTGGAAGATAATGTGCTGCCCGCACTTCCGGCCTCTAAGCCGCAGCACTCGAAATGGACTCGGGTGGGAAGACCCGCCTGAATCATCTTGGATCCCGCGTTTCTGACTTCCTGGCCTTGGGAATGTACTCAGGGGTTCTTTGGTTTTGAGACTGAATGTGTTTGATCAGTTATGTGCACTTTCACTCCCTCCTGTTCTGGTTATGCTAAATGTTTCTGGTTGTGTGGGGATTTTGGTATTTGCTTTTTGACACAATGGGCCGGGGGGGGGGGCTGATGACTCCGCTATGGTGGGGGGCAGGATGGGAACAATCCCTCACTGATGAATGGTAATAAGGGGAAATGCTTTTGTGTTACTATATTCTGCTTCTTCTGTATGGGAGCCCGGAAAGAGCTGGGCTTGGGGTCAGTTTAACCATGTCCTGTTTCTATTCTGACAGGCAGGTGGTACTGACGAGGAGGGGGGGGGGCATGTATTGCTGGGGAAGGGTGGGGGGAAGAGTGTGGGGAATTTGGGCTTATGGGTACTTTCATGGGATGGGGTGCATTGGGGGATGTGGGGTGAACCTCCGCAGGCAGTTAGACGGTGGAGAGGTGTGGGGCCACTTTCACTGCTAAACATATGTGGTTCTATACGCAGCAGGGGGGCTTGGATCAAAGTGGTGGGAGGGAAAGAGGGGCGGTGGTGGTAAGGTGATAGACTACCTATACTGAAAGTGATTTCTCTGAATGTGAAGGATGGTTCGGAAGAATGTATCCTTGAAGGATACTACCAAAAGCAGAGAGGTTCCACAAAAGAGTAAAGTAGCCCAAATGCCCTCAAGTACGGAGCAGACAGAGCTTAAAGATCCCAATTTACCCATGTCTAACAATAGCCAAATTAACATGAATAAAATACATTCTCTAAAATGCTTGTATGCAAATGCTAGAAGTCTAAAGAATAAGATGGGAGAGTTAGAATATATAGCACTAAATGAAAGGTTAGATATGATTGGAATATCAGAGACATGGTGGAAGGAGGACAACCAGTGGGACACTGTGATACCTGGGTACAAACTATAGCGTAATGATAGACCTGATCAAATTGGTGGAGGGGTTGCGCTCTATGTTAGAGAGGGCATTGACTCAGAAAGGATAAAAGTTTTGCAGGAAACAAAATCTGCTGTAGAATCTATATGGATTGAAATTCCATATAAAAGGGGGAAGGCAATGGCAGTGGGGGTGTACTATCGAGCACCTGGCCAGAATGACCAAATGGATGATAAAATACTCAAAGAAATCAAGGAAGCTAACAAAGGTTACAGCGCAGTAATAATAATGGGTGATTTCAATTACCCCGGTATCGACTGGGTCAGTGTCACGTCAGGACATGCTAGGGAGATAAAGTTCCTAGATGAAATAAATGACTGCTTCTTGGAGCAGCTGGTTCATGAACCAACCAGAGGGGAAGCCATATTAGACCTAGTCCTTAGTGGAACACCAGATCTAGTGCAAGAGATAAGGGTGTTGGGGCCACTTGGCAATAGTGATCATAGCATGATCGCCTTTGATTTAATTAATGGAGGAGGGATAGTAAGGAAATCCACAGTACTACCTTTTAACTTTCGAAAGGGAGACTATGATAAAATGAGGAAAACAGTTAAGAAAAACTAAAAGGAGCAGTTGCAAAGGTTAAAGACATACATCAAGCTTGGGTGTTGTTGAAAAATACTATCTTGGAAGCCCAGACCAGCTGTATTCCACGCTTTAAGAAAAGTGGAAGGAAGTCCAAAAAACTGCCAGCATGGTTTAAAGGTGAGGTCAGAGAGGCTGTTGTTGCCAAAAAAGCATCTTTCAGGAAATGGAAAAAAGAGCCAAACGATGAAACCTGGAAACAGCACAAGCACTGGCAAGTCAAATGCAAGGCATTGATAAGGCAGGCAAAGAGAGAATTTGAGAAGAAGCTTGCTGCAGAAGCAAAAACGCGAAATAAAGTCCTTTTCAAGTACATTCGTAGCAAAAAACCTGTGAGAGAGTCAGTTGGTCCATTAGATGATAAAGGGGTTAAAGGAGCACTAAGAGGCGACAAGGCGATAGCGGAGAGACTGAATGAATTCTTTGCTTCGGTCTTTACTGAGGAAGATGTAGGGATGCTACCCATGACTGAAGTGGTATTTAAAGGTGCGGAAGAATTGAAGGAAATATCGATACATCAGGAAGATGCCTTACAACTATTAGATAAACTGAAGAGTAGCAAATCACCTGGGCCGGATGGTATACATCCAAGGGTGTTGAAGGAACTGAAATATGAGATTGCAGACCTGCTATCAGTAATCTGTGAACTATCATTAAAATCATCTCTAATAACTGAAGATTGGAGGATCGCCAATGTAACACCAATTTTTAAAAAGGGTTCCAAGGGTGATCCGGGAAACTACAGACCGGTGAGCCTGACGTCAGTACCAGGAAAAATGGTAGAAACCATCATAAAGAATAAAATTACTCAGCATGTACATAGTCACAACCTAATGGGAGACAGCCAACATGGCTTTAGACAAGGAAGATCTTGTCTTACTAATTGGTTATGTTTTTTTTGAAGGAGTGAATAAACAGGTGGACAAAGGTGAGTCGGTTGATATTGTGTATCTGGACTTTCAGAAAGCCTTTGACAAGGTCCCTCATCAGAGACTTTTGGCAAAACTAAAGAGTCATGGGATAGGAGGCAGTGTACTATTGTGGATCAGGAACTGGTTAAAAGTTAGAAAGCAGAGGGTAGGGCTAAATGGCCAATTTTCCCAATGGAGAAAGGTGAATAGTGGTGTACCCCAGGGATCTGTGCTGGGTCCGCTGCTTTTTGACATATTCATAAATGACCTGGAAAGTGGAATAACGAGTGAGGTTATCAACTTTGCAGATGACACAAAACTATTTAAAGTTGTTAAAACCCAAGAGGATTGTGAAAAATTGCAAGAGGATCTTGATAAATTGGAAGACTGGGCATCAACATGGCAGATGAAATTTAATGTGGACAAGTGCAAGGTTATGCACCTAGGGAAGAACAACCCAAACTATGGTTACACGATGCAAGGTTCCACATTAGGAACCACCACCCAGGAAAAAGATTTAGGCGTCATTGTGGATACCATGTTAAAACCCTCGGCCCAGTGTGCAGCGGCGGCCAAGAGAGCAAATAGAATGCTAGGTATGATAAGGAAAGGAATGGAAAATAAAACAAAAGATATTATAATGCCTCTATATCGTTCCATGGTGAGACCGCATCTTGAATATTGTGTGCAATTCTGGTCGCCGTATCTTAAAAAGGATATAGCGATTTTAGAAAATGTTCAGAGAAGAGCCACCAAAATGGTAAAGGGGATGGAAGGATACTCCTATGAAGAAAGGCTAAAAAGGTTAGGGCTCTTTAACCTGGAAAAGAGACGGCTGAGGGGAGATATGATAGAAGTCTATAAATTAATGAACGGAGTGGAACGGGTAAACGTAGATCGATTGTTTACGTTATCAGAATATAGAAAGACTAGGGGACATGCAATGAAGCTACAGGGTAAACTATTTAAGACTAATAAAAGAAAATATTTTTTCACTCAACGTGTAATCAAACTCTGGAATTTGTTACCGGAGGATGTAGTAAAGGCTGTTCGTGTAGCTGGGTTTAAAAAAGGTTTGGACAAGTTCCTGGAGGAAAGGTCCATAAACCATTATTAAGAAGTGACCGAAGATATCAATGCTTGACCCAGTACAAGCATTGTGGAACTTGTGTCTCTTGGGGAAACTGCTAGGTACATATGACCTAGATTGGCCACTGTTGGAAACAGAATACTGGGCTTGATGGACCTTGGTCTGACCCAGTATGGCATATCTTATGTTCTTATGAAGGGTCTCAACTCCCCCAGGAAGCGTTCTTTGCTGTTTTCGGAATTGAGATCCTTGAAAGGAGATATTGTGTTCTTGCAGGAGACACGTCTTCATAGTAGCACTCAGGGGTGGTTAAAACGTTATCCTTATACTGAGGTATGGGTAGCATCTGACTTGAAGGGCCGGAAGAAATGTGGCGTGGCCTTACTGTTTTATCAATGCTTATCCCTTAGGGTAGAAGAGGTTCAGAAAGACACTCTGGGAAGGTGGCTTTTTATGAATGTGCGATTGGAGGACCAGTTATTAACGCTAGCTAATATTTACGCCCCTAATGAAGGCCAAGTAACCTTTTTTGCGCGGCTGAAAGCCCTGTTAGCTGACTGCGAAAGGGCCTATAATATTGGGCGGGGACTGCAATGCCCACATGGTCCCGCATATGAATTTGACAGGTAGTGCTGGGAAGATGGTGGGTGGACCCAGCAAGGCATTGCGGAAATTTATGCTGGACCTCGGCTTGCGGGATGTCTGGAGAGATACACATGAAAGGGAGAAAAGTTATACATACTACTCGCCTGTTCATCAGGTGCATACCCGCATAGATTATTTCCTGTTGGACCAGCGCCTGATGGATGCGAGAGTGAAGGCTGGACATGGGGCATTGACCTGGTCGGATCATGCCCCGTGTTGGATCACCCTTCCGGCGGACTTCTCCAGTGAGCGGCATTGGCATTGGCGACTAGATGCACGATTTCTTCGGCGACAGTGTGCTGTTCAGGAGCACGGCCACTTTATAACTGATTTTTTTGAGCTAAATGATTCTGGGGAGGTCCCCCTTCCCATGGTGTGGGATGCCTTCAAGGCCACAGCTCGGGGACGTCTAATAGCGGAAGCGGCCCGTACTCGGAGGGCTTGGGAACGGGAGCATTGCCAACTGTTGGGGGAAACTTCCTGTCTTCAGATGGAACATGCTCGGACCAGCTCTAAGCGGGCCCTGCGTCAATGGCGGGCGGCTCGCGCCAACTTAGATGCATGTTTACAAAGAGAATTGGATAATAAGCGGCGGAAATTACGACAAACTTTTTATGAGCGGGGGAATAAGCCAGGCCGTTTTCTTGCTCTGCGACTTCGGCAGCAGCAAACTACGAGGGTGGTTCATGAAATCCCAGATTCCGGGGGGCAGAAGAGGGTGTTCTCCCGGGAGATACGTGATGTCTTTGCCGCGTTTCTGGAACGGCTATATAAAGCTGAGCCTTTTGATTTGTCGCATGTGCAGGGCTTTCTGCGAACTGTAACTTTGCCACGGTTGCAGAACTCGGACAGAGATCAAATAGATGCTGATCTTACGGTGGAAGAGGTGGAAATCGCAATCCGCCGGTTAAAAACTGGAGGTGCGCCGGGTAGCGATGGCTTCCCTGCGGAGTACTACAAAAAATTTCATGCCCAATTAGCTCCAACCCTGGTTGTACTTTTTAATGAGATTCAGCGGGGGGGAGCTGCTACCCCCTTCACAACACGAGGCTCTTATAGCAATGATCCCTAAACCGGGTAAGCCCTTGCATGAAGCGGCCTCATACCGCCCCATCTCCCTGCTAAACATGGATGTTAAAATATTGGCCTCAGTGCTGGCTGCGCGCTTAAACTGGGTTCTCCCAGCTCTGGTACATCCAGATCAGGTAGGGTTCGTACCGGGACGTCAAGCGGCGGACAATATTAGGCAGATGCTACAGGTTATTCATACTGCTCGGCAGGATTCTCAACCGACGCTCTTGGTGGGAGTTGATGCCGAGAAGGCTTTTGATCATGTTAGCTGGGGCTATCTTTGGTGCGTGCTAGATGAGATGGGGTTTGGTCCTAACTTTATCCGTTGGGTCCGTAGCCTATATCAGAATCCTACGGCTTGTGTCCGGGTTAATGGGGGTCAATCGCGGAGTTTTAAATTGGAAAGGGGTACCCGTCAGGGGTGTCCTCTGTCGCCGTTGCTCTTCGCGCTGGTGATGGAACCTTTGGCGCAAAGCTTCCGCGAGCACCCAGACATTGAGGGCGTTCGAGTGGGCTCTACAGACTACAGAATTGCACTTTTTGCAGATGATATCATATCGCTGGTGAATCCAGTTGCATCCCTCGCTGCTGCTATGCAGCTCTTTGAGGCCTTTTCACATGTCTCGGGATTCAAAATCAACTACACTAAATCTGAGATTCTCAATGTTGGGGTCCTGGAGGCGGTCTGTAGGGCATTGAGGACTACCTATCCCTTTCGGTGGGTGGCAGGTATTCTTCGCTATTTAGGGGTGAACCTGACGGTGGAGCGGACAGCGCTTTTTAAAGCTAATTATGATCCGCTACTTCAGCAGGTTCGGCATGATTTGGAGTCCTGGGCTGGCTTGACGCTATCCTGGTTTGGGCGTATAGCGGTGGTTAAGATGGTGATTGTTCCGAGGTTCTTGTACCTCTTTCAGGTACTTCCTATACCGCTGTCTCGAGGAACATTGGCCAGCTGGCAAACCTTGCTCATGAAGTTTATCTGGCAGTTTCGTCGGCCACGCATAGCGCGTCGAATCCTCTATATGCGCACGCGCTCGGGGGGCATGGGGACACCGAATATCTATTGGTACTACGTGGCAGCGCAGTGTCGTGCAGGGGTGGAATGGATGAACCCGGCTAGCCCCAAGCGTTGGATACAATTGGAAATGCATCTTGCGGGGGGAGCGGGACTAGGAGACCGGCTGTGGCTTGGTCCCAGATCGCGAGGTGGCTTACGTTTAAGCAATCCGTATATTTTGCATACCCTTCGATGCTGGGACCAATCTTTTCGGCCCCGGGGGGCAGAGTTGACTCCTCTGGCGCCTATTGTGGATAATGTTATGTTTCCCCCTGGGATGACTGACCCGGTTTTCCGGCTGTGGGGGCACCAGGGACTTAGTCGTGCTGGTCAATTGTTCAATGAGGGTAGGTTGCGACCTTTTAGTGCCCTTCAGGAGAAATTTGACCTCCCCGATCGTCATGTTTTTCAATATATGCAAGCAGCCCACTGGGTCCAGGCTCGCAGTGTGCATTCTCAGGTGGCCCGTGACTTGTTGGACCTGGAGCGTTATTGTGCGGAGTTTACAACCACAAAAGGCTTTATAGCTACCTTATATGCCTATTTGCAGGCGCAGCAGCTGAGATTGGGCAAGTACAGAGAGCAATGGAATTCTGATTTGAGTCTCCATTTTTCTGAGCAGCAATGGGAACAGGTAGAGGGCCGGCTGTGGAAACGTTCGGTGGCGACTAATGTCCGTGAAACTAACTATAAGCTATTATACAGATAGTATATGACGCCTGAGCGGATTGCTCGAGTGTATCCAGGGAGCTCGGATCTGTGCTGGCAGCGATGTGGACAAAAAGGTACTTTGGTGCATGTTTGGTGGTCTTGTCCCCGCGTCTGAACCTTCTGGCGGGGGATCCAATACCGTTTAAAGCAATTGGTTGGGTTGGCCATTCCCTGGAATCCAGGCATTTTTCTTTTTGGTGTTAAGGTGCCTGGGGCACGTAGTCCTCAGCTGGCTTTAATACGGCATGGCCTAAATGCGGCGCGGCTATCTGTGGCTACTGCATGGAAGCAGGACCAGCCGCCGCCCTTCTCTGCTTGGTTGGATCGGATGTGGGATACGTATACAATGGAACGCGGGGTGGCAGTTAGTAAGTTGCGATTGACCCGCTTTGAGCAGGTCTGGGAAGCCTTCGTCTTGCACTTTGGTTCATGAGGACCTGAGAGCTCTGTGTATTCGGTGGGGGGGATGGATCCGTGCTTTCCTGTGAGATGGAGTCCTAGAGTATCCCCCTCCTTTTTGCCTCATATGCACCGATAGGCTGGCCCGCTCCCTTCACTTGTGGCTGGTGTGGAGGTCTGGGGGGGGAGGGGGGGACAATAGGGTGGGATGGGGGGGAGGGTGGGGGATTGGAGGGTGGGGGTAAGCAGAACGTTCTCAGAGTCCTTCTTGCTACTATCTGATGAGTTAGCGAGGGGGGGGGGAAAAAAAGGGGGGGGGGAAAAGACGTTTTGTTGGATTATTATTAGATGTTTGCACTTTTCGCATTGTTACCTTCTGCTACTGTATTAGGCATATAGCCAATGAGATCTTTGTTTGCTTTGTGTTTACTTGCTGTCTTTCAATAAAAAAACAAAACAAAACGTGACTTCACCCCACACATGCTCCCCAATCTATATAGCCATTGAGACCTCCGGGCTCAACCGTACCAAGTTCAAAAATCCACCTTTGTTTCTTAACAATGAGCCACTGGTCGAGGGACTTACCCTTTGCCCCCCTCTCAATCCGCTCGATACAGAAACATCTGAGATCTTCAAAGGCATGTTGGAACGTGAGACAATGCTGTACTATGGGGGCCTCAACAACTTTGTGTTTAATCCGGCTCTTGTGTTCTCCCATGCGAATCTTAAACGCCCGGGTGGTTTTTCCTACATAAAGTAGGTCGCAGGGACATTGAATGATGTGGACAATATGAGTGGATTCACATCTAGTACTCTGTCTCAACTGCGACGCTCCTGCCCCCGCCCTAAGGCTAAAGGACAGGAGTGGCCTATTGTCCCGTGAGGAATGGATTAAAACTATTCCCCTGGAATGATGGGAGATGTAGTTTTGTTCTCCTTTCTCTCACTGATAAATGTAGTTGCGCCAGAGACGGTAAGGCTTTGCAAGAATATTTTATTCGTGTTGGGGAGATTCCTCCAGCGCATCAAAATTCAGATACATGAACATAAATGGTGCTTTAAATGGTAACAGAAGAAACTCAGGAATATAAGAATGTAAAGTGAGATCAGCTTTTCTTCTATGGAGCTTAACTCAGCTCTGCCTCAAGAGGTGACTTACATATATTGCAGCCTTATGCAATCACTGTTCCATTCACAGTGTGAACTCAAACTCAGGTGCAAACAATTAGGTTTTCAGAGCACGGCAGCAGAAACTGCCACGTTGTATTCTTTTCATACAAGGTACAGGCAAGCTTTGTTATACTGCTATTTCTTTACAGCATATTGAACAGTCCATGCTATTATCGTCAGAGTTTATCAAAGGTAAGGCATTTTCCACTTGCATAAAATCTTCTGACTGCACAGAACTATTGTCCTCATTCAGCTTTGACTGTCTGCCTGCTTTCAATTCTAAGAACTCTTTAAAGTCCTGAAGGAGCAATTCAGCCTGTTCAGTTCCTGACAAACAGTTGTCAGCCAACACTGAGTTTTTCTCCCAGTCAATAATGTTTCCCCCTTCAGCTCTTGGCTTGAATGACTCAGGGTAACAATTGGGATCTTTTAAAACAGCCTTAAATATAGGAGATGGGACTTTACCTTCTCTATCCAGGTTCCTATAGAAACTGCTGTCTTTCTGCCAGGCTCCTCTCCTTTTAGGTAGCTCAAAAGCTTTGCAGCTGTGAGTGCTTCTGGGCCTCTCCGGTCCAAACTGTATCCACGAGGGCTCTGCCTTTTCCCAAGACTCTGAACCAGGGCTTCGTCCACTTCTCGTAGGACTTCCTTTCCAAGCACCTGTTAAGATCCTTGCAGGTCCTCTGCTGCTACCAGGCTTAGACATGCAGCCAAACTGCTTCCTGGTCAACTGCTCATGGCTTTCCTGTTTCTCACAGCTATTCTGCTTCTGCTTCCAGGCCCTCTGCTCCTGGGAATTCTGCTTCAAGCTATTCTCTCTCTTCTTGTTCTTCTTGATCCCCTTAATCTCTTTAGCAGCGTCCTTCACCACTTCATAAAGGGATTCTTTTTCAGACACACCCCGTCCAACCCCTGGGTGTGCCAAATCAGCACTGCTCAACTCCTCCCCTGGGCTGGTCTTCATTCTCAGCTCACCAGGCTTTTTTTTCCTTTTAGGATTGTAAATCCTGTGTAAATCCTGCTGCATTTCAGGATTTCCTTCAGTCTCCATTTCCTCAGGAGGGCGCGCTTCACCACAGATCCCCCCCTTAAGATATCACGGGCTGGCTTCTGACCAGGGGCACAGCACGTGATTCCACTCATGGATTCGGAGATGCTCTGTGTCTCTTTCAGAACTTCTATGCTGGGGACAATGGTGGCTACCTGAGCTAAGGCTGCCCTATCATGCCAAGGCTTCAAGAGGTTGATGTGGTATACTTGTTGGCGTCCTCTCCTATTTTCCACAAGATAAGAGACTGGACCCACCGGCCATACTATCTTACATGGCCCTTTCCATTGGCTCTCGAACTTCGGGTCTGGCCCTGCCACCATCACTATAACTTTGTCTCCCACGGCCAACTGACGTGGTCGTGTGCCATGGTCATAATAGGACTTCTGTCTTTGCTGACTGTTCCTTAAATTGACCTCCGCAACCTGTGTGGTGCGGCGTAAGCGACCTTTTAAGTCCTTTAGGAACTCAGGTACTCCTACCTCATGTATGTCGGGTTCTACCCACTGCTCTTTTAGGATATCTAATACCCCACGGGGTGATCGACCATACATTAGCTCATATGGCGCTGTCCCTAGGGATGACTGTTTCCTCTCCCTACAAGCATAGAGGATAAATGGGAGCATGGTATCCCAATTGGCGATATCTCCTTCCAGACTGCGGCGTAACATTCTTTTTATAGTCTGGTTCTGTCTTTCTACGAGACCATTGGTTTGTGGATGATAGGCTGAGGTCTTGATATGGCGGATGTCAAACGCCTCCCAAACTTGGGCTAAATACTTAGATAGGAAGTTGCTTCCTCGATCCGTGAGGACTTCGCGAGGGAACCCAACTTCGCAAAACAGCTTTATAAGTTCAGCCGCCACGACCTTAGCTGATATACTGCGTAGTGGCATGGCCCAAGGAAACCTTGTTGCTTGGTCAATGACCACTAAAATATACTGAAACCCCCGGGGAGTTTTGATTAAAGGACCGATAATGTCCATTGCCATTCTGTGGATTGGTTCAGTAATCACCGGGGATGATATCATCGGGACCTCTTTTGGATGGATTGCAGAAACTTGCTGACATGTTGGGCATGCTTCGCAGAACCTTGCGGTTTCCTTAAAAACACCCGGCCAATAGAACCTTGCCAAGATCCGGTCTAAAGTGCTTCGGATGCCCTTGTGTCCTCCGACTGGATGGTCGTGGGCCAGCCTCAAAACTAGGTTTTTAAAAGTTGCGGGCACCACCACCTGTTTGTGTACAGTGCCAGTATAGGGATCCTTGCTCTCTCTATAAAGTATTCCTGTATCAAGGAAGAATCTGGGTAGCGTATCCCTATCGCTCTGGGCCCATTTGAACGCCTGACTCAGAGCAGGGTCTGCTAGTTGCTCGTGGGGGAATGTTGGAAATTTCCCCACCAATTCTTTTGGCACCCAGGGTAATTCTTGGCCAGCCTGAGTTTCTGCCCTATGTCGAGAGCGATCACGTCTCTCATTACGTTTCTCTGGCTTTGTTTTCTTAACTTTTCCTCCTGGTGCGGCTATTAGATCCTCATGTGAGGGAAGACTTCCTAAAGCTTCCTCTGTAGGATCTCCTCCATTTTCTGAGTCCTTAACCTGGGCTCTTGTAGCAACCATGGCTTCCTTAGAGGTTAAGCCTTGTTTCATTTCCTTATAAAAATGGGGCCAGTCCCTCCCTAAAATCATATGGTTCGGTAGGTTGGGCACTACTGCAATGGGGACTTTCCTAATAGCTCCTAGCGCTTTCACCTGGAGGTCGTACACGGGGTATAATGAAGTGCCTCCGTGAACACAGCGGATTTTTACATTGTGCACAGGCTGAATTGCTACCCCCGATGCTTCGATTTGCTGCCACAGCGTCTTGGACAGCATTGTCTGCTCCGCGCCGGAGTCAAGTAACGCGGTGGTGGCAATTCCCTGCACCTCTACTTCAATGAGAAATCCTTCTCTGGCCTTCTGTGCATTTACTGCTACTAAAGCAGTCTTAAAATAGCAATTTTTCTGCAGATGACCCTCTCGCCCACATTTAAAACATTTCCTAGGCGAAATTGTACCCTTCATAGTTGGCATACACATTCTTCCTGTCTTATCACTTAACCTCCACCTCCTTTCTGATTCGCGAGTCGCTGTCCCCTTAGGAGCCCTACCGCCTTCCTGGGCCATTAACTTGGCTTCCAAGAAGCGCTCCGTGAGGTCAATAGCCTCTTGCGGGGTTTTACAGCTCTGCAAAATCAGGAAGGTCCGTATTTCGGCGGGTACAGCACTCAAATACTGTTCTACAATGAGACTGTCTATGATGGACTCTTTAGATTTACCCCCTGGATCAAGCCATTTGTTTATCAGCATACGAATCCTATAACATAATGCTTTTGGGGTTTCATCTTGTTTTAATTTTACTGCTCGCTGGAGATTGTGATAAACTAGCAGAGTTAAGGCCAAGCCTCTCCCTGACCACTCTCTTAATTTCATCATAATTTCCAGCGAGATCAGGTGGCATGCTTCTATACGCAGCCTGTCAGACGGCTGCCTAGGGTGAGAACTTACACAATCTTGACGATGCATATATTAATATGATTCTTGCAAGGTATTGTGGGTATTGTAGTTCATTCACTCCCAAACACAGCTGATGACAATAATTTGAGTTGTGAAACCAAGTGGTAAGATCAATAAAATACTTCTTTTATTGATGGGGTTTAATTCACCCAGCACATGTATGCTTGATAGCACTATAAATGAGGTTACTTGCTTGCAGTATTTAAATGGATAACAAAAATCACAAAGTAAACCAGAAAACAACCTTCAGCTTGTCAGGCAATTAGCTAATGTTTTCTTAGCAAATAATTACCAAATACAAAGGCACAAAGTAAAGAATAAACTTTGCTGGTTAGGTTAACTTCTGCTTATTTTCCACGCCGATCTCAGCAGTGATTCTCCCTTGCTCACACACACAATCAGGTGCAGCCCTAATTACTATCAATGGACCAGCTGAAAGCCTTTAGCTGGCTGGCTGCTACTGTGTGAACCCAAATCCTGCTTTAAGAGCTGTTTGCAGTGGAAATAAAGAACAAAGTTAGGTTTCTTTGTGATGGCTGATGTGTTTGCTCACAGAAAGCTTAGCAATAGCATTTAGATAGAGAACAGTCCATGTAAACTGTATTTTCATCTGCTGTATCAATTAGCATATGGTCACTATCATACATTGGCACAGACGAGTCTTTCATTAAGGCATTATCATGAGAATGCTTATTCCCTTGCTGCCATTCTCTATTATAGATAGGGTCTGGATCAGTGTTCATACCTGAGCCTCTCCTGCTATCATTATTTCTCTCTGTATAGCCTGGCCAATATGTAATCCAATTCTGATGTCCAGCCTTCCAATCTTGATCCCTGGACACTGGATCTTCTCTCACATACCTTCTGGCCTTGGTCTGAAAGTCCCTTCCACATGCAGTCTTCTCTCTTCCAGGTAGCCACTGGTGATTCCTATCTCTGCCAATCCATTCCTCTGGCTGAATCCAGTCCAATGGACTCTGCTGGCATTTGGAATACCTCCCAGTATGGGTACTGCCTTGGAATCTCCCAGACCTTCCAATGGGCTTTCTTCTCTTCCTTCCAGAGAGTTTCCTTCTCTCTCTATCTGCTTGGCTTTTGCTGAAGCTGTTCTTCAAACTCTCCTTGAAGCCAGGCTGGAGCTTGTAGTAACTGTTATCTGAAGAATAAGCTCTATTCTTATTCTGTCCTAATGTGTGCTGCTCCCTAACACAGCGCAGCTGTGTTGAATCAGGCCCTGCCCTTTGAGATGAGTGCTTAGGGATTACCTCATAGCTCTCTTGATTGCACACACATTCTCTCACTTCAGCCCCTCTCATGGCTGCTGGAAACCTGGTGCATTCTGGGACTGGTAGTCTTTTATGTGAAAACTCTGTTTTCTTGCTTCTACCAGAACTGACAGGTTGCTTGTTCAGAGTCACATCATCTTTTCTATAGCTCCTACCTGAGCTATGATAAGCTTCCTTATCACAGGCCATAGCCTCCCCTGTAAGGGACGCCGCAAACCGAATAGCCCAATGTGCTTTTGGCCAAGCGCTTAACTGTGCCACTCTTTCAAAACATTCAATGTAATCATCTACATCATCTGTATCCTTCAATTGTCCAAAATTGAACATTGTCCCTGTGTTTAAGCTAGGTGCAGCTGCTGCAGAAAAACCTGGGGGAGCGGTTGGTGTCTCCGATGGTTTCTTCTGCTCGGCTACCCATGCTTGTAACATGTCCAATAATGGCTTCTGCTGAGCTTGAAGGCTGGCAGCATTTCTTTCTTGGGCTTCCAAGGTCAAGTCTCTCTGTCTCTCCAGCTGCGTGGCCATCCACTTAAACACTTCCTGGGTATCAAGAGACATCTTGGAACCTCTGTGAATACAAACACAAAGACAAAAAAACCAAGTGCGGTATCACACAAAAAGAAAAACTTCTCTTTTTTTTTTTTTTCAACCTGGCCCAGCAATCACCCCTTTGCCCTGTATCCTGACCTCTCCCGGGTGGATACTTTTTACCTGGCTTAGGTGTTGCTTCAGGCAGTTCTACCACGTTGCAGCCAGTAGCCTTCCGATGCTGTGACTTCTTCCCTTCTGGATAGTCTGCAGTCGGGCTCCTCCTAGGCAGTTGCCTTCCTGTAGGTCTTCCTCGTGGCACCTTTAGCGCATGCGTAGAATCCTCGAAACAAAGCCACTTGCGATGCTCCTGCCCCCGCCCTAGGGCTAAAGGACAGGAGTGGCCTATTGTCCCGTGAGGAATGGATTAAAACTATTTCCCTGGAATTATGGGAGATGTAGTTTTGTTCTCCTTTCTCTCACTGATAAATGTAGTTGCGCCAGAGACGGTAAGGCTTTGCAAGAATATTTTATTCGTGTTGGGGAGATTCCTCCAGCGCATCAAAATTCAGATACATTAACATAAATGGTGCTTTAAATGGTAACAGAAGAAACTCAGGAATATAAGACAACGTAAAGTGAGATCAGCTTTTCTTCTATGGAGCTTAACTCAGCTCTGCCTCAAGAGGTGACTTACATATATTGCAGCCTCATGCAATCACTGTTCCATTCACAGTGTGAACTCAAACTCAGGTGCAAACAATTAGGTTTTCAGAGCACGGCAGCAGAAACTGCCACGTTGTATTCTTTTCATACAAGGTACAGGCAAGCTTTGTTATACTGCTATTTCCTTACAGCATATTGAACAGTCCATGCTATTATCGTCAGAGTTTATCAAAGGTAAGGCATTTTCCACTTGCATAAAATCTTCTGACTGCACAGAACTATTGTCCTCATTCAGCTTTGACTGCCTGCCTGCTTTCAATTCTAAGAACTCTTTAAAGTCCTGAAGGAGCAATTCAGCCTGTTCAGTTCCTGACAAACAGTTGTCAGCCAACACTGAGTTTTTCTCCCAGTCAATAATGTTTCCCCCTTCAGCTCTTGGCTTGAATGACTCAGGGTAACAATTGGGATCTTTTAAAACAGCCTTAAATATAGGAGATGGGACTTTACCTTCTCTATCCAGGTTCCTATAGAAACTGCTGTCTTTCTGCCAGGCTCCTCTCCTTTTAGGTAGCTCAAAAGCTTTGCAGCTGTGAGTGCTTCTGGGCCTCTCCGGTCCAAACTGTATCCACGAGGGCTCTGCCTTTTCCCAAGACTCTAAACCAGGGCTTTGTCCACTTCTCGTAGGACTTCCTTTCCAAGCACCTGTTAAGATCCTTGCAGGTCCTCTGCTGCTACCAGGCTCAGACATGCAGCCAAACTGCTTCCTGGTCAACTGCTCATGGCTTTCCTGTTTCTCACAGCTATTCTGCTTCTGCTTCCAGGCCCTCTGCTCACAGGTCCTCTGCTCCTGGGAATTCTGCTTCAAGCTATTCTCTCTCTTCTTGTTCTTCTTGATCCCCTTAATCTCTTTAGCAGCGTCCTTCACCACTTCATAAAGGGATTCTTTTTCAGACACACCCCGTCCAACCCCTGGGTGTGCCCAATCAGCACTGCTCAACTCCTCCCCTGGGTTGGTCTTCATTCTCAGCTCACCAGAAGAGGGCTTTTTTTTCCTTTTAGGATTGTAAATCCTGTGTAAATCCTGCTGCATTTCAGGATTTCCTTCAGTCTCCATTTCCTCAGGAGGGCGCTCTTCACCACACAACTTATAGATCCTCCCTCAACACTGAAATTCATTGATCTCTTTAGTAATGTGACAAATGCCACATGTGCCACATTTCCTATGTCCCAACGGTCCAACCGCTGATGACCCCCGCGGTTCAGAGGTTGTCAATACTGCCTGACTGAGATATTCCTTCAGGTTCTTGCCCCGTTGCCACACACATCTGATTTTCTTATGCTATAACGCTGGCATGTTCCCCAGCACATTGCTGTGCTTACGTAAAATCTTCTGAATAGATGTACTAAGGGGAGAATAGGTTGTAATAAGATTAATATTAACATCATCATATTTGTTACCACCCCCAGCATCCTCCTGCAACAACAATGCCCTGTTGTTATAAAGGGCTCTCCTGTAGGCCTGTTTCACCGCTTGTGATGGATAACCACGTTCACCAAAACCTATAGCCAACGTTCGTGAGGCCAATCTGAAATCCCGTTTGTCTGAGCAATTTCCTCTATATCTCAGAAACTGGGAAAATGGCAAAGCTGTTTTTAAAAGTGGAGGATGAGCACTTTTAAAATGAAGAAAAGTGTTGTGGTCCGTTTGCTTCCGATATATAGTTGTAGCCCAATCTCCCAACTGTCAAATTATTTTTACATCCAAATAAGTGATTTCCTTGGCACTATAGGCATGAGTGAATTTGATGTGTGGATCACAACCGTCCAACCACCCAAAAAAGTCGTCCAATTTCGCCGACGTGCCACTCCAAATCATAAACATGTAATCTATGAAGCGGCGCCAAACTTTAATGTGGGCTGCATACGGACTTGTTTTCAACCATCGTTCCTCGAACTGTGCCATATATAAATTAGCGATAGAGGGGGCGCAAGTCGCACCCATGGCGACTCCGGAAACCTGATGATAAAATACCCCTTCAAAAATGAAATAATTATGGAAAATCGCCAAACGAGCCAACTACAGAATAAACTCCATCAAGCCCTCTTCAAGGTCACCCCGAGATCTCAAATAATGACCAACAATATCAAAAGCTGCCTGCTGAGGGATGCTGGTGTCAAAGACATGACATCTAGAGTCACCAATAACGTATCATTATCTTCCGCCATAAAATTATGATGAGTCAGCTCCCTCAAAAACACAGTAGTGTCCTTAATATAAGAAGGAATATCTGTGAGCAAAGGCCGTAGATACGAGTCTACATACGTGGATACAGGCTGTAAAACTGAGCCCCTCGTGGAAACTATCGGGCGTCCCAGGGGTTTAAAGAGATCTTTGTGAATTTTAGGCACTGTATAAAAAACTGCCGCTCTTGGACTAGACATATTCAAATAACACCACTCTTTTTTAGAGATCATTTTGTCCTGCAGCGCTGCACCAGTCAATCTCTTAATCGTCGACTGTAAATATGACAGGGGATCAGTTTGTAGCACCTCATAAACTGAACTGTTGGTGAGTTGTTGTAGTGCTTCCGAAATATAATAAGCTCGGTCCATAATGACTATTGCCCCCCCTTTGTCAGCCTTCCGGATTACGATGTCTTCCCTACATTGGAGCTGTTTCAAAGCCCGCCGTTCAGATGTGGTCAACGTGCTAAAATTGTGCCTTACTTGCTTTTCAACCGCTTGAAGATCTTAAGGACCAAGTCCTTAAAATAGAAATCGCCGGGGGAATAGGACCAGGAGGACTCCAAGTGGACTTGAGTGGAAGAGCCACCTGCCTCACAGAGACTCCCTCAAAGCGATTATCGCCATGCCGAGTGTCATTAACCGCAAAAAACCCTTTTAATTGTAACTTCCTTATCAATTGCTCAAAGTCCACACGGAAGTTGAAAGGATCATAATGAGTCCCAGGGACATATGATAGTCCCTTGTTTAACACTTCAAGTTGCTCTTGGGAAATAGAGATCGCTGAAGTATTGATTACTAGCGACTCCGGTGATCCTAAACCATGCACCACCGCATTCATTTCCGGCGTCGCGTCGGACGACCCGACTTGGTTCCTTTTGGCACCTGTTTTTTCTTTTTGGTTGTGTCCTGGTCGCTGTCCTCGTCCAAAAAATTACTCTCCCCAGACGTTTTGCTCAAGTTTGTCTCTTCCTCAAAATTCACTCTTCTTCCCGACTTCTTAAATTTACGGTTAATGTCCATCCAGGGTAAACGTAACCCACCGTGTAGTCCTCATGATCTCTTCTAAGTTTATTAGTTTTTTGTTTTTGCACATCCTGTCGCAGTGTGTCCAACTGTTTATTTAAATCCTCCATCCGCCTCTGAACTCGTTCCTCTGGTCCCTCTGCCTTCAATGTGGCAAGTTTAACGTCCACCTCCTTTTTAAGATCAATCAGTGTGTTCTTTGCAGTGTCCACGGTCAGTACCATCAGGTCAAGGGAGCATTTGTTAAGTATGCGGTTCCATTTATCCAGGAAATCGTTGGTCATATTTTGCATACGGGGCTCTTTATAAACCCTCAAACCTCTAGGTATTTGCTGCCGGCTGATGTACTCTATAAGGGATAACCGGTGCAACTCAGTCCGTACAATGCGTTTCTGCAGTTTAAGCACTTCTTCCAAAGTTACTTCATTCACACCAGAATCTTCCTATATAGTCATTGAAAACGGAGTCTTCTTTAGCCAACTCATAGTCTCTTTCCAAATGTTTAGACCTTCCATTACTGTTTTTGAACACTCGATATAGGGTCGTCCTTCAGAGTGTGAAATGACCAAATGAATGTAGCATACACTCCAAATATCCTCAGTGGTAGTCAGTACTATCTGATAAAACACTGGCCTTACTGGGCTTCAATCCACAAACTCAATTATATCAATTTTAAATGGGTCTCAGACTTATGGACAACGAGCCATATTGCAAGGCTCGTGTGTCCCGTTTGCATCAATGACCCAAATGAATGTATCAAAATTCAATTAAATGGAACGTATTTGGATGTAAAAATAATTTGACAGTTGGGAGATTGGGCTACAACTATATATCGGAAGCAAACGGACCGCAACACTTTTCTTCATTTTAAAAGTGCTCATCCGCCACGATTAAAAACAGCTTTGCCATTTTCCCAGTTTCTGAGATATAGAAGAAATTGCTCAGACAAACGGGATTTCAGATTGGCCTCACGAACGTTGGCTATAGGTTTTGGTGAACGTGGTTATCCATCACAAGCGGTGAAACAGGCCTACCGGAGAGCCCTTTACAACAACAGGGCATTGTTGTTGCAGGAGGATGCTAGGGGTGGTAACAAATATGACGATGTTAATATTAATCTTATTACAATCTATTCTCCCCTTAGTACATCTATTCAGAAGATTTTACGTAAGCACAGCAATGTGCTGGGGAACATGCCAGCGTTACAGCATAAGAAAATCAGATGTGTGTGGCAACGGGGCAAGAACCTGAAAGAATATCTCAGTCCGGCAGTATTGACAACCTCTGAACCGCGGGGGTCATCAGCGGTTGGACCGTTGGGACATAGGAAATGTGGCACATGTGGCATTTGTCACATTACTAAAGAGATCAATGAATTTCAGTGTCGAGGGAGGATCTATAAGTTGAGACAGAGTACTACATGTGAATCCACTCATATTGTCTACATCATTCAATGTCCCTGCGACCTACTTTATGTAGGAAAAACCACCCGGGCGTTTAAGATTCTCATGGGAGAGCACAAAAGCCGGATTAAACACAAAGTTGTTGAGGCCCCCATAGTACAGCATTGTCTCACGTTCCAACACGCCTTTGAAGATCTCAGATGTTTCTGTATCGAGCGGATTGAGAGGGGGGCAAAGGGTAAGTCCCTCGACCAGTGGCTCATTGTTAAGGAACAAAGGTGGATTTTTGAACTTGGTACGGTTGAGCCCGGAGGTCTCAATGGCTATATAGATTGGGGAGCGTGTGTGGGGTGAAGTCACATTTTTTGACAACATACAGCAGCATTTTGTAATCGTCCATCTGAAAAATTAGCTGGTGTCCAGTGGTGATGGAAGGTATTTTGGTAGCAGTTGTTTTGGATGACGTTTTTGCGAGTGACGTCAGCGAAGCTTCTTTTTTAAGTTAGGAAGCTAGCGCATCTCCGCATGCGCGGCGTCTTTTTGTGAGTCGGGGATCATTGTGAGTAAGAATGTCAGCGATCTCTAGACGTGGGCAGCATCAGTTCTTCTTATCTTGAAATACGGAGGTTAGCAACCCTGAGATACAGCTGATAGACATTATAAGGATAGACAGTATTGTTGTCTCAGTCTAAAGCATTGCTTTGTTTCACCACAGATATGTTTGCAAGACGTGGAACTATCACAGATTGCCACAGTTTTCGATGACCAAAACCCCTGAAGAAACGTGAAGTGAAACGCGATAGCAGTACTTTTTGTTGGCATTGGGGATTCATGCTGGCAACATTGTGACAAGGCATTGCATTCAGATAAGATACGTTCCATTTAATTGAATTTTGATACATTCATTTGGGTCATTGATGCAAACGGGACACACGAGCCTTGCAATATGTCTCGTTGTCCATAAGTCTGAGACCCATTAAAATTGATATAATTGAGTTTGTGGACTGTAGCCGAGTAAGGCCAGTGTTTTATCAGATAGTACTGACTACCACTGAGGATATTTGGAGTGTATGCTACATTCATTTTGTCCACATGAAAGAGACATACGATAACTTAAAGCATCTACTGACTTCCATTAACTATAACAAATACAGCTGGCACCTCTGTGGTGACTTGAAGGTAGTTGCCCTTTTAAAGGGACTGCAGCAGGGATATATAAAATACATGTGTTTCTTATGTGAGTGGGATAGCCGAACAAGGGATTGGCACTACTTGTGGAAGGAATGGAATCGCAGACAAAATGTAACAGTTGGAGAGAAGAATATCCAGCATCCAGCTCTGGTTGAGGCTCACAAAATCCTGCTACCACCCCTTCCCATCAAACTAGGTTTGATGAAAAACTTCGTGAAAGCCATGGACCACACTTCGCCAGCTTTCCGATACCTGCATGAAAAATTCCCTCGACTCAGCGAAGCAAAGATTAAAGAGGGAGTTTTTGTGGGTCCTCAGATTCGAGAGCTCTTCAAAGATGACCGGTTCAACAACTTGCTGCAGGGTGATGTGAAACAAGCATGGAATGCTTTTTGCCTAGTGTCAACAAACTTTCTCGGGAATGTTAGGGCAGAAAACTACAAGGAACTAGTAGAAGACATGCTGATGCAGTATCAGAAACCTGGCTGCAATATATCTCTAAAGATCCATTTTCTTGATTCCCATCTCGATTTCTTTCCTGACAACTGTGGTATGGTTAGTGATGAACAGGGCGAACGTTTTCACCAGGATATCGCAACGATGGAGCAAAGATACCAGGGAAAATGGTCCACTACAATGCTGGCTGACTACTGCTGGACACTCCCCAGGGAAGCTCCCGAACAGCTGTACAAGAGACAGGTGAAAAAATCTAAGAAGTAGTCTATGACTTGGTTTTTTACAGGTATTAACCAAAGGCCTATTACTATTGACATGCATTTCGTGATGTAAACATTAATTCTTGTAGATTACAAAAAAACTAGAGCCAGCTTTGCAATTTCACTGTCATATTCGTGTTCAGCATATAAAAACTGATAAGAAATGACTATTTTTATTTCAGTAACATGACTTTTGTAAAAATTTGTTGACCAGTGAAATTGTTTAAGATGCCCTTCGCTTCTGTTCCTGTTTGTGGGTATTTTCTGAGGTCCTGCTCCTGGTTCTTCATCTGTGAGCACAGAACAGAAATATTTGTTAAGCAATTCCGCTTTATCCTCATCAGCTTCTACATATTCCTCCCCTTCACCCTTGAGTTTGACAATACCACTTTTGTCCTTCCTCTTCTCACTAACATATCTGAAAAATGTCTTATCCCCCCATTTAACTGCATTGGCTATTTCCTCCTCTTTTTGAATATTTGCTTTCCTGACTACTTTGCTAGCTTATCTCTGTTTTTCCAAATATATATGCCTGTCTTCCTCTCTCCATGATCTCTTGTATTTTATGGTTAGAACACTGGCTTGGTAACCAAGCAACCAGGGTTCGATTCCCACTAGCACTCCTTGTGGCCTTGGGCAAGTCACTTAACCCTCCATTGCCTCGGAAGAAAGGCCTGGCAATCTACTTCCAAGAAAACCCAGGAGCTTCTGGGTCGCCAGGAGTCAGGACTGACTTGAAGGCACACATTGCATTGCATGCCTGTCTTCCTCTCTCCATGATCTCTTGTATTTTATGAAGGCCTCCCTCTTTTTCTTCACTTTTTCAGCTACTTCTTTTGAAAAACATAGCAGCCTCCTGTTCCTTTTACCTTCATTTACCATTTTAACAAAAAGGTTGGTTGCCCTTAAAATATCCCCTTTCAGTTTTGCCCACTATTTTTCTACATCCCCAGCTGTTCCCATCCCGCTAACAACTCCCTGAGGTATTGGCCTATCTTGGCAAAGTTAGTTTTCCTAAAGTCTAAGACCCTTGCTTTTGAATGGATTTTTAACAGCCCTAGTCCTAATACTGAACCACACCATCTGATGATCACTGGATGCAAAATTTCCTTCCCAAGATCCCTTTCCCATTGAGCCTGGAAGGAAAGTTTCTCCCCTTCGTGTGTTTGCATAATTAAGTGATAAATTATTGATATAGCCTTCCAATGTGTCAGGGAGTGCCAGCTAAGTTTTTCAAAATCTCTTAAGCCTTTAGAAAGTGCCCTACTTCAACTTCCCCCGATAGCCAACGCATAACCTGGAGATATCCATAAAAGACCTGTGTGCTGATCCATAAGTTTCTTTTAAATCTGAGAAGGTTTCATTCTTCCCTCTGAGTACATCTGATGTACAGTATGTAATCCTTTCTGTTCCCCTTCCTTGAATAAGATATCCCGTGATCCCGACGGGAATTCCATATTATAACCAATTGGCTGCAACATTGACTAATCAGTCTGTAACTTCCTCCCACCACTTGCCCGGTTCCACATGCCAGCCACTAGATGCACATATGGATTATGCAATGATCCCAGCTGTATCTTAAGCCAAGGCATATATCCTAATGAGGGGCCAATCATTGTGGCCTGAGCTATTTGACCCCATGTCCTCTGTTTTTCGTTCTGCCAACTAAAAATATTAGAAAACTGGGCCGCTTCATAATAACAGAGAAGATTGGGAAACACCAATCCCCCTTCTCCTCATGGTTGATATAAGGTTTTCCGTGTCACCCTGGGTAGTCGGTGGTTCCATATCTAATGAAAGATCTTATGTTGGGCCAAGATTATCACCCATCTAGGCAACTGAGTGGCATGGAGCAGACTGGAGGAGTAGCCTAGTGGTTAGAGCAACTGCCTAGTACCCAGAAGATCAAGGGTTCAATTCCCACTGGTACTCCTTGTGATCTTGGGCAAGTCACTTTACCCTCCATTGCCTCATAAGAAAAGGCTGGCAATCTACTTCCAGTGATACATTGCCAAGAAAACCCAGAGGCAGCTGGGTCACTATGAGTCAACACTGACTTGATGGCACTAAAAAAAAAGACAACTGAATTGGCAGTGTCTGGAAGAAATACAGTATCCAAGGTAGGATCACCATCTTTACAGTTGCAATTCTCCCTAGCCAAGACAGTGGATGACTATTCCGCCTATCCAAAATGGAAAATATTTTCCACCACAAGGAGCTACAATTGATTTGATATAGCTGAGAAGGGTCTGCACATAATTTGCACCCCTAGGTATTTCAGGAAGTCCTCTGCCCCTATAAAGGGAAAAGTTGCCTTCAGGTTTTGGACTTCCCTTTCTTCCATCGTAAGATTTACCACCTCTGTTTTTTCTAAATTTGGTTTGAAACCCATCACCATCTGGTAATCGAGCTCCTTCTGTAAGTGGTCGAGTGAGGACATGGAGTCCGTTAGAGTCAGCAATATGTCATCAGCAAATAGTGATATCTTGTACTCCTGCTCTTGCACTCATATGCCCTTAATATCCCTTGTCGCCCATATTCTCTCCGCAAAATGGTTCCACTGATAGGACAAACAATAAGGGAAAAAGAGGGCATCCCTGACAAGTACCTCCGTGCAATGAAAAGAACACAGAATAACCTCTGTTTACTTTAACTGCTGCCACTGGCCTCTCATATAATGCTTGCACCCAGGGGCAGCCCAATTGGGGGGGGGGGTCATGTGCGGAGACTCAGTGCAGGGTTCATTTGCATAAATATTTGCATAATGTTAACATGCAATAACATTTAGTAAACATGCCTCTTAATGAGTGTATAGATAAAGAAAAACTAAAAGATTTCTACATTACTATACTCCAGTGCCAACCTCCAGGCACATTAGAAAGTACTACAAACACTGCCCATTTAGAACCCATAGCAAACCCACCATATCATAACAGTAAAATTTGAGTGGATGAAAATTTTGAGTGGATGAAGAGAGGACAAATGGACAGCAGATAATGGAGAGATAGCAGAAGACAAGAAGAAACCAGAAGAAAGTGACTGGAGCAATTGCAACTGAAAAATAAAATGCACAAACAACAAAAGGTAGAAAAATACTTTTTTATTTTGAATTTGTTAACTGGAATATGTCAGCTCTGGGAAATGTGTGTCTTTAACGTCTGCATTTTGTTTAGTACAAGTGGAAATTAATTTATAGTTTTATTTCTGCACTGTTGTTGTACATTCCAAGTTTGGCTTTTGGGGTTCCCAGTTTAATTATTGTCTTCCTATTTCTAAATTGTGATCCCTTGTTCTCTGTTTGGTGATGGTCTGTGTTCTACATGTGTAACCGAGCTGAGGTATTCTGTTTATGTAGTTTATATTTGATAGTGCCACTTGTTCTCTTTCCCCAGTAGGAGATGTATTGGTATTTTCTATGATGTACTGGTTTAATATTTGCAATGTTGTCTTTTGATAGGAAGGGTATGGTGCTTTATGAGTCCTGGTAGTACTGTTATGATATGGTGGGTTTGCTATGGGTTCTAAATGGGCAGTGTTTGTAGTACTTCCTAATATGCCTGACGGTTGGCACTGGAGTATAGTAATGTAGAAATCTTTTAGTCTTTCTTTATCTATACACTCATTAAGAGGCATGTTTACTAAAAGTTAGTGCATGTTAACATTATGCAAATATTTATGCAAATGAAGCCCAGCACCGAGTCTCCGCACATGGCCCTGCACCCCCCTTGGGCTGCCCCTGGCTCCAGTCACTTTCTTCTGGTTTCTTCTTGTCTTCTTCTATCTCTCCATTGTCTGCTGTCCATTTGTCCTTTCTTTTCTCGTCTAGTTTTTTTACATTCTCTCTCTACATATTGCGACGCCTCCACTTGGGCCCAAGGGCTTACAAGCTGGAAACGGCCTTGTATGTCCTCCTTGAATAAAGTTCCCTTTGAAGTCACCAGGGTATTCTGGGACTTGTAGTGCTTTTTACTCTTGAAGGACAAATGTAGTTGTGAGTCGGTGGTTGTAAGGCAGCAAGAAAATTTATTGTGGGGATTTCCAGAGCATTCAAAGTTCAGTACACAATAAAGGCAGAAGGATACATCTCCAACATAAAGATGAAATCAGGATAATGAGAATGACGTAACAAAACCTTTTCCACTGTTCAGCTGTTCTGCTTCTCACACACACTCACACCGAGGACTGCCTCGTGTGGTCAGTTAACAGCAATACAGGTAAACTCATAACAGCTGTGGTTTCTCTTTTGAAAGCAAACTTCTTCACAGCACTGCTTCTTAACTTCAGCAAGTAATAAAACTCAGTGAAACACAGAATTAGCTTTCTTCAGCTCAAAGCAGGAACTGCCCTTATTTCCTATACGCTTTCACAGATTCTCAGTTCCCTTCAACACTGCAGAATCTTCTCTTAAAGATAATGAACAGTCCATTGGAATGGGGTCACATTCACAATTAGGCAAACATGAATCTACTTGCATTCCTTCAATAGCATCAGGGCAAACAGTATCACTCTCAGGATTATAAGCTTTCTCAAACTTTCTCTCTTTCAAGAACTCCTGAAATTGGTTCCACAGCAATTCAGCTTGTACTGGCACCTTTACATTAGGAGAGTGAACCTTTTCCTTAGAAAACAGCTTTCTCAATGCTTCTAGCTTTGGAGTTTCAACGGCTGTACTTTTATCAGGGTTATGGCTTTTCTCATATGAAAAACTCTCTACCCACTTCTTAACAGTAGACGGTGAGGACTCAGCTTCCTGACCTTTAGAACTGGCAAATTGTCTCTCTGCTGAATTATCAGTAATGAAACTGCTGGCTTTACCTTGGGGATGTTTCCTCAGACAAACACTGATTTCTTTCCTCCTGGGTTCCTCCAGGCTCTGAAATGCAGCCTCCTTATGTCCTTCTCCAGTCCCTCTAAGGTAGCTGCTTTCTTGGGAGATTTCCTCTGGCTTTCTCCTCCAGCTAAGCACAGCTTCAGCTTCTTTCTCTCCTCTCTCACCTTTCCAACTCCAACAGCTGTTCCTGTTCCTTTCTCCACGTCCACCTCTCCTCCGTTCACCTGTGCCTCTGCCTTCTGTTGCTGTCTCCGTATCTGTACCTCCTGTACCTGTCTTTCCTGTGTTCCTTGAGTCAGTGCTTCTTCCCTTGACTCTCTCTCTCTGTCTTTTTTGCTTTGCTCTGCTTGTGGTTTTAAACACTGCTGTCTACTGGGCATTCCCTGTTCTCTGCACCTGTGTGACCAATCAGCAGGGAAGCCTGTCTCCAACCCCTGAGCTAGGGTGTGGCCTGACTTTAGCAGGGAGCTGACTTTTCCTCTGATCTGGCTTGTAATTCCCCTGCACGTGTGCACTGCCATTCACTTCAAAGGGGAATTCAGGATTTTCTTCAAGTTCCATATCTTCCAGAGAGCTTTCATCACTACAGATCCCCCCCCCCCCCTTAAGATATCACGGGCTGGCTCAATATCAGTAGCACAGCTCGTGATACGGCTCAAAGTGTCCGCATTCTGGTGGAGTTTCCCTGCTCTGTGCTCCACACGAAACTCAAAGGCTTGGAGAGCCATAAACCAGCGCGTCAAACGCGCATTATGATTCTGCATCTGATTGAGCCACTTCAACGGGGCATGAATTTCCGGCCCCTAAGGTAGAATCTCAGCGCATCAATGGCCCACTTTATGTCCAAGCATTCACGCTCTATTGTCGAATAGTTCTTCTCCGCCGGCAACAGCTTGCGGCTGAGGAACATCACTGGGTGCTCGGCGCCATCGTGTTTTTGAGAGAGGACTGCGCCCAGGCCGGTCTCGGATGCATCCGTCTGAACTATGAACTGCTGAGTAAAGTCCACACCCCGCAACACCGGGGCTACGCATAATTTCTCCTTCAGGAGAGAAAAGGCCCCCTCAGCTCCCTCAGTCCATTTGAGCTTGTTGGGTGCATTCTTCTTTAGCATGTCTGTCAATATTGCGCTCCTCTCTGCAAAATTCGGTATGAACTGCCTGTAATATCCGACCAATCCTAAAAAGCTGCGTAACTGCTTCTTACTAACAGGTTTGGGGAAAGCTTTGACACTCTCAATTTTGCTGGTCAACGGCTTCACTACGCCCCGGCCTACTATATGGCCCAAATATTTGACCTTTTGGCCTCCAAATAAACACTTGTCTGGATTCAGGGTGAGCCCTGCATCCTTCATCGCTTGTAGGACTGCTTCCACCCTCGGTAAGTGTTGGCTCCAGTTGTCACTGTGGATTACAACGTCATCCATATAAGCTACGGCGTAGGCTTGGTGCGGCCGCAACACTAGGTCCATGAGTCTTTGACATGTGGCTGCCGCTCTATGCAACCCAAAAGGCATCCGTTTGAACTGGAACAAGCCCACGGGCGTGCTGAAGGCAGTCTTCTGATGTGCCTCTCTCGTCAGCGGTACTTGCCAATACCCTTTAGACATATTTATTGTGGTTAGGTATTTGGCTTGTCCCAGGCGGTCTAAGAGTTCCTCGATGCGAGGCATGGGGTAGGCGTCGAATCAGGATATAGAGTTAACCTTTCTAAAATCGATACAAAATCGTAGGGATCCGTCCGGCTTCAGCACAAGGACGATCGGACTGTTCCAGGGGCTCCTGGACTCTTCTATCACGCCCATGCTCAACATCTCCTGGACCTGGCGGACTACCTCCTGTCTTTTCGCCTCTGGCAATCTGTAAGGCCGTTGCCTTACTATCTCTCCTGGCGGTGTCACAATCTCATGGGCAACCAGATTCGTTTCCCCTGGCATTGGGGTCAGCACATCCTTGAATCTGGCCAGCAAGAGGGCTAAGTCCTGCTTCTGGGCCCATGAAAGGCCATCACCGACTCTTGGTTTTGGGTCCCCCTTACAGTCGGCCAATTGGGGCCCGAGGTCTTCCTCCATCTTCTCCTCCACCGTCGCGGACAACCCCTGAAGGCTGGTACCTCCAGTCGACCCAACGCCTCCGGTTCCTCGGGTTGTTGTGGACAAGTGCGGAACCTCTTCAAGAGGGGGAAAACCTACCCGCTCGCAGATCAACTGCACAATACAATCACCAGTGACTATCTTGAAATCTTCTTTGCCGAAATTGTAGATGAGCACTTTTATCGCACCCTTGAAATCTGGGTCGATAACTCCAGCTCCAATGTCAATAAAGTGTTTCCAAGCAAGGCCGGAGCGCGGGGCTATGTGTCCGTAGCAGCCTATGGGTAGCTCCATTTGTAAAGCTGTGTCCACGAGTGCCTTCCCCTGCTTTGGAACTACTGTGTCTTCAGCGCTGTAGAGATCGTAACCGGCAGCGTTGGCGGAAGCTCTCTTTGGCGCTCGAGCATTGGGACTCATCTTGGCAAAGCGTAGCACAAACTTAGGCTTTTCAGTAAGCTCTTCTTTCAGGGAACAGGTTTTTCGTTCTTGCTTCCTTGGAGCTGCAAACAATGGGCTAGGAATAATCTCTGTTTTAACCTTTGTTTGAGCCAAGGCGTCTACCTGTGGACTCTTGGAGTTAGTAGCCTCTTTTGAAAACAAGCCCTGTTCCAGGCCCTTACAAAACTGTGGCCAGTCTTTCCCCAGCACTAAATTATGGGGTAGTCGAGGTACCACAGCTATGGGAATCTGTCTGCTTACACCTAAACCGTTTACTTGAAGTTTGTAGACAGGGTATAGGGAGATGCCTCCATGGATACATCAGATTTTAACTTTACTTACAGGCTGAATTGCTGCGTCCCTACTCCTGGCCTCAATTTGCCGCCAGAGCGCTTTGGACAGCATGCTCTGTTCAGCACCCGAATCCAAAAGCGCAGTGGTTGCAATTCCTTGCATTTCCACTGCTAGTAAAAATCCCTCCTTGACCTTAGGATGGTTCTCCGCTACTAAAGCTGTCTTTACATAACACTCTCGCTGTACATGGCCCTCTTTACCACACTTATAACATTTCTTTCGGGTAACACGGCCTTTCAACATTGGCATATACATTTTTAAATCTTCATCATTCATCCCCTTCCTCCTTTCTGATACGCCACACACTGCAACCCTGGAAGCACTGCCACCTTCATGGGCACTCAACTCTGCCTCCACGAACCGTTCTGACAGCGTTACGGCCTCTTGTGGGGTTTTGCAGTTTTGGAGTATAAGGAAGGTTTGCATGTGTTAGGGTACAGCATCCATGTATTGCTCCAATACAAGACTATCTATAATTGACTCAACTGTCTTCCCCTCAGGAGTCAGCCATTTGTTTACTAGGGTACGGACTCTTTGACATAGGGCCTTAGGAGTCTCGCCTGATTTTAATCTAACAGCCCTAAGTAGGCGGTGGTATACTAGAGGAGTTAGCCCCAATCTCTCTCTAACTGCCTTTTTGAGCTCGTCATAATTACTGGCAAGCATAGGTGGCATAGCTCGGTAGGCCGCTAAAACTTCCCCAGTAAGGGATGCCGCTAAATGCATGGCCCAATGCTCCTTTGGCCAGCCACTTAGGTGAGCCACCCGTTCAAAACCCTCAAGAAAATCGTCGATGTCGTCCGTATCAGTAAGCTGTCCGAAGTTGAAAGTCCCACCAGCCTGCAAACCCAGCACAAGTGGAGCAGCTGGTGAACTGGAACCGGGAGGTGCTGCTGCTGGTCCGGTCTGCCTTCTCTGCTCCGCCAGCCATGCCTCCAACAACTCTAGAAGTGGCTTCTGTTGTGCTTGTAGCCGCGCAGCACTTCTCTCCTGCGCCTGCAAGGATAAGTCTGACGGCTGCTCAAACTGATGCACCATCTATTTTAGCACGTCCTGAGCCTCGAGAGTCATCTTGCAATCCTGTAAACAAACAAACACACACAGACCAAAGCGCGATACCAAACAAGCATAAAAGGTTTCTTCACTTTTTTTTTTTTTCAACAGCTAGGCTTGCACCCCTTTTCCCTGGTATCCTTAACCGGCCCCGGCTAGGTACCCGTTACCTGGCTTGGGTGAAGCTTCGTGCTTAACACCTGTGACGGTCTGCTGTAGTCTCCTCTGGACTGCGGTTTCACTTTCTTGGACCCTCCTCAGCTCCACAGCAAAGTTACTCCTCCAGCAGGTATCCTGAGGATAATCTTCTGCGCATGCGTGGAATCCTCAATACTACGCCACTTGCGACGCCTCCACTTGGGCCCAAGGGCTTAAGAGCTGGAAACGGCCTTGTATGTCCTCCTTGAATAAAGTTCCCTTTGAAGTCACCAGGGTATTCTGGGACTTGTAGTGCTTTTTACTCTTGAAGGACAAATGTAGTTGTGAGTCGGTGGTTGTAAGGCAGCAAGAAAATTTATTGTGGGGATTTCCAGAGCATTCAAAGTTCAGTACACAACAAAGGCAGAAGGATACATCTCCAACATTAAGATGAAATCAGGATAATGAGAATGACGTAACAAAACCTTTTCCACTGTTCAGCTGTTCTGCTTCTCACACACACTCACACCGAGGACTGCCTCGTGTGGTCAGTTAACAGCAATACAGGTAAACTCATAACAGCTGTGGTTTCTCTTTTGAAAGCAAACCTCTTCACAGCACTGCTTCTTAACTTCAGCAAGTAATAAAACTCAGTGAAACACAGAATTAGCTTTCTTCAGCTCAAAGCAGGAACTGCCCTTATTTCCTATACGCTTTCACAGATTCTCAGTTCCCTTCAACACTGCAGAATCTTCTCTTAAAGATAATGAACAGTCCATTGGAATGGGGTCACATTCACAATTAGGCAAACATGAATCTACTTGCATTCCTTCAATAGCATCAGGGCAAACAGTATCACTCTCAGGATTATAAGCTTTCTCAAACTTTCTCTCTTTCAAGAACTCCTGAAATTGGTTCCACAGCAATTCAACTTGTACTGGCATCTTTACATTAGGGGAGTGAACCTTTTCCTTAGAAAACAGCTTTCTCAATGCTTCTAGCTCTGGAGTTTCAACGGCTTTACTTTTATCAGGGTTATGGCTTTTCTCATATGAAAAACTCTCTACCCACTTCTTAACAGTAGACGGTGAGGACTCAGCTTCCTGACCTTTAGAACTGACAAATTGTCTCTCTGCTGAATTATCAGTAATGAAACTGCTGGCTTTATTTGGGGATGTTTCCTCAGACAAACACTGATTTCTTTCCTCCTGGGTTCCTCCAGGCTCTGAAATGTAGCCTCCTTATGTCCTTCTCCAGTCCCTCTGAGGTAGCTGCTTTCTTGGGAGATTTCCTCTGGCTTTCTCCTCCAGCTAAGCACAGCTTCAGCTTCTCTCTCTCCTCTCTCACCTTTCCAACTCCAACAGCTGTTCCTGTTCCTTTCTCCACGTCCACCTCTCCTCCATTCACCTGTGCCTCTGCCTTCTGTTGCTGTCTCCGTATCTGTACCTCCTGTGCCTGTCTTTCCTGTGTTCCTTGAGTCAGTGCTTCTTCCCTTGACTCTCTCTCTGTCTTTTTTGCTTTGCTCTGCTTGTAGTTTTAAACACTGCTGCCTACTGGGCATTCCCTGTTCTCTGCACCTGTGTGACCAATCAGCAGGGAAGCCTGTCTCCACCCCTGAGCTAGGGCGTGGACTGACTTTAGCAGGGAGCTGACTTTTCCTCTGATTTGGCTTGTAATTCCCCTGCACGTGTGCACTGCCATTCACTTCAAAGGAGAATTCAGGATTTTCTTCACGTTCCATATCTTCTAGAGAGCTTTCATCACTACAATATACATAAACATAAATATGTTTAAATACCTCCATGGCATAAATGTTCAGGGGGAGAGCCTCTTTCAATTGAAAGCAAGTTCTGCTAAGAGGGGACATGGGATGAGGGTGAAGGGGAATAGATTCAGGAGTGATTTGCGGAAATATTTCTTTACGGAAAGAGTGGTGGATCCGTGGAATAGTCTCCCAGTGGAGGTGGTAGAGATGAGGACAGTAACTGAATTCAAAAAAGCATGGGATAAACACAGAGGATCTCTAAAGGGAAAAAGGGAACTGTTTTAGTCGTCGATATGGAAGGACAGACTAGATAGGCCATGTGGTCTTTTTCTGTCATCATGTTTCTATGTTTCTACATACTGATGTTTCTCCTTTTGCTCTTTCTTCCATCTTTCTTTATTCCTTTTTCATCCCTCAAATTTTACTCCTCCATCCTCATTCCCCACTTACTCTCCCAATACCCAGTGAATCGTAGATTTTTCTTCCCTCCCACACAAAATATTTTTTCCTCTCTTCATTTCACTCTCCCAGCCCCATTCCATTCTAGTCCTCCCCCAACATCAGCTCCCTTCTAGTTCCAGCCCCACCCAGCATCGCTCCCTTCTAGTCCCCGCATCAGCCCATTTCCAATCCTATCTTAGCTCCTCCATCAGCTCATTTCCAACCTAAGCCCCACATCAGCCCATTTCCAGTCCTATCCTCGCCCCACCATCAGCCCATTTCCAGTCCTTTCCAAGCCACCCCCATCAGCCCATTTCCAACCTAGCACCCCATCAGACCATTTCCAATCCTATCCTAGCCCCCTCCATCAGCGCATTTCCAACCCTAGCTCCCCCATCAGCCCATTTCCAGTCCTAGCTCCCCCATCCATTTCCAGTCCTATCCTAGCCCCTCCATCAGCTCATTTCCAATCCCAGTCCCACCATCAGCCCATTTCCAGTCCTATCCTCGCCCCACCATCAGCTCATTTCCAGTCCTTTCCAAGCCACCCCCATCAGCCCATTTCCAACCTAGCACCCCATCAGACCATTTCCAATCCTATCCTAGCCCCCTCCATCAGCACATTTCCAACCCTAGCCCCCCATCAGCCCATTTCCAGTCCTAGCTCCCCCATCCATTTCCAGTCCTATCCTAGCCCCTCCCATCAGCTCATTTCCAATCCCAGTCCCACCATCAGCCCATTTCCAGTCCTAGCTCCCCTCCACTCAGCCAATTTCCAATCCAAGCCCCCCTATGAGCCTATTTCCAGTCCTAACCCCTCCATGAGTCCATTTCAATCCAAGCCCCCCCCACAGCCCATTTCCAATCCTAGCCCCCCATTTCCAGTCCTATCCTAACCCCTCCATCAGCTTTTCCAATCCCAGCCCCCCCTTCATCCCATTTCTAGTCCTTTCCTAGCCCCACCATCATCCCATTTCCAATCCTAGCCCCCCCATCATCCCATTTCTAGTCCTTTCCTAGCCCCACCATCATCCCATTTCCAATCCTAGCCCCCCCCCCCCGACAACCCATGTCCAGTCCTATCCTAGCCCCTCCATCAGCCCATTTCCAATCCTAGCCCTCCCCACAACCCATTTCCATTCCAAGCCCACCTCCCCATCAGCTATTTCCAGTTCAAGTCCGCCCTCCACATCCCTTTTCCAGTCCTAGCTCTCCCCCCACAGCCCATCAGCCCATTTCCAGTCCTAGTTCCCCCCCCCACAGCCCATCATCCATTCCAAGCCCCCCTCCCCATCAGCTATTTCCAGTTCAATCTCCCCCCCACTCAGCCCATTTCCAGTCCTAGCTCCCACCCCACAGCCCATTTCCATTCGAAGCCCACCTCCCCATCAGCTATTTCCAGTTCAAGCCCCCCCTCCACTTAGCCCATTTCCAGTCCTAGCTCCCCCCCACAACCCATTTCAAGTCCAAGCCCTTGTCTCCTCTCCCCAAGGGTCCCACGGTTATCTAAAATGCTTTAGAGGGAGTCGGAGAGGCCCTTGCCCACCTCTAACAGCTACCGAAGTGAAGCACGTCTTTTTCCTTCACTTCAGCAGCTGTACTGAAGTTTAGAATGCTGCCACACTGAGGTCAAAGGGAACTTCCTTTTTCCCGGTGCTCAGTGCGGCAGCATTCTAAACTTTAGTACAGCTGCCAAAGTGAAGGAAAAAGACGCGCTTCACTTTGGCAGCTGTTAGAGGTGAGCTGGGGCCTCTCCAGCTTCCTCTAAAGCCACCCTGCCATTCATTCATTCATTGCGGGATGTTGTTGGTGCAGGGCCACCTGAAATGCGGGGCCCTGTGTGAACAACATTCTCACACAATGGATTGGCCGGCCCTGAGATCACCCGAAAGGAATCACCCGGATACTGGCCCCGGACACCCAAAGCCATCCTCGTTGAGGACATTCTTTTGGGGGAACTGGCACCTGGCCCGAGTTCTTTGGTGCCTGCACTGAGAGATGCGGAGCCATCTGGGCTGGAATCCAGAATGGTGGCTTTAGTGTGCAGCCTTTCTGCCTTAAAGGACGTCCTCAGAGGCCGAGCCAATCCTCAAGGCCATACAACCCTGAGTGAATCCTTGCTGAGGTCGCAATCCGGGTCCCATTTGATGGGAATGAGGTCTTCCCTGGCTAGTGTGCATGACACTAGCCAAGGACCTTCTGAGGGGCTTGGACCGGGCTCGGGCCTGGAGCCCTCAGGTTACCCTCCCCTCGAGTCTTCCACTGATTACTCAGAATGGGAGACTGAGGACAAGGAGTCCCCCAGTACTTGTTGCCATTGCGATATTCCCTTGGACCCGTCCCCCTCCGAGTCTCGAAGTCGGTCCCCACCCGAGGACATGGCATTCCTCGACTTCATGCAGGACATGTCAAAGGCTGTAGCATTCCCAATGGAATCGGAGGAAGACCCTCATATGTAGGAGCTAGAAATCCTCCAATACGAGACTCCACCAAGGGAATCATTGAGGGTGCCCACCTTGCCCATCCTGGAACGGCTCATACTCTGCATGTGGGAAACACTGGTGTCGGTGCCCATTGTGAACAAGTGGCTTGACTTGATGTGTCGGGTATGCCGGAACCCTGGCTTCCAGTAGGCACAGAAGCCCTAACTCCATGATGGTGGAATCAGCCATGCATCGGCTGAAGAGCCAGATGACGCACTCCTCGGTGCCCCTGGGTAGGGAAGCCCACACCTTGGACGCCCTTGGCAGAAAGTGCTACCAGGGATCAATGCTCATCGGCCGGATCCAGGCCTACCAATTGTACATGGGCATGTACCTGAGAGACCTGGCGAAGGAACTTGCCGGGTTCTCAGCTGGTCTCGCCGAGGAACCCTTACAGAGGTTCAGGAACCTGTCCAAAGCTGTCCGTGAGAGCTCTAAGTTACTACTACTACTGAGCATTTGTATAGCGCTACAAGATGTACGCAGCGCTTCACAGACATGTAAAAGACAGAGCTTACAATCTAGTCAAGACAGACAACACAATAGGTGTAGACATGGGATACATCTAGGGGGAATGATAAGGAAACACAAAGGAGATCAGGTGAGTCAAGATCTGAAAGCGGCAGCAAAGAAGTGAGTTTTTAGCTTAGATTTGAAAAGGGTCAGAGAAGGTGCTTGATATACAGACTTAGGTAATTTGTTCCAGACTTGAGGAGCAACAAGGTGAAAGGAGCAAAGTCAGGAGTTAGCAGTAGAAGAGAAGGGCACAGCTAGAAGCAATTTGCCAAGAGTGTAGGGAGAGGAAAGGTAGTGAGGAGTTGCAGAGTGAAATGCACTTATAGGTCAGCAAGAGAAGTTTGAACTGAATGTAGAAACGGATAGGAAGTCAATGAAGAGACTTGAGAAGAGGGGTAATGTGAGCATGATGAGGCTGGTGGAAGATTAGCCACGCAACAGTGTGTTGAACAGACTGAAGGGGAGAATGATAATTCAGCAGGAGACAAGCAAGGAGTAGGTTACAATAGTCAAGATGGGAAGTGATTAAGGAGTGGATAAGTGTCTTAGTAGTGTGTTCAGAAAGGAATTGGTGGATTTTGTTGATGCTATAGAGAAATAAATGGCAGGTCTTAACTATCAGATGGATGTGTGTGGAGAAGGAGAAAGAGGAGTCAAAGACGACCCCAAGGTTGCGAGCCGAGGAAACAGGGAGGAATAGAGAGTTATCCACAGAGACTGAGAAAGAAGGAAGAGGAGAAGAGGTTTAAGGGGGGGAGGGGGGAAGCTCAGTTTTGGCCATGTTCAATTTCAAGCACTGGTGAGACATCCAAGCAGCATTGTCAGAAAGGCAGGCAGAGATCTGGGTCTGGATTTCCAGAGAAATTTCAGGTGTAGAGAGGTAGATCTGGGAGTCATCAGCATAAAGATGGTACTGAAAGCCATGGGAAGAGATGAGTGTGCCAAGGGACTGGGTATAGAGAGAGAAAAGGAGTAGATCCATGACAGATCTTTGGGGGACACCAACTGGGAGCAGGATAGTAGCAGAGGAGGATCCACCAGAATAAACATTGAAAGAGCGATGGGAGAGATAAGAGGAGAACTGGGATTGTACAGAGCCCTTAAAACCAAGCGAGGACAGGGTATCCAGGAGACATTTGTGGTCAACAATGACAAAAGCAGCAGAGGTAGGATGAGGACTGAGTAAAGGGCCTTGGATTTTGCCAGGAACAAATCACTGGAGACTTTGGCAAGGCTGTTTCAGTAGAATGTAAAGGACGAAAGCCAGATTGTAAAGGATCCAGGAGGGCTTGAGAGGAGAGAGAGTCAAGGCAACGGCAGTGAACCACATTTTCAAGTAGTTTAGAAATGAAGGGGAGGAGGGAGATGCATTGATAGTTAGGAGGACAGATAGGATCAAGTGAGGGTTTCTCGAGGAGAGGTGTAACTACAGCATGCTTGAAGGCTACAGGGACAAGTTTATGACTCGAGCAGTCTACGACGGCTTTGAGTCAGCCACTAGAGTAGCTGTTCTAATTTTAAGATAAAGTTTGTGCAGTTTCTGGATAAAGAATAAAGAAAATTTTAAAAAAGGGGCATGTACTGCGTGAGATGTAGAGGGGTTTCCTCTTCACCTTGTGGTTTATGCCCGACAAAAATTAAGTATTTTACTTTGTATCTTTTGAATACCAGCGATATTGGGATTTCCTTGTTTGACTAGAGTAGCTGCGGCAGGCATCCGTGCCCTATCCCATGCCTGGCTACAGTTTTCCAACCTGGAGCAATGGGTTCAGGACAAATTGGTTGATGTCCCATGCCAAGGGGAGAACCTCTTTGGCAAACCCATAATGGAGAAGGCTGCCTAGTTGGAGACCGAACTCATGATGAGAACCAGGCTCTCCAAGAAGACTGCTACCATTCTCCAATGGAAAAGCTCAGGGAAAAAGCCCTTTTACCCAAGGAAAGGTGCTGCTTACAAAAACTACCCAAATTTCCAAGTCTCCCCAGCTCCCCAGCAGGATCAGTAGGCTAAGGGACAGGGGCATGGCCCTCATAAGCAGAAGGCTCCCAAGCCCCAGGTGTCGGTTCTGGCCCAGCCTGGGGGGAACTTTTGACTTCTTGGGCATAGCCTCTCTTCCCCAAGGAGGACAGTAGCCCATAGGGGGATGTCTGATTCACTATGCCCACAGGTGACCAACCATCACCACCGATTCCTGTGCACTCCAGGTGGCACAGACACCTCCCCCCCTTCTTCACAGGAGAGCCCCCAGGTCTCCCCTTCACCAGGATCCTCTACTACAAGGCCTTCTTGAGAACAAGGTGGTGAAACCAGTACCCCAACATCTCAGGGGCAAAGGGTTCTACTCCAGCTATTTCCACATGCCAAAAAGGACAGGGGGCCTAAGGCCCATCCTGGACCTGCGAAACCTGAACAAGTTCCTGGTGAGGAAGAAGTTCATGATGCTCTCCCATGGAACATTGCTGCCTTACCTCCAGCAAGGAGATTGGCTATGCTGCTTGGATCTTAAGGATGCTTATACCCACATTCTCATTCACCTCAGCCTCAGGCAATACCTTCACTTCATGGTGGGGGAGGCCACTACCAGTACAGGGTACTACCCTTTGGACTGGCATCTGCCCAAGGGTCCTCACAAAATACCTGGCAGTAGTGGCTGCCTACCTCCATCTCCAGAGGGTATTCGTCTTCCCCTACATGAATGATTGGCTCATAAAAGGAAGCACAACCACCAAGGTGCAGCAAGCTATGGCTTGCACCATCCATATCCTACAATATCTGGGGTTTGTAATACACCACCCCAAGTCCCATTTCCTCCCAACACAGGGTCTGGGTTTATAGGGGCAAAGCTGGACATGGTCCAGGCAAAGGCCTTCTCCTCCTGGATTGACCAACCATCTCAGAGCATTGGCTGTAGACGTGCAACACTGTTCCTCGGTGTCTGCCCAGTTTCTGCTGTGCCTACTTGGCCAAATGGCCTCCAGAGTCCATGTCACCCTGAACGCCATCTGCACATGAGGGTTGCCCAGTAGTGCCTTTGAGACCAGTGGACACAGGCCACGGGTCGGCTCCAAGATAGAGTCTTAGTGACCCATCAGCTAGCAGACTCCCTGACGTGGTGGCAGAACCCGCAGCACCTCCTGTTGGGGATGCCCTGCCAAGCCCTTTACGGGTCCTCATGATGGACGCCTCCCTGCTGGGAATGGGAGCCCACTGTGAGGAACTTTGCACCCAGGGCAGCTGGGTACAAGCCGAGGACAACCAGCAGATCAACCTCCAGGTAATATATCTAGCCCTACAAGCTTTTTGCCACCGTCTGAATAACCAGCCAGTGCTGATCCAAACAGACAACCAAGTAGCAATGTTCTATACGAACAAGCAAGGGGGCATGGGCTTTCACACCCTTTGCCACGAGGCGATGACACTCTGCTTCTATGCACTCCATCAAGGAATGCTCCTACAGGCAGTATATCTGCCAGGCCAAGACAATACCCTGGCAGACAAACTGAGCAGGGTCTTCCAACTGCACATGTAGCAGTTGGATCCCGCGGGTGGACCTCTTCGCCAGCCCGAACAACTACCAGTTGCTCCACTTCTGCTCCTGTCAGCTCGACCTGGGCCGGGTAGCAGCAGATGCGTTCCTCATCTCATGGTCGGAAGGCCTCATGTATGCCTTCCCACCCACACTATTGATTGCCAAGACCCTCTTCAAGGTTCTACATGACAGAGCATTGCTGATCCTGGTGGCTCCCCAGTGACCCAGACAGCTGTACTTCCCGCTCTTCTTTCAGTTATTGGTGGAGGCACCGACCCCCCCTGCTGAGTGCCCTCAGGCTTTTGTCTCAGGAAGAGGGCTCGCTCCTCCACCCCAATCTGGGGTCCCTATCACTAACAGCGTGGCTACTAAAAGAGTAGCCTTAGCCTTCTTCAACCTCTCAGGAGAAGTGGAGGAGATCCTATTGGCCTCCTATAAGGCTTCCACCAGGAGATCTTATGCCTTCAAATGACACAGGTTCTCGGTATGGCATGAGGAGCAAAGGGTGAACCCATTCTCCTACTCGGTTCAGCTGGTGATGCAGTACCTTCTCCATCTCTTGCAATCTGGGCTCAAATTAAACCTCTGTCAGAGTGCACCTCAGTGCCCTGGCAGCGTACCACCACCCTGTTGAAGGCAAACTCCTCTCAGCTCAGCTTCTGGTGACCCACTTTCTGAGGGGTTTCCTGCTGTCAAAACCTCCTGTCTGTCCTCTGGCAATGGAGTGGGACCTCAATATGGTGCTGCCACAGCTCACCCGCCCATCCTTCGAGCCCTTGGCTATCTGCTACCTCAGGTATATCTTATGGAAAGTCATGTTCCTACTGGCATTCACCTCCACTCACAGGGTCAGCAAGCTCCAAGCTCTGGTGACAGAGGCACCATAAACTAGGTTCTACAAGAATAGGGTCGTGCTACTCACATACCCCAAATTCCTGCCAAAGGGGGTGTCCTCCTTCCACCTCGACCAGGAAGTGGTGCTACCCACCTTCTTCCCGAGACCTCACTCCAGCAGGGTGGAGACTATCCTTCCACCTTGGACTGTAAGAGGGCCCTGTCCTTCTACATTCAACGTATCCAGGGCTACCTCAAAACTTCTCAGCTTTTGTTTCCTACCACCCCAATCGGCTGGGGGAAGCAGTGACCAAGCGAACACTGTCCATCTGGGTGACGGACTGCATTACCCTCACCTAAGAGCAGGCTGGGCTTACACTAGATGGCCTGGTCATAGCACACAGTGTCAGGCCCATGGCGGCCTTTATGGAAAACTTGCGCTCCATCCTGTCAGGCCGCCACCTGGTCTTCAGTCCATACCTTCACAGTTCATTGCTGCCTGGAGAGGGAGTCCCAACAGACAGTGCCTTTGGCCAGGCCGTGCTCCGTAATCTTTTCGGGATATAGGCAACTCCTACCCTCTGACCCTTCTGTGTTCAGGCTACTGGAGCATTGGTTCTCACCGGATACACGGGTCCTTCTTCAATCTGTATCCATGGACTCAATTGCTGCTTCTCAAAGGCCTGTAGCTAGGGAGTCCCATATGTGAGGACTGACTTCCTGCTTGTTCCCGGAGAAAGCGTAGTTACTCACCTGTAAAGGTGTTCTCCAGGGACAGCAGGAATCAGTCCTCACAACCCTTCCTCCTTCCCTTGGAGTTGCTGTATATATATATTTTTGCCATCTTCTTTTGTCTGCTAGCTATGTCATCTGACTGAGTAAGATGGCACTCTTGGGCGGGAAGGGGACCACGGATACGTGATGGCATCTCTCAAAGGCTTTCTTTGAAAGCTAGGGAGAGCTTCCGTGCGGGTTCCATCGGTGCCAACATCACCCATATGTGAGGACTGATTCCTGCTGTCCCCAGAGAACACCTGATACAGGTGAGTAACTACGCTTTTTCTACCCTTGTCGTTGGCTATTTTATTTTTCTAGTTGCCTTGGTCCTGGTGCCTGGTTTCTGCATCCTTGTTCTTCTCCTAACCCTCTTTTCCTAGAGTCTGCAATCCATCTGCCACTTCTCTGTCTTCCTGTCTTTTTCATTTGCTCTCTGACATTGATATTTTCTTTTCAACTTTCTTCTCTTTATATTTTTCTCACCCCATCCACCCAGATTTCACTCCTCTTCCTCCTTACTGTCCAGTCCTTATTCTCCCACTTTTTACTGCTTCTATCTGTAACTCTCCAAAACTCATCCTATCCTCCCATTCTCCACCTCTCTTTCCTCAACCACTTATTCCCCAGTCTTTTCTATCTGCCCCAACCAGAAACTTCACCCCTCTCATCTTCCCTGCTCAGTGTCGTCCCACATTTCTCTCCCTCCCCAGTATCTTACCACAACTACTACTACTACTCCCCTCTCTTCCCCTCCCTTCCCATTGTTTTCCACCTCTCTAATCATCCCTTTTCCAGCATCTTTCCCCTTCTTTCTCTCCTCACATCCAGCATATCCCCCACTAATCCTATTCCCTATTTCTAGCATCTCCCTTCTCTTTTTCCCTAGCCTCAGCATCTCTATTTTCCTTGGCCCTCCTGCCACATGTTCAGAATCACCCCCCGTCTTCCTATGTTCCCACCATGTCCATCATCACCCCTCTGTCATCCAATGCCCCCCCTGATGTCCAGCATCATTTCTCAGTCACCCAATGCACCCCCCCACCATGTCAGCATCTCCCCAGTCTCCCTCCACCCCCATGTCTTGGATCTCCTCTTTCTTTCTTTTCCCCAGTATTGATCCTTCAACACCCCCCCACCACCACCACCACCCCTGATCCACATACCTGCATTTTTTTTTCAAATCCAGTCTTCCATCCTCTCCCTGCTACTGGCACTCAGTGGAGGAGTGGCCTAGTGGTTGGGGCAAGGTACTTCAGGCCAGAAGGTTGGGGGTTCAAATCCCACTAGAGGACAGCAACCTTGGGCCAGAAGGACTGGGGTTTCTAGTCCCACAGGTGCTCCTTGTGGTCTTGGGCAAGCCACTTAACTCTCCATAGCCCATGTTCCCTGTAAAATAGTTATCTCCAAGTTATAATGACCTGTTCAATGTAATTTCAGTTTGTACAATGTAAACTGCACTGATGCAGAATAGTCTAGTATATAAGAGAATATAAATAAATCAAAAATAGCAGAAGCATGGAACCTTTCCAATACAGACATACACATGCCTCTAAGTCCCTGTTGGTCCTGGCCCCCTCTGATGCAACAATTATGCATCAGAGAGGTGGGACTTGGAGGTCCTTCAAAGCACACTTAGGTTGGAAAGGCAGAAGAACATAAGATATGCCAAACTGGGTCAGACCAAGGTCCATCAAGCCCAGTATCCTGTTTCCAACAGTGGCCAATCTAGGTCATAAGTACCAAGAGACACAGGTTCCACAATGCTTGTATTGGGTCAAGCATTGATATCCTTGGTCCCTTTTTAATAATGGTTTACGGACCTTTCCTCCAGGAACTTGTCCAAACCTTTTTTTTTTTTTGAAACTGTGTTTTTATTAGCATGTGAAAGGCAGGGTAAAACAGCATACAAAAACAACAACAGTTACATAAGCCCCCAAAGTCCCTCCCTCAGGCCACAAAGCCCACAGGGAGTATCCCCGCTACCGCCCCCACCCGTAAGCTTGGTACAGAGATTCGAAAAAAGAACCGCAGTACCCCACCAACAACCTTAACGGTAACATATTATAACAGAATAAGAAACAGAATAAGAACAAGAAACGATAACCATCACATAACCCGTGTGCCTGGTGCTGTGTGCTATGTGTGCCGTGCGCTAACTCAATACGCTAACTCAATACATGATCTATGCGGACAACATCATGATATACACCCCAATATCAATCGACAACCCGGACTTCTCTAAGATAACAGACTGCCTTACACAAATGACCAGTTGGTGTCAAAACAACAACCTCGCCATAAACTACAACAAGACTGAAGCTTTAATCATCACTCGGAACCAAAGCTTCATACACCCACCAAATATAAAGATACAAAACATTACTATACCAATAAAGTCAGAAGTGAGATACCTCGGGGTTACGCTGGACAATAAACTCAATCTCAAGACACACATAGACAAAACAATACAAAAAGCCTACTACAAGATAAGAATCATCAGGAGACTGAAACCACTCCTCGCCCCAGAACACTTCCGTACCGTCTGTCAAGCACTGATAACCCCTCTACTGGACTTCTGCAATCCGATATACCTTGGACTACCGAAACAAGCCATCAAACCACTCCAACTGGCACAAAACACCGCAGCACGAATCATATCCGGAACTGCAAGACAGGAGCACATCACACCCACCTTAAAGGACTTACACTGGCTTCCAATCGATGCACGCATCAGATACAAAACTATCATAAACCTATTTAAGATAAAACAGCAAACATCAGCCAACAGCCTGCACACCCTCATACAACCAGACACCAGCACACGTCCTAGAAGAAAACAAACACACAACCGAGTCAGCACCCCAAGTGAATACAAACACACACGCAAGGACACAACAGACAGAGCACTCTCCATGGCTGCTCCAACAATATGGAACAACTACCGGACGATTTGAGAGCAACTACAGACCTCAAGGACTTCAGAAAACAGCTGAAAACCATGCTGTTCATAGAACACTATGGACACATCACATAAACTAAGTAACTGTATAGCAGCACACGTTACCGCCTAACACTATATGTATATAAAATGTTTTTAGCACCACTGTATATAGCCCACATTGTACATAGCTCAAACCAATCTAGCTCACAATACAACACACACCCAACTAAATTTCCACCCTCACTGCATGTATAACACACTCACACTACCAGATTGTTTGCTGTGATACCACCTTGATTATTATGATAAGGCGGTTTAGAAATACTGTTAAATAAATAAATAAATAAATAACTCCACCCCCCATGCAGGTAAGGATCCCAAATCTTATGAAACTCCCACTCTCGGCCCCTTAGTCGATAAGTTAATTTATCAAACTGAATCATCTCCTCCACCTTCCTCTGCCAGTCCCCCTCCCCCGGTCCCCCCTCCCATTTCCATCGCCAAGCTATCGTAACCCTCGCTGCCATCTTTAGCTTCTCCGCCCGCAACTGAGCCCACTTTCCCCCTCCCCCCTGAGCTCCTCCCCCCAATACCCACACCAGGGGCCCCCCTCCCAACACCCCATCCCCCCCCACCCCCCACCCCCCCTACCTATCCCCTCCTGCACCATCCTCCAAAACCGCTGTATAACCCGACAACCCCACCACATATGCAGGAAATCTCCTCGCTCCCCACACCCCCGCCAACACTCCCCAGACCTCCGCCCCCACCCCCACCCACGCCAACCTGCTCAGGGTAACGTATGCCCCATGGACAATCTGCAATTGCGTCTGCCGCCAAGAGGCAACCGCTGTGGTCCGGTATATAGCCCCGTAAATCCTCTGCCATTGTTCTTCATCCCAGTCCACCCCTACCCAGTTATGCCACCGTGCCCGATGTCCCCAAACCGCCTTCTCTTCTATTTCCGCCGCCTCTTCCAATAACACCCGATAAATCTTAGAGAGGATCCCTTTATCCTTATTCCCCTGGAACAAGACAGCCTCCATCGCAGTGCCGGACCGCCTAATCCAACGAATATTCTCCCCCGTTTGCAAAAAGTGCCTGATCTGGAAGTACTGATAAAAGGGGATGGCTCCCTGTGCCTGGCTCTCCAACTCACGGTGAGATCCCACCCCCCCGTGCACCAAACAGTCCCCAAATTTGACAATCTTACTCTGAAGCCAAGCCTCCCCCCCAAAGGGGAAAAGATCCCGCACCCTGGTCCATGCCGACACTGCACTAGGAAACCACTGCCGCCCCTCCCCCCGCTGATAGATTCTCCACATGGCCCCCAAAAAGGGGTGTCCCTTCCCGGCACCCCCCAGGCCCGTACCTCTCGGCCCGGCCAGCCATTGAGTCAACGACTGTGCTCCCATCAGGTGCCGCTCCAGCTCCACCCATGCCGCGTCACCCCCCCTTCAGTAGTGATCCCTCCAAGCCTTGAGAATGCAGGCCTGATGATACCACCGCAGGGACGGTAATCGAACGCCACCCCGCGCCTTATCCATCCTTAGCTGGCTAATCCTAATCTTAGCCTTCCGGCCTCCCCAAATAAACCTTCGAGTCTGCTCTTCCCACCGCCGAATCACTCCCCCCGGGAGTAACAGGGGCAACTGCGCAAACAAATACAAGAACTTGGGCAATACACTCATCTTAAAAGCCTCGATTCTCCCCACCCAACTCAGCTGCAGAGCCTTCCACCCCTCTAAAAGACTCCCAATCTTACCCCCCAACGATTGATAATTGAGCTCGTACAGGCGTCCTGGGTCAGCCGGCAACTGAACCCCCAGATATTTAAAGTGCCCTGGCGCCCACCTAAAGGGCAAGTCCCGAAGCGCTTCCCTCCGAAGCCCCCCAAGGGCTAGCGCCTCTGTTTTGGCCATATTGACCTTAAAACCCGACACCTCGGCGAACGCCCCCAACTCATCTACCAGCGCCGGGAGAGACACGGCCGGGTCCGCCATAAAAATCAACGTATCGTCGGCATATAAAAGAATCTTGTGCTCTCCCTGTCCCACGGGAACAGGACGGATCTCCTTGCGATTCCGGATACGTATCGCTAACCCTTCTATGGCTACCGCAAAAAGCAAGGGGGAAAGAGGGCACCCCTGTCTAGTCCCCCTGTGCAGATCAAACCACTCTGAACTCTGCCCATTCACCAATATCCTGGCCTTTGGACTCTCGTAAAGGGCCCGCACCCCCTGCACATATCCCTCCCCCAGCCCCATCTTAATCATCAAGGCAAATAAGAACCCCCACTCCACCCGATCGAAGGCCTTCTCAGCGTCCAAGGCAACACACACCGCTGGCATACGCACCTCCTTCACGTGATGGAGTATCCCCACCGCCCTCCGCACATTATCTGTTATCACTCTACCCTTTATGAACCCAGTCTGATCCGGGTGAATCAGCCCCGGGAGGAGCCCCTCCAATCTCCCTGCCATCACGCGCGCATATAATTTCGCGTCACAATTAATCAACGCAATCGGCCGGTAGTTCTCACATCTGTCCGGGTCTTTTCCCTCCTTGGGGATGACCACCACATTTGCTTGTGACATCGACTCCGGCATCCGTTCCCCCCTCAAAAACCCGGTGAACAGCCGCGCCAAAAACGGCGCCATCTCGTCCCGCAATACCTGGAAGTACTCCGCCGGGTACCCGTCTTCCCCAGCCGCCTTCCCTCTGGGAAGCCGCCGGATTTCCCTCTGCACCTCCCCCACTTCAATAGGCCTCCCCAACCACTCCGCCTGCTCCTCACTTACCCTCGGGATGTGCATCCCCTCCAGATACTCCTGTATTTTCTCCTGACTGGCCCCGTCCTGTCCCGCATACAACTGTTCATAAAACCTGCGGAAGGCCCTACAGATCTCCCGACTCTCCGCCACTCGTCCCCCCTTCTCATCCCTTACCTCCGCCACCACCCGGCTCTCTCGCCTGCTTCGGAGCTGCCTCGCCAGCAACTTCCCTGCCTTGTTCCCGCCTTCCATAAAGTTGCGCTTAGACACTCTCATCAGCCTCTCCAATCCCTCCACATCCAATCTGTTCACTCTCGCCCTCAATTGAGCTGCCCGCACCCGAGCAGCCTTTGAACCCGTCTTACTATGTTCCTCCTGCGCCTCTTCCAACTCCCGCACCCACTCCCGCCGCTGCGCTTCCCTTTCCCGCTTTCTCTTACTCCCCCATCTGCATCATCAGCCCCCTCATATACGCTTTCCCACTATCCCAAATCATGGCATCCGACACCTCCCCATTATCATTCCACTCCAAAAACTCTCGCCATGCCTTCTTCAGCCCCGCCTGCCCCTTCTCCGACTGGATCAGAGCGATATTCCCCCTCCACCCCCCTCTCGGTCCCCCTCCCCACGGGCTTCCATTCCCCAATAACCATCCCATGATCTGAGATGAGCACAGGGTGTATTTGCACATTCCCAAAGGCCCCCAATTGTCCCTTCCGCACCAAAAACATGTCAATCCGAGAGTAACACTCCAATCTGGGCGTATAACAAGTGTATCCTCGCCCCCCAGGGTTCTCCCAGCGCCAGATATCAACTAATCCCCACTCCGCCATACATTGCCGCAATTCCCTCCCCTCTCTACGGTGCTTCACCCGCTGGTAATTGGATCGGTCCTCCGGCCCCACCACACAATTCATGTCCCCCCCAATCACCCACTCCCCCCGAGCCTGCCTCTCAAACTCCCGCAGCGCCTTCCGAAAGAAAGACCCTTTCTGCCCATTAGGTGCATACATATTCAGAAAGGACACCTCCTTTTGGTCCACTCGTCCCACCACCCACACCACCCTCCCCATCTTGTCCCCCCCCCCCGACGCGTAGGGAACAAATTTCAACCTTTTGTGCACCAATATCGCCACACCCCTCTTCTTGGAATTATAAGGCGCCCCAAATATTTGCTCAAACCCTTGGGCCTTCAATTTAACCTGTTCCACCTCCACCAGGTGAGTTTCCTGCAGCATAGCCACCTCGACCTTTTGTTTTACCAGCTGCGTGAGAATCCGCTTTCGCTTGATGGGGCTGTTAATCCCTCTTACATTAAACGAAGCAATTTTATGTCCCCCCATCCCAAGTGTAGTGCAATCCCCACCTCCATCCCCCTTTCCCGCCAGCCCAAAAACCCAGCAAAGTCAGCAACGGCACCAGCATCCCCCCAGCACACACAATACAAATCAAATATACCCCTCCACATTGTCCCCTCCTCCACCGCCCCTCACATTTTTGTTGTTTACAGACCTCCATTAGCCACCCTCCTGCCTTCTCCATCTGCTCCCCTCCCTCCCCGCACCCTTCTCCCGCAAACCTCAAACCTTCCCCGTTCCCCGCTTCCCCCCCTCCACATACCACACCCGCAACAAAAACCCAAAGTGGCTTCCCACCCCTCCGCCTCAGCTCCCAACAGAGCCCTTCGTGCCACACACTCTCCCCCTCACGGAGCCAGTTCGGAAGTCCTCAAAGCAGTGCTGCATTCTCCGGAGCTCTGCCGCTCTCCGGCCTCCTCGCCCGCTGGTTGCTGTTCTTCCCCAGGCTGGTGCCCCGGAGAAACCCGCTGCGTGCTCCGGTGGGTCAATAGATATTTCTCCAGCAGTTCTTTAGACGCAAAAAACTTCCTCACTCCGTTGACCATCATTGTTATACGAGCTGGATACCATATCGCTATCTGCACTCCCCGCGCCGCCATCTGATCTCGCAAACGTAGCAGATCTTTCCGCCTCTTCACCGTTTCGGAAGCCAAATCCGGAAACACATACACAGTCCAGTTTTTATATTGCACACTCCTAGATCTCCGTGCAAGTCGAATTACATGTTCCTGATCCTGGAACCGCAGCATCTTAACAAGGAGAGCATGTGGCTTACCCCCCTTTTCAGGCCTAGGTCTGAGCTCTCGGTGCGCCTGCTCAATTTCAAACTGCGGCGACGAGGGGGGATCTGTGAAGCAGGCAACCAACATGTCCTGTACAAAGGCGATGACGTTGTCCCCCTCGGCCCCCTCCGGGACCCCAAATATGCGCAGGTTGGAGCGCCGGTCCCTGTTCTACATGTCCTCCGTTTTGGCATGTAACCAACTGACTTGCTGCTGCAGGGAACTCACCACGCGGTCAGTTGAGGCCTGTGCATCCTCGGTCTGACTCACTCTGCTTTCTACTTCCTCCAGCCTCTGCCCGATCACCGTAAATTTCTCCTCTAAGCGCCCGCAGACCCGATCCACTATCTCCTCTTTCGACTCCCGGATTGCACGGAGGATCGCCTCCAGGTCCACCGGCTGCGTAAGTGCACTCTCCTCCCCCTCCGCCGCTTCTGAACTGCTCGGGGATGTCGGGGCCGACTGCCCGCCTGCACCCGCCGCCACTTTCTTTCCTCCTGCAGCTTTTGCCGCATATAAATGTTTAATAGTCGAGCCTGGCTTTATTTTCATCACTTTGGGCATGTTCTCCGATGTGGGGGATCCGCGGGTAGCCGAACCTACCACTCCTTTACGGGTGCGGGACAGGGAGCTCTCTTACTCGCGTCTTCCCAGCTCCGTGGCTAGACCGGAAGTCCGTCCAAACCTTTTTTAAACCCAGCTACACTAACAGCCTTTACTACATCCTCCGGTAACAAATTCCAGAGTTTGATTACACATTGAGTGAAAAAATATTTTCTCTTATTTGTCTTAAATAGTTTAACCTGTAGCTTCATTACATGTCCACTGGTCTTTCTGTATTCTGATAGCATAAACAATCGATCTATGTTCACCCGTTCCACTCCATTCATTAATTTATAGACCTCTATCATATCTCCCCTCAGCCGTCTCTTTTCCAGGTTGAAGAGCCCTAACCTTTGTAGCCTCTCTTCATAGGAGTAGCCTTCCATCCCTTTTACCATTTTGGTGGCTCTTCTCTGTACCTTTTCTAATAACGCTATATCCTTTTTAAGATACGACGACCAGAACTGCGCACAATATTCAAGGTGCAGTCGTACCATGGAACGATACAGAGGCATTATAAGGCCTCGTATCTATGCTAGTTTTGATTAATGGCAGCAGGGAAGGGGAGGAGGGCTGGATTTTACATCTTACTTTGCGCCGCTCCATCTTCCAGCCTTCAGCTGATTGTCCCAGCAGTGCATTCCCTGAGAAGGAATGCTTAAGCTGGGGCTGGGCTACATGATTTTTCTCTCACAGTGGCTGGGACTGTGCAATGCTTGTTGCGGCTAGGGCTGGGGTCAAGGCCATATGTCTTGCTGCTGCTGCTGCTGCCGGGGCTGGAGCCAAGGCCAGGGCCGTGTGATCTTGCTGTTACTGGAAGGAGCAGGGACCATAGGCATTGTTTTCAGCTATGCTTCCAGGTGGCATGGGGCTTCTAGCAGCGTGGGGCCATGTGTGGGCAACATGCCCACACATGCCTAGGGCCAGTTCTGGAGCTGTGCATTCTAATTGCTGGCATTGCAGGAGACTCTCTCTCTTTGGGAGAATTTGGATGTGCATTCACCAATCATAACTGTGAGAGCTTAGGTGTTGTTTAATAATACTATCTTGGAAGCTGTATTCCACGCTTTAAGAAAAGTGGAAGGAAGTTCAAAAAACTGCCAGCATGGTTTAAAGGTAGGTCAGAGAGGCTGTTGTTGCCAAAAAAGCATCTTTCAGGAAATGGAAAAAAGAGCCAAATGACGAAAACTGGAAACAGCACAAGCACTGGCAAGTTAAATGCAAGGCATTGATAAGGCAGGCAAAGAGAGAATTTGAGGAGTAGCTTGCTATGGAAGCAGAAATGTGTAATAAAGATTTTTTCAAGTACATTTGTAGCAAAAAACCTAAGAGAGTCAGTTGGACCATTAGATGATAGAGGGATAAAAGGGGCACTAAGAGGGGACAAGGCCATAGCGGAGAGACTGAATGAATTCTTTGCTTCGGTCTTTACTGAGGAAGATGTAGGGATGTTACCCATGACTGAAATGGTATTTAAAGGTGATACTGTGGAAGAATTGAAAGAAATATTGATACACCGGGAAGATGTATTACAACTATTTGATAAAATGAAGAGTAGCAAATCACCTGGACAGGATGGTATACATACAAGGGTGTTGAAAGAACTGAAATATGAGATTGCAGACCTGCTATTAGTAATCTGTGAACTATCATTAAAATCATCTGTAATACCTGAAGATTGGAGGATGGTCAATGTAATGCCAATTTTTAAAAAAAGGTTCCAGGGGTGATCCGGGAAACTACAGACCAGTGAGCCTGACATCACTATCAGGAAAAATGGTAGAAACCATCATAAAGAACAAACTTACTGAACATGTAGATAGTCATGGGAGACAGCTAACATTCATTTAGACAGTTTTTGTATGCCACCTTATCCTTCAATCAAAGTGGTCACAACACAATTGGGGGATACTTTTAACATGAAGGGATATGAGACACATACACTAATACTTATGGGGAACATGGGCAATGGAGGGTTAAGTGGCTTGCCCAAGACCACAAGGAGCACCTGTGGGACTAGAAACCCCAGTCCTTCTGGCCCAAGGTTGCTGTCCTTCTAGTGGGATTTGAACCCCCAACCTTCTGGCCTGAGGTAACTTGCCCCACCACTAGCCCACTCCTCCCTCTTTAGATGTGGCTTTAGACAACAAGGAAGATCTTGTCTTACTAATCTGTTATGTTTTTTGAAGGTGTGAATATATAGGTAGACAAAGGTGAGTTGGTTGATACAGTGTATCTGGACTTTCAGAAAACCTTTGACAAGGTCCTTCATCAGAGACTTTAGGCAAAACTACAAAGTCATGAGATAGGAGGCCATGTACTATTATGGATCATGAACTGGTTAAAAGATAGAAAGCAGAGGGTAGGGCTAAATGACCAATTTTCCAAATGGAGAAAGGTGAATAGTGAAGTACCCCAGGGATCTATGCTGGGTCCACTGCTTTTTGACATATTCATAAATGACCTGGAAAAGGGAATAATGAGTGAGGTTATCAAATTTGCAGATGACACAAAACTATTTAAAGTTGTTAAAACCCATGAGGATTGTGGAAAATTGCAAGAGGATCTTGATAAATTAGAAGACTGGGCATCCAAATGGCAGATGAAATTTAATGTGGACAAGTGCAAAGTTATGCACCTAGGAAAGAACAACCCAAACTATGGTTACACGATGCAAGGTTCCACATTAGGAACCACCACTCAGAAAAAAGATTTAGGTGTCATCATGGATAACATGTTAAAACCCTCTGCCCAGTGTGCAGTGGCGGCCAAAAGAGCAAATAGAATGCTAGGTATCATAAGGAAAGGAATGGAAAATAAAACCAAGGATATTAAAATACCTCTGTATCATTCCATGGTGCAAACGCACTTTGAATATTGTTTGAATTTCTGGTCGCCATATCTTAAAAAGGATATAGCATTATTAGAAAAGGTACAGAGAAGAGCCACCAAAATGGTAAAGGGGATGGAAGGATACCCCTATGAAGAGAGGCTGAAAAGGTTAGGGCTCTTCAACCTGGAAAAGAGACGGCTGAGAGGAGATATGATAGAGGTTTCTAAATTAATGAATGGAGTGGAACGGGTAAACGTAGATCGATTGTTTACGTCATCAGAATATAGAAAGACTAGGGGACATGCAATGAAGCTACAGGGTAACCTATTTAAGACTAATAAAAGAAAATATTTTTTCACTCAACGTGTAATCAAACTCTGGAATTTGTTACCAGAGGATGTAGCAAAAGCTGTTAGTGTAGATGGGTTTAAAAAAGGTTTGGACAAGTTCCTGGAGGAAAGGTCCATAAACCATTATTAAAAAGGATCCAGGATATCACTCCTTGACCCAATACAAGCAATGTGGAACCTGTATCCTTTGGGGAAACTGCTAGGTACTTATGACCTAGATTGGTCACTGTTGGAAACAGGATACTGGGCTTGATGGACCTTGGTTTGACCCAGTATTGCATATCTTATGTTCTTATCCCAACCCCCGTGGGCAGTCAATAGCTCTCTCGGCTGCAATCATGGCCGTTTCTGCACTTCTGCCCACAGGGGTTGGGATTCCCACAAGCAGACATAAGAGCAATTGGTGCTGGTGTTCAGCAGAAAACCGGCCCTTCGTTGGCCGGTTTTAGTATTCTGCCCACCGCCCGCCTCCAACATGCAAAACTGGCCTGTTGACAATCCTAGTAATAAGCACAATGTATCAACAGTAACAGTTTGAACTTGATGTGAAATGTGACTGGAAGCCAATGTTGTTCATACAATAGAGGTGGCATGATCATAACGCGTGGCTTTATGAGTTTGATGGCAGTATTTTGAATCACTTGAAGGTGTTGTAACTGAGCTTGAGAAGTACCTACCAGCAGTGAGTTGTAATGGTACAGTTTATTAATAACTAGACAGTGGAGCAGAATTTTGAGGGCATTAGTATCGATAAAGGGTTTCATGGATTTAATTCTTTGAAGTGCAAAAAAACAGCTTTGGACGGTTTTAGCATCAGTATGCTCCTCCATTCCCCCCCCCCCCCCCGAATGAAGTGTTGCACTTAGGCACCAGTTTTGTTGCTGTTTGCGGTTTGGGTGAGCTAATTATTTTCAGGACCTACCAGACCTCTGTTTTAGGTAGCCATATTGGGTTGTGACATCATCAATCTTCCCTGTCTCCATGTTTTTATATTTTGTTTGTGGTCACTTATGACCTTGGTGAGGCTTGTGATAAGGAAGCTTATCATAATTCAGGAGGGAGCTATAATAGAGGTGAATTGGCACTGAACAAGCAACCTGTCTTTGCTGGTAGAAATACTAAAACAGAATGTTTTCATAAAAGACTACCAGTCCCAGAATGCACCAGGTTTCAAACAGCCTCTAGAAGAGCTGAAGTGGGGAAACGTGTGTTCAATCAGGAGAGCTATGAGGTAATCCCCAATCACTCATCTACAAGGGCAGGGCTTGATTCAGCACAGCTGGGCTGTGCTAGGGTGGAGTATCCCTCTAAACAAGTTAAAAGTAAAACATATTCTACACAGAATCAGAAGAGGAACTCAGAGCTCAAGGACAGAGAGAGCAAGAAGCAGCAGCAACGTGGAAGGAAGAAGAGGAAAACATCTTGGAGGTCTAAAGAAGGAGCCCACAGCAGCACGTGTGTTGGGAGTCATTCCAGAGGCAAGCATACTCCATTGGACTGAAGGAAACCAGAGGAGTGGGGTTACAGAGCCAGGAATTCCCAGACGGCACCTTTGAGGGAGACGGCTGCATTTGGAAGGGGCCCTAAGACCAGTGCAAGAAGGTATGTGAAGAGAGACCCAGTGTCCAGGGATCTAAATTGGAAGGCTGGACATAAAAGCTGGACTACTTACTGGCCAGGATATCTGGGGAGGAAACCTAACAGCAAAGGAAGCTCAGGTATGAACTCTGATCTATGCCCTAGCTCTTTACCTGGAAGACAGCAGGGAAACAAGTGTTATCCTGAGAGTGATCCACTAAGGAATTCCTCTGAGTCAGACCATGATATTGATTCTATGATATTTGAAGAAGAAGGAGATATTTTAAATGATCAGAATGAATACATGGATTGCTCTCTGACTAGGCTGCTGTGGTAAAATACTTTCACAAATACAACAACCATCAAAAGGAACTATAACTTGTTCTTTTATCTACCCAGAAACACCTGCAAGAAAGCTTTAGGGTAGGATTTGAGCCACGTAGAGAAAGTGAACCAGCAAAGGGGTTTGCAGCTGGCTAATTATTGGTAATTAAGCCATGCACAGTTGCACGTGAGCTCTGAAAGGAAACTACTGTTTGTGTGTGAAAATAGAAGAAAGTTATCCTTGAAAAAGAACAGTTTTTGGTTACTTTTTGGGTTTTGTTTTTGCTTTTGGAGCACTGTTAAAAGTTATTAGCAGGAGCCCTCAAAAAGACCTTTTCTGTTTCCCATCAAGGTCTTTTATTGTTTGATTGCCTAAGAAGTTTAGTTGCTTATATCATGATTTGTTTTTCCTAAGTACAATACTGAAGCAAGTGTCCTTTTGTGTTACCAAGTAGATCTGTGTGGGAGAATTAACCCCATGAATAAAATATATTTTTTCTTTGCTTACACTCGAGCAACACAACTCATTATTTTGTGAACGGCTGATTCTGGTATGAATGGACTACGTCCCCCACAATCCTTTGCAAGTCATAATAGTATTTTGCCTTTGCCAAGACTGTGGACATTCACGCCCAGCACCCCCGTTTACAGTTGGCGTAGTTTTTCGGATTGCTTTTGCGCAAAGGATTTACATGATATAAGGATTACAACTGAAATCTGAAAGAAAAAAAGTTCAAGTTAAAAGCTGGAAAAAGGATTTTTCCCTTAACAATACTTTGGAGAAAAAAAAGAGGTAGCTGTTCCAGGAGCTGTTCCAGGAGGAAAAAGACCCTGTGTGAGCTGGATTCATCACTGGCATAAGGTAATAAGTACCTGGGCATGTCTAGTGGTGGATGGGAGTAAGGCACAGGGGTAATTGAAAAAAAAAATAGGAGAAAAACACCTGTTTGGAGGGTGCTGCTCTGTGTTTTCTTTTCTTTTGTTTTCTTGCAGGGATTGAAGATGGATACAAAGGAACTGGCCAGCTGGATGGCAGCCCAATTTAGCAGGCAACAGGAGCTAGCGCAGCAGGCTCAGGACACTGCAATTAAAGCATTAAGGGACCAGCAGACGCCAGTGCTTGATCTGGTGGAAGCCTTGGTTGCTCTTCATAACCAAAGTGGACCGGATGCAAGACCAGCAGTAAGAACTGGTATACCACATGTGGACAATGTGGGACTCAATCAGGGAATTGGGGCATTTAGTTTTGGGAAGCTAACTCCAGATGATAATGTTGATGATTTCCTTGAATCTTTTGAGAGAGTGGCACAAGCATTAGCATGACCAGAGACCCAGTGGGCAGTAAGGCTGGCAGCCTCATTAACTGGGGAGGCACTTGCAGCTTATAGAGCAATGCCAGCAGCTCAAGCTTTGAATTATAGAGATGTAAAGACTGCTATAAGAGATCGCCTAGGGTTGTCTATTTCAGAGTATAGGCGAATGTTTAGAGCTACTGCATTAAGAGTGGGTGAAACACCCAGGGCTCTGAGTCAGAGAATCAGAGGATTGGCTGTAAAATGGTTGGAGCCTGAGGGAAAGACTGTGGAAATGCTATTAGACATTATTATGCTTGAACAATTTATGTCTGCTGTGCCTAAAGATTTGCACACTTTCCTTATACAGCAAAATTGCCAGAACCTTGGAGAGGCAACCATGCTAGCAGAGAGATTCTTGGAAGCCACGCAGGCTTGCCATAGAATGGGTGGCCCTCTGAAGGTTGGTGCTGAGGCAAGCTGTGCTGTATCAGAAAAGAAAATGGTTAAAAATGTTTCTGAGAATAATTGTACTGTGCCAACCCAGATTACACAGTGGAGTAAAAAGAAATGTTTCAAATGTGGAAAATGGGGACATTTGGAAAGGGGATGCCAGATACACACTAGCTTGATGGGTGTTGATTTAAAACAGCCCAAAGAAGGATTCCTTTTGGTGGTTGATGTGCAGGGAATTACCACAAATGCTCTGTTAGACTCTGCGCGGCGTTCTTCCATACTCTCAGAATATAACTTGGATGAACGTGGGCAGCAACATTTTCCTACCCTCCTGAAGAAACTCTAACATGGAGTGAAACGCTATGAGGGCGCCGGTTGAAGCGTAGAGGCAATGAAAATGAACGACAAGCAGCTGGCTATTCTTTGAGAAGATAAGATTTCAGAATTTTTAAGCTACGCAAAGCTTCTTGTTGAAATATAGGTTTTGAGGCAATGAAAATGAACGACAAGCAGCTGGCTATTCTTTGAGAAGATAAGATTTCAGAATTTTTAAGCTACGCAAAGCTTCTTGTTGAAATATAGGTTTTAAGAAGTTTTCTGTGCAATAGTCTTTTGGACATTTGGTAAAAGAAGATTGGTGTTTACATTGGGACAACAGAGAAATATGAGACCACAAATTGAGCACGAATAGTGCATTTGAAGAAGTTCAATATAAAATGTTCCTTATGACGAACATGTGGTAGTAAAATTGAAATCCTCTCAGTAGTTCCTTAATTTATTTGGTGACGGAGAATGGGTGTTTATTCTGAAAAAAGTTCTCATATTCCAGGGTGGTTGCTGATGTTATCTATGCGCTGATGCTTAAAAAATCTTTTGAAAAGCATTTTAAAGCGCTATATGGAGCTGAAACCCCCTGGGTTATTAATAATACTAACTACTAACAAAAGTTTTAAACACCGATGTTAATAGTTACCTCAGTATTTACACCACTTAGATTTTGCTATCAAATTTATTTTCCACTAAAGAAATTTGTTGGATTGGAGTGATTTTTATTAGTTGAAAATTGTAATTCACCCCGTAAGGACCGAAACCTTTTTGTACTGTTAGACTCTGGGGCAGACCAGAGTATGCTGTCAAAGAGGCTTTGGAAGAGGATAGAGGCCCAAGAAGGATTTGTGCCTAGAACCCCTGAAAGCCAGGTTCACATCAGATGCATTCATGGTGCTGCAACATCATATCCCACCTATAGGCTAATGGTTAAGTGCCTGGGGGAACAAGAGGAAATTCTTTTAGCAGTGGTGCCTAGGCTTCCATTTGATTTGGTTCTAGGAAGGGACTGGCCAAGATTTAAGCAGGGACTAGTGAAAGGACTAGGAAAGAAGGAGGGAGAAGGAATGATGGTAATAGCTCCCGGGCCTTTGTTTGGAAGTCCTCAGACCCCAGCTAAAAAGATGGTTAAGCTTCCAGAAGACCAAACTACCCAGAAGCAGATATTTGTCTTGAAGTACCATAGGGTCACAGAGAAGGCCCAAGCTCCTAAGTGGGCAACCCCTCAAGCTGCTGGGTTTGATCTGTGCAGTGTAGAAAATGTGACTGTACCTGAGCAGGAAATTGTCACCAGCTGAACAGAAGTATTCCACAATAGAAAAGGAATGTTTAGCTATAAAGTGGTCAGTGGAGGCATTAAGGTTTTACCTTACAGGAAGGAAGTTCCAATTGGTCACAGACCATGCCCCACTTAAGTGGTTGCAACAAATGAAGAACCACAATGCCAGGTTGACACGCTGGTACATGGCCTTACAGGCATTTGATTTTCAAGTGGAACATCGTGCTGGGAAGTTACACAAAAATGTGGATGCCCTTTCCCGTATTACGGACTGTAAAGAAGAACTTTCACCAGTTGCACCAGTCCGTAATAACTTAAGCAGGGGGGTATGTGATAAGGAAGCTTATCATAGTTCAGGAGGGAGCTATAATAGAGGTGAATTGGCACTGAACAAGCAACCTGTCTTTGCTGGTAGAAATACTAAAACAGAATGTTTTCATAAAAGACTACCAGTCCCAGAATGCACCAGGTTTCAAACAGCCTCTAGAGGAGCTGAAGTGGGGAAACGTGTGTTCAATCAGGAGAGCTATGAGGTAATCCCCAATCACTCATCTCCAAGGGCATGGCTTGATTCAGCACAGCTGGGCTGTGCTAGGGTGGAGTATCCCTCTAAACAAGTTAAAAGTAAAACATATTCTACACAGAATCAGAGGAGGAACTCAGAGCTCAAGGACAGAGAGAGCAAGAAGCAGCAGCAACGTGGAAGGAAGAAGAGGAAAACATCTTGGAGGTCTAAAGAAGGAGCCCACAGCAGCACGTGTGTTGGGAGTCATTCCAGAGGCAAGCATACTCCATTGGACTGAAGGAAACCAGAGGAGTGGGGTTACAGAGCCAGGAATTCCCAGACGGCACCTTTGAGGGAGACGGCTGCATTTGGAAGGGGCCCTAAGACCAGTGCAAGAAGGTATGTGAAGAGAGACCCAGTGTCCAGGGATCTAGATTGGAAGGCTGGACATAAAAGCTGGACTACTTACTGGCCAGGATATCTGGAGAGGAAACCTAACAGCAAAGGAAGCTCAGGTATGAACTCTGATCTATGCCCTAGCTCTTTACCTGGAAGACAGCAGGGAAACAAGTGTTATCCTGAGAGTGATCCACTAAGGAATTCCTCTGAGTCAGACCATGATATTGATTCTATGATATTTGAAGAAGAAGGAGATATTTTAAATGATCAGAATGAATACATGGATTGCTCTCTGACTAGGCTGTTGTGGTAAAATACTTTCACAAATACAACAACCATCAAAAGGAACTATAACTTGTTCTTTTATCTACCCAGAAAAGCCTGCAAGAAAGCTTTAAGGTAGGATTTGAGCCACATAGAGAAAGTGAACCAGCAAAGGGGTTTGCAGCTGGCTAATTATTGGTAATTAAGCCATGCACAGTTGCACGTGAGCTCTGAAAGGAAACTACTGTTTGTGTGTGAAAATAGAAGAACGTTATCCTTGAAAAAGAACCGTTTTTGGTTACTTTTTGGGTTTTGTTTTTGCTTTTGGAGCACTGTTAAAAGTTATTAGCAGGAGCCCTCAAAAAGACCTTTTCTGTTTCCCATCAAGGTCTTTTATTGTTTGATTGACTAAGAAGTTTAGTTGCTTATATCATGATTTGTTTTTCCTAAGTACAATACTGAAGCAAGTGTCCTTTTGTGTTACCAAGTAGATCTGTGTGGGAGAATTAACCCCATGAATAAAATATATTTTTTTCTTTGCTTACACTCGAGCAACACAACTCATTATTTTGTGAACGGCTGATTCTGGTATGAATGGACTACGTCCCCCACAATCCTTTGCAAGTCATAATAGTATTTTGCCTTTGCCAAGACGGTGGACATTCACGCCCAGGCTCTGTCTATGTTCTAAGCATGTGACTGAGATCAATTCTGTTAGCATGGAATTCTATGTAGGACCTGAAGTAATCAGATTTGTTCAGTTTTCCCAGTAGGTATATAAATATTTTAGGGCCCACTGCAGTATTTACTATGCTGCTGGCTTCTGGTAGGCTTTTAGTTGTGCGAGGTTTTGAAGTTCGCAGTGTTACAAAATAGTAGATTTGATCTATAGGTGACTCTCACCTTTTCTGTTTTTTTTTCTATTGTGTGAGCACTTTGCTTCTTTTGTTTTTTTGGAGAATATATATTTACAATTAATGCTGTGCTAGTCCAGCGTGCAGTGGGCAGTGTATATTAGAGTGCCAAGCTACATAATTAAACTGCTACAATATTTTTATATAGCCTCAGAATATGTTGTTTTTCCTTTTTCTTGGAACAACCTATCTGACTGAGGGTCTGAGTGAGGGGACCCCCTTCTCTCTGAGGAGCCCCCACCCCTCCATTTTGGGCACCTTGGGTGGGGTTGGAGGGAGCGCCAGCTCATCCCTTGCCTCAGGCAGCAGATTGCCTTGAGCTACCCCTGGATGAAAGAGTGGGGGTGGGGCAGAGAACACTCCCTCTTTCCCTCTGAGATCTTGCCCAGCAGCTTCCATGTTCTCTCTCTTGCCTTCTGCTTTGCCCCTTGTTGCTCTCTGCCTCCCATCCCTTCATTTTGCACATCCATCTCTCTGCCCCTAACCACCTCCTACAGTGGTCTACTGAGGAAAACAACAGGGATGTGGGTGGAGGGAAAAGAGAGGGAGGTGCAAGGTGAAGGGGTTGGAGATAGCAGTGCAAAGGGTCAAGAAAGATTGGGAAAGTTGCTGGGCAACTCTTCTGGGGAAAAGAACGTTGGAAAAACATACTATATTGTTCTGGGAGGTGGAATTTGGGATAACTGTGTAGCTCCTGTGCTTGAGGGGAGAAAGATGGTATGGTGGGGTAACTGGGGTTGTGGGGAGAAGGGAGAGACTGGCATCAGACCCAGTAAAGGGGAGAGGCAACATGTGCGCTCCTCTTGTTATTTCACATGAATCTGAGTGAAGGCATCATTTCAATAAAAGTCTCAGTCTTCGCTCTTTGATATACTGGCTTCCTGTCCAGTTTGTTTCTTGGGATAATCATAATGAATATGTATGAGATATATGCATGCAAATTGATATGCAATGTATCACCCCCTTCCCCCAAATCTGATTACCCCACCTTTTACCCCCTCCAAATGAAACAGTCAAACTATGTCCATGCCTCAATTATTGTGAATGGACACAGGTGGGCTCTTAACTTGTTATGGGCCTTGTTAGAGCAAGATTCGAAGTGGAGCTTATTTGGTTTTGCTATGACAAAGGCTGTGAAGACTTAATCAATTAAGACTTTTTGAGAAGAAGGCAGGGGAGGGGTGGAGGAGATGTTATTTTTAAGGACTGCTGATATCCTTTTTTATCTTTTTTTTGTTGTAGTTTTTGATTGACTCTGTAATGAAACAAATTAATTACCTGTAGCAGGAGCTCTGTGGACAGCAAGATATGAGGCCTCACAGATGACTTCAGTCGAACTCAGTGCAGAAGCACTTTCTTAGCTTCAGAACTTTCTCAAAGTTTTTGGAAATGCCCCACTGTGCATCAGTTCCTGCCTGCTGATGTCCGTGAGTATCTCTGTCTATTAATATAATGCTGAATACAAAATACAACTCCTTGGGGAAGTGGGTGAGTTTGAGAGGACTCATATACTGATCTCCATGGAGAACTCCTGCTATGGGCAAGTAACATTGTTTTCTCCATGGACAAGCAGAATAGTAAGTCCTCACATATGGGAATCCCTAACAGCTGCCTTTAAAAGAAAAGAGAGGAAATAATTTATAAGGATAATGCTGCAAGGTCCGAATAAATGAAAATCCAAAGGGGCTAAGTCTAGACTTTGCATACAGCCATAAGACGGAAAAGGCCAGGACGATTACGCGAAGGAGTTAAACTTCTGCACAAGACCCCACACGTCAAAACAAACCAATCTGTGGTTGACACAGCGGAAGTGGGAGGTCCTGCTACATCCTCCGTATAGTCCGGACGTAGCCCCTTCGGATTTTCATTTATTCAGACCTTTGAAGAAATTCTTGGCGGGGAAACACTTTGCAGATCAGGAGGAATTGCAAGACACCGTTATGGACTACTTCAAGCAACTTGACATGCAACTGTACCATGAAGGGATGTTCAAACTAGTGTCACGCTGGGATAAATGTCTCAATGTTTATGGCGATTATGTGGAGAAGTAAACAAAAGTATGTCGTTTTTGGTGGAATGTATTGAATAATTTCTTAAATACAAATGTTAGTGTAATTTTGGCCTATACCTTTAATATTGGACACCCCTCATACTTTTGTTTGTAGTATTTTTTTCAAGGCAACCTGGAAGTAAAAATAAATGAGCCTAGGACAGATAGAGCTGAATTCTATTCCCCCCAAAAGAGCCTTTTTCCAAACAGTAGAGATGTGATGTGATGGACAGATGTCCATGTTGCAGCCTGGTAAACCTCCTTGAAGGTTAATCTCAGTGAGCTACCAACACAGCCATGGCTCTGGCATTATGTGCCATGACATGATCTGCCAGAGCAAAGCCTGCCTGGGCATAAGCAAAGGACATGCAATGCGCTAACCAATTGGATAATGTGCATTTGTTAATTGCAGCCCATGTTTTGTTCATGTCAAATTAAGCATAAAGTATTTATTTAATAGGTTTTTTTTTGGAAGAGACTTCCGGTGGCAATGAGCTGAGAGGACGCAAGCCGATCAGCTCCGGGGAAACCCCTAATTAAAACCTACTAATTCCTCTCCAGTTTGGGGCGCGCTTTCCCCTGGCTCCCGAGCGAACCGCAGAGGGCGAGGTGGTAAAGGTGAAACTTGCACGAGCCTCCTAAACTGCACCGATGGCCTTGAAACTTGGTCGGAAGGAGAAGGGTCGGCCCCCAGAGAGCAAGATGGCGGATGAGCGGCCGAACAGCCCTGCTGCTGACACACACCAGGCCATGGTGGTTGAAGTGAGCACGGCGGTAGTCAGTGCTCTTGATGATTGTTTTCGCTCCTTGGCAGAGCAGCTCACTCAGGTCAGCCAAAGCATTGGTGACTTTACGGGGCGTATTGAGCAAGTTGAAACAAGGGTTTCGGAGGTGGAGGACTTGCAGCGCACCTTGCAGGAACGGGTGACGGCCCTGGAGACTCTAGCCCAGCAGCAAAGAGAAAAACTGGACGACTTGGAGAATCGGGGAAGGAGAAAGAACCTACGCTTCGTGGGCATCGCGGAGTCCGTCTCCGACCGAGAGCTTACTGGCTTTTTGGAGACTTGGATCGTGCAGGCCTTACCTAATGCAGTGACTGGCCCGCTCAGGTTGGAGCGTGTACACCGGCTGGGCCAGCGCCAAGATGGAGCGCGCAGACCACGTGCAGTCATAGCCCGATTTCTCGAATTTCGACAGAAAGAGGAGGTTTTGCGGGCTGCCCGGGGCCGCCGGCGGCAGTCGGGGGACGAGCCCCAGATATTGGTCTTTCAGGACTACTCCATTCTAGTGAGCCAACGGCGCAAGGCTTTCAGCGCAGTCTGTGGACAGTTGATCAACCGGGACCTGCGTTTTGCCTTACTATATCCCGCAAAACTGCGGGTTGACCATAATGGCCGCCCGAGGTACTTTTCAACCCCAGAGGAGGCACAATCATTTCTGGGGCAACTTGCTGACCGTCCGGCCTCCTGAGACACGCTGGGCCTCGGCAGGATGGAGTACTGGATGGACAGCGTGAGCGCTGCACTGGGGCCTGGACATGGCTTGATTTAAGGTCTTTGTGGCCAATAGTGCTCCCGCTGGCAGACACTGGCTGTTTGCTGGGAAAATGTTTCCTTATTGTAATCACTGTTATATGAGCAGGGTGTTTGTATTCTTGCTATTTCTTGTGTTCTGGGTTTTGTTTGCAGGGGTTTGTGTCTAGCTGTTAGAGTTTGGGGTAGAAGTAGGGGGGAAGCTGAGGGGAGGTCGACGATGAGAGAAGCTGACTACTGTTGGTTCTGGAGGGAGGTGGGAGGGCTAGCAGGTAAGGGGGGGAGCCTGCTTATTGTTACTTGGTGGGGTAGACCCGAATGTCACCGGCACAGGGTCCCAGGTGGAGAGGGACGGAGATAGAGGATAAGGAAGGGGGGGTCAGGGAGGGGGGGGAAGGGAACAAGGGGGGAGGGGGGGAGGGGGGGCTAGTGGGTGTGATTTGCTCAGGGAAGGGGGAGGGTGGGGGTGGAGTTTGCGATTAGGGAGGATGGGGGGGTTGATACGTTTGTGGCATTTAGCTGTGGGTTTGCTGCACGACACTTGCTGGACTTTGAGTCGAGAAGGGGTTGAGGGAGGTGTGGATCCTGGGTTGGGGGGGTCTGTACCAACTATTAGTAGGCTTTTGTTGTTTATGGTAACGTGGGGGCCCCCGGATAATGGGTAAGCTCTTGAAATTAGCATCTTGGAATGTGTGTGGCTTAGGAACCCCTATCAAGCGGTACAAAGTGTTACAACAGTTGAGGTCCAAGAGGGTTGACATCGCCCTGTTACAAGAGACGCACCAGTCCATGGTGGAACATGAGAAATTGTGTAGAGGCTGGGTTGGTCGCGTGTATGGGGCCCCTGCAGTGGGGAAAAAGAGAGGAGGAGTGGCCATTTTGCTTGCTAAAACGGTGGGCTGGGTTGAAGAACGCGTGGAAGTTGATCCTGAGGGGCGATATGTGTTTGCTTGGGGGACACTGGATGGTATGCGAGTGGTATTGGGATCTGTTTATGCACCGAATGAATTTGAGGCCCGGTTCTTCCGACAGCTGTCAAGACTCCTGACCAACCTGGGGCAATATCACTTGTACTTAGGGGTGATTATAATGCTGTTATGGATGACACGCTGGATAGGTCCCGGGGGGGTGGACTGCGGGACCAGAGGAGCTCCCGCAGCTTGAGAGGGTTGTGCGAAGGGTATGATCTTCTGGATGTTTGGAGGGTGATGCATCCGGGAGACAGGGAATGCACGCACCTGTCTCGGGCTCACGGGACATGGTCGAGGATTGATTATTTCCTTCTTTCCAGGGCCTTGTTCGGTGGGGTCTCCCGGGTGGATATTGGGCCTCCCGTTCTTTCTGACCATGCCATGGTGGTCCTGGAAATGCAACAGCGGGACAGGGGGACTGGGAGGCTGTGGAGATATCCCTTGGATCTTGGGGGGGATGTAGAGTTTGCGAAATATCTACGGGAAAGGTGGGCAGAATACTCGCAAAACAACTCTCAGCATATGGATAATCCTGCTCTCTTTTGGGAGGCGGGGAAGGCTGTGATGAGGGGGGAAATCATTAGTTATCATTGCCAAAAACGGAAGAGACTGAATAGTCGTATTCTGCACTTAGAAAGTGCTTTGGCCAAAGTGCGCCGCTGGCATGCCCGAAGTCAAAGTGGGGAGGCAAGGGCGCGGTTGCGGGAACTCCAATCGGAGCTGGAGCTATTACTTGGACAACGGGCTAAGAAATCTCTGATGTTTTATAAATACCAGCTATATAGGTATGGGAATCGAGCGGGTAAGTTGCTTTCGGCGTTGGTGCGGGCAGAGGGGGGTCCCGGACGAGTTGGGGTGCTCCGCCATGAGGATGGTACGGTTCGGTCTGCCGAAGAGGATATTGAACGGATTTTTTGTGATTACTATCAAACCCTGTACGCCCGGGAGGGTGGGGATGAGAGGGGGGGATGGGCCTTCTTGGAGGCGTGTGCCTTGCCGAGTGTAACGCCCGATCAACTGCAGGTACTGAATGCGCCACTGTCAGCGCAAGAGGTGCAGCGTGCGATTAAGAGCTTAAAGCGCGGGAAGGCCCCTGGGGTAGATGGCTTGAGGGGGGAGTTCTATAAAATTTTGGATGACAAGGTGGTGCTTCCTCTACTGGACTATTATGGGGACCTGATTAGCAGAGGTCACTTCCCTTATGCGGCGAATAAAGCCTTAGTCACAGTGTTGCCTAAGCCGGGCCGAGATCCGCTCTTACCTGGTTCTTACCGGCCTATCTCTCTGTTGAATGTGGACATAAAAATTCTTGCAAAGATCATGGCGGAGAGGTTGGCCGAGTTCCTTCCTGCTTTGATACATAAGGATCAGGTTGGCTTTGTGAGGGATAGACATGCGACCTACAGCTTGCAGCGCGTATTAGCCTCCATGTGTGCTAGCAGGAAGGCTAACCGGCGTTCACTGCTCATCAGTTTCGATACCGAAAAGGCATTCGACCGGGTAGCCTGGAGTTTTATGTACCAAGTCTTGGAGAAGGTGGGTATTCAGGGCTTTTTCGTAGAGGTTATACGGCTACTGTATGCGAATCCCAAGGGGGCGATCTTGGTAAATGGTCATTTGTCTCCTGAATTTTCGATCCAGAAGGGGACCCGGCAGGGTTGCCCCCTTTCCCCGTTACTGTTCGTGTTAACACTGGAGCCCTTATTGTGTCAGCTTCGGAGCTCCCCAGCCTTTCAGGGGATACCCATGGGACCGATGGAATTTCGGGTCGCGGCATTTGCTGATGACCTTCTGGTGCATATCGATAAGCCGGAGGAAGGTCTCCCCACACTGTTGCAGCTCATTCAGGTCTACGGCCATGTTTCTGGCTTTAAATTAAATTTGGACAAATCTGAGGCCATGCCGCTTGTCGCGGATATTGTTCAGTACTGGCCAGGTACCTTCCCCCTGAAATGGGTGAATGACCGATTTAAATACTTGGGGATTTATCTGCCCGTGGACCTGCGTGACCTATACTGTATTAATATCACTCTGTTGTTGAAGCATTTGACAGATAAGGTACAGAAGTGGACGGCCTTACCGCTTTCCTTAGGGGGGCGGATCGCATTGTATAAAATGACATTGTTTCCCAAGTGGCTATATGTCCTGCAAACGCTTCCTCTGTTGGTGCACCGGAAGGATCTCAAGTTGATGGAAAAGCAGCTTAATCTTTTGCTATGGCGGGGCAGGCATCCTCGGGTGCGATTGGCGGTGTTGCAACGACCGTGGAGTAAGGGGGGTATGGGCCTTCCTGACATTAAACTTTATAACCGGGCATGCCTTCTTCGACATGTGCGGGACTGGTTATGGGGGTCTGGTGATTATACTCCGCTTGAGATGCTTGGAGCATTGGTTGCACCCTGGCGTGTTTCATACATTTTACACATGAAAGGGGCCAAAGGTGTGGATGGTACTGCTTTCTCCCATCATTCGCGCGTGGCGGTATCTCTGTGGCCAATTGGGGTGTTCGGCTTTTTGTTCCCCTTACCTCCCCATTCGTGGGAACAAAGATTTTGCGCCCGGCCTGGATGGGGCAAGTTTCGTACGGTGGGATCGGATGGGCATTTCTGCTATAGATTCGCTGCTTACCGGAGAGGGGCTCATCGAGCCCTTTGCCGTACTGAGTGGGCAGTACTCCTGGACATGTGGGGATGTATTCCCGTATGCTCAGATTCTGAACTATATTCGCACCCTACCTGTGGCCTCCTTGAAGAGCGCCATATGTTCCCAGGTGGAGGAGTCTCTGCTGAGAGGGGACCGGGTGGCTAGAGTGGCTCAGCTGCATAAGTCTCTCGCGGAATTGATGCCTTCCGGGAAGGAGGACGCCTTGGCGGAGGCCTGGACAAGGGATCTTGGTGAGCGCCTGACGGGTGACGAGGTGGTGGCGGCTATAGCGAGTATCCCCCAGTTAACGGTGTCTGTAAACTTCCGCGATATGCAATATCGGCTGATCCGGCGATTATATTTTGCCCCAAACCGGGCCTGGCGGGCGGGGATAGCGACCACGAACTGTTGCCCACGGTGTAGGGCTGCGGATGCTACCCTGGGCCACATGTTTTGGCATTGTTCGGTGGCACGGAGTTTCTGGGGTAAAGTACTTAGATATTTGGAGAGGTGCTTGGCCATAGTGCTGCGGTTGACGCCCGTCAATCTAGTGCTTGATGTTTGGCGGGAAGAGCTCGGGCCCGGTATAGATAAAGTACAAGGGGATTGGTTACGCCTGGTACTTGTCACAGCTCGCATGACTATACTGCAATTCTGGGTGGATGCCCGAGGGCCGTTGTACGGGCAGTGGAGGGTGCGCTTGCATGGTATGTTGTGGTTGGAGCGGTATCGTGCGCGGGGTCACCCACGGCGTTGGGACATTTTCTTGAAGGGTTGGGGTCCCCATCTTCATGGTATGCCAGCCAAAGCCAGGAGCCGTGTTTTGGATGGAATAGATAGATAGAGTCCGGTGGGGGGGTGTAAGAGTAAATCCCACTGTTTGCTGGTTTTGGGTGGGGGGGGGAGGGGTTCTGCGAGGGGGGATTGCTTAAAGGGGGGGGTTTAGAGGGGGGTTGTTAAGAAAAGGGGGGGGGTACCCTGGGGTTTCTTTCTCCTATTCAAGGCACGCAGCAGCACCACATTGTGCGCCCTGTGGTCCCTGTCTCAGGTTTGACTGTTGGTCGGCGCAGAGAGGGTGTTCAGGCATTTGGTGCATGGTATGGATGCTTTCTGCTTGAAAGGTGTCTCTTGGGTGGTATGTGTTGGCTCCTGGGTGCCCTGGTTCCCACTATAATCTATTACCACTATAGTACTGGGGGAAGAGGGGGGAAGGGGGGATTGAGGCATAGGGTAGGGCGAGTTGGGTTGGCTATATACGGTCTCTGGGGGGGGGTGGAGGGGTTCCGAAACAGCTCCTCTGCACGTCCTCTTTCCTTTCCCCTTTTTCAAATGTACGTAGATCTTTGGGCTTGTATAAGGTTCATTATTTCATAAGGTGTTTTTCTCCTGGGAGCCTGCATTTTTACGCATGGTGGTCCTATACATAACAGCTGTATCCCTTGTTTGATATGTTTCACATGTTTATAACGAATAAAAAAGATTTAACATAATAGGTTTTTTTATACTGCTTTATCATTTCAGTCAAAAAGGTTTACATTGTAACTTAAACTTGGCAATATACATTAAACAGGAACACTGATATCTTGGATTCTTCTGAGGCAATGGATGGTTAAGTAACTTCCCCAAGGCATGCTAGTAGGGAATTTAACTCTGGTCTCTTATTGCTCAAGCTAGTGCTCTAACCATTGAGCTATGGCTTTTGTAGGTATGAGGCTAGGAAAAATAGGTTGGCAGGGCAATCTGCTGATTAAGATGGAACTATGACAGAACCTTAGGAAAGAATTTTGGATGACAACACAGAACCACCCTATTATTAAAACTCTTTGTGTACAGTGGATCAGTGTCTAAACCCTGCAGCTCACTTACTCTGCACACTGAAGTTACCATTACAAAAACAACCTTCCAATCTTCATTTCACAGGTTATCTAGTGCAAGGTTTGACAAATGCCAGGCACCAGGACACTATGGCAACTACAAATTGCATCCTGGCACCTGAAATTTGAAGGCCCTGAGAGTTTGTCTTGGTACTTCCTTCCTCCACTGCGGTAGACTGTCTTCAAAGAGCTCAAGCCACGTGGTGGAGGAAGTTCCTGCTAATTTCACCATTTCAAGTCTCACAAGACTTGAAACAGCAAGATCAGCAGGAACTTCTCTACAGCATGGCTTGAGCTCTTTGAAGGGAGCAGATTGCTGAGGAGGGAAAAGCAAAGTGTTTATGTGCAGTACGGCAGAAATGGTAAGAGACTCTGGGTAATGTTGGGGGGGGGGGCGTTTATGAGAGAGAGAGACCTGGGGTGATGGGTGATTGCTGATGGTGGTGGGGGGGCAATGACAGAGACACACTGGTTGACAGCTGTGGGGGAGATTATGAGAGATACACACACACTGGCTGATGACTGTGGGAGACGTTATGAGAGAGGGAGAGAGACACTGGCTGATAGCTGGGGGGGGAGGTTATGAGAGAGAGAGAGACATAGACTGGCTGATGGCTTTAGGGGAAGCTATTGCAATAGCAGAGAAAAAAAACTTAAAAGTACCTGCTGACGGCCACATTAAAAATAAATGAAAAGAGTCAGTAAAGTTTCAAATAAATAAATCTTTAATAATTCTGAAGGAATGTTGTTGTTTTTGTTAAGTGCCGTCGAATCAGTGTCGACTCATGGCAACCCTCTGGATAGTTGTCCTAAACTGTGTTTGGTCTTCAGGCGGGCAGCTGCTGATATTGTATCGATCCATCTCATTGGTGGCCTTCCTCTTTTGCGTTGACCTTCTACCTTGCTAAGCATGATGTCTTTCTCTAATGATCTCTCTCTTCGCATGATGTGTCTAAAGTATGAAAGTGAAAAGTCTTGTCATCTGAGCGTCTAAAGAGAGCTTAGGTTTGATCTCCTCTAGTACTGACTGGTTTGTTCTTCAGGCAGTCCATGGTATATACAGTACTCATAGACTGCAGTTTCAATACACTGTTAAGGAGGTCTCCGGGAGCAAGCAGGAAGTCAGTTCTCACATATGGGTGATGTTGGCGCCGACTGAGTCCACGCAGTAACCTCTCCCCAGCTTTCCAAGAAACCTTTTGGGAGATGTGCCACGCATGTGTGGTCCCCTTCCCGCCATCTTGCCTCAGTCTCCTTTTTTCTACAGAGCCCATTGGACGTGTGTCTATTCCCCACAGAAAAAGTTGACCAATTAGACATACGTGTAGATATGTACCTGCAGAACATGGCGAGGAAACTTCCTCAGTTCTTGGCTGGTCTTTCCAAGGAACCTCTTCAGCGGTTCCAGACCCTGGTCTCTATGGTCAGGACGTGCTCTAAATTTATGATTCGAGTGGCATATGATGGCTTTGAGTTGGCAGCTAGAGTAGCAGTGGTGGGCATTAGTACCTGCCGCCATGCCTGGCTACAGTCTTCCGACTTGGAGCAATGGGTACAGGACAAGTTGATCAATGTCCCTTTTCGGGGAGAGAACCTCTTTGGCAAGCCCATGACAGACAAGGCCACTGAGCTGGAGTCCGAGTTCATGATCAGGACCAGGCTTTCTAAGGCGGCTTCGATAAAAAGCCCCTATACCCAAAAAAAGAGGAAGGCTTACAGAAACTACCCTCAGCATTCAGCCTTCCCAGCTCCGCAACAGGTCCAGCAGGCCAAGGGACAAATGCACGGCTCTCGTAAGCCTAAGGCTCCTATGCTCCAGACTACACCTCAGGCGCAACCTCGGGGGTTTTTTTACTCCAGGGCATAGCCTCTCTTCCCTTGGAAGGGCCTGCTCCGCAGCACATGGGGAGGCATTTGGTATTCTTCACCAAATGCTGGCCCGCCATCACCACCAATGTGTGGGCCTTGCAAGTGGTGAAGGAGGGGTACTTTCTCCACCTCGAACAAACACTCACACCATTCTTTCCAGGAGAGCTCCCAATGCATCCCCTTCACTGGGACCTGCCTCAGCAGGAACTCGCAAACCTTATGGCAGACAGGGTGGTGAAACCTATCCCCCTCTACCTCAGGGGCAAAGGGTTCTACTCCCGCTATTTCCTGGTGCCCAAAAGGATAGTGGGGGTTCAGTCCATCTTAGACCTGCGAGACCTAAACCGGTTCCTGGTGAGGGAGAAATTCAAGTTGCTCTACCTTGGAACATTGCTGCCATACCTCCGGCAGGGAGACTGGCTATGCTCCTTGGATCTAAAGAATGCCGATACACATATCCTCATCCACCCCCTTCACAGGCAGTATCTCCGCTTCATGGAGGAGGCTGCCACCATCAGTACAGAGTTCTACCCTTCGGTCTGGCCTCTGCCCCGAGGGTCTTAACTAAGTGCCTGGCAGTGGTCATCGCCTTCCTGCATCTCCAGGGGATGTTCGTCTTCCTGTACCTGGACAACTGGCTCATAAAGGATGGCACTGCCACAGAGGCTCATCAGGCACAGCATCCTCATTCTGGAACACTTGGGTTTCATCAAAAAATACCCAAAGTCCCATCTCTATCCAGCACAATGCCTGGAGCTCACAGGGCACGTCCAGGGTCAACCTTCTGGGCCACATGGCATGCACTGTCTGCATCACCCGGATGCCCACTTGCACATGTGGCCAGCCCAGTGGGCTCTGAGATCCCAGTGGTCACAAGCAAAGGAACACCTATGGGACAGAGTGGTCATGACCTGTCCTCTGGCCGACTCCCTCGGCTGGTGGCAACAGCTCAAGCACCTGCAGGCCGGGATGCTCTTCCAGGACCTCGTCCCCCAGAGGATCCTTACTAAGGATGCCTCCAAACTGAGCTGAGGAGCCAACTGCAACAATCTCCACACTCAGGGCAGCTGGTCACAGGTAAAAAGCCTCCAGCAGATCAACCTCCTGGAGCAATAGCACGTGCTCTCCGGGCTTTCCAACACAATCTTCAGCACCAAGCGGTCCTAATCCAGACCGACAACCAGGTGATGATGTTCTACATCAACAAGCAGAGAGGGACAGGTTTGCCCCTCCTGTACCAGGAAGTGGTGAGCCTCTGCTCCTTCTCCAGCAGCAGCGGGATGCTCCTGTGGGCAGTCTACCTTCGGGGCCAAGCCAACATCCTGGCGGACCAGCTCAGCCAAGTCCTCCAACCACATGAGTGGTGGCCGGACCCCAGTGTGGCCAGTCGACTGTTCCGCTTCTGGGGGCTCCCACAGGTGGACCTTTTCACCAGCCCTGCCAATGCCCAACTAGCCTGCTTCTGCTCCAGGCAGCCACATCCCTTGTGGGTGGCAGGAGATGCATTTCTCATCCTGTGGAGGGCCTCTTCTATGCCTTCCCACCCACAGTGCTGATCACCAGGACCCTGTCCAAGGTCCAGCTCAACAGAGCCACATTGATATTGGTGGCTCCTTGCTGGGCCCAGCAGCCATGATTCCTGTTGCTCCTCCACCTGTCCTAGGCAGCCTGGTCCCTCTGGGGTGTGACCTGGGCCTGTTCTTACAGGAAGACAGCTCCATCCTGCACCCCAACTTGGGGTCCCTATCTGACAGCCTGGCTGCTGGAAGGATAGCCTTGGCCTACTTCGATCTCTCCAGAGAGGTAGAGGCAGTCCTTTTGGCTTCCAGCAAACCTTCCACCCACTGGGCCTACACCTTCAAGTGGCAAAGGTTCTCGGTTTGGTGCATGGAGAGGCAGATTAACCCCTTCTCCTGTTTGGTCTAGTTGGTCCTCCAGTACCTGATTCACCTGTCCCAAGCAGGCTGAAATCCAACGCTGTCAGAGTACACCTCTGTGCACTTTTGGTGTGCCATCATCTTGTCAAGGGAAAGCCCCTCTCTGCTCAGCCCTTCGTGACTTGCTTCCTGAGGGGGCCAACTACTCTTTAGGCCACCCGTACACCCTCAGCGGTGAAGTGGCACCCCAACGTGGTTCTTTCAAAACCTACTGCACTATCCTTTGAGTCTCTCGGCTCGTGCCACCTAAAATATCTATCCTGGAAGGTGGTCTTCCTCGCAGCACTCATCTCAGCTCACAGGGTCAGAGAGCTCCAGGCCCTACAATAACAGGATCGTGCTCTGCACACACCCCAAGTTTCTCCCAAAGTTGGTGTTTACTTTCCACTTCAACCAGGAGGTGGTGCTTCCCACATTCTTCCTGCGGCCCCATGCCAACAGGGCAGAGACTGCTTTCCACACTCTGGACGGTAAGTGGGCCCTGTCCTTCTACCTGGAGCATACCCGGTCCCACCATTGCTCCTCACAGCTCTTCATCTCCTATGACCCAAATCGGCTGGGGACAGTGGTATCTAAGTGTACCCTGTCCACTTGGGTGGCGGACTGCATTGCCTTCGCTAATGAGCAGGCTGGTCTTTCACAGGAGTGCCCAGTTATGGTGCACAGTCTCCAGGCCATGATGGCCTCTGCAGCGAACTTGCAATCTGTCCTTTTGGCAGAGATCTGCTGTGCTGCCATCTGGTCCTCAATCTATAACTTCACAGCTCATTACTGCCTGGAGAGAGAGAGAGAGAGAGAGAGTCCTAATGGGACACCACCTTCAGCCAGGCAGTACTCTGTCATTTGTTTGGGGTGTAAGGCAACTCCTGCCCTCCAGTGTTGTTCAGGCTACCAGAGAACTGGTTCCTCACTGACATGTGGGGCTGCTCGTGGGTCTGGTGTTCCTTGAGTCAGTTCCTGCTTCTCATGGTCTTCCTTTTCTCATCTCCTGTGGCTTTCACAGGTTTTTTTGGTAGCCTGTAGCTTGGGAGTCCCATATGTGAGGACTGACTTCCTGCTTGTTCCCAGAGAAAGTGTAGTTACTCACCTGTAACAGGTGTTCTTCGGGGAGAGGAGAAATCAATCCTCACAACCCTTCCTCCTCCTTATGGAGTTGCTTTTCTTTTTTCTGTCTTAAGCTATGTTATCATACAGAGGCAAGATGACACCCTTAGGTGGGAAGGGGACCACGCATACGTGGTACATCTCCCAAAGGCTTTCTTTGGAAGCTGGGCAGAGGTTACCATGCAGGCTCCATTGGCACCAATGTCACCTATATGTGAAGACTGATTCCTGCTGTCCCCGGAGAACACCTGTTACAGGTAAGTAACTACACTTTAATGCATGAAGTAAGGCTGATGCAGGAGGTAACTGAGCCTGGGGCAAGCAAGAGATAAGGAGAGCTCACAAGAGATACTGAGATAAAAAGCATGACCCAGGTAAGTAAGTAAAACAGATACTATTCAAACTTTAAAGAAAATGAATTTTAAAATTACTTTTATGTGTGCAAAGAACATTTGTGTGTAAGAACATTTTTACAGAGAGGATAGAATCCTTGTGCAGGAATTTTAACTGGAGTTTTTTTGGGAAGATTTCTGATGGAGAAAAGTGCTAGAATATCTCTGTATGGAAAAGCTGGAAAAGGATTTAATTGACATCAGAACTGTAAGTAATTGAGAATTATTTACAAGAGGAGTATGTAAGAAGCCAGAATAAAATCTGGAGAGAAAGCACAGTTACTTACCTGTAACAGGTGATCTCTGGGAACAGCAGGAATTAGTCTTCACATATGGGTATCGTCGGTACCGACGGAGCCTGCACAGGAAAGCTCCCCAGCGTCCAAAAGGAAAGCTTTTGGGAGCATCCCACAGCGCCTGCGCGCTGCCTTCCCGCCTTTCCCAACCGTCTCTCTCCAGTTCGAGTTTTAAAGCTGAGACAAAGAGAGAGAGAGAGGAAAGGAAAGATAGATAGAGATACAACTCCTAGGGGAGGTGGGAGGGTTGTGAAGACTAATTCCTGCTGTTCCCAGAGATCACCTGTTACAGGTAAGTAACTGTGCTATCTCCAGGAACAAGCAGGAATGAGTCTTCACATATGGGGATTCCCCAGCTAGAGATGCCTGGGAGATCACCCAGATTGTGAGTCCCTGGAAGGGCTCCATCTCCCCCTATGAATCTCAGGCATCCAGTCAGGGA